>CM077644.1:119234374-119914374 GCA_039707465.1 Rhabdophis nuchalis | reverse complement strand
TTTGTGAAGGATAATCACTTTTCCTTTCTTCTTCTGCCACACCCCCATTGCTGTTCAATGACTCTTCTCTGTGTAGCATTCAATTTCTCTTTCTTCTTTGAAACTCATCTCCCATACATTTACCCTTATGGTTTCTTGTAGATCATTGCTGCCTCAGTAAATGCAACATGATAATGGCAAACGTTGAAAGTCCATTTTTTAAAAAAGAAATCAATTATGAAACGTCACAAGAAAAAAGTACTCTCTGCTCCTCAGAATCCAGCATAGTTGATGGCTAAATTAGCTGAGTGTAGAGAGGCAGGAGAATATCCTGAGGAAGATGGCAGCCTTCCCAAGACTCAATACTTAACCTGGATTGAACAAGACAATGGCTCGCAGACACCCCAGTTCAGATTTGTCCATCTGCATATCTTTCATTTTGGATACCAACTCAGTAAGAACCCTGCAAACAGAGACAAGGAAGAAGGGGAATGAGTGAATCAAATTATATGTATGCATTACTGGTGCTCCTACTGTAAGTGGTTGTTTAGTGGGTCTAGAACAGGGGTCTGCAAAGTTGGCTCTTTTAAGACTGGGGGACTTCAGCTCCCAGAATTCCCCTGGTCTAGGACAACAGCCATTTTGCCATGGCCAACTCCATGGGGCAATTCCACATAATTACTCAACTCAACCCAATAAATGTTATCCGCCACTGTGACATTTTTTGTGGCGGCCATGGCCAGGGGGGCATTCTATCAGGTACGCCTGATACGCCAGTTGCGCCCCTTACTGGACCGGGGAGCCCTTCGCACAGTCACTCAAGCGCTTGTGACATTACTGCACACGCTCTCTACATGGGGCTCCCCTTGAGGTGCACTCGAAAGCTACAGTTAGTACAGAATGCGGCCGCGCGGGTGATTATGGGTGCCTCAAGGCAAACCCACGTAACACCTCTCCTGCGCGAGCTGCACTGGCTGCCTGTGGCCTTTCGAGTGCGCTTCAAGGTATTGACGACCATCTTTAAATCGCTCCATGGCTCGAGGCCTAGCTATATACGAGACCGCCTCCTGCCCCATACATCCCTTCATCCGCTCCGCTCCCACAGAGAGCGCCTTCTCTGGGTGCCGTCAGCGGGGCAATGCCGGTTGGCGACACCCAAGGGAAGGGCCTTCTCTGTGGCGGGCCCGGCCCTCTGGAACGACCTACCCCCCGACCTTCGCACCACCTCGGACCTCTGTCTCTTCCGCCAATGTCTTAAGACGTATTTATTTCAGCAAGCCGGCCTAGGATAGCCCCTCGTTTCTGACTTTTTAAAAATAAATTATAATTTGGGAAGGTTTTAACATGGGTTTTAGCACGGGTTAACTAATTGAATATATTTTAACTGATATTTATTGTATTTTGTGGTTTTAATAATGCCTGTGCGCCGCCCTGGGTCCTAACAAGGAGAAGGGCGGTATAAATTTAATAAAATTAAAAAATTAAAAAAATTTCATTTTTGTCCATTTCCACAAAAATGGAAATAATGTCAAAGAAACATGGCAAATAACATTTATCATATGGAGTTATCTCATCATGTAGAATTGTCCCATGATGAGTTGTCTGCAGCAGGTTGTCCCGTGGCAAGTGGACCACCGCAGGTTGTTCCATTCTGTGGTTAAATAGTGTGGAATTACCAGAAGCTGGAATTTTGATACGCCAGTTGCGCCCCTTACTGGACCGGGGAGCCCTTCGCACAGTCACTCAAGCGCTTGTGACATCCCGGCTGGATTACTGCAACGCTCTCTACATGGGGCTCCCCTTGAGGTGCACTCGAAAGCTACAGTTAGTACAGAATGCGGCCGCGCGGGTGATTATGGGTGCCTCAAGGCAAACCCACGTAACACCTCTCCTGCGCGAGCTGCACTGGCTGCCTGTGGCCTTTCGAGTGTGTTTCAAGGTGTTGACGACCATCTTTAAATCGCTCCATGGCTCGAGGCCTAGCTATATACGAGACCGCCTCCTGCCCCATACATCCCTTCATCCGCTCCGCTCCCACAGAGAGGGCCTTCTCTGGGTGCCGTCAGCGGGGCAATGCCGGTTGGCGACACCCAAGGGAAGGGCCTTCTCTGTGGCGGGCCCGGCCCTCTGGAACGACCTACCCCCCGACCTTCGCACCACCTCGGACCTCTGCCTCTTCCGCCAACGTCTTAAGACGTATTTATTTCAGCAAGCCGGCCTAGGATAGCCCCTCGTTTCTGACTTTTTAAAAATAAATTATAATTTGGGAAGGTTTTAACATGGGTTTTAGCACGGGTTAACTAATTGAATATATTTTAACTGATATTTATTGTATTTTGTGGTTTTAATAATGCCTGTGCGCCGCCCTGGGTCCTAACAAGGAGAAGGGCGGTATAAATTTAATAAAATTAAAAAATTAAAAAAATTTCATTTTTGTCCATTTCCACAAAAATGGAAATAATGTCAAAGAAACATGGCAAATAACATTTATCATATGGAGTTATCTCATCATGTAGAATTGTCCCATGATGAGTTGTCTGCAGCAGGTTGTCCCGTGGCAAGTGGACCACCGCAGGTTGTTCCATTCTGTGGTTAAATAGTGTGGAATTACCAGAAGCTGGAATTTTTTTTTGTTTAATGAAGCATCAACTCATCATTATAATCAATTAGAGTCACACCGCATTTTTGCAGTAGTTCTCCCATCTATTTTCACAGTTGTGGAGAACCTGAATTTTTAAAACAGGAAAAGAAAGTAGCCTTCATGCAAATGGATGTTCCGTACTGCTTTTTTTTAAATCTCTTTTCAAGCAGGGATTTCAATCTAAGCAGTGATAAAAAGCCCTGTATGTTTTGGAATGCAGATACTGCAGAATTATTTGTTTCAATTAAATCCCACTCATTCAGTTTGCATGTCCTAGAGGAGGAATTTGGTGGAAGGGGGAAGAAGCTTCTTTATGGGGTCTGCAACTCTATGGAACAGCTTTCTTGTAGAAATCAGCATGGGAAATTTCCTGCCAGATTTTAGGCTGTTGATGGAAAGAGAACTTTCAAGAGAATTGTTAATGGTTAGATGTTAGAGCTGTGTTAATATGATTCTGGAAATTTTAGAGACTGTTGTGTAATTTTTATTCTGTTTAAATATGTTTTATATGATGCTGTGGCTTGGTAGGTGTGGCAGGGGAAGGATACTACAAAATCTCCATTCCCACCCCACTCCTGGGGCCATCCAGAGGTGGCATTTGCCAGTTCTCTGAACTACTCAAAATTTCCACTACCGGTTCTCCAGAACTTGTCAGAACCTGCTGGATTTCACCCCTGCTTTGCAGTGTCTTTCATATTTTCGTCCCAATTATTTTATATATTTATTCCAAAGGAGGACAATTCTAAAGGAACATTTGAATTAAATTAGGAAAAGCTATAACTTAAGCCACAAATGAAAAACTTTTATAAAGTGTTAATCTTTTTGATCTGTTGAAGCAACTAGAGGTACATATCATTCTTTTCAATCTCCTATTGTCTACTACATTTGCAATGTTAATTCTACATGGATTTCATAAAATATATCAGTTTTTTTTATTCCACCTCACTGATAATTCTTTATTAATCCTTTCTATGACTTGTACCTTTAGAATATACCAATGCATCGCATTTGTATTACCTCTTTCTTACAATAGACTACCTAGTTATCTAGGCTACATAAGTGGAAACGAAAATGTTCCCATATCTTCTTTAGCTCAACATACTCCATTCATCACAAAAAGGAATTACTTTTCCTATGTTAACCATATCCATTATTATTTGACATTGTCTCATAATGTTCATATTATAGAGGAGGGAGACATGCAATTGAGATATGTTCTTATATAGGCAATATGTACACATAATCACAAATACGATCCTATATTTTTGTTAATCAGTACAGTTTTAATAAAGTGACCACTAATATTTTCATAAAGACAATTTAACTAGCGTTCTTAAGTTGGGGCTTTCACCCAAGACTACAGTTGATGGGCAGTAAATAGAAAGAATTTAAATTTATTCATATATGCTGTTCCATTCACAGCAGCTGGATCATTTCTATTCACGCTCTTGGACATAATAAGAAATGGATAGTCGGTTAAAAATGTCACCATCATTTTATTATTATTTTTAATTTCTCTTGATCTTTACAGCAGAAAAACAACAAATAATGCTAGAAACCAGCCATCTATTCTGAGAAATTGCAGAATAACATGCAAACCAGGGAACTAACAGCTTGATAGATATTGGCTTGTAAGTGAGTCCCAAGGGTGCTATTTCTTAAAATCAAAACTTTTGATTTCAACAAAATTAGAGCAGAGAAGTTGCATAAGTTGCATTTAGACCTGCATTAACCCAGGCAGCCATTCCGTTTCTACAGATTTCGGAAGTACTTATTTAAGCTTTTCAAACTCTATCAAAACTAACCGGAAGTCATCTAGGAAAATGCAAATGCTGGAATTAAGAATAAAAACATGCCTGTCAAATATGGAGCCCACTCCAGCGCTGTGGGCACTGCTCCGATGCACATGTAAGCCAGTGGCCAGTAAGATACCATCCTGTACAGAAACAGAGCGATGGGAAAAAGAGGCAATCAGCAGTTCATTCCAACCTAAAAGAGGAAATAAGAGTGATATACACATTTTTTTTCTGGAGTCTTTAAAAAATCTGGCTGTTAACTTGACTGGACCAATGTATGCTACACTAAAGTATGCAAAATTTTATTTATTTCACATCATCCGTGTAACAGTTTGTTTGCAAAAGAACAAGTAATCCTTTTTAAAAACAGAAACTGAAATAAGTAATAAGGCAAAAGATAGCCCAATCCTAAAGTAATAGCATGGATATTGAAAACCTATTTCTCATTTTGCACATTCTTAGAAAGTGTTTGTATCTCATGGCATAATCTTTGCAGGGAATTCAAGTACATGACTTGCTATTGAATAAATATCGGTCTGCTTAGGGACACCAGATACTAGTAAACTAATAAATGTTTACAAGAAGTTATTGGCCTTTACCACTTCACAATGCAATTGCAGAAAAAATGTGTTTCATTACTTTCCAATACTAAGAAGACAAGCAAACCTACAAACAAACCTACAAACAAACCATTGAAAACCTGTGTGTTGAAGAATTGTTTGAAGTAAACTCTTTTCCCAGCATAGTCACTGTTTTTATACTTTTCAATCTTGTTTTAAAGAAATGCACAAAGGACAGTAGTTTTACTTGATGTGTGATTTTACAGATCGTGGATGACCCAACCAGCATGAATAAAATCTCAATATCCATGGAGGTTGTACAATCACATCCAATCGGGGAGATGGTTTTTTCCAAGCACAGGTAGTCCATAACCTATGACCACAAATTGAGCCCAAAATTTCTGTTGCTAAGTGAGACAATTGTTAAATGAGTTTTGCCTCAGTTGTTAAGTGAAGCAATGCGATTATTATTAGTAAACATTGTTGTTAAGTGAATCTGATCTCTCCATTAACTGTGCTTGTTCACACATATGACTGTTGCTGCATCCCTGTGGTCATGTTGATTCATTTTTATGACTGTTGGTGTGAACCAGGGTAATGTGATCACCTTACCCTGGTTCACACCAACAATCATAAATATGAATCAATTAAGAATCCAAATTTTGGTCACATGACCACAGGGATGCTGCAACAGTCATATGTGTGAACAATAAGTCACATTTTTCAGTGCTGTTGTAACTTCGAACGATCACTAAACAAATGGTTGTAAGTCTAGAACTGCCTTGAGTCCATAGATTGTGAGAATTTAGAGGATTAGATTAGAGGTTCACACTATTACTCACAAACGGCCTGGTAGCTCCACTACCCTCTTTCTGGCAAGATGAAGCACTTCCTTTCAGCTTTGCGACAGGACAGATCCTATCATTCTATCTTATTTAGCTCTGAGGCTGGTTTGCATTCTCAATTCCAAAAGCCACCTTGGGCTTTACTTCAGGAATGCAGCATGAGGTAAGTTTCAGAATCTCATCCCTTTGTGATTTGGGACAAAAGAATCTTACCATCAGCTGAAAACCATGACCTGAATGACTGATATCTCTGCAGAGCACCAGCTGAAAAATACTAACCTTTAAGCTGAAAATTAGATATAGAGGAAGTAGAATGGTTATGTAGGAATCTGTGAGGAAGCTGAATAGCTGCCCAAATTCTGAAGGGCTGAGCAATTCCTTGTCTCTAGCCATATTCTGTTCACATTTTTTCCAAAATGGGAATATGGTTTATCTTCTGGGAGAACAAAATGCCTTGCAAAATTTAGAAAAAAGTATATTTTCCTTTTACAAGATAACGTGCAAATGGATAATTCATCAGCTACAACTTACAGCTACATCATGCAAGTTTTCCAGTTTCTGGTGCTGTGTTGATCATTCAAGGAGAGCAATGGCATTACCTGCTCGGAGAAGGATAACTTGATCTTCTAATGTCAGGTCTGAGAAGTGCGGAATCCGCTTGGCCCATTCAACCAGTGTGAAGAGCTGTTTATCAGCTGCATGACAAATATTGGTGACAGGATCGTTGGTCTAAGGGAGAAACAAATACGTAAGTCAGCAAAAACACCTTATTTGGGCTATTTTTTATAAGCCCAATTTTAGAAACAAACAGTCCCCCTTTTAAATCTATTGTAAGAGTCTTTACATCTTGCCTATCTACCCAGGGACAGTCTGGGGTAGTGGGGCAATTCTTGTCTTCAATTGGTATTTTCTGCCCCCTTTCCCCATCTCCTCAGAAAAAAGAAAAAAGAATGAAATTGCCTTTCTGTCAACTGAAAAGACTAAAGGTCAGACTATGACATGAAACTGGTGGCCAATCAATGCAGCAGAATCTGAAGTAGATTATAAAACAGACCCTGGCACCAAAAATGTATGTTTAAAATAGTAATTTGTTTATTAGGGAACAGAGCAGGAAAGATAACCATTTCTCATGGCTTAGACTAAAAAGGATTGAGAGAGCAACTTTAAATAAGGGTGATCTTTCCAAAATGCAGAACTAGTCTCAAGGAAACTAGCTTGTAAGGATTGAGTAAGAAGCATCTAAAATAGAATAGAAAATAGAATAAATAAAATAAAAGTAGAATAAAATCTCTACTGTATGCTGTTTGACTTCCTACTGTATCTGTAAGTTAGGTGTGCCAGATTTTGCTTCCTGAATTCTGAAAGTCTTACCTTGCATATAGACTGTAAAATTCCATTAAGACCACTATATGGCTGCAAAAGGAATATTCTATAATTATTTAATGTCATCTAGGAATTATCCTGATTTCTGTGGCACAAACCTGATGCTCTACTTAACACTCTGATAACCTGGAGTACATTTCCCCTCCCCACCTTCCTGCTTTTAACTCCAGATGTTTTCCGAAAACAAAAGTATTAGGAATCCCATCCCCCCCCCCCCCCCCCTTTAACTGTGGGAGAGAATGATGCTTGCCCAGGGATTTAGCCAATGCCTGTTCTGGGTTTCCATACTAATGATATAAGGATTAGATTACAAATCAGTTGTGTGTGTATTCTGATGCTACACGGATTTTTGAATGCTCCTCTTGCCAGAGGTGCAATTTAGCATTAGTTTCTAAACTTTCCACTCTTCTTTTGCTGCTAGGCTACTAGGAATGCAGGAAGGGAATAGGACAACTTGCCACAGCCAACTTGCTGCAGCTAACTCACCACAGCCAACACATTGCAGCCAACTGACCCTGGACAACTCACTACAATGTAACAATTTTATGCAATTATTTAAAATAAATAAAAAATATTTTAATTTTTGCCATTCACATTTTATTTTGTCCCTCCTTTTGCATCCTTTTTTAAAATGATTCAGATGAAGGGTCTCCTGCTTGGACAGGGGGTTGGACTAGATGACCTGCAAGGTCCCTTCCAACTCTGTTAATCTGTTATCTGTTATTCTATTCCACCATTTCTTTGATATTAATGTAACTTTTTCCCCACAGCGAGTTGTCCTGTGGCTGTGGCAAGTTGTCCTGCAGCAAATTGGCTGTGGCGAGTTAGCCATGGTGAGTTGGCTGTGACAAGTTGGTCATGGTGAGTTGGCTGTGGTGAATTGTCAGAGACCTGCAGGAAAGCCAACCACAGGACAGGATCTGAACCAGATCCAATCCATAATTATACCCGTATTAAGCAAAAGTGCATCTTAAAAATCTGAAACACTACCCAAATGTCAGGCTTGCACAATGTATGAACAGCAGCCCAGGCTGTGAATTTTGGGCATCTTTCTTCCATTTCATCCTAGGACCGTGATGGCGAACCTATGGCATGCAGAAACATTTCTCAGGGCACCCAAGGCGTTGCCCTGTCAGCTCCAGCGCGCTTGTGTGCTCTGGCCAGTTGATTTAGGCCTTCTTTTGAGGCCGTTTTTTGCCCTCTGGAGGCTTCAGGGAAGCTCCTGAAGCCTCTGGAGGTGGGGAGGGGAGGCTGTTTTCACCTTCCCCAGGCTCCTAGAAAGCCTCTGGAGCCTGGGGAAGGCAAAAAAGCACACCAAAAGCAAGGGGTCGCGCACATAGCATTATGGATGTGGCACAGCCACACACAACCCCCCTGCGTTCCCCCCGCTTTTGGCACGTGAACCAAAAAAGGTTAGCTATCACTGTCCTAGGAGATCAGCCCAAGATAGCTTGGTTCCAAAAAAGAAACTCTCCCATTGAGGTCATCACAGGTCTCCTCTGTGAATTTAACCACTGCCCTTTTGCCTATGCTTGCTCATAAAATTCTTTGGCAGCTAACAGATCATAATTAAGCTGATCTCTTATTTTTCTTCTGTTTTCTGGCTTTGGGGAGGGGAGGAGCAGAGGTTAAAGTTTTATGATGTTGCAAGCCCAACCCACTTCACAGGGTTGTTCTTGTGGGAAAATAGAAGGATGAAATCTCTTTCAGATTTTAAATTTCTCTTTTAAATATATATATATTTAAAGTGAATACACTCTAGAACAGTGATGGCAAACCTTTTGGCGCTGAGTGCCCAAATCAGAATGCGCATGTATGCGCGCATCAGCTGCATGAGCACGCCGGAAACCAGAAGAACAGCTGGCGATGGTGCGTGCGCCCACAGAGAGCCATGCCACCTCTGGCACACGTGCTGTAGATTCACCATCACGGCTCTAAAAGTTTAACACTTAGCTAAATACAGTGTATCAGAAGGAAAACCAAACAACATAGGTTCACTGTGTCTGGAAAAAGAGGTGGAACAAGCAACTTCAGATTAGTACTTTCTTAGACAAAGAGAAACCAAAAAGGACAGATTCTGTTGCCCTAACTTTCAAGTTTCTGCTTGTGGGTGTAAATAAGAAGACCCCAGGTGTCTATCATTACCAGTTGTTAAAAATATTTTAGATTATGAACCTATAGTGCACTTGCCAAAGAGGTCATTTTTCTAATGTGCATTAACTCATGTGTTTGTATTCAGGATATTCAATGTTACTCACATTACTCACAGTTACTCACAGCCTAAGGAACAGCACCAAAATAAATCTCACCTACCGAGGTTTCTGCACTCACATCACCGTATGATTCAGACTTTGGTTCAACTGCCATTTCAGCTTCTAAAATCCTTTCCACAGGCATATCTTCAAGACTCCCACCATTGCTGTTTGTAGATTCCACTTCATTCTCACTCCGCTCTCTGCTTCTCTGCCTCTCTTCTTGAACCGCTTAGTGCACAGAGAAAAAGTCCACAAGAATTTTGTCACGCTCTATTCTGTGTCCCGAAATATAATCCTATAATTATACTGTGACTTCCTTACATTTTCTCTGACTCCCACCCATCAGCAGGGTGCCTAAGTTCAGAATAGTTTTTTCTTCTTCCTAAGATTCTTTTCTACGTTCAGACAGTTATTCTAATAAGACTTTCCTCAGAAATGACTGTGATTTTTTTTTCCTGACTAAATGCAGGACCTTACTTTTCTCAACACTGAATTGCATTTTGTTGGCTAGGCCCCAATGTACAAGTCTATCAAGATTCTTCTGAATATTGAGTTTCATTTCCAAAGTTTTAACTATCACCCCAGTTTGGTGTCATTTGCAAATTTGATGACTTCCCCTTCTATTCCCTCATCTAGGTCATTTATGAAGTGTCAAGATTGAAAAACCCTTAAGCTTCCTCTGACTATTACTGCTTTTCAACTTGCCAAAGAACTGGGAGGAGGGAAGGGTGAGATGGAATGCGGAGGCTACAATCTTCAACCATGAAAGTCAAGAACACTTCTGCAGGTGTCGGCCAAGACGTGGATTGTTATCAAAACAAAAGGCTCATTCCTAATTGGATAATGCGACCTCTTCCATGGGAGGAGGGGATGAAACTCATTTTAACTCTGCAGGATTGTATGAAAAAAATTAGAGTTGGTTTTACTTTCTTTAGCACAAAAATAATGTACTCAATAAAGTTTTGCTTTTGGGATTTTAAAGTTCTTGAAGATGCCTGCTTTTATTCGGTCTGTTAGTAGGATGGATGACATGAAGATCTTGAAGAGTACTGGGCTAAGGACAGAATGCTGAGGTACTCTACTGCATCCTTCCATGTAGATGTAGTTCTGTTGAGGGCTACACATTGAGATGGTTTATTAGGCAGTTACAAATCCTTCTGATGGTGATAATATCTATACCACATTTTTCTAACTTACAAAAAAATAGGCTATATTCTAGTTCTGTTCTAGCTATGAGCACCTTTTTCCATTTTTTTAAATACTTCCCTATTTGGTGATAGTGGTTTGTTCTTCGAACTTGCTGTTTGGCTTCCAATCGCCAGACTAGGCAACATCTTCAGCGGGACTTCGGTTTAAGTGTTTTGTCTCAATAATAACTCATTTTTATCTATCCTGAGTGGTGACGTGGTTGATTGGTCACGTGACTGGATGGTCACATCCTGTGATGGACACCAAGTAAGGAGGTTGTTGGTGCCGTCATAGGTTAGTTGTCCAATTAATCTGGCTCTTTTCAGGCTTGTAGGCTGATTCCAGATCGATATGTTTGTTGAGTGACCTATTTGTTGAATACCAGGCTTCAACAATGTGCATGGCATGTGGTGGCATGGCCAATGATTTTTGTTCCATCCCAGTCAAACTAGTGTTGTTTGAAGGTGTCACTGTGGGTCAAAATCAGGGATTTGCCTGCTAGTCAGTGCTCATGGATTCTTGTTTTTAGTTGTCATCCTAATTCCCCAACGTAGATAGTCACCATTGTTGCATTTGATCTTGCAGATTATATTGCTGTTCTCTTCCTTTAGTTCTTGGTTCTCTAACAGCTCTTGTTGCAGTGTTGATGTTGGTTTGTGAGCCACCATTATTCCCAGTGGTTGCAGAATTCTGGCCAGATGTTGCTTTTCTGTTTAGGATTTCTACCCATGGAATTCTTCTTAATCTCCTTTTTAGTTTTTTGTAGCTGGCTCTGCTTTCTGCAGGATGCCTTCTAGTTGATGTCAGGGTAGTTAAATTCCCCCACGGCTGTATGTTTTCTGCATACCTTGTTTAACTGATCAGCAAAACATTCAGCTACTTCCTCTGCTGGGTTAAGTGGCCTGTACTATACACCTATAGCCCTCTCCAACCATTCCTCCCCCACTCTCCTTGTGGAGGTGACAGTTTAGGAGAAAAGCCACATCAATGTAATACTTGGCAAATCTCTTTATAGCCAATGTCCTACTTGGATAGAGTTTTAATTTATGAATTGCATCTTGTTTTCTTTCATTTGCTGTGACTGCCACAGTGGCACTTCAGAACACATTTCCTATATTCTTCAAAGTGGCAGATCATCAAACATATAGAATAAACTGCATGACTTTTAGCTGGCGGAGAACTGATTCATTCTATTCAGGATGAAGAAGAACAAAAACAATGGGGCTATGAGAATTTCTTCTGGTGTAATTAAGGATGATTTATGTATGCACATCTTAGTATAGTATATAGTCAGCATATACAGTATATATGTTCACATATGTGTATGAACGTGTATATCGTAGCAACATACCTTCTCTTTTCATGCCTGTTGCTAGACATTTCTGATAACGGCAATACTGGCAACGGTTTCGCTGACGCTTGTCGATCAGACAGTCTTTATTATCTCGGCATGTGTAGACAAGGTCTTTTCTTACTGTCCGCTTAAAGAACCCTTTGCAGCCTTCACAACTGTATACCCCATAGTGCTTCCCTAGCAATACAGCAACACACATCAGCACATTCCAGTTAGGATACATGAGCAAGTTTAAATGTTTTCGACACTTTTGAGTTGGGGCATTTAAATTATCAGAGCATTTTGTTTCAAAAGAGTTAAATGCAGAACCACTCAATATACCTGAGAGGACTAAGAAAACTGTGTAGGAAACAGACCAGACTGTGATACAGAATACTGTGAAGAACCCAAATTTGATCAGAATAGCAGCCAATCAGGGAAAGGGGTGTAATTATGTGAGTCATGGATGTTTTAGCACTGGAAGAGTGGTTAACCCCCTTCATCAGCTCATAAAAGCTGAACATTTGGCCTCAAATAAAACAATAGTCCAATGTTCTCAAAAGCTATACATTTTAAATGATTTTGCCCTGAATGAAGAGACACAAGAGATACTTTCTGCATGACCAAGAGGAAAGAATCCTGAGGCAATGTTAGATTGTAATCTTTATCTAATACTTCCCAGACAGTCCCTTTGACATGTAAGCTGTGGGTACCTGATGATCTGTCTCCACAAATTGCGCACACATGCTTTGTGAAGGATCCTGGACTTGGGGATGAATAATTCATCGCTCCCATCCGTTGGAAATTTGGCAAAGGCTTAGTATCTTCAGAGCTTCCAGCGCTGTTCATGATACTGGACTAAAATGGGAGCATATGGGAGGGGGAAAGCAAAATGGGTTACACAACCTCAGATTGATGTTCCATGTGTGATCCAATATTCAGGACCAGACAGAAGGCATAGTCTACCGTTAGCATTTCCATACGAGAGCTGAACATACGACCGCCATACTTTCAGTGATCAAGCAGACAAACAAAGCATTTCTTAATGTAAGTTTAGAAAATAACCACTATAACCTGGCAATTCAAGGAACAATGTGGGATTGAAAGGGGTGGGATGGGGCCAGAGGTGAAATGCTCTGAAGTCTACTACCAGTTTGCTTTGCATGCATGCACACTTAAAGCACTAATTAGCCTTTTCTGAGTCTGCAAAGATAAGTAGAACAGCGGGGGAGGGGGGAACAGCTGTGCTGCGAAATTTGCTAGATTTGCATAGCTGGGTCACACAGCTGATCATCAGAACTTTTTTTTTACTTTTTAGCATTTTTTTTACTACCAGTTCACCCAAACCAGTAGTAAAAAAAATGTACAATTTTTAAAAAACTTCCAACGATCAACTGTGCGACAATCAGCTGTGCCACACGATCGTCGGAACTTTTTTTTACTAACAGTTTGGGCGAACCGGTAGCATTTTTTACTACCAGTTCAGGTGAACTGTCCTGAATGGGTAGCATTTCACCCCTGGATGGGACAAAAGAAGAAAAATAAGTATTTTACTTATTATATTTGCTGATTGATATAAACCCTAAATGTGTCTGTGTGATAAGAGAACATGAGGGAGTGTGTGTGCTTGGTTGTTTTAGTAACATTGATATGACATGGTATATATTCTAAAAATTCAGACAAATAAACATTTGCTTATAAGAAGGGAGGTTGAAGAACTGGCCCTGTGATGCAGCTGTAAAAATCTAGAGTTGAACATGTTTAAAGTTATAAAGATTAGAGTGGATTCTAAAAGGAGTTCTTCTATTCTATCACTTCTTACCATATTCAACAGCATAGTATCAGCAATAGAGTCCTTCAATTTTTTGGGTTCTATAATCTCCCAGGACTTGAAAGGAACACTTAACATTAAAACCATAATTAAAAAGGCTCAACAAAGAATGTTTTTCCTGCATCAACTCAGGAAGTTCAGACTCCCCAGGAGCTGTTGATACAGTTCTACAGAGGAATTCCTGAGCCTGTCACTTCTATATTGTTCTTCTACACTTGTATTTCTATAACTGTCTGGTTTGGTAGAGAAACCTAACAGGACATGTACAGACTCCAAAGGATAGTTTAGACTGCAGAAAAAGCAATCACAACCAGCCTGCCTTCCGTGGAAGACCTGTATATTACATGGGTCAGATGGAGGGCTGAGAAGATATCTGCAGGCCCCTCACATCCTGGACATAAACTGTTTACACTCCACCCATCAGGACAGCACAATAGTGCATTGCACGTCAAAACAGATAGACAAAGATAGAGTTTTTTCCAATGTCATCATTCTGCTGAACATCTAATTCTTAGAGTGCTGTCTAATGCCTATGTGTATTTACCTATGTAGTATGGCTGTACTAATATTATTTATCCTTCTTATTATCTTCTTTCCTCCCCTTTCTTCTCATTGGTGTTGTTGTTATCTCTATTATTAATTAAATATGAAACTCAGTCAACTGAACATTTTAAAATGTATCTAGTGCTAATGGTTCACATGGGTTGCTACCAGCATCCTAGGTATCAACCAAGTATATTCTTAAAATATAATATGTTCCAAGTAGCGCCGTTTTTTGCAGTTCCACTGGTGTTATTACAGGAAGCTGCAATTTGTTGATGTATTTTATAAAATTCTTGGGCATGGTACCAATTGCCCTGATGACAATGGGTATCACTGTTACATGTTTAATCCATAATCGCATAGTTTCGATGGCCAGGTTGCAGTATTTCATGATTTTTTCCAGTTCTTTTTCTTCATCTCTGGAGTCTCCTGGTACAGCGATATCAATAAATTGTACATTTTGGTTTTTGACAACCGTGATATCTGGCATGTTGTGTTCTAAATGATGATCCATCTGTATTCAAAAGTCCCACAGGATCTTCACCATCTCATTTTCGGTAACTTTTTCCACTTATGTTTCAGATACAGGTAGGATATATTTTTTACATAGTGACCAGTGGATTAATTTAGCAACTCAGTCATGTCTAGCTTTGTAATCTGTTTGTGTGATGTTGCTGCACTCACATATTAAGTGTGAAACAGTTTCAACTTTGTCATTGCAAAGTCAGCAGTTAGGATTGTCAGTGGATTTTTGAATCTTTGCTTTCATAGCATTAGTTTGTAGTGCTTGTTCTTGAGCAGCCAGTATTAAACCTTCCGTTTCTTTCTTGATAGTTGCCATCTTAAGCCATGTCCATGTCAAGTTGTCATCACATTTTCCTTCAATGTTTTTCAAGTGCTGTCCATACAAAGCTTTGGTTTTCCATCTATTAATCTGTCATCTAGCTGTTTTTCTTTATATTCTGCCTTTGTTTCTGTTGTTTTTATGCTGTTCTCCATTTTCACAGCCTGCAGCAATTTTTCTGTACTTGGGTTCACAAAGCATTCAAACTTCATTTTTCTTCTTCTACAGTTTGATGGATTTGCAATAGCCCCCTGCCCCCTATTTTTCTTGGCAGGTACAACCTGTCGATGTCATTTCATGGATGTAAAGCATGGTACATATTCAAAAGTTTGCGTGTTTTCCGGGCCAGGTTTTCCAGTTCAGCCAGAATTCAGTTGATTATTATTTATTGTTGTTGTTGTTTAATTCATTATTAAATTATTGGTATTATTTCAGGAAGCTGCAATTTCTTGATGTGTTTTATAAAATTCTTGGACATGGTACCAAGTGTTCTACTGGATAAAAACTGTTTTCCATTACATGATTAAATACATAATAATAATAATAATAATAATAATAATAATAATAATAATAATAATAATAATAATAATAATAATAATAATAATAATAATAATAATAATAATAATAATAATAATAATAATAATAACAACAACAACAACAACAACAACTTTTATCATCATCATCATCATTTTGCATGCACACTGAGTACTTCTGTACCAGGAACAAATTCCTTATGTTTCAAATCATACTTGGCCAAATTCAATTCAATTTTAATAGATCTCAAAAGAACCACCACTCTATGCAAAGTAGTTTGAAGACCACTTTTTTCAAATTTCAAAGCTTGCATTTTTTGTCCGGATGCAAGATTGAATGGTAGATTAACTTTATCCTATGAATGTATACAGATGGAAAAACCATATAGTCTTAATGCAATAATTAATCCATTAATCAATTCAGAGTTCATGAAGCACAGAACAACCCAACAATGATTAGGAAGTTCTACTAAATACTGCAGTTTCCGAAAAGGAAGATGTTATCAATATTCCTTCAGTCTAGCTTCTTCAAAGTCCACTTCCTGCCATAGTCTGCTTAACAACCGGGGTGGCCATAAAAACAAATATAACTCAAAAAATTATTCAGATTTATGAAATTTGGTTACTATGAATTCTCCTATGAATTTACTCGATCTGTATTCCTAGGATGATGTGCAAGTCTGTATATAATTAATTTCCAGAGTTCCATTTTTCTAGTTTTTAACATGAATAAATGTACCAAAGAATGTTTTAAAACTGTATATTACAGAATGAAGCATATTTTAGAAATGCATAAAGAACGTAACATTTAGTTATATTTAAATGAAACTTCAACTGGCACAGAATGTAGTAGTGAAAGCAGTGCTGGGTCTGCCTAAGATTAAAAATCTTCAAAGATGGTAAACACACAATTTAGAACATAAAATCATAGAAGGGAAAGAGATCTCAGAGGTCTTCTAGTCCAATCCCCTGCTCAAGTTGGGAGCTTGTATAATCCCAGTCAAAAGTTTCTACAGTCTAATTTTGAAAACCTTCAGTGATGGAGCACCCATAACTTGGAGGGGGGGCCAAACTATTACATTGGTTAACTTTTCTTGCTGTCATAAAATTTCTCCTTACTTCTAAGTTGGATCTTTTTGGAGAAGCTTCCACGAATACAGTAGGTAGACTGTTTTGATAGTATGCAGCTCTTACCTTCACAATTTAATTGTAATTGTTTTAAATACAAGAATTATCATTATATTCAGTCAAAATACAAGTATTATAAGAATTAAATGTATTTAAATTTAAATAAAATCTAGGTAATTGAAACTTTTACCCATTATTTCTGGTCCAAGTGTCTTTGGCAGTGGAAAATCATTTCTGACCATATTCCCTATGGCACTGTACATGAACCTGTCATCCCTCTTTTCTACAGCTTAAATAACAATAGCATTTAGACTTATATACCATTTCATAGTGCTTTACAACACTCACTTTACAGAGTTTACAGAATCAGCATATTGCCACCAACAATCTGGATCCTAATTTAATGGCCTAGAAGAATGGAAGGCTGAGTCAACTTTGAGTCAGTCAGGATCAAACTCTTAGCAGTGGGCATAGTTAGCCAACAGTACTGTGTTTTAACTACTGTGCCACCACCACTCTAAATATACCAAAATCTAATCAAGAAATGAAAACATGGAATTTCCCTTCTGAAGTACTTTTATCCTGATTGGTGTAAGTCATCCCACTGCAAGGCACATAATTAGTCTTCCCTTAGAATTGGAATTTCCTGACCATTTCCTGAGGTTGGGAGGCAGCGGCCACAATTCTCTGGCTGTTCCCTTCTGCATGTGACTATGGTATGTTCTATACCCTGTACACACTTCCCTGTCAACAGTGGTGAAGTTAGGGTTGGATGGGTTACCTTCCATTTTCCATGTGCTTCTTTTAAACAAAAGGCTGTTTTTTTAAAAAAGATAGGATTGAGGAAAAACTGTACTATGCTTCTGACATGGAAAGAAGAGATTTATTCTTTACATTAATTAAACAAGATAACTTGGTTTCCAGTCTGACTGATGGCAGAAAAGTGGAGGAGACCAGGAGATGGCAGAGCAGCTCCACTAGTGGGAACCTGCATTCCATATCTTCCCTCAGGCTCTCTGGCAGTTAGTAGGGCAGTGGTAGCTCCTTGTGGACTGATTCTACTCACATCTACTTACATTTGCTGTGAGTATTCCTACCTTTCCTCCATCCTAGAAGTCAGCACAATCCATTCCTGACCGGCAGTTTCTTCTGGATTTTTTTTTAAAATAGTAACTGAATTAAAGAATGTCTTAGAAAGCAGCTTTAGACTTCTATGATTTCACAACAGTGGCTGAGCTGATTTATTTCCTACTCAGCTGTCTTATATTTGAATTATAACAAACTAGCCTTTCTTTGAAAGGCTGGACCCTATATAAGCAATTTATTATCCCCCAAACAGTTTTGAAGGCTTGGGTGTAGAAACTATGGTAGTGTGTTTCCTTAGGGCATCTGGTGCCCCATATATAGCAGATGAGATACAGAACTACAGAGATGCAGAACTACTCTGTGTGGCAACAAGGAGAAAGCCACTGAAGCATCTTTAAACATTGTTGCAAATGATCAATATAATAACAAGTCTCTAAATTTATAAATTAGTCTTCCTTAAAGAGGAGAGGGTTGTTGTTTTTTCTTGAAAAAGAGCAAAAGAGAATGTAATTGACCACTCTCAATATTTGAAAAATCAAGAGCAGAGATAGAAAATTTTAAATAGCTATTAACTTAATCCATTTTAGTTGATTATGGATTCCTGCTTTCTTTCTGCACTGATTCTAGGATGCATTTCAATATTTTGAAAAAGAAAGAAGAAGAGGCTCAATTTTGTTTCTGTCATTTCTCTTATGCTATATTTCCAAATTCTAATATAGAAGGTGTTGGTGTTTCCTTTAAAAAATATTTACAGCCTGGTTCCTGCATGCTAAGTTCAATGATGTATGACATTTGGGACAGCAGTTTGAATCCAAATCCATTAGCTGGCTGCTTGCTAATCCCTTAGGACCAGCTGCCTCATCCCATTAGCAGAAAAGCAAATGTGGCACACTTCTTTGAACTACTCAACACGACAGCTTGGCATTACAACCTTGTTCTGAAAGCCATTTCATGACAACTAGGAGGACCTAAATTTGGTAAACCGGGTTGTTTTTGTTTGACTGAGTACCTTCCACACACAAGTGATTCAGTACTGGGAAGAACAGGATTGAGAAAAATGAATTGAACTTGCTGGGCTATCAAAACAGCATAAAAATGACTTCCGGTTCCGGCTCCAGCAGTGACGAGCGAGCCTAGCGCTCGCTCGCCGTTTTGTTGCTTTTTCTGCCCCCCCACGGGGGCGAGACGCCCCTTTTTTGGGGGTCTCCCATAGGGTCGGCTCGGCAGGGACGCCCCCCCTCACGGCGGTGGGGGAGGCGACCCTTTTGCCGCGGCCTAGGTGAAGGAGAACATGCTGCGGGGGGTTCTCCCTTCGCCTAAGGACGACGGCGCCATTCACATCTATGTAGAGGGCTGAACGTCGATGTCGGAAGGCTTCCCGAGGCTTCAGCTGCAAGGGGAGAGTGAGTGTTCAAAAACTTTTTTTTCTACTGTCAGCCGGGCTGAAAGGACTGGGAGGGGGGTGTTTGTTTAAAAAAAAAAAAACCCTCGGATCTAAGCGGCACTTGGAAATGGTTCCTCGCGGCGAGGAGCGGAAATTTTCAATCCTGACTGTTTGCGTTAAGGGAAAGTGGAATGCGGCTTGCTTGCAACAATGTTTCTAGGTCTGGCTGATACAATTTCTCTCACTACTCTCTCCTGTGGGCTCTGAGCTGGGCGGTGGAAAATGGCCTCTCTTTGTTCCTGATTGACTATTTTGTTTATGGAAAATTTCCAGTGTCTCTTTGCAATTTGGACTATCTCTGGTTTTTAATGAAGAAATTTTTTCTTTTGGATTTGTGATTTCTTTTCTGGAGTACCTTCGCTATTACATCTATTGAGTTGGAAAACTGTCTCTCTCTTGGTTCCTGTATTTTACAACGTTACAACCTTGATCAGAACTTTTGGCTCCCGGTTAGTCTCACCAACCCCACCCTGAAAACGCCATTTTGGTGGCATTGATTTTAACAGTTAATCATGGCTCAAGAAACAGCACTGGCAAGTTTAGAACAACGGATGGCTTCTCTTGAAACTGTTATACAAACTTTGGTACAAGAGATTCAAGCCCAGAGGGCAGAAAACATCAATTTCAAGAAGGAGCTATTGGACACACGGAAGCAAGTGCTGGAAAACACACAGAAGACTGAAGAATTGGAAGGGGGGTTGGCGGGGGTTAAGGGAGAGATTAAAAATGTTACTAAAGAGGTTGGGGAAACAAATGGGCATGTGTCTAGGATTGATATGGAAAGAATGACATATTTTTTGAGATTTCAGAACGTTCTTGAGGAATCTGGTGAATGCCTCCCTGATCTTATGAGCACAATTTTAGCAGACTATTTACAAAAATCTAAGGATGAGATCAGGGGGGACATTGACCTAGCCTACAGAATTAACTCAGCATATGCCAGGATAAATGAAGTGCCTAGAGAGATACATGTGAAATTTGTTAGAAGGTCAACCAGAGAGGAAATCCTGAAAGTGCAGAGAGGTAGTCCATTAATCTACCAACAAAAAGAGGTTGCTATCTTGAAGCAGATCCCTAGAAAGATTCGAGAAGCAAGGAGGAAATTTTCCTTCTTGTCTAAAATTTTATTTGATCATGGGATTTGGTTCAAGTGGGTGACACCCGAAGGGATGCTGGTGTTCTGGGAAGGAGGAAGAGTGAGGATTAAAACAGTTGCTGAGGCGGAAGCCTTTCTTAAAAAACATTCCTCTATCCTGGGGGAAGATCCAGGGGGGACGGAGGGGGCCACGGCCCCGCCTACTGGGGGCCTGGAAGGAGAAAAAGAAGATTCAATTGCCAAGAGACTTAGATCAAAAAAATAACTTTGCCTTGACTTTTCTTTTTGAACAATTTTGCATAATATTTGTATTTGGATTTTTTGTAAAGGACTGACAGTATTGAATTGAGAATTTAGATATATGTACACGCTTTCACTTTGTAGTTTGATGAAAAATGTCTTTTTTTTAATTGTTATTAATGTATTTTGAGGTCCCGGAAGAGCCGACGACCTCGACGTGAATGCTTTCAAAATTTCTTTGTATCCCTTACCCTATCCTACAGAAAAAATGTAAAACCAATAAAACTTTTTCAATATAAAAAAAAAACAGCATAAAAATAAGTTATGTCAGTGCTAGAAAGAATTACCCTAGGGAAGGGCTCTTGATTTTTGTCAGAAGAGTTCTATGGAGATAAGTTCCATTTAGCAAGCTGCCTTCTAATTCATCAGGTTTCTGAAACTGAATGAAAATAAAAATATATTGACCTATCATAATGTACTTTTAACTTTTCTTTTTCCTTTCCCAGCCTCGAGTCCCTTCGGGGAGAGAGAGCGGGTTATAAATTAAAAATTATTATTACTATTATTATTATTATTATTATTATTATTATTATTTTCTGCCTGTGGTTGAATTATCACCAATCATCTTATTGCATACTACAAGATTTGTATTGCGTCATGGGTGAATATATATTTTTGTATTCACATTCACAATTTTTATTTTTTTCTTTCTTGGGGTGGGTAGGCAGAGAACGTGGTTATTTGGGGACAATAGCTGTTCAGAAGACAAAAATAAATGTTTCATAGGTCAGAAGTGCTCAGTCTATATTCATTCATTCATTCATTCATTCATTTCTGTAGCTGCCCAACTCATCAAAGTAACTCTGAGTGGCTTAGAATTCTAAAATCTTAAAAAATGTAAACAATTTAAAAACATTAAAACAATAAAAACATCTACAAAATAAATAAGTACAAACATGATGATTAATCAACTAATAATAAAGCAAAGACCCGGTACTTGGCTTTACTATTAGTTGATTAATCAATTAATATTAGTTTCGTCCAGTATCCTAGCTGAATCTCTATTGAGACAAAAGTAATTTTACTGTGAGCTACATAAAACAAGGTAAAATATAAATTAATCTAGAGAAATAAATAAATAAACAAATTAACTATGTGCCTATAACAGGCAAAAGAGAATTTCAAAAAATAAAATCTCTAAGTGAGGATAGTTAGAGAGCATTTCTACTCTTTTTCTACTTACCATTTCTCCTCTTTTTATTTCACAAAATGTTGAGAAATCAATTATCCTTTAGAAAACCACTAGAACCACTGAAAGGCAATTTTCAGCAGAAGGATGCAGGAATGGATGGACACTGATTTGGCCCACTCTATACTCTATATTAGTGATGGTGAACCTTTTCGGCACTGAGTACCCAAACCGGAATGCCCATGTGTGCATGCAGACCAGCTGGCCAGTGCACATGGGTATGCTGGCCAGCTGGTCTTTGGGTTTCTGGTGCTCTGGCATGCACGAAGACCACCTGGTCAGCTCACATGCACACGTCGGAAACCAGAAGAGCAGCTGGTGAGGGTGCATGTGCCCACAGAGAGGGCTCTGCATACCACCTCTGGCAGGTGTGCCATAGGTTCACCATCATGGTTCTATATTATGCCCCCACTCTATACTTCATTGCTCTTCAACCAAATTGTTCTACAAAATGACTATTAGGATATTGCTACATGGAGTCCCGTAAAGCAGGGGTCCCCAACCTTTTTTGCACCAGGGACCGGTTTCATTTTAAAGAAAATTCTGCGGACCGGTCGGCATAGAGGAGGAGCGGGTGGGGAGGGGGAACAGGCAGCGCATGCGCATGCGGGGATGGAGTCATCTCACTTGGCCCTCTAGGGCCTCCAATGGCGCGAGCAGCCGCGCCTGCACTCTCCCGCACCCGGTGTGCGTTCTGCCCAGGGGGCTGCCCCCTCCTCCCTCCTCCTCCTCTCTGGCCCTGCGGCCCGGTTCCTATCAAGCCACGGACCGGCACCGGTCCCCGGCCCGGGGGTTGGGGACCCCTGCCGTAAAGAATTAGATGCCACCTCAGTCTTTAAAGCTGGGGGAACTTCAGGTGGCCTAAAGGGCAGAAAGAATCTGGTCTCCAGTGGCAGAAGTAGGTTTTTCAATTCTATCAATGGGAAACCAGATTCGCTTAACAATTGCATGATTCATTTAACAACTGCAGTTAACAATATGGCAAAAAAGGTCATAAAATGGGGCATAACTCACTTAAGAACTGCCTTGGGCTCAATTGTGGTCATAAATTGAAGACTACCTGTTTAGCTAGACATTGTTTCCCCATGGCCAGTCTGGATCAGGAAACAGACACATAATTGAGAGCATCACAACTTGTGATCTTAACCATCGGTCCCCATCCTGAAAAGCGTCTGTATCCTTAGTTATTTTTTGTCATTCAACACCTGTGAAAGAATTACCTTTAAAAATTAAGAGCCTTGGTAAATAGTTGGTAAGAAAGAGACAGAACCTGTGTTCCAGTATAAAACTATAACTTTTCTTTAACTGCTATTGCTATTCTTTATTTCCATATTGCATAACTTTTTATTGATGTAACCTGTAGAAACATAAGCACAAGGCAGGCTTGAATCTAGAACAGAAAAAGAACATTTAAAACTCTATTTTAGAAAAAGAGCTCATAGATAGAAAGAACTCCACACACAGATTAAAATTAAATTGAGGATATAAAATAATAAAAATGCTGATTTTATTATACTAATCAAAATAATGAGAATGGTGGTTACCTGTGGGCTGGTATGTACAGCAAAACTCATGTCTGGTGGAGAAGTCAAAGGAACAACATGGGATGCAACGGGGCTCGTGATTCTCCTAACCGGACAGCCTGTTGTACTGCTGGTCCCTATGGAGTTCATGGGGATGGACAGAATTTCTGATGTATCAAGAGATGCTTCCAGATGGTTGGATTTGCTGTTTATTACAGAGTTCCCGTTTGGTGACAGATTTCCAGGTACAGACCTGGAATGAACTGGGAAACCTGAAAGAAAAAAGAAAGAGGGTAACTCACAGGGAAGACAAGAGCATATTTTCCATATCAAATGTTTTCTCATTCCTTAGTAGGGAGAAGTTCATGAGCAGAAGTACAGGCTTTAGCTTTCTTTGGGGGAAAAATAGGATGCTGGAGACTTCTGTCATCTTTGATTCTTTACCAATATTTTAAAAAGACAAGTTTAGAAGCAAGAAACCTTCCTATGACACAGATCCTGCTGTTCCCAGCTTTCTGATCAGGGGTGGGTTTCAAAATTTTTGGAACAGGTTCTGTGGCTTGCTGGCCATGTGACCGGGTGGGAGTGGCTTGCTGGCCATGTGACCGGGTGGGAGTGGCTTGCCGGCCATGTGACCGGGTGGGAGTGGCCAATTTGGAAAATGTGAAACTCACTTAACAATGGTCTTGGTTAGCAACCAAACTTTTGGGCTTAATTGTGGTCATAAGTTCTCTCTCTCTCTCTCTTTCTTTTTCTTTCTTTCCTTCTGTTTTTCTTTCTCTCTTTCTCTGTCTCTCTTTCTTTCTCTGTCTCTTTCTTTCCTTCCCTCTTTCTTTCTCTCTCTCTCTTTATTTCTTTCTCTTTCTCTTTCTTTCTTTCTCTCTTTCTTTCTCTTTCCCTCTTTCTCTCTCTTTCTTTCTCTCTCATTTTTTCTTTCTTTCCCTCTTTCTCTCTCTCCTTATATAACAGCCAGATGCAGGAGAATGAAAGGAGGTATTTAACGACCGTTATCATTTTTAATTCGCAATGTCTTTAGAGGTGTACATATTTTACCGTTCAGAACATATAAATTTTTTTGCTCATAAATTCAACTCCAAAGTTGCAGAACGAAAAACAAAAGGCCTGTTGCGTGCTTGGAGGAACCTATTGAGCGTTCAGAGCCACGCTGTTTGAATCATTTTCCGGGCCGATTCCATATAAGAATCGAAACTAAGGTTTCGATCCTCCTCCTCTATTGCATCGCGACCGCGATCCTTTAAAAGGTTAAAATGTAAGTCTTTTTTCACCGAGAAGAAAAGGAAGATTGGCTGACCTTGTATTTGAGATAGGAAATACAACACTACCGGAGAGCTTAATGGAAACGGGCGGATGGGATCGCAGGGAAAGGACCGTTTAGTACAGGCAGCCCACAGCAAAGAAGCAGCGCCGGAGTCACCCATCCGGATCTGCAACAAACGGCCGCCGCCGCCACCGCTTTCCTTCGGCTGCAGGATCAGCTGAGCGCGGCTATCACGGGTAGCTTCTCGCTCCGAGCTTTCCAGGCGCTGCTCCAGGCTGCCTTCCAGAGCTTGCTCAATGGACAGGCCGAGGAGGGGGGTGAGTGCTAAGATCCGGGCTCGGTCTTCCGCCCGCCAGCGAGGAAGAGAGCTGCTCGCTCTCTGAAAGGGGACATTTGCACTTGTCGAGGGAAGCGCGGCGGCGGAGGCTGTTCCTGCACGGCTTGTCGCTCTTGCTTCGGCGTTGCTCTGTCCTGACGCCTGGGCTTGCTTCTCTGCGTCGGCCACAGCTGTTTCCCATCAAATGCAGGAAGTCTGCCCCGTGCTGTGCCGGGCTCAGATGGGAGTCCCGGGTGGCGGGGGTGGACTGCGGAGAGGCACAGGCGAGCCTGCGAACTTCGCACACGCGCTCGCCCGCGCCTCTCCACAACTTCTTCCCACCACTGGCCAGCGAGTTTAGCGCTGGCTAGGCGGGGGAGGGGCGTGGACCTACTTACTTCCGGGTCCACCGGTCCAAAGGGATCGCTGGGGATCGGGAAAATTGACGAAAGGGCTCGCGCGAGCCCCCCCGAACCCTTAGAAACCCACCCCTGTTTCTGATTCTAATGGCAGTCCAACTCATAAGCAAGTAAGTGTTCCTTTTATGCTTTTCAGATGAGATTTCCCAAGGGAAACTCTCAAGAAATGTTCCACCTTTAAAGAAAATAAGAGCACAAGCAACATATGGGAAGACAGATTACATGCTTTCCGAATTAAGCTGAATGATATATAGTGTCTTCTTTGCTGACCCAATAAAACCTTTTTTTACAAGTAAGCCTTCTGTGCTATTCGTTTTGAAAAAGTTTTATTGGGTTTTACAAATTTTTATAAAAATAGGATAAGGGTAGGTAAGGAGTTACAAAGACATTTTGAGAACCTCTATGTCAGAAGTGTCAGCCCCCTCCGAGGCTTCATTAAAAAAAATTATAGATAATACAATAAATTTTCATTTGTACTACAAAGTGGAAAGAAATACAAGTATATCATTTTAAAAACTATGCTAACAATCATGTATAAACATCCAAATAAAAGTTATACTATACAAAAATAAAGTCACTTGTGAGATCTAAGTCTTTTGGCAATTGTGTCTTCCTCTCCCTGACCTCCAGTGGGCGGGGCCACGGCACCCTCCACTCTCCCATTTTCATCCTCCAGGATTGAGGAATGTTTTTTAAGAAAGGCTTCCGCCTCTGCAATTGTTTTAATTCTTACCCTTCCTCCCTCCCAGAACACCAACATTCCCTCAGGCATCACCCACTTGAACCAGACCCCCTTTTTAAATAATCTTTTGGACAAGAAGGAATACTTCCTTCTTATCTCTCTAATCTTTTTCGGGACCTGTTTCAAGATGGCAATCTCGTGCTGTTGGTAAATTAAAGGACCGTCTCTCTGTGCTCTCAGGATCCGTTCCCTTGTTGACCTTCTTACAAATTTAATATGTATCTCTCTGGGTACTTCATTTATCCTGGCATATGCTGAATTAATTCTATAAATCAGATCAATGTCCCCCCGAATATCTTCTTTACTCTTTTTTATATAATCTGCTAAAATCGTGCACATTAAATCTTCCAGATCCTCAGTGCTTGATTCAGGAATGTTCTGAAATCTTAAAAAATAAGACATCCTTTCAAAATCCATTCTAGACATATGACCAGCTAAATCCCCTATTTCATTATGAGAATTTTTAAGCTCTTCCCTTGTCTCAGTCAACCCCACCTCCAGTCCATCAATTTTTTGTTTATTTTCCATTAGTGCCTTCTGTGTCTCCAAAAGTTCTAATTTTGAACTGACATTGTCCTTGCGAATTTCTTTAATTTCTTTCATGATGTTCTGAAGAATTTCATCTATTGCTGATAATTTAGTGTCCACATCTGCTTCTTTGGGTAACATTGAAGTAATCTTAGGTTGATGTAGCTGCTTTTTTGAAGCCATAATGAAAGATTTAAATCTTTGTCACTAAAATTACGTCCCCTGGAGAGGAGTCTGCGAGCCAAGGAGGGAGCAGTATCCAATGTCCAATTCAAAGTTTCATTTAGTTATAATCCAGAGAGAGACCAAGTTCTTAAAAACAATCAGATAAAAAAAAAGAAGGCACTTCAGGGAAAGGTCCAATTAATCAATTATTCATCCATTAATAAAAGAGAAAAACAGTCCCGAACACAAGGGAATGTCAGCAGTTTTCCAAGAAAAGTATGTCTCCTGAGAACAAAGGAACGCCATCTTCCCCCGCCCTCCTGGAAGCCGCTGAGAGTTAGCAAGTGAAAGTTGTTTCAATGTTGCCAGACTTCGATACAAAGTATCCAAAGATCGTGAATGAAAGACTTTCACTTATAGTTTTAAAAAATCGGATGTTGATTTCTCCGCTTCCCCAAGCCTGGGGAGCATTTCCAAACGCCGCCTTTTTTTCCATTCTGAGGGGGGGTATTACAAACTCCCCCCTCATTCTTCTTTCAAGTTTAAAGTTGCGAGCATTAAAATAAAGTCACTCACGATCCACTTTGCAGCCAGGAGCCTCGGTGTTGCCTTCAACTCCGGCGTTTCAGTTCTTCTTTAAATCAGATAGCTGTTCCGGCTCTCCATCGGCAAAGGGGACGACGCCCCCCCCCCCGCGACTCATTCCTCTGCGCCTAGGTCGAAGCGGGGGCCACCCCCCCGACCGCCGTCAGGGTGGGGGGATTCCCCGCAAGCCGCCTGTACAGCAGGAGTCCTTTAAAAGAATTCCCTGCCCCCGGGGGGGCCACAGAGGCAACCAAGCGGTGGACGAGCACCAAGACTCGACCGTCGTCTCCGGCCAACCGGAAGGAAGTCCAGCCTTCTGTGCTATTGACATGCCATCTAGTATTGTACTAAAGAGTTAGGCTCCTAGGGAGGACATGGTGCTTATATCTTCTGCTGCTCATACTTACTGAAAAGAACTTAAGAGAGAGGGATAAACAAATGAAAACACAGAACATGGATAGAACATAGTCTTTCCATGAGCAGAATCAAACCTGCCCAGAGTCCATTGACTCTGACAAATGTTTTTAATGTGTTTTAGCAAGCTGAGCTTTTCTTATCTTTTCTTATACATATTCTCTTTAAATCAGATTTGACCCTTATCTCAGCTAAGAACATGATCAAGAGATCAATTCCTACAGTAAATTAATAGGTGGATAGGGCAGGAAGAGAGATGAAAGTGCCCAATTTGACTTGTGTCTATTCACCAGGAAAAGAAGCAGGCCAGGTCTAACCTTTCGGTAAGCAGCTTTTGGGGAATACATTTGATGAAACAATTGTGCACTGTTTCATGTTAAGATACAGTGAATTAACCCTTTCTATGTTCTTTAGGATATCAAGAAAAAAAACAACCCTCCAAATAATTTTCTAGTTAATATAGTGTGGCTTTTACTAAAGAAGGGAATGTACCCTAACACTAACAAATTTTGACAGTCATGCTTGACCTCTACATGAAACTATTTCATGTAAGCAACAACAACTAAGAATTATGTAAAGGAGATTTCTACACATGCACAAATGCACAAACATACAAACGTATCTACACACACAGACTTGCACCCATGTATGCCTACTTCTCACAAGCACTGATATACAAACACTGAAGGCCAGCCACTGTTCTTGTGTTTCTTTTGTTATATTTCATGTAAATATCTTCTGAAACATTCTGTATCTAAGACTTCAAATTATGGGAATTGCAGATTGATTTTTATTCTTTGAAGTTGGCCAAACTTTGTATGGCTCTTGTACAGTTTTCAAATGTCTACGGGTTAAGATTATCATTCAGATTAACTCTGTAAGGAAGAAGAGAGACTTCACAGCTGTCTGCCAGCACAAGGGGTTTATACTGTGGCTCAAGGATAGTAGCACCTCTTCAGCCTTTCCCTGTGAAGATGCTGAAGGGGCAGCAATGCTCGCTTGGTTCTGGTAGCTGTCAGGACACTCGGCAGAGGTGGCCCAAACCAAGCAAGCAGGCTGAGAACCTTCTCAGTTTGGCACTGCAATACTCCTTCCTTCCTCCCTCCCTCCCTCCCTCCCTCCCTCCCTCACTCACTCACTCACTCACTTACTTACTTAATTTCTATAACCACCCAACACATCCAAGCTTACAATTATACAATTAAACTACAGCCATGATGACAGCAAACTGTTTTCAGGAAGGTGCCAGATGATCAAGTTGGTTTTAGAAAAAGCCAAGGAACAGAGGGGCATCATTTCTGATGCAAGCAGGATAATTGAAAAAGCTAAAATGTGCCCCAAATAAATCAACATGTACTTCATTGATATCAGAAAGGTTTTGATCATGTAAAGCTGTGGAATATCCATAGTAAAATAAGAACCCCATAACCTCTCATTCTCCTTATGTGACACCTAAGCACAGGTCTGAAGTCACGGGCAGAATGTTCACAAAACAGACTAACTCCAGGTGGGCAAAGGAGTGATATAAAGTTTTGTAATCTGTCCCTGGTTATTAAATACATATGGTATGCTGAATATCTATTGAAAAAAACTAGATTGGAAGAAGATAATATGGTTTTAAAACTGGAGGGAAAAATATCAATAAGCTGCACTATACTGATGACATTGCTCTCTTAGCTAAAAATAGAAAAATGAACTCCAAATTCTAACAAGTAAAGTGAATGGAAAAATTGGAACTATGTTTAAATATATAGACAAAACTAATTGCAACAACTCAAGTAACCAACATTCGAAGGATTGGGGAAGACCCTTAAATGGTAAATAGTTTCTGCCTTTTAGACTTGAACATCAACAGTAATCCTTTTTAAATACACCACTATCTAATTAGATTATCTATTGTGATTAGCATCATATCAGTCGGAGTCAATTTCTTTCAGAGGTTATCAGGTGAAACTGTTTCTCCTAGCTACTCATTACAATCTTTAGTACAACATTTCAAAAACCATGCTTTGTTTCACAAAGCTCCCAATGTTCACCACTGAAAAATACCCTAGTACTGGTATAATTTTATGTAACTTTTGTAATGTGGAAAATAGTCATTTGAAATAGTAATTAGCAGTCCCTTATTGTAACATTTCAGGTTGATAGTCTGAAGATGAATAAGACAGTCAAGATAGCTACTTAAGAATCAGTTACATGCTGTGAAATATGCAGATCTGCTACCGATCTAGCTATCTCCATACTTGACCCTCATAAAACTAAGAAGTGACTGTCATTTTATTTTTGTTGTCCCTGTTAACTGCATGTTGTCAATGTGCCTTCCATTTTTGAGGAAGAAGGGGAGAGTGACATAGTGTAGAGCACAGCCCAAGCTCCACAATAATTAAGCTAACATTTTAGATCAAACTTTGGATTTAAATATAAAGTTACATAAATGCAGATCTTTAATATCTCAGTCCAATAGTACATGTGTTAATTTCCATCTCTCACATGTATACAATGGTTAAACTTGTTTTTTTGAGGCAAGCAAGTTGTATACTCATACAGCCCATTATCCTGTTAAGTTTGCTGAGGAGTTATACCACTATGTGGCTACCGTACTTCAAGCTCATAAGATCGTATTCTGACCTATACAAGTGAATGAAACCCTTGCAGATGTAATTAAGATCTTTTCTTCTGGTGTGTGTGCATCTGAGATAGAGAAATAAAGAAGGGTGCATCCTATAAAATATGAGGCACCTTTTTATCAGTGATCAACTACAGACACTATAAATGCTGAAAACAGTCTTACAAGTCTTTGAATTAGATAAAATATAATCAAGCAATGACTTTTATTTATGCATTTCTGGCAACTATTTGACAGAATGCATATGGGATTTTAAACTCATGAATAATAATTCAACTGAAATTTGAAAAATAAACACAGCTAAGTAAAAGAAGTGTTATGCATTAACTTGTTTTTAAAGGCCATCTCCTGAGCTCCAGTAATATAATGCTGAAGGAGCATCTTCCCAATGAGAAAGTAGCTTGCTAGATGTAAGAACATCATTTTCTTTTCCTTAACATGAACACAAATCCAGTGCCTGTTCCATCCTCCCACCTAGTGTTCATCTGCACACAAGTACCTAACTTACTATTTGTGTTGAAAACCTGAAATCCAGAGCTGTCCATGAAGTACTTACTCACAAAGTCTGTGTGAAACTTCATGAAGTGTGGATGATCCCCATACATGTTTAATCTTCAATCCATCACCTCACTGGAACAGTAACAGTGCCTCCGGCTTCAAAAATCCTTAAAAATGTTTTCTTCTCATGAGCAAACGTGACCCAAAGATAGCAGTTTCCAGCAATTCCAGGGTAGAGGAGCCTCCTCAAGTGGAGAAGAAATTATGTGCAAGCAAATCCTGCTTAACCACAAGACAGTGACAGCAGCTGCTGGCTGGCTGGCTGGTTAGAAACAGTTGGAGCTGCTTTTCCCTCCCTCCCTCCCTCCCTCCTTTTCTTTGCTTGCAGCAAAGTTAAAATCTCCCTCAAAGGAAAGCTGAATTCTTGCTTTATGGTATCCTAGTAGCTGAATTCATTAGTGAGAAGACCAATCAGTGTATCACTTTACTGATATAGCTCTCAAATCAAAAGCTGGGGGAAGATTGGATATTATTCAGTGTGCTCATTTTCGCAAATGTCCAGTGCTTTGTGGAGTAAGTAATAATGACATATAGCTAAAGTTATAAATAGCTATTTCTGTGCTGATCTCTATGAGATACAGATTAGATAATATTATCAATTACCCAATAAGGAGGTTTTTAAATGTAAGATTGGGACTTTATTTTGACATTTCCATAATTTGATAGATGGACTTCTCTGCCTAATAATAAAACAGAACTGCAATTAACAAGTACAGTAAGCCCTTTCCATTACAATTTGCATCTGCATACTTAGAAGTGGCAGGCCTGTTGAATTTGTTGATTAATTAGGTAGGTTCAAGTTGGGGTTGATTCTTAGCAACCACTTAGACCTTCTTCAGGTTGATTTGTCCCCAACCTTGTCTCTCACAGTGCACTCATGGCCACTAAAATCAGGTTAGGACTTCAAAATGATTCCTGGTGTTTTCCTTGAAAATGGTGGATATATGTTCAAGACCATATCATGCAAACTGGTTAGTCTCTTCTTCCTCTTTACCTTAACCTAGAATTTGCAAAACATGTTGAGTACCATCCAACCTGAGGAACCTAGCATATGGCACTTATCATCAATCACTTTACCTTGATTATCCATGTGGTTTCTTTGGTGAAACACAAGAGTGGTTTACAATTTGCTCCTGCCACGCAATATGAATTGATGCCTTTGCTATTGTCATACTTCGGTTGCCCAATATAGGTGTCTTCTTGCATTAATTGAGTAGCTGGAGTCAGATATTTATTTATTTATTGATTTAAATAAATAAATTTAAAATATATAATGCAAAATACAAAAATACAAAAGCAAATAAATAGGGAAGGGAAAAGGGAAGGGAAAAGTGTAGAACAGAAGGAGGGAGAAAAGGTATTGACTTCTGACTCCCTTTGGTGCAGTAGAATAAGATAATATCAAACCTCAATTTTTTACTATTACATAATAGCATAAACTAGTGATTTCTATAACAACAAACCTATCTAATCAGTAAAACCCAAAATCAAAGTTTCATTTTTTCCACCTTAAGCACAAAGTTTAGAAGCGATTTCCAAGTAGAAACAAAAGTAGATGTGTTTTTTCTTTAATCCAAGCAGTCAATTTAGCCATCTCTGCTAACTTCCTCAATGTTTGCAGCCATTTGTCCATCACCTTTATATTCACTTTAAGAATCTTCTATATTAGGATATGAATCCTACTTCAAAATTTCTTTGCTTTATCACATGTCCACCATAAATGATAAAAAGCCTCTTCTTTACTTTTGCTTTTCTAAGATTCACTTGGAATACCTTTATACATTCTTGACAACTTGTCAGGTTTTCTATGGAGATGCCTCTTTGGGTGTCGCCCGAGGAAGCTTTTTGTAGAAAAGAAATGGTGATTAAGTCATAATGGTGACTACAAAAAGGTAGTAGACTTATGGTCAAATAATATCTTTTAATTTTAGTGATCCTATCCTCAAGCCTAGGAAGAGTTAGAATCAGAAGGTTGGTTTTACATATTTACCGTTGGTTTTACATATTTACAATTGAAAAAAGTCTTAAATTAGTTTAAAGGAGTCATTGGTTTGACTCTGTTAAAAAAAGAATTGGAAATCCTACTGTGTGGTAGTAATGAGCATATGATTTATATAAATTGTTATTGAATTTGAATTTGGAAAATAAATATGTAAAGCACTGCATGATTCAGTAGATAAGGAACCTTGGCTATAACACAATGCCTTGAGCAAGGAGTTGGACTGGAAAACTTCCATAGTCCCATTCGCCCTATGATTCAGGTAGCATTCCTTTTGAAGAAATAGATAACCAAGTCAACAAGGAATGTCTATTCTATCTAGGTTAGGTGCTAGGTTAGATCTGATTCTGTATATTGGTATATACAAATAGAAAATTTGGGTTTTAAGTCAGCCTTGTAGCAAACCTCAACTCTGTTAAAGAAGATTTACTGTCTTGTCTACAAAGCTCCTAAGTTCTGTAATTACATTTTGAAACTTTTCCAAGTCTCTTTTGTAGAAAGACTCTGCCTGGAATTTAGATATTTGTAGCAAACCAGCACCATCTTGTGATTTCCCTGAAATACTGCATTTTGTTTTATGATTTTAAAAAAAACTGCTGACCTGGATTGGAACATCTTTATCATTACTAAAATTAAACATTAAACCTGAAATAACAAAAGTTAAAAAGGAGTTAAATATTTTTATCATGCCTTCCCACATCTTTCTTTTCTTTAAGTGACTCTTTAACATTTTGCTTTTAAGTTCTCTAAGCCAGGGGTCTCCAACCTTTGCAACTTTAAGTCTGAAGGACTTCAGTTCCCAGACTTCTCCAGCCAGCTTTGCTTTGCTGACTGAAGAATTCTGGGAGCTGAAGTTCTTCAGACTTAAAGTTGCAAAGGTTGGAGACCCCTGCTCTAAGCTACTCTTTAAGATTTTATAAGATTTCTTTCAGGATATTTTTGATTTCCCTGTCAGCCCTGTCACTCCACTATTTCCTGATAGTCCCTCTCCGCATTCAATTGCCCAACAGGCCCGTAGCTGACACTTGCTGGTAAAAGGATATATTAAATACCTATTTTGAAATAATATGTGCTTGATTATTTAAAAAGAGCAACACTTAAAGGGAAGTGCTACTGTGCTACTTGCTTATGCCACTGAATTTGTTGCGAAAGCACAGAAACAAAATATAAGTAGGATAGTAGATGTAGTCTAGGATTTATATGTCTGCTTTCACACAGTTTGATTTCAGAGGAGACTACTTTTTCCTTCCACTTAACACATTTAGAATGTGGGTATTAAAGATGTACCTGCTGGGAACATTAATGAAATTAACCCCAGAAACCTAAGCAACTAATTCAATTACCAAGAATGATATGTAAAACCATGGCATCCTAAGAACACATGCAGAATACACTTCTCTCTGAGTACCCATCTGACAACTCATATCTTTACTAATAGAGCTCTTCCTATTTTACTCATCCTAGTTTAGAATAAAACTCTCAGGTATACATATGTAAATAAAATAACATGCTAGAAAGATGTTAAACATTTCCTACCTTAGAAAATGCACTTCCAGAGCAATCTGTCCCCAGAAAGCAAGCCAATTTACAGGGTATTTAAACCTCAAGAGATCTTTAGTTATAATGCTAAGACTTTAATGAGACTGAACATTAATGAGTAGCGTCATTGAGTCATCTTAGACCTACTTAAGAATCTTCAACAGATGTACTTTATTGTAGGTACAGCTGCCTTTTTTTCCTTGAAAATTGTCAGTCACTTCTGACACAGAGCAGGCAAAAAAGAGTCAGTTTAATTGTTTTGTTTACTTGTGTTAGTAAAATTTTCACTGCCTAGGACTGCTGTGTTTTTTTCTGCATGAATCTTATTTAGCTAAGTAAAAAATAATATCTGCAAACATAAATAAACATACATAAGTAATTATCTGAGTTACAAAAATGTTTAAGCGAGTTTCATCAAGCCTTGTTTTGATTTGTTCTTTGACATCAGCCGCCAAATTGTTTCTTGGCCTCTGATATAACTCTCATGTTTCTCATGTGTATATATTCTGCTTGCTGCCTCTGGGACCTGTTTCACACATCTCTCTATTGATTAGGCATGACAGGGCCACTGTGGTACTTGCATTGGTTCATCAATGAGCTTCTTTATTTCTGCTGTAGTTTGCACATCAAAGGTGCTCATATACACCTTTAGACCAGTCAATCAGCTCCATCAAAGTGGATGCTCTGGCATTGATTAAAGGTGTTTTTCTTGCACATACAGAAAAAATTCCCAGCATGTCATTATCTGCAATAAAAGCCCAGTCTAGCACAATACCAATGAAGAAGAAAAATAACAACTTTCAAAAGAAAACAGCATGGCTGCAAAAAGAACTCTGACAAATTGAAACACAAAAAGGCCAAGTATAAAAAGTGGAAAGGGACAGAATATCAGCAAATCGCCTGTGCCTGCAAAGATGAAGTGAGGAAAGCTAAGGCTCACAATGAACAAATGCTTGTGACAAAAGTAAACATGTTACAAACAAGAAAAAAGTCAAGGAAACAATTGATCCATCGCTGGGGGAAAGTGGCAAGAAGGTGACAAGCAATAGGGAGAAATCAGAACTACTTAACTCATTTTTTGCATCTGTCTTTACACAAAGGGAAAAACAGTCCACCCTATCAAAAACACCACCACAAAATCAGATTAGAAACACAACTTGAAATAGGGAAGAAAATGGTAAGTGAGCACCTGTGTACCCTAGATGAGTTCAAATCACCAGAACTGGATGGATTACATCCCAGGGTTCTGAAGGAACTGGCAGATGAGATCTCAGAACCACTGAACTATATCTTTCAGAGATCCTGGCGCACTGGGGAACTGCCAAAGGACTGGAAAAGAGCTGAAGTGGTTCCCATCTTCAAAAAAGGAAAAAAATAGATCCAGGAAACTACAGATCTATGAGTCTGACCTCAATACATGGGAAGATTTTGGAAAAGATAATCAAGCAACGAATTAGTGAACACCTAAAAGTAAACAAAGTAATAGCCAAGAGTCAGCATGGGTTTGTCAAAAGCAGATCATGCCAGATTATGTTCTTGCATTCTTCGACAAAGTGACAAAATTAGTGGACCAGAGGAGTGCTGTTGATATAATTTACTTCAGTAAGGCATTTGATAAAATAGACCCGTGATGGCGAACCTATGGCATAGGTGCCACAGGTGGCACGCGGATCCATTTCTTAGGGCACGCAAGGCGTTGCCCTGCCAGCTCCAGCATTATTGTGTGCGCTGGCCAGCTGATTTAGGCCTTCTTTTGAGGCCTTTTTTTGCCCTCTGGAGGCTTCAGGGAAGCTCCCGAAGCCTCTGTAGGTGGGGAGGGGAGGCTGTTTTCACCCTCCCCAGGCTCCTAGAAGGCCTCTGAAGCCTGGGGAGGTCGGATAAAGCGTGCCAAAAGCAGGGGGTCATGCACATAGCATTATGGGTGTGGCACGTCCACGCACGACCCCCCTGTACTCTCCCTGCTTTTGGCACACGAGCCAAAAAAGGTTAGCCATCACTGAAATAGACCATAACCTACTACTAGATAAAGTAGAAAAATGTGGGTTAGACAGCATGACCACCAGATGGATTCGTAACTGGCTGACCAATCACACTCAACGTGTAGTTCTCAATGGAACTGCATCTACATGGAGGGAAGTATGCAGTGGAGTACCACAATGCTTTGTTTTAGGCCCAGTACTCTTCAACATCTTCATCAATGATTTAGACGAGGGGATAAATGGGGAACTCATTAAATTTGTAAATGACACCAAGCTGGCAGGAATAGCCAACACTCCAGAAGATAGGCTTAAGATACACAAGGATCTTGACAAACCTGAACATTGGGCACTATCTAACAAAATGAAATTCAATGGTGAAAAGAGTAAGGTTATACATTTAGGCAAGAAAATGCACATGTACAGTATAGGTGGTACTTTGCTCAATAGTAGTAACTGTGAAAGGGATCTTGGAGTCCTAGTGGGCAACCATTTAAATATGAGCCAGCAGTATGCAGCAGCTGCCAAAATAGCCAACACAGTTGTGGCTGCATAAACAGAGGGATATAATCAAGATCATGTGAAGTGTTAATGCCACTTTATAATGCCTTGGTAAGGCCACACTTGGAATACTGCATTCAGTTTTGGTCACCACGATGTAAAAAAGATGTGGAGACTCTAGAAAGAGTGCAGAGAAGAGCAACAAAGATGATTAGGGGACTGGAGGCTAAAATATATGAAGAACGGTTGCAGGAACTGGTTATGTCTAGTTTAATGAAAAGTAGGACCAGGGGAGACATGATAGTAGTGCTCCAATATCTCAGGGGTTGCCACAAAGAAGAGAGAGTCAAACTATTCTCCAAAGCACTTGAGGGTAGAACAAGAAGCAATGGGTGGAAACTAACCAAAGAGAGAAGCAACTTAGAACTGAGGAGAAATTTCCTGACAGAACAATTAATCAGTGGAACAGCTTGTCTCCAGAAATTGTGAATGCCCCAACACTGGAGAAGATGTTGGATAGCCATTTGTCTGAAATGGTATAGGGTTTCCTGCCAAGGCAAAGGGTTGGACTAGAAGACCTCCAATGTCTCTTCCAACTCTGCTATTGTATTGTATTGTATTGTATTGTATTGTATTGTATTGTATTGTATTGCATTGCATTGCATTGCATTGCATTGCATTGCATTGCATTACATTGTATTATATCAAACTTAAGGTAAACTGCTCCAAACCTGATTGCTGAAAATACAACTTCAGTAACAGAGTCGTCAATGCCTTGAATGCACTACCTGACTGTGGTTTCTTCCCCAAACCCCCCCAAAAATTTTTTATACCGCACCTATCTCCCTGAAGGGATTCAGGGCGGTGCACAGGAAATTAAAAGCGGAAATACAAACATATAAATAAAACAGACATATAATAAATAAGACTACAACAATAAAATTTAATTAAATTTAAAGTGCCCTGTACTAAAAATTCCCTAGAACATTACCAACACATTAAAATCCATTAAGATTGACGCCGGCTCCAGCGGCGACGGGCGAGCCTAGGGTTCGTCCGCCGCTTTGTTTCTTTTCCTGCCCCCCCACGGGGGCGAGACGCCCCGTTTTTGGGGGTCTCCCGTAAAGCCGGCTTGCCTGGGTCGCCCTCTCCCAGCGGTAGCGGGGAGGAGACCCTTGTCTTCGGCTTAGGTGGAGGAGGACATGCTGCGGGGAGTTTCCCCTTCGCCAACGGTGGGCGGCATCGTTTTGTGAATATGGAGAGAGCTGGCCGTCTGAGTCGGAAGGCTTCCCGGGGCTTCGGCTGCGAGGGGGAAAGTGAGTGATTTTAAACATTTTTTTCTTTGCTGTCAGCCTGGGCTGAAAGAACTTGGAGGGGGGTGTTTGCTTGATAAACCCTCCCTCGGACTCAAAGCGGCACTTGAAAATGGCTCCTCGTTGCGAGGAAGCGGATATCTTTAATCCGGACTGTTTGAAACAAGGGAAAGTGATCTGCGATTTGTCTTGCAACAAAGTATCTAGGTCTGGCTGATTTGAAACAATTTTTTTTTTACCACTCTCTCCTTCTGGCTCTGAGTCTGGGCGGTGGAAGATGGCTTCTCTTTGTCCCTGAATGACTATTTTACTTATGGAAAATTTCCAGCATCGCTTTGTGATTTGGACTTCCTCTTGTTATTAAAGAAGAATTTTTTTGGATTATGTGATTTCTTTTCTGGAGTGCCTTCGCTATTATAATTATTGATCTGGAAAACTGTTTCTCTTTTGGTTCCTGAACTTTTCACAATCCTGATTTGAACTTCCAGCTCCTGATTTGCCTCAACGGCCCCACCCAAAAAATGCCATTTTAGTGGCATTGACTTCAACAGTTAATTATGGCACAAAAATCAGAACTGGCAGGCTTGGAACTAAGGATGGCTTCTCTTGAATCAGTTATACAAACTTTGGTGCAAGAAATCAAGGCCCAGAGAGAAGAAAACATTAACTTTAAGAAGGAGCTACTGGACACACGGAAACAAATGCTGGAGAACACACAGAAGAATGAAGAGTTGGAAGGGGGGCTGGCTGGGGCTAAGGGAGAGATTAAAAATGTTACTAATGAGGTTGTAGAAATAAATGGGCATGTGTCCAGGATTGATATGGAAAGGATGACATATTTTTTGAGATTTCAGAACGTTTCTGAGGAATCTGGTGAATGTCTCCCTGAACTCATGAGCACAATTATAGCAGATTATTTACATAAACCTAAGGATGAGATCAGAGGGGACATTGACCTAGCCTATAGAATAAACTCTGCATATGCCAGGATAAATGAAGTACCCAGAGAGATACATGTTAAATTTGTTAGAAGGTCAACCAGAGAGGAAATCTTGAAGGTGCAAAGAGGAGGACTGTTAATTTACCAACAAAAGGAGGTTGCCATCTTGAAGCAGATCCCAAGAAAGATTAGAGAAGCGAGAAGGAAATTTTCCTTCTTGTCTAAAAAATTGTTTGATCACGGGATCTGGTTCAAATGGGTGATGCCCAAAGGGATGCTGGTGTTCTGTGAAGGAGGAAGAATGAGGATTAAAACAGTTGCTGAGGCTGAAGCCTTTCTTAAAAAACATTCCTCTGTCCTGGGGGAAGATCCAGGGGGGGCAGGGGGGCCATGGCCCCGCCCGCTGGGGGCCTGGAAGGAGGGATAGAAGACACAATTGCCAAGAGACTTAGATCTAAAAAATAACTTTGCTTTGATTTTTTGAGTAATATTGTATAACATGTGTATCTGGATTTTTGCAAATGATTGACAGCATAGAATTGAGAACTTAGAAATATGTACTTGTTTTCACTTTGTAGTATTATGAAAAATGTTTTTTGTTAATGATTTATTATGAAGCTCCGGAAGGGCCGACGACTTCGACGCAAAAGCTCTCAAAATTTCTTTGTATCTCTTACCCTACCCTATTGAAAAACTGTAAAACCAATAAAACTTTTTCAATTAAAAAAAAATCCATTAAGACAATTTGAAACTCAGTCTGTGAAAGTGGTCTCGGAGATTAGGCTAGGCCTTAGACTAACCTTAGACTGTCTACTGTCGACCTCACCCCATTCCCAAGAGGTCTTTAAGAGGTATGCATAAGCGGACCAGCATGCCTACTGTCCCTGTCCTAATATTCCCTTGTATTCATATTAATTCCATGTATTCATAATCATGTTTATACTTATATCTGTTATCTAATTCCTGCTTGATGAAATAAATAAATAAAATAAAGGAATCATTTAAGACCATCTACCTGCTCCCCATGACCCCACTTTGATTTTTGTCTCAAAAAATATTTGTACTGTTTGTAGCTGTATTCTGTGCCAACTTCTTGACATTCATACACTGGAGCAGAAGAAAAAGTAATGGACTTTGTGGGATTCTCTATTTCATCCATATTCTTCATTCAGTGTTTTTGGCTCACTTAGAATCCTTTGCTTTCCAGCATTACTGTGTGAGAGATTTGTTCCGAATATGATCGGAGTTATTCAAGAGGCTGCCGGCACATTCATTTGGACTCAGCCTCTGGTTGAACAATGCACTTTCCCCCCTAAATAGCATGAAAGTGGGGGAGATGGGGAAAAGAGAACCACTGTAATGCTGAGAGGCATCCTGAGGATGAAAACACATTCAGAACTCAGGGAGGGAAAGTTGAGTCAATTCGATGCTCTCTAAGCCACAGACTGCCAACAATTCTATCTTTTGTGTGAGCAGAAGAATCAGAGTCTATGTGCTCTGCCCTCTCTTCCTTGCCAGAGAGGAAAGGTCATGAAGAGGCACGTAATGGAAAAGCATGAGGCAAAGTTTCCTGAGAAAGAGGAGAAGTAGCCCAGTGAGATCTCTGAAAAGGAGCCTCCACTTCTTGGTTTTCATAACAGGTCACAGGCTGGGTGAGACTCCTCTGGGCATGAGAAAGAGAAATTGCACCATCCAGGCCACCAAGGGATATTAGGGCAAAGCAAGACTGAGAGGAAGTCCAGACAGCACCCTACAGTAACATCTTCTAGTCATCAAGCACATTTTAATTAGTCATTTAATTTCTGCTGTTGGGAGAATATGCTAGTCTTTTTCAGCGATAATTTGGAGAACAATATGATCAACATTTCACAAATAAATTGCATCGTTTTTCACATTCGTATTAATAATATTGTATTATATTATTATTCATAATTTCATAAATATATAAAATTGAATAGGGCCATCAGTTCTAGTCCAACCTTAGGCACAAAAGCCAACTGGGTCCCTCTCTCTTAGCCCAACTCATCAACACTGTTTTTATGGGGAAAATAGGAGGAGAAAGGAATATTAGCTATGTCTGCTGCCTTGAAATATTTATAAAAATAACAAAGGTGGGATAAAAGTAAATAAATAAAATAAAAGCACCTTTTCTAATACCCTACATTAGCACAAAAGAGAGACGTTTCCTAAGAGGCTAGCTGCATTCTGGATTTTACTATCAAAATTTGAAGCAGTGCAAGGAAAGGACAGCAGGAAAGAGGGACTAACGAAGAAGGAAATCAATGCAAAGGTTTTGGAAAAACAAAGAGTATTAAATTGCATTTTTATATTCTGTAGTAAGGTTCAAGCTGAACTTCTCTTTCTGATATTCCTGCTTAGATGAAAGTAGAGGAAGAGAAACTAAAATTCCCCTCATTTCTGCAAGGGATAGTTGAATAGGAAGAAGCTGACCAGTGTTTCATTGACCGCAGTCGGCATTTGGAAAAATTTTAAAAAGTCTGTTTTGCACAATATATTAAGCAGAATGGAGTTTCTAGACTAAAGTCCTTAAAATGTATAGATGAAGATATTACTGAAGGGGGGGGGGAATCATGGGTTTTGGCAGTGATTTAATTATATGTTGCTTGCTGCTAAAGAAAATCTTCTGGGAGACAAGAAGATTTGAAACAAAAAAGTGTTCCTCATTCATAACTTGCAAAGAGTAAGAGACATATAAATTGGTGCAGGAAATAGCTCTCTTCATGTCTATGCCAAATATGTCCAGGCTGATGGGTCTCCTCTACCACCTCCATGAGATTAATACTCCTGTGGTATGACTGAAGGTGTATGACTGTCTGTCCATCCATCCTTATAATTGCTTAGATGCTGGGATATAGGAAGGGAAGAAGATATACGTGGAAGGAGCAGCCCGAGTGTCAGGACCTGTTTCTTCGATTTCTTAGGAAAGACCACACTTAGACATTGTTTGAAAATGAATAAAGTTACTTTTACTAAGGATCGTAAGTGAACAGATCATTTGAAGCAGAGAGTGAATACTTTAGGCGCCAACATAGCGTATTAACCTTTAAGCCCAACCCAATACCCAACTCCCCCCAAAGCAGTGTCCAATATGCATTCATCTCCGACATCAGGTGGGCAGGTCATCACCAGCCTGGAATGTGAGACCGTTAGCCGAAGAGATAACACCGTCCATCACCGTTTTCCACCAGCACAACATTTGAATCCCAGCACCCCACCCTCCCCGTTTCCATGGCAGCAAAGCAGATAGCGAAGGCTGACATCCGGACCTCCTCCAGGAACAGCGAGAAAGCTCGGATATCCGCCGAAAGGAAGATGTTAGACCTGAAAAACAGACAAGGAGGACAAAACAAGAGAGAGAAAAGAGGGAAAGGGTCAAGGCTTGTGAGGATACTTGGCATAAAATTGCCGTAGTAGTTTAGGTGCTTTGAGATGGTCCTTATCAACCCATTCATTATGTGAAGGGGGAAAATCTTTCCAGCTGACCAAAAACTGAGTCTTATTTCTATGGATTCTGGAGTCCAAAATGTCTCGAACTTCATAATGTTGGTGACCGTCCACCATGGTAGGGGTAGGAGCATCAGGAAACGGCTTGCGAAGATGCGAAGTGCGTTCAGGTTTCAACAGATGAACATGGAACACCGGATACAGTCGACGGTAAGTTTTAGGGAGATCCAAGCGGACGGAGACAGAGCTGATGATTTTAGTGATAGTAAATGGACCGACAAATCTGGGTCCCAGTTTCTTACATTTCTGCGGGCTATCCAAATGTTTAGTAGAGACATATACCCTATCACCAACTTTGTAGGTCGGGGGAGCTGACCTCTTCTTATCAGCATACATTTTATGTGATTGATGGGCATCGTTCAAGGTTTTACGTATGATAGGCCAAACAGGAGACAGTCTAGAAGACCAATCGGCCAAAGAAGGAACAGTAGGTGAGACATGCGGTAATTCAGGAATGGGAACAAAATCTTGTCCATAGACGATACTGAAAGGGGTCATATTCGTACTAGAGTGAACTGAATTATTATAAGCCACTTCCGCATGCACCAGGAGATCAGCCCAATCGTCCTGCTGAAAATTAATGAAGCAGCGTAGATATTGTTCCAAAACAGAATTAACCCTCTCACAAGATCCGTTCGTCTGGGGGTGGTAGGCGGAGCTTAAGCCTTGGGCGGAGCCAATCAGTTTCAAGAATTCCTTCCAAAAGACAGACGTAAATTGAGTGCCCCTGTCAGAGATAATGCGTTGGGGAACACCATGAAAACGGTAGATATGAGTGACAAACAACTTAGCCAAAGATTTGGAGGATGGAATTTTGGAACAAGGCACAAAATGTACTTGTTTGGAGAAAAGATCTGTAACCACCCAAATAACGGTATAGCCCTGGCTGGGTGGGAGATCCACAATAAAGTCCATCGAAATTTCTTTCCAAGGTGATTCCGGCATCGCCACAGACTGGAGAAGGCCTTGTGTCTTTCCAGGGGAACGTTTCGAAGCAGCACAAACAGGGCAACTGGCAATATAAGACTCAACATCCTTTTTAAGAGACGGCCACCAGAATTGACGTTTGACAAGGTGTACAGTTTTAACGAAACCAAAATGACCTGCCAAACGTGAATCGTGAGCGCGTTGGAGTACAAAAGGCCGTATGGTCGCAGGGACATAGATTTTGGAACCAATCCAAGGAAGATCGTCTCTAATGGTGCAATCAGCAGAGTGGGCGGAATACCACTCATCAGTAAGCAGTTCAGTCTTAATCCGAGCAATCAGCTCACCCGGAGGGGTAGTTTGAACAGTAGAACGAGTTCGAGCAGCAACCGGAGAAGCCGGTAAAGTAAGAGGCATGAGGGGTTGTACAACGGTAAGTTTAGAAGCATCATATTGTGGTAATCTGGAGAGGGCATCAGCCATGAAATTTTTTCCTCCGGGAATAAATTTAAGATGGAAGTTGAACCGATGGAAATAATGCGCCCAGCGCAACTGTCTTGGCGATAGTTTACGCGAAGAGGTGAGAGCTTCCAGGTTCTTATGGTCGGTCCAGACCTCGAATGGGTGGGGAGCACCTTCAAGAAAATGACGCCAAGTCATGAGGGCCCAACGAACAGCAAAAGCCTCCTTCTCCCAAATGGCCCATCCACGTTCGGTCGTGGTGAGTTTCCGAGAGGTGTAGGCACACGGTTGTAATTGGCCATGGTTGTTGAGTTGCAACAGGACAGCCCCCACGGCGACATCACTCGCATCTGCTTGAATCACAAAAGGGGACGTGACATCGGGGTGTTTGAGAACCGGCTCAGCCGCAAATAAACGCTTAAGTTTCTCGAAAGCGGCTTGGCATTCCATGGTCCATTTAAGGGGCGTTCCTGGTCGAGGTTTCCCCTCGCCATTCGTTTTGAGAAGATTTGTTATAGGCAAAGCAATACTAGCGAATGATGGAATAAACTGGCGGTAAAAGTTTGCAAAGCCCAAAAAACTTTGGAGCTGTTTACGAGTACGGGGCGGGGCCCAATCTGTTACCGCCTTAACCTTTGCAGGATCCATTTCAATTCCTTCAGAAGAGATGCGATAACCTAAATAGTCAATTTTATCCTGGTGAAACTCGCATTTGGATAATTTGGCATATAGCTCGGCGGAGCGAAGTTTCCGAAGGACGGAACGCACAAGCTTAACATGTTCATCACGTGTCTGCGAATATACGATGATGTCATCAATGTAGACTAAAACGCCTTTATAAAGGTGTTCGTGGAGGACTTCGTTTATCAATTGCATAAACACTGAGGGGGCACCTTGCAAACCAAAGGGGAGAACCTTAAATTGAAAACATCCAAGTGGGCAGTTAAAAGCAGTTTTCCATTCGTCCCCTTCCTTGATTCTAACTCTATAATAGGCCTCGCGCAAGTCCAGCTTAGTAAAAATCTTCCCAGTAGCCAGGTGAGCCAGCATGTCTTTCATAAGTGGGAGTGGGTAGACATTATGTTCGCAAATGGTGTTCAGATAAGAATAGTTTTGTACTAATCTGAGAGTGCCATCTTTCTTTTCTCGAAACATAACAGGTGCCGCTACACGTGGCCTAGCTGGTTCAATAAAACCCCTTTGAAGATTTTTGTCAATGAAGTTCCGTAGTTCATTCATTTCACGCTGCGTCATGGAATAAATGCGGGGTTTTGGCAACTGCACTCCCGGGAGGAAATCAATTGAACAATCAGTGGCCCTATGAGGGGGGAGGGAATCACAAGATTTTTCACTGAAAGCTTCCTTGAGGTCCCAATATTCTTTGGGAATTCTTTCTTCTCCAGGGATGACCTCAGGAGAAGGAAATGCCAGTGATTGAGCAGCTGGTTCCGAAACAGGGGCCAGGTCAATGGGCGAAATATGCTCGTCCTCCGAAGGCAGGGAGGTGTGATCAGGCACTATCAAAGGAATTCGAACCCAACCCTCTTTCCAGTTAATGAGGGGGTTCCATTTACGAAGCCAATTAACACCCAGAATGACAGCATTTTCAGAAATGGTCGTTACAATGAAATTTATGGTTTCTGTATGGGCCTGCCCAATGGAGACACGAATAGGTTCAGTAATGAGAGAGGCAGGGGCTCCCCCAGCTACAGAACCATCCATTTGGCAAAACGCTATGGGAGTTTTTAGATTTTTTAGATGGAAACCCATAGAATACACAACATCTTGATTTATAAGGCACCGTGAGCAACCAGAATCAATTAGAGCCTGCACATTGCAAGTGCGGCCAGTAGATGGAGCCAAAAGCTTTAAATTAATATAAAGGGGGCCGGAACGATGACTCACCAAGTTGTCGTCATCCGACTCCTCCCAGTCATCCGGGCAGGCATTGGGCTGGGCAGACGAGAGGTCCAGTGGCTCCGCCCCACTCATCGCGGGTTTACTGCGCACGCTCAGAGGTTTCGGAGGTCTTCTGTCCCTCCCTCCTTCCCTCTCCAGAGAAGAATGTGGGCGTGAAGAACGACTTGATCTGCATTTGTTAGCCCAATGCCCCTCCTTTCCACATCGATAACAAACAGTCGAGCGCGGTTGAGTAGGTCTTCGGGCCCCCCCACTTTTCTGGATGGGTGAAAACTTTTCAGGGGAATGAGGTCTGGGACTCTCTCTTTGCAGTTTCCGCTCATGACGGACTGAATCTTGTAATTGGGCTTGATCCAGCTCAACGTCACCCGCGAGATCTATCCATTCTTCTAAGGTTTCGGGGCGAAATCTATTCATGCACGTTTGATAAATGTTCTTATCAAGACCCTCAGTATAGAGGTCCATTAATGCCCGGTCACTGTAACCGGTCATGAACACGGCCAGTTCCTTAAAGTTCTGCGTGTATTCCTGAACTGAATTATCCCCCTGGCGTAAATTTCTCATTCTCATCTTAGCTTTCCTTTCAACACGGGGGTCCTCAAAGCGCCTTCTCAGGGCAGTCATGAAACGCTCAAAGTCACGCAACACGGGTGAATGGCTATTATGCAGTGAGACCAACCATTGGGAAGCATTTTTTTCCAAGGCCATAGAGACAATTCTAATTTTGAATTCATCTTCAAGATCAGCTGCATAAAATTGTACAAAATTATCGACGTGAATCAGAAAAAATGCCAGGCCCTCGGCACTGCCGTCGAATTTCACACCCAGGGGAGGAAGCTTTGCAAGCCGGCGGGGAGAGGCTGGGCGGGCATCTCTCTGCATACCTCTGCTGGCTCGGGCAGGGGGGGATGGTGAATCTCTGATATCCTTAACAGCTGCAGCTCCCTGCATATTTAACTGTTTGCTTTCCTGCTGTTGTTCCCTCCCCAAAAGTTCATCCAGGGCCGCCCGCTTCTCAGCTGCCTGTTGAAGGTAATGCTGGCCCCATTCCTTAAATTCCCTTTCCTCTTTTAAGAGTTCAGGTATGAGTTGCTTGGGGGAAAGGCGACGCCTGGTTACAGTAACTCCTGAGGCTTTGCTTCCAGTCATTCCCACGCCCTCTGACCAGCGGCGAGATTTGGAAGAATCTTCGGCTGGCTGGCTTAAATCTAGGCCGGCTAAACATTCCAACACTGACCTCGTATCTTCTGTTGGTGCTTGAGCTCCCAGTTCCGTTTCGGGCCGGACTTCCACCAAGGGAATTTCTTGTTTCGTGGGGTCCGACATGGTGTAGGATTTATTTGTGACTCTCTGCTTAATGTCAGGACCTGTTTCTTCGATTTCTTAGGAAAGACCACACTTAGACATTGTTTGAAAATGAATAAAGTTACTTTTACTAAGGATCGTAAGTGAACAGATCATTTGAAGCAGAGAGTGAATACTTTAGGCGCCAACATAGCGTATTAACCTTTAAGCCCAACCCAATACCCAACTCCCCCCAAAGCAGTGTCCAATATGCATTCATCTCCGACATCAGGTGGGCAGGTCATCACCAGCCTGGAATGTGAGACCGTTAGCCGAAGAGATAACACCGTCCATCACCGTTTTCCACCAGCACAACATTTGAATCCCAGCACCCCACCCTCCCCGTTTCCATGGCAGCAAAGCAGATAGCGAAGGCTGACACCGAGTCTCAAACCTTTTCTTGCCCCACATTAGAGACAGGGATGGGTTTCAGCCAGTTCTAACTGGTATGCTAGAATCCGTTCATGAAATTGAGCATACCAGTGAGAACTGGCTGAAACCCATCCCTGTCTCTAATGTGGGACAAGAAAAGATTTGAGAACCCGTTCATGAAATTGAGAGAGAGAGAGAGAGAGAGAGAGAGAGAGAGAGAGAGAGAGAGAGAGACAGACAGACAGACAGACAGACAGACAGACAGACAGACAGACAGAGGCACAGAGAGAGGGGGGAGGGAATCAGAGAGAGACAGACACAGAGAGAAAGACAGAGGGAGGGAATCAGAGAGAGACAGACAGACACAAAGAGAGGGGGAGGGAGGGAGGAAGGGAGGGAGAGACAGACAGACAAACAGACAGACAGAGAGAGACACATACACAGAGTGAGTGATTAAGTGAGAGAGTGAGTGAGAGACAGACAGACACACACATACATATACACACAGAGTGACAGAGAGAGAGGAAGGGAGGAGAGAGAGTCAGAGAGACACAGAGAGAAAGGGAGGGAGGGAGAGAGACAGAGACAGAGACAGACAAACAGACACACACAGACAAACACACACAGAGTGACAGATGGGGGAGGGAGGAGAGAGACAGAGATACCGAGAGAGAGAGGGGGGGCATAGATAGACAGACAGACACAGAGAATGACAGAGAGACAGAGAGGGAGGGAGGGAGAGACAAAGAGCCACACACATACACACAGACAGACAGACAGACACACAGAGAGAGAGAGAGAGAGAGAGACAGAAAGAGAGAGAAAGAGAAAGAGAAAGAAAGGAAGAAAAAGAAAAAGAAAAAGAAAAAAAAGAAAGTGGGAGAGAGAGATGAAAGAAAGAAAGAAAGGAAGGAAGGAAGGAAGGAAGGAAGGAAGGAAGGAAGGAAGGAAGGAAGGAAGGAAGGAAAACCTATGACCACAATTGAACCCAATATTTTGGTTGCTAAGCAAGAGCATCGTTAAGTGAGTTTCACCACATTTTTAAGTTGGCCACACCCACCTGGTCACATGACCGCCGAGACACTCCCACAAAACAGGCCACACCTACAGAATGAGTTCTAAAAAATTTTGAAGCCCACCACTGATTAGAGAGTACCTGAAGGCTGTTTTTTGTGCCCTCTAGGTGGGAGGGAAAAGAAACCAAGAAATCCTCCAATTGGTGACCTGAAAACATTCCCATATTAAAGGCCACAAGGGCAGCACAGATTGTGTCAATATACGTTTTATCATTACGAGTCAGGTGATGTATTTTTAAAGAAATTAAAAGTCACATACATAGACTATTTATTTGTTTGTTTGTTTATTAATTATCAAATTTAGAAACCATCCATCTCCCTCAAGAGGCACTTTGGGCAGTGTACAAATAAAAATGGTGAATATACTTTAATTTCTGCAATTCTTTTCTAAATATTGTTTTAACTTCTGGTTGAAGGTCTAGTGTGTATATATTTGTTCAGAGGTATAACTATATACTTCTGAACAAGGTATATATCTTTATATATATATACATATCTTTATAATAATATAATAAATATACCTGTTGTGACACACACACACACACAAACACACATATTCAGAAGATCCACCCTCAGGAATAGTTCATGGAACAGAGAGATGAAAGACTACAGTAGCAGAGGAATTGTCCACTGAGAGGATATATTGGTAGTAACTGGCAGTTCAGAACATTTTGCAGGTTATTGCCAGAGTGTCTAAGTTCAGACAGGATTTTCTTAATCTATTTTAGAGTCAAGCTGGTATGAGCACAGAATAGGAGCAGCTTAAACTCTAAGCCCAAGGTTTCTGCCAAGCCCCTCCTCCAAGGAACTGTAATGAACGTGAGGAAAATCAGAACTTTCCATGAGTGCACCCATTCATTTTGTTGGGAAATCTGGAGGCAGCACCCAGTTTTAATCCTGGAGTTCTGAGATTTATCATGCAGGTTAAGTGAATAAGCCAAAAGGCATTGTGAACTCTATTGTCATTAATTTATACATCATACACCAGTTAATATTACATATTGTATATACTTCTTCAAATACCTTTTCTAATATAAAATATTGTTCTTTAATAAATAATCTACACACACACACACTACATAATACAGAATCAAAAATGTTTTCGAATATACATTTTGTGCATATTTCTTTGATTATGCACATTGATAATATATACATTTGATTAAATTTTTATCAGTGAATTGCCTTGCAAAACTTGGAAAACTAATAAATCCTGAAATATATAAATATTTTGATAAATTTTGTAATTTTTTTATCTTCCATTCCTTCTGATCTTTGGAATAAAGATGAAGTATTCATATGTAGAAAAATTTGCAAATACTGTTGGATGGTGTACAACAAATTTTGGATTGCTTTCCCTTTTTTAAGGAATAAAAATCCACTTTCTAGATTATTTATGGGGGCCATCATTTACTCCCCTCCGCATCCAGTGCCTTAGAAAAATGCCAGGTTCAAAGCATTACTGAAAATGAGGAATATTGGCTATGTCCTGGCATGGTAATGAAAGAAACAAACAAGCAAAAATGAAGTGTAATGGGGGAAAGTTGGTGTACATTTTCTTCTTCCCCAATTTTTCCACCCACCGACAGGATAGAAAAGTTCAAGAGGCAATTTGTTCATAATTCAAATTCCTTTTGGACTGAAAAGATGCCACACTTGAAATCAGCCACTGCACTGCTGTTTCCACTGTCCCATCCAAGAATGTGGCAGAAGACTGTTATTAAAGCCATGGAGATCGATCAGATAAATGGTATCGAGCCAATTAATTGAAAACTAAATTGTAATTTACGTTTCAGCTAAAGTGATCCTCCCTATTTTGTGCTGGTCCTGCCCACAAGCAGGAGAGTCTACCCCCACTGATCTCAAAAAAAGGAAAAAAGGAAAAAGGCAGGGACAGAAGAAGTTGGTGGAGGACCTTCTAGGTCCCAGGACTGACTACTGGTCAGGAGAGTTGAAGGAACTTCTCAGGAGAAAGTAGCAGTGAATTATGACCGTATTGTTTCTAAGAACGTAGCATGAGCATGTCTATATAGTCCCTAGAACTATGCATTCACTAACAGCTATGATATGGTTGCAAACAGAGATGTATGCATATACTCCCTCCCACGGGTTTATTTTTGAATAGCAAGCTAAGTAATTTTAGCCTAGTGAGTTGTGTGAATGGGGCCAGTATGTTTACTTTATGAAGCACTGTATCATTTGAAGCTAGAAAATCAGAAAATAAAACAAAATTTTATCTGATTTTTCAAAGTAGTCAAAATGTCAAAGTATAAAGAGAAATTAAAAAACACTTAAAGCAGCGTACAAAGGAGTTTTAGTGAACAAACAAGCAAAGTCCAATTTAGAAATCCTGACATTTCTTCTGGAGAAAAATCCCCCAAATTAATAAGAGGGATTTGGGGGGGGGCGGGAGATCACTTCCTTCTTTTCACTTTTGTCTTTCCGTGAAGGAAAAAAATGAGGCAATCAATGGATTTTCAGTTGAGTTGCTGAGTGAGTGCAAAAGCTACCTAAATACCTCATTAGAAGTTTCTTTAAAGAGCAACCTGAAAGACTGTCTATAGCAGTGATGGCGAACGTATGGCACGGGTGCCACAGGTGGCACGCGGAACCATTTCTTAGGGCACGCTAGGCGTTGCCCTGTCAGCTCCACCGTGCATGTGTGCGCTGGCCAGCTGATTTAGGCCTTTTTTGAGGCCGTTTTTCGCCCTCTGGAGGCTTCAGGGAAGCTCCTGAAGCCTCTGGAGGTGGGGGTGAGAGGCTGTTTTCACCCTCCCCAGGCTCCTAGAAAGCCTCTGGGGCCTGGGGAGGGCGAAAAAAGCACGGCAAAAGCAAGGGGTCACGCACATAGCATTATGGGTGTGGCACGCCCATGCACGACCCCCCTGCGCTCCCCCTGCTTTTGGCACATGAGCCAAAAAAGGTTAGCCATCACTGGTCTATAGCCTGGCATCTCACTGATCTGTTTTCAAATCTTGAGATGTCCCATGCTTATGCCTTTACTAAATACCCTATCCTCAAAGTATAGTGTAATATGCTGTGCTTAACAATGAGTAGTTATGTCTAAATGGTGCCATCTATTGGCCACTGTCTTTTTTCTTAATAAATCAAGTACATAATCTACCAAAGAGCCTTCAATATCTCTTATCCCAATCAGAGGGAAGAACTCTTTTTGAGGTTATAGCATATTAGCAAAATGATATAAACTAAGTCTCTAGTGGTGTTATAACAGTGTAATACATTCAGATTCAATGATGCAAAATTATTTTGTTCTTTAATGATTTTATTATCAAAACATTTACAATTTAAAATAAAACACCATTGGAATTAATTTTAAATAAATTAAATACATACACACACATACATATATATAGACACACATAAATTATTATGTTTCATATTTAATCTCCTTTAAATAAACTTTTATTTAAAAGTTATGTTTAAAAGTTATTTAAAATAAGGAACTGTGCACTTAGACATTTCATGTTAAGACAAACAAAGCATATGATGATTTAAGAGCAATGTGTGAATACATTCCTACAAATGAAACAATCAAATTATGGAACTGTAGAATGAACAAAAATTCTAGATTACAACTACAGATATGCAGGGGGGTTTTCAGGAGGGAGTGTTGATCCCTCAGGAGTAATTCAAATTACTAAATTACTAATAGATGTATCTCTGTTACTTATTAAGCTATTCCATAATATAATATATAAATACTTTCAAGCAAATTTCCATTAAAAATATAGTTCTGGGTTTATTTTGGAGGATGATTTTTAGAATTGATTCACTTATACTTTGCTACCAAAACAGATTTAGCCATGTTTGATTCACACATACATTACATACAATTATCCAAGAAATAAATACTATTAGTAATTTAGATAATACAGTACTAAATCCCATAGGGATGAAACATTTTAAAAATCTTGATTCGTTTCAAGACACATTAGAGGACTAGATGTAGGTTCATTTAGACTTTGGCAGAGATAATGAATTATTCCATTCTGAAATTATTAAAGTATTACGATGATAACTTCAAAAACTATTGAAAATTACACCCTAAAAATTAACATCTCCCTTTTTTATGTCTAAACTAAGCTGTTCCCTAGAGATATTGTAGTTAAATGTACCACAATAGTTAAATATTCCCTGATGACTGACAGTTATGAGGTCTCTTCTTGAAACATGGCCACAAAAGACAAAATGTACAATTCTACATGAAAACATCTACATCCAGCTTTAACAGTTTTCAATATGACAAAAGTATCATTTATAAAAAAGAATAAATTGCCAATACCTTTGTACTAGATTTACAGAAATTGAAGGGAGTTATCTCAAAATAGCTCAAAATATCAAGGACAGAAGATACCCTCAGGTAGATTGTGCATAAGGCTGCAAAACATTCCATGCTGCTTGGATGGCTTCTATTCTTCCTTGATACATTTCCAGCATTGGAATAGGATTGTTGTGGTGGGACAGGATACTTCTTCTCAAGTCAGTGTCCTCAAGGAACATCCATGTTGGAAAGGCTTCTCCAAAGGCAACCTTTCTCAGTCCATGAGTGGCTGGATATCATTTCATAGGCGTCCACGTTTACTGGCTGAAAATAACAAAATGTAATAGTTTTGGATGTGCCTCCTTTTTTTCAAATATTGGTGAGAATAGATCAAATCCTATGGCTATAACAATATTTTATTTACTGCTTTTAAAAGTTGAACTCATGAGAAACTTTGTATGTTTTTAAATCCAAATATTTCTGTGGCTATATGACACAATATTATTTGACGTAATAATGTCAAATAATGTTATTCTTAGCTGCAGACTATTTTTGACCTCACTTTAGCACAATTTCCAACCTCACTATTTAAAGCAGCTGAAATAAAATAGACATTTATTTCTAAACAAATGTTTTTAAAAACCTTCTATGTGATTAAGCACATATGCATTTATACCACAAGTTATTATGATGTTATTTTAACACTCAGACAATTTTGTTAATTGACCAGGGATTCTGGTAATATTATTATTGTATCTTTTTCTGTATTACTTATTAAAGTATTTTATTATTTTATCCCTTCCACTGCTTTTAATATTTTTGCTCAGTTGGAAATCTGCCTAAGAACTCTGTAATATTAGGCAGATTATTGGAATGATTAATAAATTAGCTATTATTTATCCTTTCCTCCAGAGTAGGAATTCCTAAGCTTTTTGCCCTCACATCTCACTTTTGTGTAATTTTAATATATACACTTCCCACACACTTTAAAAATCCAACCATCAAAAGGAACACAAAGGAACAATGAAAATATTATAATGAAACTTTGGAAAAATTGAATGTACTGCAAGGAAAATTTGGCTGTAAAATCAGAAGCCATAGTCATGTGGTATCTGCTTAATGACCTGTGGTGACTCACTTAACAACCAAATGGGAAGTGGTGTTGTGGTGTTGTAAGTCTATCATGTTCACTTGATATTTTGCTTAGTGATCGCATCACGTAAGCAACAAAGTTGTCCTAAGTTGAGTGAGCAACTTTGTCCAAAGTTGCTCACTAAGAAAGGACCACCTGCACTCCTGAAAAAGTTGGTGTAAGATTAAATCGAATCCAAAATTGTACAAATCCATTTTAAAAAGCATCATATATGGAATAGATCAGCCAATTGTTTCCCACTTTAATATAGTCCTTCCCGGATGAAGATGGAAAAAATTATCCCATGGAACATTGAAAGCTCCAGATCATTTTCTAAGGATTCAAGATTTAAATGTTAAATGTGTCTTAAATACTGTAATATTTTCTTAATCAACTTTGTCACTTAATGGAAAAAATATATATACATTTTCATAAATCAGTATCCAGCCATGAAGTAAAAACTTCAAGCATTAAAAAATGTTCAGCTTTTTACTGAAACATGTGATTTAACATAAAATACATATGGTCTAGTTTGGCAACCAGTATTTCTCCAGGCCCCAGGGAAAGTCCCTTTTTTCAGTCCTACTAATACTACTACCTAATATTCCTTATTAGAAATTTTAGAATGTGCTTGTGGCTATTTTCATATTGTAGAGAAACCCACTACTGCTGAGCTATGCTTTTGGCCTCCAGCCACCACCATTTTATGTACCATTAAAAGCAATAAACAATAGCTTTCTTCATAACTTACTTGATTAAACAATTTGAGCTTGGAAACTACCTTCTGAATCAAGGCTTGAGACACTGCTAAAAAGCACAGGAAAAATAATGTAAGTTACTGCATTCTAAAACAATATAGTAGCCAAAAATTGCATTGGATTCTTCAAGAATCTGGAAAAGGAACATACCTTGTAAGAGTGAATGATTTTTCTGCAAGAGAGAAGGGCAACAGAGAAACAGAAGGAAAGAAAAAGAGAAAATTAATAAAGTAAAATATCCCTTTTTTTTTAGCAATTGCTGAATTATCCGAATTATCTTCTTCATTATGTAAATAATCATCTTACATACATACAAAGAAAATCATTCTATGATTCTATGACTACATAAGTATATGTATCAAAAGCATTCTCATAAGTTGGTTTTAAGTTAATCTTGCTCTCATCTATTATCAAAGTGAAAGTCCATTCCCATAACACTTGTTCATAAAGTTACATGTACTTCAGATACTAATTTAATTTATATTTAATATAGAGATTTCTTTAAAAACAGATAATATCTGCCCAGGAAAAATTACTGCCACTACAGCCGTCATGAAGGTGAATTCAAACCTTCTACTTTGAAGAAGTCTCCCATTGGTTCCAGTAGAAATGTTGTCTGAATGTACCATTTCAATTTCAGAAGAATGCAGCAAGAGTGAAAAAAGTTCAATTTTTCTTTAATGCCTGCTGTAACAATTTATATTATTTAAATCTGTTTAAAGCAGACACATTTCATTTTAATGTACTGTTTTGTTATTTAAGTGCATTCAGACAATTTTTTATCTCTTTTATCCCCATATACATAAATACTCAAGATGATGAACCTAATAACCCTGCTTCCTATTTTATCTACAACTTTGTGAGATAGATTAGACTAAGAGATTTACCTTGTAAATTGGCTGTTTCTATGTAGTATTGCCTTTACTGTATATAAACAATTGGGTATTACTTTTAAACAATAGATTGTGAAAACGTCTTACTTTTTCTTTGAAGATGTTTTTTGAGCCAGATAATGAATGATACCACTGATAGGACAGAAAGCGCAGAGACTGGTGTACCAATTGCTAAGAATTTCCCAAGTGTTGAAGAACCTAAAATTTGAAAATTGGAATAAATTAGAAGAGTATAAAACTTTATTGTTCTAGACAACAATGGTAACTTCTGAAAAACCTTGCCAAGAAAATTGGGCAGAGGGAAAAAAATACTGTAAGTTATTCTAGTAATTAGCTCCTATTTATTGTATGAGGATGATTTTTCAAAATTCATATATATTCCCTTGGAGGATAAGTGATCAATCAGCAACCCCGCTGCATTCTTGGAAGCCAGACCAGAATAACTGTTATGAAAAACTGGAGCTTTGGGTTGGTTGCTATATGCATTTTGATTAGGATTTACAAAGCAAAATGGCCACCTTAGAATTTTTAGATGCTTAAGCCCCCAAATTCATGCATTTAAACTCCTGAATTCTCCAACTATTCCTATGATTCTATGACTTTGATGTAGCCCAGCCCTGCCTCAAAGTATTAATTTCCACATCATAAAGATGCCCATTTCATAAAATTCTAGTAAAATCCCTGTCACTACAATAAGTATGAAAAATGGATCGTGGCATGCATACAGCACCTAGTAACCAAAATATATTACTGGATATTCTGATTTCTGTCTCTTACCTTCACAAACCGGAATTGGCTGACTCCAGCGTCCATCTGATAAGCACTGAATCTGGGATGATCCTCTTAAAGTGTAACCCTTTGCACAAGCAAAATCACACGTTGATTTATACTTCAGTTCTGAACTATGATGGGAACAATTCAGAAGGCTTCCTTCTGATTGATGAACTGCTTGACATTTCACTGCTGAAATAGAGAAAGATCATGCTGTAAGTCATCTCAAATATGGTCAAAGAACATAACACAGAAAAACAACAACAGTAAGGTAATAAGATAAGACCTTCACCTTCACATGTAGGCTCCTGTCCATCCCATTCACCTGATTCACCACACTGGAGCATATCAGGGCCTTTTAAAATGAAACCTTCTTTGCAAGAAAAATTGCAAGATGAATTCCAGGCATAATTTCCAAAAGGGTTGGAGCAGTTGAACAAACCATGTGCAGGCTTCTGTAGGGCGTGGCATTCCACAACTAAAGACAGAATTATACTCTGTTAGAACAGGCATCTTCCTTAGTCAACCAGGTGCCTATTGGCTGAAGACAAACTAAAGCTGTGTCTTTCTTATCATAGTACTGAGGTTCCATTTAAACTCCTGATCTCTCCTTCCAATTATTTATTTATTTCCTTCCAATTATTTCCTTCCAATTATTTATTTATTTTCAAAGTCCAGTACCAATCTCCATAATTTTGCTGAATACCCTAGGAAAATTATTTGCTAAATAAGAATTTATTATTTCCTCGAAAAAGGATTATGAGTTGAAGGGCTAGAGACTTAATTTCATTGCAGCATAAAAAAATCATTGTGTTTACTGCAGCCCATATAAATTATATTTCTACAAGATTTCCATTGCTGTTTTAGATTTTGGGAAAATTCCTAATAAAAATGTCTTGAATTTCACTGGTTTTTTTTTTTTTGGCAGTGCATTGAAATTCATAGTAATCTAAGGGAAGTTCTATCATTGGAGTCAATAGGACTAGTCTAGTAAGACTGTATTCTTCATGCTGAAAATATAATACTTGAAATACTACTTCTAGCATTTGTTTGCACTTTCTTTTTAAAAATGGCTACAAAATTCAAAGGTATTCCTATTTCAGGAGGCTGCACTGCTACACATTTTACGGCTGGAAATAAACACAGCACAGCAAATGTTTCACATTTATGTGAAAAAAATGCAATTTATTCAAAGAAAGTTAAAATTCAAAATGCCAAAATATTTTAAAAAATGATGAGAGAATTAAAAACCCAACAAAACCATTGAAAAGAAAAAAGAAACGAAGACTAACACATATAGACATAATATCCTGCCTAACTGAATGCTGATTAATATAATACAGCAATGGTAGTTTCCCACCCCTTGCGAAACAGGCCAAAAGAATTTAAAACTGTTGAACTACCAAATCTATTTAAAAGTTGTTAGCCTGTCATCTATAAACTACAGTATATTAATAACAAAATAGTTAACAGAAAAAGCAATAATAACAAACATATAGTATAAATGTCATAAAAATTGTGAATAAGAGAAAGACAAGATTGAAATTCCAAAACCCTCTGTTAACAAACTATTATTGTAATAAAATCATAGAAAATTTATCATGGCTTCAATACCAAATTATCCCAAATATTAACTCTAATTGGTTCCAAATCAAATATACATATTTATTTCTTTATACCATCTCTTATCAATTACTGATGAATTGAATACAATAAATCCAGTCTTCAAAATCAATATATCTTACGCCAAAAAACCAGATAAAATCTTTCTTCAATCAGATGTATTGTCCATTTCCCACTTTCTTTCAAAACCCTTTGAAAAAATATTTGTCACTTATCCACACAGAAAGTTCTCTGCTATTATATAAAAGCCCAGTGTTATACTTCTATTAGGTTTGTGGAGTTGGCTCTATTCTCAATCTATATTTCTTCCTGGCCAGGATATAGCTGGGAAATCACATTTCTTTTCAATGTTCTCCACCATCTATGTTATTTCTGTGTCTATATTTCTTCCCAACAAATCTGCTACTTTGAAAACAAGTTCTTTTTGTAGGTTTAAAGTATTTAATATCTGTTTTTTTTTAAATGTTTTTCCCAGACTTTATAAATTCATCCAAACTTTTAGAAAAAAATTCAGTTAAAGACTGCATATTGCTAGCCAGACTTTGTTTTTCCCCTTGGGTGTCAACCTCCTACAACCTCTATAATCCAATATGTTGTTGCTCAAACCAGGGAGGAAGAAAAGAAGACAGAGAAGATATTTTCTGACTATTTTGATCCAAAAAGATTTGCAGGTTAATTAAATACAAATATAAAGTCATGGGGGGGGAGAAATGATGAAATCAATAAATTAAAGAAATTAAAGAAAGAAAACCAAAAAGAAAAAAATCCAGCTGGGGTTGATATAAAATCAGCATTCAGCCAAAAAATTTACCTTAAAGATAGTAACAAAAGTTCAAAAAGTGAACTTAAAAATTATAGGAATGCTTATGATAATATTCTACTGGTAGGAAGAGATGTAAGTGCCCATTGATTTTGCAGCTGCTCCCACAAGGAGCTGCAATTTTCAAGATTCCCCATCCTGGGTACGTCCACGGCCATCCAAAAGCCATCTTGGGTCTTTTCCTAAATGGTCCCTTTTAAATCCAGGGGGCAAGACTGCCAAAGAACCAGCTCTGGCAGCAAACACAGCAGATCATGAGTAAGAAAGGCTCTTACTCCTCAGCAGCTATCTTGTTTTGTAGTCTAATACAAAATTTTACTTTGGTAATAAATGGGCCAATTCACTATATTAAAAAATATATCCCGTAGGAAAACAATATTGTAGGAACTAAGATAAGAAGGTACCTTCACATTCTGGCTGTGATGCATCCCAGTTTCCAGAGGCATCACATTGGAGTTCAATGGATCCATTCAGTTTAAATCCTTCTTCACAAGCAAACTTGCAGGTTGAATTCCAGGCAGAGTTTCCACGAGGACCAGAGCATCTCATAGAGCCATTAGCTGGAGGCAGTAGTTCACTGCAATGCACGGCTGTAAATGACAGAATATAAATTATCACTTGGACTGAAAAAATATGGTGTGTTATATTTTCATGCGGTATACATATTTTCATATAAAACAACTTTTTATTGTCATTTTTTTACTATATTGCAATTATATATGTGTAGTGTAATGAGTTTGGAGGTTAATATTGTTTAAATGGGAAAGGAAGTTAATTGACTTTGATGTAATTATGCCTCAAAGTATTAGAAATTACAAATATAGTATTTCCACATCATAAAGACGCTCATTTCATAAAATTCTAGCAAAATCCCTGTCACTACAATAAGTATGAAAAATGAATCCTGGCATGCATACAGCACCTAGTAACCAAAATATATTGCTGGATATTGTGATCTCTGTCTCTTACCTTCACAAACCGGAATTGGCTGACTCCAGCGTCCATCTGATAAGCACTGAATCTGGGATGATCCTCTTAAAGTGTAACCCTTTGCACAAGCAAAATCACAGGTTGATTTATACTTCAGTTCTGTACCATGATGGGAACAATTCAGAAGGCTTCCTTCTGATTGATGAACTGCTTGACATTTCACTGCTGAAATAGAGGAAGATCATGCTGTAAGTCATCTCATATATGGTCAAAGAACAGAACACAGAAAAACAACAACAGTAAGGTAATAAGGTAAGACCTTCACCTTCACATGTAGGCTCCTGTCCATCCCATTCCTCTGATGCACCACACTGGAGCATATCAGGGCCTTTCAAAATGAAACCTTCTTTGCAAGAAAAATTGCAAGATGAATTCCAGGCATAATTTCCAAAAGGGTTGGAGCAGTTGAACAAACCATGCGCAGGCTTCTGTAGCGTGCGGCATTCCACAACTAAAGACAGAATTGTACTCTGTTAGAATAGGCATCTTCCTTAGTCAACCAGTTACCTATTGGCTGAAGACAAACTAAAACTATACAGTCCTCAACTTAAAATCATTTATTCATTGACTGTTCAAATTACAGCACTGAAAAAAGTGACTTATGACTGCTTTTCACACTTACAACCTTTGCAGCATCCCCATGGTTATATGATCAAATTTTGGATGCTTGGCAAATGGCATACGTTTATGATGGTGGCAATATCTTGGGGTCATGTGGTCACCTTTTTCTACCTTCTGATAAGCAAAGCCAATAGGGAAGGCAGGTTCACTTTACAGCTATGTTACTAACTTAATAACTGCAGTGATTCATTTAACAACTGTGGCAACAAATGTTGTAAAATGGGACAAAACTCACTTAATATCTGTCTTTCTCAGCAACAGAAATTTTAGGATCAATTGTAGTTGTAAGTCAGGGACTGTAGTAAGTGACATAATAGAATGTAGAATAGAATGTAATTTATATTATTCGATTCCTCTGACAATTTAATGTGATAGTCTTTCCAATCTGACTAAAAGAAATAATTAACTGAAATAACTAACTAAAAAACAAAGTTTCAGTGTAGAATGCTTTTGTATGCATAAAATCTCAGTGTATTGGCAAAATAAAATCCACTTTTGGTGACTTAGAGAATTGTTCAGAGTGTCTTGATACACACTCATGCCTTCAAGAGAAGGTAGTAAAAATATTTTGACAACTGAATAAAATGTTTCTAATTCAATAACACAGACTTAGACAATTTCTCTTTGGTTTTCATTTGGTTTCAGCAGTCAAATGTACATACCTTTACAGGATGGGGATGGTGCAGACCATTTTCCAGAATCTGTACATGTTATTGATTCCATCTCACTCGGTTTGTAACCTTCCTTGCATTGAACATCACAAGATGAATTAAAGCCAAAATCCTGTATTGGATGCTTGCATGTAAGGATACCACGATCTGGGTCTTCCAGTTGATTGCAAGTAATTACTACAAGAGAACAGACGAGTTTGGATAAGGCATTTGTTCCAAAGTGTAACAAATGGACAGAATGGGAAATCCACAATGAGTTTGAACAAACTAAATGGCTAATTAATCATACCATGTTCACAGTCACGTCCATAGAACCCTTTGTTGCACTGGCAGGTGTAATTGTTTATTGTCTCTATACATTCCCCACAACCACTGCAGGAATTTGGGGTACAAGAGGCTGCAAGAAAATTAACCAGATTATATTGTGAAACAGTAATGATACTATGGCTATTATAACACAATAGTAGAATAAGGCATTTCCCTTTAAGAAGGAAAGGGGGGGGGATTATTTTTCTATCTTGAAGATTCATTTGCCCCTTTTTGGCTTTTTGTCCTTCTGGTGCTTTCTTTTTTTCTTTTTAAAAGCCATCTACCATATTGTTCAGATTTCCGTGGAAACACTTTCCACAATTAAAAAAAAGGACAGAAACAGCCATTTACATAAATTACAGAGATTTTTCCAATTTCTTGCTTTCATGCAAAACTGTTTCCAGTTTCTTTCATATGATTTCCCCATAGTGACCCCATATCTTTCTCCTTCACAAGATACATCCAATGTTAATTTCATTGGACTTCCATTTATAGCCACCAACAATTATTATATCTGACATTTTAAAAAGAATTAATATAGCTTTTTGGAATATTAGAAGCAGAATCCATACATTGAAATTATTCCAAATATATTCTTACAAAACTCCCACTGAGACTTATCATTGATTTTCAATTTTACATCAAGAATGATTCAATCTGAATCTAACCCGGTATTTTTCAATATTTACAACAGTCCTAAAAATAGATACATAGTTTTCCTACTATAAACAGTATAAACAATAATTAGAGTGATATCAATCCATACCATTATAGCACAAAGCTCTTTTCATTTTGTAACATGGTTCATCATTCCACTTTCCTGAATCTTTTGTGCGTTTTATATAGATCTCGACACAGTCCTCATTCCTTTTTCCATTGTTTGGTTCACCATCAGCCCAGTTTTTAGCTTCTTCGGTCAGTTGCTTGTTTGTTCCAACCCATCTCCATTCATTCTCAATTTTTCGGATACCAATCCAGTAATAATTTGAATTCTTAGGAAATGTTGCATTTAAGTAGTGAATTTCCTCTTTATTCTGAATAGCAACCAGATTTGTAAAATGGGTTTTACACCATTTCTCTGCTTTGATGTAATTCATATTTTTCTCTGAGGAATGGTATGTCCAGCCGTTGCTAACCTTAAATAATAAAAGTCCTAAAACAAGAGATAACAACAAATTGTTGTATTAGAAGTTAGTTATCTGAGCTAACATAAGCCCTAGAGACCAGAAATGTAGTTCATGCTAAAAGAAGACAGAAATAAAAGTAGAGAGGATAGTTATGGGAAGTGGAATGGTTTTGGTTTAAAAAACAGGTGAGAGTAACTATGCTTTCCTATGAATTGGATGGAAAAGGAACAGAGCACAAAACTTCCAGTCATGTGCCTAGAATGGGCTTCTAATATGGAAAGGAACCTAAAGCATTTTTTAGTGGAAACAAAGGACTTGGTTAAGAAAACAAAATAAAAAGAAAGTGGATGGAATATAACAAGTTACCTAGAAAAGATAGAAGGAACAGATGAGAATAATAATGTGAGTTTTGAGATTATTAAAAAAGGAATAAAAAACAACTCTGGTGATAAAATTTTCCTTCGGACAGTTTGGAAACATTAAACAGATCCTGGTAGATTTTTTGATACCATTCACCCTCACACAAACATAAAATACACGAAGTATCTTGTACTCCCGATATTAGTTTGTCTGTTTTTAGCCAAAATATTTTTTCTAGTTTGTATTATTAGTGTAATTTTAAAAAAATAAGGTTCCTGTTTCAGTGAAAAGAAACCCACCATAAGAAATATTGCTTCTACTCAGTCAAGAAGGCTCCTAAGATTTGAAATACTCACTTACCATAGCAAAGAGTGGAGAGAAAGTAAAAGGTATTCATCACAGCAGAAACAATCTTAAAACTGTCTAGCTTTGTTCCTGTTGGCAGTGCCGCAGTGTCTGGATTTAAAAAAAAAAATAGTAGATTGTTGTAAATTGATAACAGAAGTAATGAGTTTTCTCAAGTGTGTGTGTGTATATATAAATGAAAACATACAATTCACATGCAGTTATATTAAACTTGAAATCCAAACAAAAGTAGCAGTTAAATCTTATCAGCCTTCTGACATACAAAATTCCTTTTCTCTCTCATTTTCCTCTCCCACTTATCAGCAACAGATTGCTCAGTGATATGATTACAGGACTGTTTTCAAGAGAGCTAGACCGAATCTGTTTGAAACATTTGAATGCTGTAAATATAAACTGGAGCTAGAAAGATGTTGAACTGGAGGAAACATTCTGCATGCACACTCTTTAAAGTATAAAGTTAAAATAGCTTATTCCTTTTTCCTCCCTTAATCTGCCTTCCAAATGCATTGCAATGACAATTCCCAACTATTGGCATTTGGTTACATTGAATGGCAATTAGCCATGCTGGCTGGGAATTCTAAGAATTGCAATTCAATCATTAGGAGAAAATTACTTTCTTCACATGCCTAAAAACAAAGTGAGACTTACAAACTGTACATTAGACTTAAATATTTTTAAGAAAATTCAGATTGGCATTGTTTCTCTATTGAATTTATAATTTAATTTTTAAGAGCAGATTAATGTGCAAAGTAATATATATTTAATAATATAAATAATACTTTTATTCTTTGATTCTGCATTATAAATGTATTTTCTAAAAGAAATTTAGCAAATTGTAGTTTTAAGATGAAATGAATGAGTAATTACTCATGTTCTTTTTCTATTCAACTTTCCCTTTGTCATCTTTTGAAATTTTTTTTAAAAAGTTCTCAAAGTTTTTTTTTTAAACTTACCAATAGCGACTGTGGAATGTGAAATCTTAGTTCTAGTTAGATGAACAGAAAAGTTGTCTTCTGCAAATTCAAGCTTTAAAATGAAAATCTGCAGTTTTCACTTGTTGATTATCGGCTCAGCTCACTGCCTTATATAGAAGACTCCAGTCACTTAGGAAATTCCATGACACATGCAACAGGATATTACCAGGAGAAAGTGAGAATTTCCCTAGGTAGGAAAAAAAATCCTTGGAATATTCATGATGTTAAAGCACTAAGACCACCTCCCTGCCTTTTCCTCATGAATATCTGATTGCAATTCCTGGACACAGATGGTTTGTTTTAATTAATCCTCATTTAAAAAAATGTGCTCAAATTCTTTTGTTGATGCAGCTATTCTTGGAATTGGATTCATTTCAAGGATTTATTTTTCAACATTTTTTCCTGTTTAATTATGGAGGTGGAAAAATTCATTTTATTCAGTCTATCCATCTGTCCATCCATCCAACTATCCATCGCTGGGATAAGGAGAAACGTTTTGTATTTTTTCATGCGGGAAGTTTAGTTGTAGTCTGACTTTGCTGCAACTTGTGTCCTTTAGTAAAAAGAACCTATCACTTTATCCAAATGGAATTGAGGGTCTTCCTTTCTTAAGGGATCGGATTGAGTCTGACATTTACAATAATTTGAGGCTGTGTGTTGTGTGTGCTATTAATAGGCCTTTTTCTTGGTATGATATGTAATAAAACAGTACAGAATCTCCCTAAATCTTCCTTCCTTGCTTCTAGGTTTTACTACTTTTAAGATATACTTTTCTCTTCAAAGGTAAGGTGACCAGATTTTAACATTGGTAAAGCGGGGCACCATTGACCTGGGGGGGGGGGGGCTCTTGATTAAAAATTTGGTATATGGAGCAACAAAAATTTTGGGCTCAATTGTGGTCATAAGTTCTTTCTTTCTTTCTTTCTTTCTTTCTTTTTTCCTTCCTTCCTTCCTTCCTTCCTTCTTTCTTTCTTTCTCTTTCTCTGTCTGTCTGTCTGTCTCTCTGTATCTGTCTCTCTCTCTTCCCTCCGCCCATCTGTCACTGTGTGTGTGTCTGTCTGTCTGTCTCTCATTCACTCACTTAATCACTCATTCTGTGTCTCTGTCTATCTTTCTCTCCCTCCCTCTCTGTCTCTCCCTGTCTCTCTGTGTGTGTCTGTCACTCTGATTCCCTTCCTCCCTCTGTCTCCGATTCAATCCCTCCCTCTGTCATTCTCTCTCTGTGCCTCTCTCTTTCTCTTTCCCTCCCTCCCCATCTCTGTCTCTGTCTCTGTCTCACTCTGTACTCTGTGTGTCTGTCAGTCTCTCTCTGATTCCCTCCCTCCCTGTCTCTCTCTGTCTGTCTGTCTCCCCCCCTCCCCGGGAGCCTCTTCAGCCCCTGGGAAGTGCTCCGGCTGTCCCAGGGTGAAAGAGGCAGCTGTAGCCTCCCCAGCCAGCATGCCGGCCACTCGTCTGCTTCCCAGGGGCTGAAGGGGCTCCGCGGGGGGAGGGAGGGAACTGACCACCGGTAGGTGAGCCAGCCAAAAGCGGGATGTCTGTTCACCTTATTCAAAGGTTGTATTTAATAATTAACCATGCCTTTGCCCCCCAATTTTCTTCTAAAATTTCCCCTTCAGTTAACAAACATACATTCTTTATGGAATAAATTCTCATTTGGTACTCAGAAACAGAGGTGGGAAACTGTCAGCCTCTGTTCGCTAATAGTCATGTAGCTCACCACTATTTGAAGTCCCACCCCAGATAAAGAGATTAGTTTTTGTAATACGTTTTGTTGCAATATTTTTAGCATACACTAAAAATGTTATTACTTCAAACTTTTTAAAAATGTCATCTTCATTCATATGCAGGAAAACCTTTCTGCCTTGCTATCCCTTTTCAAGTGTAAAGATCTTATAGTACAATAAATATTACTTAATGATTTAATACTGCAAAAACTACCATCTCTGGATAGTTTTGAATGAGTTCTAATTTCTGCTTAAACCATTTGGGGTTATTCCTACAACCATTTTATTGCAGAAGCAGATTGTATTATTTATATAAATTTATTGCTATCCTGAGGATGTCCTCTTTTAACAAAAATGGCTGATCTGAATCATTAAACTGCAGCCTTCACAGATTCAGTTTAAATACTTCAATTGAATTGTCATTAAGATAAGTGGTCGTAAATTTTATAAAGGATAATAGGCATCCATACAGAACAGTAGGAAGAGCTTTTTAGCAAGAGATGCTTCTAGAATGAGCCAATCAATACAGAAGTTCTGTTCAGACATTGTCACAAAGCCAGTTTGGTCTCGAGCACAAGTGTCAAATTCGCGGCGTCACACCATCACATGATGTATTGCAACATTTTTTCCCTTTGCAGAGCTGGGCATGGCCTACACATGACACATCCAGCCCATGGGCCAGGAGTTTGACGCCCCTGGTCTAGAGGTTAAGGAACCAGTTTGGTCTCAGGTTAGAAACCAGGAGATTGTGAGTTCTAGTCTCACTTTTGGCATGAATGCCACTTGGGTGACTTTGGGCCAGTCACTTTCTGTCTTACTCAAGCCACAAGGTTGTTATAAGAAAAATAGAAGAAAGGAATAATGTGTGTGTTCACTGCCTTCAGTTGTTTATAAAAATAACAAAGGCAGGATATATTGTAAATGTATAAAAAATAAAATTCACCACACAAACCATGCTAAGAAGCTCCTCCCATCTGAGCAGGGTTTAGAGCGGATGTCCTCTAAGGTCCCTGTCAATTGTATGATTCCATGGTTCACTGTCCACAGAGAGCCCAAATAAACTTGGTGTTCCTGTCTCTTTGTACAAGCAGCAATATAGGAACATGGACATGAGGCCACATGTACCATCTTGTTCAACTTGATTTCTTCTACAGACATTGCTGCTGCAAGTGATGCTCACTTTGAAAAGAACAGTCTACACAGCTGCAAACTCAGTATGATTTCCTATTATTGTATTCTTCTACTGTACATACCAGACTTTGTCTTGTGTGTGTGTGTGTGTTTGTGGTTTTTGTGCTTTTTACCCTGGTTTTAGGAAAAAAGAAAATGACCTTTCAGTGGATGAAAAACACATGAAGGGCATGAATTTCTTTTCAGTTTTTGCCATTTTTCTTCTGGAATTCATTATAGACTCAATTTTTTAAAGCTGATTTTAGGAACTTATTTATTATTTACTAGATTTATATTCCTCTGGGTGTTTAAGGTTGAGGAAGCACCAGAAGCTGAATAGGTCTCAGGCTGGCCTAGGCCGTAATCTCTGGTCAAGTAAACTTTGGTCAAGGAAAGACTGCAAACTCTGCTAGATATTAAACAGCTGTATTAGCAAAAGTATATTTTAATCTTGCTGACCCAGATAGATGCATCCAGTTATTCTCCCCGACATCCTGTTCTAGCTTCTCCAAATAACCACTGACACTAACCACAAATGGTCCCTAATGCATATGTCTTGTTGACCCAAGCAAACTGTCACAACTGGTATGTCTTCAGTTCCCCCTAACCCCATATATGGATAATACAAAACCTCAGGAATTGTATACGTAACCGAGGGTATAAAAGTGGATCTTTGTTAGCCCTCGGGGTTCAGACATTTTGCCAGCTATGGCTGAACCTTGTGCACAAATAAACCTTTCCTGCATTGAAGAGCTTGCCTCAGTCCTGTCTTTCCTACAACAAGGTGGCATACACATAGCATTGCCTCCTCCAATTTTTCCTAACAATATCAACCCTATGAAGCAGACTAAGGAGAAAAAGCCTGACTGGCCCTAAGTCAGCCCAAGAACTTCTATGGCTTAGGTTTGCCCTGCTCTAACCAAAAACTTTAATCAAGCCTCAATGTAGGTTTTCAAATGACATTTATGTTGTCTCTAAAGAAAGATGATATATAAATACTAAGCAAGCATTGCCAAGTGTTCTTTAAGTCTTGTAGTACACATTCACAAATATAATGTTCATAATTTTACTAGGATTTTTTTCTAATGAAGTGCCACATTAAACATCAGAAACCTCACTTGTGCCATTTATACATTTTAATGGATGTATTAATTTTACTTTAGTGACTTCGCAGGTTGGGCACTACTTAGTTTACAATTTTGTTTTGTTAACTGGAATTCTCAGAGTGACTTGCAGTAATTTTACTAGAAGAATTCGTCAGTGGATTTCCAAGAAGGAAGGAAACTCCACCAGACAGTTTGTTGTGGGCTCAGAAATATCTTTCCTTTGCAATGGCCAAGCAAGACTTTGCCTGTTGATAAGCCAGAAAAAATATTACTGTAGTATTTTAAAAACTTCCAATGAATTTTACTTTTCCTTGCAATCTTTTCAAAACTACAGAAACATTTCTTAATGTTAAAAACTATACAAAGGCATATATGCACATAAATATTTATATCATTTCCAGACTCCTCCTTGTAATTGCATTTTTCCTTCTCTGTACTATATTTATAGCTAGATTTCATTTACATTAAACTCCGTGAATCAGCTTGACTCCAGGTGATATCCTGGATATATCCATGAATTTATTTTAGCAAAATGTAGTGGTTTGCCATTGCCTTCTAGGGTTTTTTTTTTTAACTTCAGACTAGTCGGCAGTCTTGAGATTTCCTTGTGGTCTTTCATACAAGGAACAACTATGTGCAACCTTGGTTAACTTTTTGAGATCAGCCAAAATTGGCTAGAACACATTTTCAGCAGCAGGAAAACATGAATGCTTTCTTCTGATAATATGGTCCAAATACGTTACTAGAATATTGAATATTTATTTAATCTTGTCAAATTCTAATTCAGTTTTACTTCTTAAAACTTGTCCATTTGGACAAATGGATGTGTAGTGACAACTTGAGTCAGCTGTTACCATTTATCTTGCTATCTGGATTCCTTTCAGATCTTTCCCAACCAAATGTTAAAGATCTGAGAATCAAACCTGTATTAGCACCCTCTGACTCTTCGTAGGTTGTCAAGAGCAGCATTTGTAGAAAAGATACAGATAAGACCTGGCCCATTTCTTATTGAGATTGTTTTTGAGTCACACAAGCAGAACACTCTCCAGGATGAATTAATCCAAGCATGTTTTCCTACCTTCACAGAAGAAATGGAAGTCAGGTAAAGGCTTAGAGAATGAATGCAAGACATTGGAAAAAGAGCTACAGAAATCTCCACAAAGAAAATACATCAAAATGAAAATGGACACAATTAAACACAAAATGGACCTACTTTAAAAGGAGGAACTGGCACAAAAGATTAGAGCTGCAAAACAGAACTACTTTGAAAATGGAAAAAAGCCAGGCAGATGGTTGGCGTACAAACTAAGGAAGGAGAGAGAAATGAGGAAGATTCAACAATTAAAAGATGAACAAGGACAAATACACTATGCAAATAAAGAAAAGGAGAAAATTATCCAAGATTATTATACTAAATTGTATGAACAAGAAAATATAGTAGAGCAAGATGTTAAGCAATATTTACAGGAGGCCAAACTTCCTACTATACCTGATGATATCAGAACTATACTAGATGGCAAGATAACGATGATGGAATTAACAGAAGCTATTAAAAGACAAAATAATGGGAAGGCCCTGGGGCCAGATGGTCTACCAGTAGAGTTTTATAAAACATTGGAAGAAATATTATCCCTGAAGTGATGAATGAAGTTATGGTTGGAAGTAAAATGCCAAACTCCTGGTCAGAAGCATATATTTCATTGATACCAAAGGAAGAAACAGACTTCACCCAAATTAAGAATTATAGACCAATCTCTTTATTAAACTCAGATTATAAATTATTTGCATCAATACTCGCAGAAAGACTCAAAAATACCTAAATGGGTTTATACATCCTGATCAAAATGGTGTTTTACCAAAGAGACAAATTAAAGATAATATAAGAATAATTTTGAATACTCTGGAATATTATGAAGCACACTCTGAAAAACAAATGGCCTTGCTGTTTCTTGACACACAGAAAGCCTTTGATAATGTGAACTGGCAATTTATGTTTCAACAACTGGAACAAATGAATTTTGGCAAGAACTTTATACATGCTATACACACTATATACCACAAACAAACTGCCAAAATAATGATTAATGGAGAACTTAATGACCATATTGAAATAAAAAGAGGCACAAGACAAGGTTGCCCATTATCACCTTTACTCTTTGTATTAACATTAGAAGTTTTAAATAGAAATATTAGAGAAGATGAAGAAATAAAGGGAATGACAATCAAAACAGAACACTATAAATTGCAAGCATTTGCAGATGATTTAGCTTTTATTCTTGAGGAACCATTCCAAACTGCACCTAAATTGATAGAAAGAATTGAGGATTATGCGAAAGTAACAGGTTTGAAAATAAATAAAGATAAAACAAAAATATTGACAAAGAATATATCATCAAGACAGAAAGAGGAATTAGCAGAAAATTTGAAGATTCAGGTCACGAACAGGGTTAAATATTTGGGGATCTATTTGACAGCTAGATGTAGTACACTTAAAGAGGATAACTACTCTAGATTGAAGCAACAAATTGTAACAGATTTAATGAAATGGGAGAATCTACAACTATCACTCATAGGGAGAATATCCACAATAAAAATGAATATTTTATATCTGTTCCAGACAATCCCAATTAGATTGGGCAAGGATTACTTTGAAGATTTGAATAAAATGGTATCAAAATTTATATGGCAGGGGAAAAGAGCAAGAATAAAGCTCAAAGTTTTACAAGATGCCAAAATGAGAGGTGGTATGGGATTACCTGACTGGGAATTATATTATCAGGCAACAAATCTGATGTGGATCAAGGAGTGGATAACGTTAAGAAACACTAGGCTTTTAGACTTAGAGGGACATGACTTGTTGTTGGGCTGGCAAGCATTCTTGTGGTATAAAGAAACTAAAGCGCATGTCTACTTTAGAAGACATTATATAAGAGAGTCCTTGTTTTTAAACTAGGAAAAAGTGAAGAGGTTACACTACCTTAAAATTCCAGTCTGGATATCAACTATTGAAGCGTTTTCATATGCAATAATATATAAAAAGGAACAAACAATTAGATATGCAGAGTTATTAAATACAGAGGGTGAGCTCAAATCTATTCAGGATGGAACAGAAAGGAATTGGTATACCTATATGCAAATACATTCTAGACATAAGGAAGATCAAAAGGAAGGTGTTTATGATAAAATGACGAAACTGGATAAAATCTTAACAGGCGTTGATGAAAAAGTAATTAAAAAACTTTATGCTTATTTGTTAGAGTTTAAGTTTCAGGAAGAACAGGTTAAAGAAACTATGATAGCTTGGGGGGAAAACTTTGGGCATGGGATTGAGCTAAACAAGTGGCAAAAATTGTGGATGCAAAATTATAAAATGACAATGTCAAATGCTTATAAAGAGAACTTGTATAAGATATTTTACAGGTGGCACCTATCACCAGTGAGAATTGCAAGAATGTCCAAGAACAAATCTGAAAAATATTGGAAATGCTACCAGACACCTGGCTCTTATTACCATATGTGGTGGTCTTGCCCTGACGCTAAGAGATACTGGACTATAATCCACATATGGCTGGAGAAAATGACACATAAGCATGTAGATTTTAAACCTGAACTTTCTTTACTTGGAATCACACCAGAAACATTTGATAAAAATTTGAAATATTTAATTGTGAATGTTTTAACAGCAGCTAGAATTGTATTTGCAAAAATTGGAGAAATGAGAAATTACCCTCTCCGGAGGAAATTATCCATAAGATTATGGATTGCGTTGAAATGAGTAAACTGACATTTGAAATTAGAGAACAAGAAGATGAACAATTTTATAAAGTATGGAATCTGTTTTATCAATGGTTAGATAAAAGAAATCAGGAGACATCATATATAAAAGAATTTCTAGAAATAAAAGTCAATTGTTATGAATGGTAGATATTGCAATAAGCTGAGATATTTTGTATTTTAACTAGGTTATTAATGATACATATATAATGGAAAATTTGGATAACCTTTTGGTTTTATATAGAGAAAATATTATGGGTGTTTGATTAAGTGATATATTTTATATTAGTAATGTATTTGCTAATGACAATTGAGAACAATATTATAAAACAGGAATCTACGGAGAATTTTTTTTTCTTTTTACTTGTTGAATAACTATAGAAAAAGATTAATTTTTGATAAATACTACTTGTTACTATACGGATAATTAATTATCCAAGAGAATAAGATGGTATGAAATGAAGAAAAAATAGTCTTAATTCCTTGCATATATATTTATATATCTAAACTTAATAATGATGATATATTGGGTTACACTGGATGGAAAATTAATAACTACATTTACAATTGACCGATGCACAAAAACCTATGACCGAATGACATGTTATACAAAGTTGAAAATGATTGAATGTTTTTTACTTGTTTTTTATGTTGAAAATAAAAATTTATACAAAAAAAAAAAAAGAGATGGAAGTCAGGATCTTTGGGGCCTTAATGTCTACAAAGGAATAAGTTTCTTTACTTTGATGCTAAAAAGTACAATGTAGCTAATTTGCTTCCCAACAGCTTCACAGCAATGACTCCAGTACATTCAGGAGAGCAGCTATCACAAGAACTTCATAGATACCACCACCAGGAGCAACCTATCCTTCTCTCAACCAGCATTTATCTTCTTTTTCTTGCCCACCCTGGAGGAAGATCATTCCATTTTTATTGTTCTCAAGCATTTTGTTGTTAGTTGTGAAGTCGTGCCTGACCCATCTCAACCCCATGGACAACGTTCCTCCAGGCCTTCCTGTCCTCTACCATCCCTCAGCATGCATTTAAGCTCATGCCTATTGCTTCAGTGACTCCATCCAGCCACCCCAGGGGTCTCCAACCTTTGCAACTTTAAGTCTGAAGGACTTCAGCTCCCAGAATTCTCTAGCCAGCAAAGGTGGCTGGAGAATTCTGGGAGCTGAAGTCCTTCAGCCTTAAAGTTGCAAAGGTTGGAGACCCCTGAGCCACCCCATTCTCTGTCATCCCCTTCTTCTTTTGCCCTCAATCTTTCCCAGCATTAGGCTCTTCTCCAGTGAGTCCTTCCTTCTCATTAGGTGGCCAAAATACTTGAGTTTCATCTTCAGGATCTTGCCTTCTAAAGAGCATCAAGGTTGATCTCCTCTAGACGGTTTGACCATCTTGTAGTCCAAGGCAGGGGTCCCCAAACTTTTTGGCACCAGGGACTGGTTTCATGTTAAAAAAATTCCGCGGACCGGTGGCCATGGCTCGGCCGGCATGGAGGAGGAGCGGGGGGGAGGGGAACAGGTGGCGCATGCGCGTGGGGTGTGTGTGAGTCGGCTCACTCACCCTTCTCGGGGCTCCAATGGTGCGAGCAGCCGCACCTGCGCTCTTCCACCCCCAGCGCATGCTCTGCCCAGGGGGCTGCCCCCTCCTCCCTCCTCCTCCTCTCGGGCCCTTTCTAAGAGTTGCGCTGCTCACTGCGGCCCGGTCCGTATCAAGCCATGGACCGGCACTGGTCTGCGGCCCGGGGGTTGGGGACCCCTGGTCCAAGGGACTCACAAGATCTTCTCCAGCACTCAGCCTTTCTTGTGGTCCACCTTTCACAGCTGTACATTTCAGCTTGAAAAATCATAGCCTTGCCTATATGCACTTTTGTTGGCAGGGTGATATTTCTGCTTTTTAGTATGCTGTCTAGATTTGCTATAGCTTTCCACCCCAGGAATAAGCCTCTTTTAATTTCTTGGCTGTAGTCCCCATCTGTGGTGATCTTGGAGCCCAGGAATTGAGCATTAGGAGAGCTAATTCCCAAATTTTCAAACTTGATAGAAATAGTTACAGATTATTCTGATGTCAGGATAGGGACCAATGATGAAGCTCTTTTCCAGCACTACAATCTACTTCCACATTACCAGCTGGGATGAACTTATGAGTCTCATTGCTATTAAAGGAGGAAGTTGGAGACTGTTCTTACTCTCATTGAAACTTAAAGATACTTAATGGCTTTGTCAGATGACCCTGAAGTTGAACTGGGGCTGAAGAGGAGCATTTATTCTCAATTACTAGATAATAATAGCTAATACATACTGATTTTGCATCTTGTTGCAGATATTTAATGTGACTTTTTGTCTAGACCGGGCTGTCAAACTCCTGGCCCATGGTTTAGCAAGCCATGCCCCCGCCCAGTTAAGCAAAGGAAAAAAACCCAATATGTCACATGACACTGCTGCGACACCATGTGTTTGACATCCCTAGTCTAGAATGTAAACCTCTGTCACTAAAGGGTATTTCAGTTCTTGATACAATAAAGCAAAATTGACACCCCACAAGTTTATATTCCCCCTGCTACTGACAGACCTTAGACCTTTATGGTCTTATAAGTTGTCTACATCTCAATTCAATTTTTTGATGATCCAGCTGCTAATTTTTTGAGACAGTCTACAGTTATGCACTACAGAACAGGACCAGGTCACACCAGGTTGTGATATTTGAAGGCAGTGTTCTGACACAAATATATTGATTTCTAGCAAATTCAACCCTATAAGTAACTATAACTTAATTCTCTATGGGACAATAAAACTCCAAATAAAAATCTAATCTTAGCAGAATTTCTAAAAATAAATCCCACTTAATCTTATTTTTCCTAATCCCTTTCAGTATCCCCAAAATTGGCTTAATTCTATCACCTACCAATGTACAAAAAAGGTGATAAGTCTGATCCCACTAATTATTGAAAAATTCTCATTTGTAATTAGAAAATTATACACCAGATTCCTATATTATAAACAATTGGATTGGATGCAACCAGAGAAAATTCTGGCCCTTAAGAGCTGGATTCAGGTCTGAACATTGAACAATCAACTAACGTATCATGATTTGGCTGAGAAATACTCTATCCTAGGGGTCCCCAACCCCTTCTCCATGGACCGGCACCAGGCCGCAGTATGCCAGAAACTGGGCCATGCAAACAAGTGAAGCTGCATCTATGGGATGTAGACAGCACACTATTTCGTTCGCGAAACAGATGAGGAAACAGGCACGGCTAAAACGAACACGTTTATTAACCAGCTCAATTCAGAACAACAGAACAACAATGAACGGCCTGACAGCTATTTATATGACAGCTGTCAGGCGCAGAGCCAATCCCCAGGCTGCATTTTGCCGCGCCTGGCTCCGGGCGCGCTGGGACCAATCAGCACGCTTGGTCCCCGTTCTGCCCGGCAGCAGACGTAAGTCCGAGGACTTAACACCTCTTTCCCCCGGATGGTGCACGCGTAGTCGGACAGGTAAGTGGGCCGCCGTCTGGTCCGGCCGGACCTGCGTGGTTCGATGGTGGTCTTTTCCGGAGGAGAGGAAGAGTTGCTGCTGTCATCTGATGGGTGGCGTAGGATTGGCTCGTCGCTGGATAACTCCGCCCGTGGAACGGGGCGGCCCCCCACAGGTGATATACCCGACGAGATCGCTTCGGGCCGGAACGTAGGAGGCGGGTCGGAATGGAGGGATGGTTGCTGGTAGGCGGCAGCAGGTGTCGGGTCAGTGTTCCGTCCGGTGACTAACTGTTGGTCTTCCCCGGAGATGCGCCGCCTCAACTGGTTTATATGGCGCCTCCACTCTCTCCCAGAGTCGGTCCGGACCCTATAGGAACAGGGCCCAGTAATAGCGGTTATGTACCCTGGAAGCCATCTCGGTTCCCCCGTAAAATTTTGTGCAAAAACGGGATCCCCCACACAGAAGTGTCTCGTTACCCCTGGATCCCCCGAAGGGCCCTTAGATGTAAACTCCGGGTGCAGTCTATCAAGAGTAGTTCGGAGTCGGCGGCCCATTAGGAGCTCTGCGGGGCTCTTACCCGAAGTCTGACAAGGTGTGGTGTGCTGGGCAAACAGGAAAGCCGAGAGGCGTGTGAGCCAACTACCCTTGTCCAAACGGCTCAGGGCCTCTTTCACAGAGCGCACAGCTCATTCGGCTAAGCCATTTCCCTGGGGGTGATAAGGGGCCACAAATACCTGTCTGACCCCCAGAGAGGCCAGAAAGGACTGAAATGTGGCAGACACAAATTGAGGACCATTGTCTGATACAACAGTGTCAGGTAACCCATGGGTGGCAAACAACCTGGTTAAAACCTTAATTGTGGATTCGGCCGTAATAGAAGTAAGGTGGCAAACTTCAATCCACTTGGACAAAGCATCCACCACAACGAGGAGGAAATTGTTCCCCTCCAAGGGGCCTGCAAAGTCCAAATGAATTCGAGACCAGGGGCTTTTCGGAATGTCCCATTCCCTGGGAGGAATGGAGGGAGGCGCGGGCCTGGAGTGTTGGCAATTAGAGCATCTCTGCACCCAAGACGTAATGTCAGCATCCATGTTGGGCCACCAGGCATAGGCGCGTCCTAAAGCTTTCATGCGGACTATGCCCGGATGGCCATCATGGAGGCGAGACAATACCGTGGATTGCAATTCCGTTGGAATGACAACCCTAGTCCCCCATAACAGACAACCCTGCAATTCAGACAATTCCTCACGACGGCGGAGGAAGGGGGTAAACCCCGGGGCAACTGTCCGTTGGGGCCAGCCTCTCCGCACCCAATCCAAAACCTGAGAGAGGACAGTGTCCCGCTTGGAATATTGGGCGATGTCGATGGCAGTGACTGGGAGGGTCACGTCATCCAATTGGAAGATGGTAGAGACAGGAGCAGGGTCAGTCACTAAGAGTGGCAATGGGCACCTGCTGAGGGCATCAGCATGGCCAATCTGTTTACCCGGACGGTAAGTTAAAGAGTAAGAGTAGGAAGACAAAAACTCAGACCAACGTAGCATTCGTGGTGATAAAATTGGAGGAGTGGGACGATCTCCGGCCAAAATACACAACAATGGTTTATGATCTGTGATCAGGGTGAAAGAACGGCCATAAAGGAAATAATGGAAGCGTTTTACTCCCGCAACGGCAGCCAACGCCTCCTTATCAAGCTGGCTATAATTTCGCTCAGCCTTTGACAAGGTGCGAGAGTAAAACGCGAGAGGAGCTTCCAGGCCATTGGGAAGAGTGTGACTAAGGATAGCGCCCACCCCAAAAGGGGAGGCATCACAAGCCAAAACTAAGGGTAACTTCTCGCTGTATTGGACAAGAACAGCAGAGGAAGTCAGTAACCGTTTGACAGACTGGAAGGCATGCTCCTCCCGAGCAGTCCAAGTCCAGGAAGTGGCACTGTCCAACAGACGGTGCAACGGTTCAGCTACCGTGGCTTTATGGGGCAAGAACACAGCATAGAAATTTAAGAGCCCTAGGAAGCCTTGCAAGTCCTCCTTATTTTTGGGAGTTGGGGCAGAGACAATAGAGTCGATTTTGGAAGGGGTGGGGCGAATGCCCTGGCCATCAATCAGATAGCCAAGGAATTCGACCGAAGGAACCCCAAGACGACACTTGGAACGCTTCAGTCTAAGTCCAGCAGTCCTGAAGCGCAGGAAAACTTGTCGCAGTTTGGCCCCAAGCTCATGAAGGTTCGGGGCGGCAACTAATATGTCATCAAAATATGGTACTACACCAGCAATCCCATGGAGCATGCGCTCCATGAGACTCTGGAATAACCCAGGTGCCACACTAACTCCAAACTGCAGGCGGCGGCATTTGAATGCCCCGCGATGCGTGACTATAGTTTGTGCGAGTGCGGTGGCTTCGTCTACAGGCAACTGCTGGTAAGCCTGTGCCAGGTCTAATTTGGCAAATACCGAGCCCTGGCCCATGGAGTGCAACACATGCTGCACAACAGGGACAGGGTAGGGATGAGCCTGTAAGGCTTTATTCAATGTGGACTTAAAATCACCACAGATCCTGACAGAACCATCAGGCTTGACCGGGGTGACAATCGGGGTCTCCCAAGGGGCGTGATCTATAGGTTCTAAAACGCCCTGTGAGATCAATTTATCCAATTCAGCGTCCACCCTATGCCGTAATGCTAGGGGAACACGCCGTGCTTTGAGGCGGATTGGGGCTATCTGTGGGTCAATATTCAATGAAATAGGGGTACCTGTATAGGAGCCCAGGGATTTGTCGAACACGTCGGCGAACTCCATGAACAGATCAGAGAAAGAATTAGAATGCATGGTATGGTGGACCCCCTCAATTTTAAACCCCAGAGCCCTGAACCAATCTAACCCAAGTAAGGAAGGCAACGGATTGGTAACAACAATTAAAGGCAATTTCCCTGTAAACTGGCCATAGCTGACATTAACTTTAGCCCATCCCAAAATCGGAATAGGGTTCCCCTGATAGTCACGTAAGCGACAAGGGCAAGGTTGCAGCTGAGACTTCTGGAAAGATGGGAGGATCTTTGACAGGGTGGCCCAGGAGACGATCGTCTTCGCGGAGCCTGTATCCAATTCCATCTCACACTGACGGCCTTCAATGGAAATGCGGAGATGAATCTTCGCTCTACCTGGGGAAGAGACGGAGGCTGAACTGATAGACCAGTCATCGGAAGGAATGGGGTCTTCCCAAAGCTGATCGACCTCCTCGGAAGCCGCAAAAACTCCGTCCCGGCGGCGCGGCTGCGGGCGAGCCATATTGGTTGAGGGGCAAGGCGTAGGAGCCCTGCAAACAGCTGCCAAGTGTCCCTTTTTTCCGCAACGCCGGCAGGTGGCGTCTTTGAATTTACACTGAGAGCGCAAATGTTTCCCGCCACAGCTGAGGCAGAGTCGTCCATTGGTGTTAGGTACTGAGCATTCACGGTCTGGAGAGAACTCAGCGAAAATGCAAGTGGTTAAAAAACCGGCCATCCTCGTCGCCAGTATTTCGTTCGTGAAACAGATGAGGAAACAGGCACGGCTAAAACGAACACGTTTATTAACCAGCTCAATTCAGAACAACAGAACAACAATGAACGGCCTGACAGCTATTTATATGACAGCTGTCAGGCGCAGAGCCAATCCCCAGGCTGCATTTTGCCGCGCCTGGCTCCGGGCGCGCTGGGACCAATCAGCACGCTTGGTCCCCGTTCTGCCCGGCAGCAGACGTAAGTCCGAGGACTTAACACACACGAAACCACACACCCCTCCAGTCCTTGGAAAAATGTTTCTCCACGGGCTCCTTGGTGCCCAAAAGGTTGGCAACTGCTGCTCTATGCCACCAAAAGGTGCCTCTGTGTTCCTGTTTATGACTTAAGGCCAGTCTTTGATTCAAAACTACACAGTGGACTTTGGGGGGAAATAACTGCCACATTGATTGGTCAATGACCCCTTAAACTGATAATAGCAATTCATCAGGGCACCACCACTCAAAGAAAGGGCAATTGCAATGGCAATTTAACCAAACCTGGCCCTATTTGAAAGTGCATTCTTGTCTTACCATTGATTAATTTACATATTAACAATGTTGTTCATGTCTTTGCTAAGCCAGAACATCATCCTCCATGTCTTGCTCACTGCCTCGTCACTGATTACATATATGCTGATGATGTAACAATTATATCTGTAATTCACATGGGTATTTATTAAAAAGACAAATTATGATTTTGCACACTGCAGGTTTTCAGTAATATCCACTTTATAAAACTTTGGCCAAAATAAGGCAGAGAAATTCCTTGAGATCAAGATTTCCAGTTGGATAGAGCCAGTGTTTCCAATACCTTCGTACCTTCGTTGTAATGCAATCTTCCTCCCTTTTGGATTATCCGTAAATATTTTTTAAACATTTACAAGCCCCATTAAACAGATTTTTCTCCCTAGCCTTAATCAATGCATTGCATTCTGATGACAATAGGCAGGAATGCCACTTCTCTTGTAAAAATTGCAGGTGTGTATACTGAGATAAAGAGGATGAACCAAATCAGTATCATGATTAAGGCATCAGGCTAGAAACCAGGAGACTGAATCAGCACGAAATCAGCTAGGTGACCTTGGGCCAGTCGCTCTTGCTACACTAGAAAGGAGGCAATGGCAACCTTTGCCAGGACAACCACAAGGTCTTGTCCAGGCAGTCTCCAAGAACGGAACATAATTGAACAGAAGAAAGAAAAATTCTTTGCTAACTACTAGATTTACTTGACCAACTTGACAAATGAAATCACTTAGTCTTTAGTGATCTCTAGTGGCATAACTTTTATTTGGAAAAGTACTGTGCCTGAATTAACATCAGTTTGTTTTCTAAAAAAAAGAGACACTTCCTTTTTGAAATTAGGAATGACTTTTTAAATTCCTTGGAGTCCCAGAAAATTGCTTTTCTTTCTCTGAACAAAATTTAGATATATGGAAAAGTAAACTTCTTTTTATTATTTCCAGAAAGCACAGGGTAACAAAAGAAAAGCAAAGAGAAATAGCTGTGCTTCCTGTTTTGTGTTTCTTAAACTGTTTTTAAATTACTCTTTGGTGTACAATAAAAATGAATGTTAATGCACACAGTTATTTGTTTTTCTCAAAATAATTGATGGATGCAAAGATGAGGAGGAAATACTTGCTTTCCTTTTTCTCAGCTTGGGAGACGTTTTTGCCTTGTGTGATATTTAACAGAAAGAAATAATTCAGTGATTCCCATCAGTAAGTCCTCTGAGAGTTTTAGTATAGCTGGTGTTGTGTAAAAACAGTCTCCACTCTGTCTGGCTCTGCATCATCATAAACTGGAATTCTCTGCTTTAGTCATTCTGTCCGTCTTCAATTCGGGAGGAAGAGTTGGCGACAATGGTTTATAGAAGGCTAAAAGTAACTTGTACCCTTGGTGGGGAATTTCCCTTTTTTCCTGACCTGTGATCAGTGGGGAAAGTGGGCTAATTCTCATCCACCTTTCAAACTTTATTCAGTTTATTGATTTGGTTTCCATATTCCACATATTTTAATTAATTATGGATATAATTTGTTAACCAGCTATATTATGCTCATATAGATACCAGTAAATAAAATTACAACTTTTAGGCAAAGTTCCTTCATGCAAGTTCACCTACATGAACTGGTTTGTCTCCCATAGTCAGCTATGTTACAATTACCAACTACTCTAACAGTTTAATTACTTCAGATGGCAATGCATCAATCTCAAAATTCTCATGCAGAATTTGACATTCTCTTCTCCAAACGGTTGTGGTGAGAAACTCATGATAAGTGGACAAGGGATAAAGATTACATTGTTTTACTAAATTCTATGTACATTTGAATCACTTTGTCTTTGTGGAAGCTTGTGGTTCTGGCTATTTCTTAGGCCTGCCTTATGTGTGACTTCTTGTTATTAGTAACCTATTTGTAAATCAAGTTGGTATACATATGCCCAGTCTGAAACAGAAGAAGATGTATGCTGACTGGGAGAAAGGTATTGTTTTTAGTAATCTGTAAGTGTGGGTTGGAGTATTACCACTGCAATTGCTGCTCAAATCAAGTCTCCCTTTGACCTCAATAGAAGGCAGGCTCAGCTCCGCTGGAATAATATTTATAATACCATTGAGAAGCAGGTTAGCTAGATCTTGCCTTAAGCTTTATAATCTATGAAGAACAAAATCTTGTTCACTCTTGAAAATTAAGGCAAAGGAGTTCCTGGCTTCCATCCCTTTGGTCAGAACAGGAGAGGAAGATGGGGTTAATGAAATCTGGCATAGATTATGTCTTTGTCTTCCTGAGGTCAGCTTCTCTGGAATAGGGGTCAGGATCTTATCTGTATCTTTTCCACCAGTTCTGCTCTTGGCAATAAGCCCAGAAACAGAAAGTTTAGCATAGGCTTAGTTGTCATGTCTCTGAAGACTTTCTTAAGAGATTTGAAAAGCAATCAGATAGTTTCTTATTATGATTAACCTAGAAAGCATCAAAAGCTAGTATAATTCAGCTAGCATCCTTGAAGCTTGGAAGCCATTCTGTTACTGCTAAATCCACTTGAAAAACTGGGGTACAAGGAAATAACTGCTTTTTCACAGTCCCATTTATAGATGTTCACTGGCTATTTTGGATAGCAAGCATAAATTGATCTCATTATTCGTAACAGAGATGGATTTATCTCAGGGAAATCAATTGGGCTGATTTCGCTGCCTACTACAATGTCTTTTGGGGAAGGTCTTCAAAGATATAGGCACAGTCCAATTTTTTCACTAGTGACATTTAGATTCAAATTTAGATGGGAAATTCTCTCAGCAATAAGGGGACATTGGTTTGTCATGAGATTAACCCGAGAAGAACTCAGTGCATGTGGTACTCTGTTAGCAGAGTACCAAGTGAACTGTTACGGTGTAGGGGAGCAGGTGGGGGCTATTCATCTATTGATTTGGCAGATTTTCTTCCAGAAGGGAGAGGGTCCCATCCACTCATATTTTTTGCTTCTACTTCTATCTTTGCTGACGAACAACCCCACTTATTAATAATTATCAACAAGTTCAGTTGTTTAAAGAGAATGGATGTTCCACACTTAATGGCCTGCAGTCCAGTTCTGGAACCAAGTTATCTATTGTTAACTGTTTCAGGAGGTTTTCCTTGGGGTTATTTTCCAGTTGCTTGTTCCAATCATCTTCTTTTTGCATATTAGATTTCTGGATATTTAAGATAAAATAAACCAATCAAGCCCAGTAAGAAATCAATCAGCAAGTTTAGTTTATTAAATTTGTATGCCATCCATCTCACCAATAAAAATTATCTGAGTGACTTATAAAAATAAAAAGGTAAATATAAAAACAATTAAAATTAAACGATGCTCTATAAAAAAAACTAGAATCATGGAGCTGGATGGCATGGGGATAAGTTCTTCTTATTCTTTTCAAAACAAAACAAAATGAAGAACAAAATGAAATAAGAGCGAAATACAACATACAACAATTTCAAAACAACATTGAGAGGGAAGGAAATAAGATGGTCCATTATGGTATCTTGCCAGTATGGGCAAAAAAAGGCATTAAGGAGATGTTAGGTTTCATGTATTTAGGTGACTTTGTTTAGTGGCATTTTTTGATACATATTATGTCAGGGTTGTTAGTTAAGTTAAGTAATAAGCTAAAATATTGTATTGATAACAGAGTGAAGTTACTAACTTCATTCTACTGCCAATAATTTTTTTAACCTGAAAAATTATTTGGAAAAGCCATCCATCCAAAATATAAAAGTAAGACTTCAAGGAAGTTAAACTCTAATTTGGCAGTAGTCAAATATTACATTTTATTCCATATTCAACTTTGCCTCAGCTAAATCTTGTACCCATTCTAAAACTTCAATAGATCAGTAAGGTTTCTTCTCCTCCATTTATGGCCTTGAAAGAAAAGACATCAAGGGTCAGCCCCTTTTACAAAATGAAGATGTGTCAGATCCAGCTGAAGCTGACCTCATCAGTGCATTTGTTACCCAGGACTGAACAAGAAAATATAATACAAAAGCTGGATAATCTTAAAGAATTGGCCATTATAGCTGCAGCAGAATCATAATGGTTGCCATTCCACTATAGCTCTGTTAAAACACATTCCCAAAAATCTACAGCTAAACTTTATCAGCAGTCAAAGATAATCTGGTATACTGTAGTTGAAGGTGCTTGATCGAGATTAAAATAAGACCCTTTTTTGCAATGTTTTATAGATTTGTTTATAGATGGGGGAAGGGATATAGGATGAGGGAAAGGATATGAGTTTAACCTTATAGGGGGTAAAGAGTTACAATTTCAGATATCTTTATTACAGTCTTCGACCAGCCTTTACAAGTTCAAATTTATGTATTACAGCCCTGAGGCCAGATACTGAATAATAGACACATTATATACTTCTATATATGTCTCAGTGGTGGGTTTCAAATTTTTTAGAACCTACTCTGTAGGTGTGGCCTATTTTGTGGGCGTGGCTTGGCAGTCATGTGACAGGGTGGGAGTGGCCACCTTTTAAAATGTGGTGAAACTCATTTAACAATGCTCTTGCTTAGCAACCAAAATTTTGGACTCAATTGTGGTGATAAATTCTTTCTTTCTTTCTTTCTTTCTTTCTTTCTTTCTTTCTTTCTTTCTTTCTTTCTTTCTTTCTTTCTTTCTTTCTTTCTTTCTTTCTTTCTCTCTCTTTCCTTCCTTCCTTCCTTCCTTCCTTCCTTCTTTCCTTCCTTCCTTCCCTTTCCTTCCCTTCCCGTTGGGTCACTGGCAGCGGCGGGCCAGATTTACTTCCAGGTACGCCAGTGGAACCCCCTCTCACCGGTTCTCTAAATTTCACCAACCGGCTCTCGCGAGTAGGTGCGAACCTGCAGAAACCCACCACTGATATGTCTATATGTCCATAAGTATAATAGGATTAACTGAATATGCAGAGTTTTTTGTTGGTATGAGTGTATTCCACATATCATACTCTGACATCTAGAATGGGGCCAGAGATAAGGTATCACCTAGTAAGTGCCTGTTGTTATATGACCTGGATTTGAGGAGTAGCTTCCAGTTGGGTGATACTATAGGTCCCATTAGCAATATCCAGATCAAGAGGAAGAAAACTAAAAGGGTCCAAGGGAAGTGGTAACAGGTCATCATGTAGCACTGGTTTAAGATCCAAAGTGTGTTGTTTAACAACTGTCCTGGTATGGGGCGTACTTCCTCCTCACTAGTTAACAAGGCCTGGCAGTCTCCAGCAGATTCTCCATTCATCTTATAAGAACAGGAACAAATATTTTTGGGTGGACGATTTCATTCCATTATCCACTGAAGAGTGACCATTGGTGTCAATATTTGAAGACACAAGATAAATAAATGGTTCTCACAAATAACAATCTCTATCAAATAATAAGACCAGAATAAGACTAACCCTTCCCTTTTTACTTCAAAATGCCAGCTATCACTCTCTTACTTGTTTAGGCCTATTTTCAAGTTTCCATTATTCAACCCTTTCTCTAAAATGAGACTTTTAATCTTGACAAGTAAATAAAAGAGTAAATTTTCACCATATTTGTCATAAAATTATCATATTGCTTTGTATTTCTTTAAATAAAATATAATTATTTTTAAAAAGTCCAACAATACTTTGTTTCATCATAATTCTGAAGTGAGCTGAATGCATGCGTGCATACCTATTGAATCATCGCTGAGGGAAATTGCAGCTGCAGCAACTTTATCTCCAAAGAGCCCTCAGTGAATAAGCAATCAAGTGAATGGTCTTCCAGCTTATGACCCATTAGTATTTCCTTTCCTTTGAATAAAAGTTCTTTTAGATATCCTGTTAAACAAAGAACAGATCTCTTGGGTCTAATCAACAAAGATAGCAATTCAGAACAGTAAATCTAAAAAGGCTTATCTATAAATGGATGGTTTGCCCAGTCCTTTCTAATGCCAGGAATATTGAAACCCTATTCACATAAACTTGGGAGAATTAGTGCAATAAAACAGAGACATAAAAAGGTTGTCCAAAACTTTTTATACAAATAGGAATTCTGAACTGGTACAAATCCAGCTCCTTGTCCAAAAGCTTCCAGAGGCCACTATTACATATTATGTGACTAGCTTTTAATGCAGAACATCCAGAAGTAGCTAATAATAAAAAAAGGTAACTCCAAGTAGTAATAGTTTGGGCTACTTCAAATCTTATATACGTGGCGCTTGGAGACTTAATTTTTGTTCAAAGTTTCATTTCTGTATATTTTCAAACATCATCTGTCAGCCATTGCAAATGTATTGTAATGGGGAAAAGAGATGAAGCTTAGTGAATGGTCAGATAATAGACAACATTAGTTTTAAGAGCGATCCAGATCCTGAGGTTTAGAAAAGTTACAGGAAGTGATATATAAAGTCTGTCTTAGAATAGTGTACACCAGATGCTAGACGCGGAAGGCCGAGCCGAGCCGAGTCAGAAGGCCGAGCCGAACAGAGAGCCACTGGGGAGACATTGGAGCCGAAGCTGGAGAGACATTGGAGCCGAGCCAAGGACATCAGAGACACCGGAGGTTGGGATGCCAGGCTGGGAGGCCGAAAACAGCCGGGCCGAGGCCGAGAGCGAGGCCTAAGACGACCAGGGCTGAGGCTCGAGGCCCAAGGCCCGAAAGACACCGCCCAGCTGCTGAAGTATGGAGTACAGCGCCTGGAGGAGCCGGTAGGGGGCTATTTGAGATTGGGGGTCGGAGTTGGAGAGGTCCGAGGCCGGAGGCGGGCACAGGAGGCCTGGGCGTCCGAGGGAGAGCTGGGCCTTGGCCAGAAAAACACTGAATGGCAGAGGCCCGAGGCCCAAGGAATATCATGCTGAAAGGCCTGAAGACGGACCCAGGAAGAGTTGATGATTGCCGGGGGCTGCAGACCGAGGCTGGGGGCCCAAGCTGTAAAGTGGGGCCAAAGGCCAAGGCCATGGAAAATCATAGCGTGAATCTGCCCCCACCCAAGACCCAGTATCAACATTTATTTATTACCTATTACCCACAGCACCCTACACAGACTACTCCGACCACCTAAGACTATACAGACTCTATGAGCCGGACTATAAACTTACTGGAATTATAGTAATGTTTTAATTTATTATAACACCTATTTTAACATCTATGTAGCCAATTGATGCCCTGCAACTAACTGTGGGACCCATTATATATTTTGCAGGTACTCAAGGGCAGACCTGATCCCACTGCGGGAGTCTCCCCTTTCGCAGGTTTGGCCCTCCGCTGTAACGAGGGCCCACCTTAATGAGGGATTAATTAATCCGGAGAGGTGGGCGAAGTCCATGGGTTTTTAGCTAAATTTGTTATTCGCATTTTAGGGGGTTCCAGGGAAGAGGGAGGGATCAGGCAGGTGGAGGGTGGGAACAGTGCCAAGCCGGCTAGCAGAGCAAAGAAGGAAGCGGTTAGGTCCAATAAGGGGGGAACATGGGTCGTCCCTACAGAGGGTTTTTCCATCCGAACGGTCATGGGGAGGGGCAGGTGCGATGGGAGACAAGGTTTCCATCACCGGTTAGGGAAACGTGGCCGCTAGTTAAGGGCAGTCGCATGCCCCAATCCCCGCAATCTAGGTGGTCAGGGTTCACAGAGCAGGGCCCTAGACTGATGCTTTGCAACGCCAGGTCAGTGGCCAACAAAAAACCCCTCATTAACGACCTTGTGGCGGAAGGGGAGACGGACCTGGTGGGAATTACAGAGACCTGGCTGGGCCACGAGGGAGGATTACCCCTCGTGGAAATGTGCCCGCCAGGTTACCGCGCATTTCATCAGCCTCGGGCCCTAGACAGGGGTGGGGAGTGTCGGTTATTATTAGGGAAGGTCTTGAGCTGAGAGAGACCACTGTACCACAGACAACTGGCTGTGAGTCCCTCTACGTGAAGTGGGGCCCAGGGAGGCAGTTGGGCTTGCTGATTATATACCTGGCTCCCCGCTATGTATCAGCAGCCCTGCCCGGGCTCCTTGAGGTGATCGCCGAGGTGGTGGTTGAGACCCCCAGACTGTTAGTCATGGGAGATTTCAACCTGCCATCGTTAGGCGAGACATCCGAGGTAGCTCGGGAGTTCATGGCCTCCATGATGGCTATGGACCTGACCCAGGTAATTCAGGGCCCCACACACGAGGGAGGACACACGCTGGATCTGATTTTTATCCCTGACCAGTGGAAGAGTGATCTTGGTGTAGGGGAGTTAGCCATCATACCCCTGTCATGGTCAAATCACTCACTTCTCCGGCTCGACTTTCCCACCGTTACTCCTCACCGCGGGGAGGCAGAACCAAAAACTTCTAGATGGTTCCGCCCCAGGCGCCTGATGGACCCGGAAAGGTTCCAGACGGAGCTTGGGCCACTACCTGTGACCCTGACCCGCGCCCCGACGGAGGACCTAGTGGCTTTATGGAGTACCGCGACCACTGGGACCTTGGACCGGGTCGCGCCCTTGCGGCCTCTCCTGCGGCGGCGAACCACTCAGGCTCCTTGGTTTACTGAGGAGCTGAGGGTGATGAAACGCCGCAAGAGACACCTAGAGAGTAGATGGAGATCCACACGGTCTGAATCTGACCGAACACAGGTGAGAGCCCATTTAAGGACTTACCTTGTGGCGATAAGAGTGGCCAAACGTCATCACTGTGCCACTCTTATCGCATCTGCAGATAACTGCTCTGCCGCCCTATTCGGGGTAACCCGCTCCCTCCTCCAACAGAGGCCACGGGAAGCCCCTCTGCAGGGTAGAGCAGAGGAATATGGAGAGTATCTGCAGGATAAAATCGCTCAGATTCAGAACGAGTTGGCCTCCACTGACAGTGGTCTGGAGGGATTGTCAGAGGCAGGTCTTGAGACAACTTTGTGGGAAGAGTTTGACTCTGTTACTTCCGAAGATATGGACAGGTTACGCAGGCGACTGAGAGCCACCACATGTTTATTGGACACGTGTCCCTCCTGGCTTGTACTGGCATCCTGGGAGGTTACACGAGGCTGGCTCCAGGAGATAGTGAATGCTTCTTTGAGTGAGGGGTTCTTGCCTACCGTCTTGAAAGAGGCGGTGGTGAGGCCCCTCCTCAAGAAGCCTTCCCTGGACCCAGCACTGTTAGTTAATTATCGTCCGGTCTCCAACCTTCACTTTTTGGCAAAGGTTGTAGAGAGTGTGGTGGCACAACAGTTTCCCCATCACCTGGAGGAAGTTGATTATCTGGACCCGCACCAGTCTGGGTTCCGGCCCGGACACAGCACTGAGACGGCATTGGTCGCGTTGGTGGATGATCTCTGGAGGGCCAGAGATGGGGGTTGTTCCTCCATCCTGGTCCTGTTAGATCTCTCGGCGGCTTTTGATACCATCGACCATGGTATCCTATTGTATCGACTGGAGGGGTTGGGGTGAGGGGCACCGTTTTACGGTGGTTCTCCCCCTACCTCTCCGGTCGATCGCAATTTGTGTTGGCAGGGGGGAAGAGGTCAACCTGGAGACCCCTCGCATGTGGGGTGCCTCAGGGGTCGGTCCTCTCGCCATTCCTGTTCAACACATACATGAAGCCACTGGGTGAGATCATCCGTGGCTTTGGGGTAGAGTACCCTCTCTACGCTGATGATACACAGCTGTATGTGTCTACCCCAAACCACCCCAACGATGCCGTCGAAGCGATGTCCCGGTGTCTGGAAGCCATGCGGGTCTGGATGGGAAGGAACAGAATCAGGCTCAACCCATCCAAGACTGAGTGGCTGTGGTTTCCGGCGTCCCGGTACAACCCGTTGACTCCATCACTGGCCATAGGGGGTGAACACCTAGCCCCCGTGGATAGGGCACGCAACTTAGGTGTCCTCCTGGATACCTGGCTCTCTATGGAAGACCAAGTGACAGCCATGGCCAGTTGGGCGTTCTACCAGGTTCGCCTGGTACGTCAGTTGCGTCCCTTATTGGACCGGGACGCCCTTCGCACAGTCAATCATGCGCTCGTCACATCCCGGCTATACTACTGCAATGCTCTCTACATGGGGCTTCCCTTGGGGTGCACCCGAAGACTACAGCTAGTCCAGAATGCAGTCGCGCGGGCAGTTTTGGGAGCCTCAAGGTTCTCCCCTGTAACACCGCTCCTGTGCGAGCTGCACTGGCTGCCTGTGGCCTTTCGGGTGCACTTCAAGGTGCTGACCACCATCTTTAAAGCGCTCCATGGCACGGGACCTAGTTATTTGAGGGATCGCATCCTGCCTCATACATTCCTTCGGCCGATTCGCTGCCACAGAGAGGGACTTCTCCGGGTGCTGTCCACCAGGCAATGCCAGCGGGCGACGCCCAGGGGAAGGGCCTTCCCTGTGATGGGCCCAACCCTCTGGAACGACCTACCCCCCCCGAACCTAGAACAACTACAGACCTCCGCTCCTTTCGCCGAGAGCTAAAGACTTAACTTTTCCATCAGGCTGGCCTGGCCTAATTTTATACAACCTGACTATAGGGTAATTTAAATTGTTAATTGGGATTTTAAGGGATAGTTTTAAGGTTTTTAAGATTTTAAAATTTTAGCGCAGGGTTAACTTATTTAATTCGGTTTTAAATATTTGTATTGTTACATTTATATGGTTTTTAATTTTCCTGTGCACCACCCCGAGTCCCCTCGGGGAGAGGGGGCGGTTTATAAATCAAATAAATTAATTAAATTAATTAATTATTCCCAAATGTTTTCTTTCATTATCAAAAAACCCTTATCAGCAAGTCTTTTATACCAATCAGGTATAAAATTAGAAAGTCCTTATTTAAATTTCCCTGTTGTGATCAGGAAATTACTTTGTGTTGGGCTGTTGGGCTGAGCTCCGAGCTTGGCAATATGGTTGCAAAGGTTTCATCACCATTCAAGGAGACATTTTCAGTGTGCTTTGAATTTTGCTTGTCTGTCAGAGCACTAGCCTTTAAATACCTTTTTATGTGATACAAATTAGTATGGATGTTGTTTGTTCGGCTACTTCTGAATCATGGTCTGACTTCGGACTGTTTGATTGGCTGTGTCAGGCACATTTTATACTGGGCCAAACGATCCACACTGCCAAAAGTCTGGCCAAGTTATTCCTGATACATATTTATCGCCTTCATTGAGCCCCGCAGAGAATCATCTCCGACAAAGGGGTCCAGTTCACCTCAAGTTTTGGGGGGGAATTTTTAAACTTACTTGGCAACACCCAAGGACTGAGCTCAAGTCACCACCCCCAGACTAATGGTCAAACTGAAAATCAGAACATGAAACAGCCAATTTAATTCTACCTTATTTCCATGGAGCCTCAAAATGTCAGCATGCCACAGGTTCTGAAAGCGTGTGTTATTAAAATATTACACCATTGTTTAATGGGCTGTTTCAAATCAGAAGATAATGTGCATAGTAACAGTGAAACACATTACAACTTATGTATTAGACTTTCTATGCCGCATGTTCTCTGGATCATCATCAGTATTTCTGATAAAGGGAATACATTATATTTCACCCGGGATTCCCTTCGTGAGCTCAAGACATTCATACAGTGTATCGAGAAGAGCAGTAAACCACTGTTATTAATGTGAAAGATTGAAGATGAATTGCCATCATCTCTGAAGAAGTTCATATGCCAGAATTTAACAGAAATTAATTACAAGAAACTGTTAAAGCTATGAAATGTATAATAAAATGTGCTTTACAAATCACATGAAAGATGTATTATGTTTTTTTTCTTTTGTGACCTTCCTGTTTAACCTTGTCAGATGTTAAACACAGAGATACAGTTTAATCAAAGCTCATGTGATATTATTCATTTGGGATTTCCTGATGCTGGTGGGGGGCCTGGCCAGTGTTTGCAAAAAGTCTGAGGAACTCACCAACTCTGATGTGATCAATTTATGACATTATCTACTATTCAAATGCATCTTACCAGGTAGGCAGGGTGGCCAGTTTTGTAAAAGGTGTGAACAACTCTCCTTTTCTGATGTGATTAATTTGTGACGTCAGTAGCATGTATAAAAGTAGGACCCATACTTGCCCAGTCATGTTTGCTGGTTTCTGGCATATCCATACCTCCAGAGCCATTTGATCTGCTAAAGACCCCTATTCAGAATGGAAGCTACTATTGTAAGTAATTTTATGACTAATTTTGAAACACTTAGATGCAAAATAATTTTTATAGCATTCTTGTCTGCTTGCTTGCTTGTTTATTTGATTATCTTCTTTCACTAGAATGAATTGACAGACTCAGAATGTTTGAGAGGAGCTACAATTGTAAGTAGTTTTATGGCTAATTTTTTGAAACACTGACCCCTCTTAGATGTAAAATGTGTTTATTACATTCTTGTTTGCTTGTTTGTTTGTTTGACTGGAGGACAATCAGCCATTCGTGGATCTCACTATTCCCGCAGAGCACCAGGGGCCCAAGCATGACATGATCCCTCAGCCTTCCACAAGCCACACAACACGAATGATGTTAGGAGGTATAATATCTAGCATTTTATCCAACTACAAAACTATTAGTATTATTTTTTAGAAACTAAAGGGGTGTGTATGTTTGTGTTGGTATTACTTTATTAGGAATGTTGGTGATAACTTTTGTTTGTTTGTTTGTTTAACCAGAGCCGGCCTGCAAAAAAGCAAAAATGCATGCTTCCTGCATCCGCAGCAGACACCGTTGGTTATGATTCTATGATTGTATATCAACCAGAAGAAGATATATGTCATTCTATGCCCCAGCTACAAGCCCATAGCTCTGCAAACTCTCAGAATATAAACAATGTTTATCTGGATATGGTGCAGGAATGGAAGAAGCCTATCCGAGATTTCAGTGCTGTGGAATACTATTGTAGGAAGTTATCACCCAGTCCTCTGCCAGAAAAATGAAATATCCTAGGAAATATTGAAAAGGCAGAATATTATATTTCCCTATGTGAAAAGGGAGAAACGTGTTTTAATTCCTGCAGCTTCCTGCCCTCACCCCCTCTGTCAATGAGCCATTAAAGCCTGGGCTAGTCCACTTTACATAATAAAGGTAATATAAGCTTTTCACAGAAACTGACCACATGGCATCTGAGAACTCAACCAAACCTGGGTTCAAAACACAGCCTAGAGAGTTGCCCCTGCATGGCCCCATGGGACTCTGACAACCAATCAGAATACACTTCTTACACAGGAACAGGAAACAGATAAGTGGGGCCTAACAGTTTATAAAAAACCCTGCAAGCCCCTCCCTCAGCCCTTCTCTTCTTCTTCCCCAACATTGAAGCATGTGATCACCTTTTCTGTTCAGGATTCAGACCATGTGACCCTGTCCACCATTAAACCATCTTTCCAAGTAGCCTCCATGTTTCCAGTGTCTTTTTCCCCACTTGGAGCTGAACCCAGAAGGACATTTTTTCCAACACTATCATCAATATAGATTTGTTAATCTTGACCATATCCAATCTTTTGTAGTTGCTATGGAGGCTATTCATAATGTGTTACAGATTCTTTTGAATAATGTTGCTATGAACATAGGCTCAAGTGATTTTGTTCAAGTCCGGTTGGATGCAGAGGGGTTAAAAATCATCCTCTCTTTTCTCTTAGGAGGCGTGTAAATGATTTAAATGCTGATGATTTTCTGACCAGTGTTGAAAATCTGCTTCAAAGTAAGGCAGAGATATTGTGTATGTTTGGGAGGGGGGGGGGGAGATTTACAATTAGTGGTTATCATTGTGAAGAACAAGGAGGAGGGACAGCTTAGGAAGTTAAACACTGTGCTGCTCACCAGAGTACTGGAGAAAAAAAAGACAACACCTAGTAGATTTCAATGTGGAAGGTAAATTTCTTTGTGTTGTAATTTTAACGATGTGGTGCAGAGTACTTACCGGACAGTATGTGAAACAGCGAATGATGCTTCATTATCTCCCAGCAATGGTAAGTAAATATGTTTTTTATTTATGATATTGTAAATGACACTGGATTTACTAGCTCACTAACAAGATGTGCTTTATATTTTGCAGACTCCAAAATAATAACACCTAGACAGCAAACACTTCACGATACGTCGCAAAAGCTCACTTTTGTTTGCTCCACTTGTTGCAGAAAAATCAGGAGACTCGGAGAACGAGATAAGCCTTTTATTTTTATTTTTATTTTATATTGAAAAAGTTTTATTGGTTTTACATTTTTTCTGTAGGGTGGGGTAAGGGATACAAAGAAATTTTGAGAGCATTCACGTCAAAGTCGTCGGCCCTTCCGGGACCTCAAAATACATTGATAACAATAAAAAGAAACATTTTTCATAACACTACAAAGTGAAAGCAAGTACATATACCTAAATTCTCAGTTCTATGCCGTCAGACATTTACAAAAAATCCAAATACAAATATTATGCAAAATTAATCAGAAAAATCAAGGCAAAGTTATTTTTTCGATCTAAAAGCCTTTTATTTTTGACCAAAGGTCCGAGCAGAAATAAGTTTTGCTATAAACTCTCAGCTAGTTTATGCTATATCTATTTTTCAGCATCTACACTCCATGCCACATTTATAGATTCTTAGAGGTCTAATTATGAAGTTTTCCTTCTTGTTAAGATAATACAATACAATAGCAGAGTTGGAAGGGACCTTGGAGGTCTTCTAGTCCAAACCCCTGCCTAGGCAGTAAACCCTATACAGTTTCAAACAAGTGGCTATCCAACATCTTCTTAAAGACTTGCAGTGTTGGGGCATTCACAACTTCTGGAGGCAAGCGGTTCCACTGATTAATTGTTCTGTCAGGAAATTCCTCCTCATTTCTAAGTTGCTTCTCTCCTTGATTAGTTTCCACCCTTTGCTTCTTGTTCTACCTTCAGATGCCTTGGAGAATAGTTTGACTCCCTCTTTTTTGTGGTAATCCCTGAGATATTGGAACACTGCTATCATGTCTCCCCCACTCCTTCTTTCTTATTAAACTAGACATACCCAGACAAAACATGACCTTTTTTTAAATACCCCCAGTATGCTAATGGCATAACTTTTTGAAGCTAACAAATGTTCCTAAAGTGTAATACTTGTAGTAGAAAATACAATTGCTTGTTCATGCAGATTTCTACCTCATTGATGTTTATGTCCTAATATTTATGTCTCTACATCTTTTCTCTTCTCTTATCTATGTCTCTTTTTTGGATTCATACAGTGGTTTGGCTAGCAGGGCAAAATTCGGTTTCCGAATTTCCCTCCTTCACCACCCATGTTCTATTTCTAAGACACTGTCACCGACCTTGGGTGCCGGAATACCACGGTCACTTCAGGAACTGCGGTGACTTAACCTCCCACACAATTCTAGAGCCTCATTAGGATACGCCAATTCCGTTAGGAAAGGACGCTATCCTGGGTTCAGGGGGGTGATCGGGCTCCCTCTTCCACTCTCAACGGAGTGGGTCTACAATTCCCACAATACTTGCCTGCAGGCGTCTTCTTTTCTCAGCTGGCGTTATTGATGGGCTTATCTTTATCTCGTGGTTCTTGGCCGGTGGTGTTCGTCCAAGTGCCCAGGGAGGGGTCGTGAGTCTCCTTACAGAGAAATCTCTGTCGGCGCCAAAAGGTATGACTACACAGTCCCATTTGGGCACCTGGTCGGTCCGTGCCGGCCTCAGCGAAATATCGCTCCTTATCTCCTGGCTAAGGCTCGCCATAAATATGCAGAAAAATCAGGAGACTCGGAGATCGAGATCGAGATAAGCCTTTTATTTTTGGCCAAAGGTCCAAGCAGAAATAAGTTTTGCTAACACCCGGATGAAGATCCATAGAAAAAGCAGGTTCTTATATATCTTTCAAAGAGCAGTTTTGAACATGAAAATACCTAAACCATTCCTATTGGCTACCTTGAGGACCAAGCCTTGTAAGGAGTTGGGGTCTTTACTTCTCCTTTTGTCTTGAGCCATATGTGTTTCTAAGTGAACTTTAACTGAACCTTGTGGTTTTGTGAGAATTATTGAACTCTGTGGTTAGGCACACATTTCCCTTATTTTGCAAGGAGTAACGGCCTATGTCGCCTTTTAATATAGAAGTAAAAGGGGACCTAAGAGGCTGCCTAGCCTGACCCAGTAGGTTTCATGTTTAATGTCCAATTCTCACTTTCCGTCCTGCCTTACTCTTCTATATCTTATGGGAGGGGCCAGTCATCTCAAAGCCTTACTCCCGAGTCGGCCCTTTTGTCTTAACTGTTCTTGTCTTCTGGCAGCTCTGCGCATGCGCACACTGGGAAAAGGCTCCCTCTGTTCCTCTGCCTTGCTGATGTCAGACTCTGGAGGCTCCATAGGCAGCACATAAGTCCCAGATAGCCCTGGCTACCTCTCTGCCTCTGACACAGAGCTCTTGACTGAGCCTTCCCCAGACTCCAGCACTGGCCCATGTTCCTCTCCAACCTCCTCACTGTCTGACTCTGCTGCTAGCTCCACAGGCCACTAGCGGACCACAACAATGACACAATAATGTGAGGGTCATGACTAGCAGTGAGTGGATGCCCGCTAACAGGTGCTGCCAGGATAGATCAGAAAGGACAAGTTCTCTTTATTTCATTCTTGCTAGTAGTTTGAATCTTTAATATTATTATTTGCAAACAAAACGAAGGTTTCCTATTTAGAGTGCATGTTATCTCAGCTTGCAGAGCTTGGATTCATTGAATGTGTTAATCAAAAATGTAAATATTGCAGAATATGCAGCCTCATGCTACATAACTAAGCTCCATTTCAAGCTGAATAAACTAAATTATTAATGTGTCTTAAATAGAAAACTATCTTTAGATGGATTTTTACTCCAAAAGCATTTTATTAAAATAAATTTGATTTTAAAAATCTGATTTAAATAAGACAAACCGATTTAAAATTTAAAAATCCGATGTTTTTATTTTTTAAAATAATATCCACCCTGGTTAATCCAAAACAATTTAGATTTGGGCTGCAAATTGGATTAATTCATGTTGAGCAAACATGCCATCTTGTTCTGCTCCTTAAGCTCAGCTAGAAATCTTGGTCCGAACTACACGAAGCCGAACACAGTTTAAAATATATGTAGTTAATATCCATATTAAGCACCTTTTGTTCCACTGATCGAGATGGTGAATATCCGCTCTCTACCCTGCAATTGTTGTCTTCGTAGGAGTGGGGCGGGGGTCCAGGGGAGGGATGTGCTTGTGCGTGGGTGATTCCAGCAAAGAGGGTCGCCGCAGCTTTTTCCCCTTTTGGAAGAGTCTCGTTCCACTCGCGCATTCCTTTGGCCAATTCGCAGCTCGACCACAACCAGTACGAGCCAATGAGCGCTCGCGCCTGGCGATCCAGGCCCCTTTTTGCATCGGAGAGGCTCGACGCGACGCCGAAAATACGTCGATGCTTTCTGTTTCTGCGCTTCGGCGCGCGCTGTGCTCCAGTCCGCGAGGCAGGATAATGGCGGCCGGAGGGCAGCTGAGCTCGGTGTCCGAAGTGGAGATGGACCCCGCTGGCACTTTCAAATATATCCTGGTGCGGGTTCAGCGGGGGGCTGATGAGCACCGCGACATCGTGAGGGGCACTGCGGACGCCGAGTTCCACAGTGAGTGGAGCTGGCAGCTGGACCGGACCCAGACATTGGCTTAACTTAACAATGAAAAAAATATATATGTGAAGTCAGCACCTTTCAACCGTGAAATTAAGAAGCCGGCATAGCATGGATAATTTTTTTTTTGAAAACTTGCATTTATGACTAATGAGTGGTCTCATTAGAGAATATTAGTTCAGTGGATTTAACATGGGTTAGATCCTCTGTCAGATTTCGCTGTGACACCCAAGCCTAGTTCCACCATAATGTTCCGTTTGCTTTCCTTTTAAATATGGTTTGTGGACTCTCCACCCACCCCCATTATGATTTTGTAACAGGTAACAATTGAATAAGCCATTATTAAATCTTGAGTTTGCATACTGTGTGAATGCAGCACGTTGAAATAACTTGTTTCAATTATGCCATTAAATTTTTGCATTTGAAATCTGGATGAGAGAAGCACATTGTTCTGTCTCTTATTTGGATTATAGTATAATAAATCTAAATGATTATGATGCTTTAGACTCACTGTCATGCTTTTCCACAAAACTTTTAAATAAAGGTTGCTATTTTCATTTTACAAAGAAGCCACTTACATTCTTAACTATTCTATTTTGTATGTGGACAGAGAAAGCCAAAAAAATAAACTTGTCAGTTTGTTTTTTGGCATTCAGTTTTGACATTTCTTCATTTTGGCATCTACAAGTTGAAGAGAATCTATATTTGTTTAATAAATCTTTTCCAGACATAAAATAAATATGTTCAAAATGTGTTGAATGATATGAATACTATAGTTCAGGCAAGGTTGAGTTTTTATAGTTCCTACAATGTTTACATTTAATAGATCCTTGTGTTTTGTCTTTATAGTATAGTATTAATATTCTGCTTAACTTCTATATTTTATTACAGATCACATATTTGAAAAAGTAAACCCTGAAATGGAAAAGCTAGGTTTTGTATGCAAGTGTCTTGGAGGAGGAAAAATTGATCATAACAGCAAAGACAAGAAAATCCGTGTATTTGGCCTTTCTACAGTAAGTGCTGCTTAGATATGCTGCCCAAATATTTAATTTGCATATTAAGATTAAGGTAGTGTTAAATGTATTAATTCATGAGAAGGAACACTAATAGATTTTGGGGATGAGGTTTCTGTAATTCTCAGCTATCCTCAATATCTATCATATTTCATGTGGAACTTGTGGAACTTTGTGTTCACACATTTCTAATTATGCTGATTGCAAGACTTGTTATTTTATCATAATTTGTCTACTTAGAGCAGGTACTGTAGGAATAAGTCTATTTGAAAATAATCATGCTCAATAGCTGTAGCAGAATGGACTAAAATATTATGAGTGTCTTTTCCCATTCTTTTATTCTATGATTCCATGACACTAGAAATCTTTTCTTCTTACAGGGATATGGTAAAGCTGATCATTCTGTGACTGTTGAAATACTGAAGAGAACTTATAAAGATTATGAAATTAGCTGGTCAGACGACAAGAAATAAATTGTATAATCTAATATAAATATCTTTTCAAGATAGTATACAGTTAATTCTAAGCTCCCATGAGGAAATACAATCAGTGCATTTAGCCTATACTGAATAAAAAATAGGATATGAATGGCTTGGTTCATGCTTTAAATAACTTAAGAGTTTTATCACGTCTTCACATCTTGTTGACAGCATTCATATTTTTTTAAACCCATACTTTACTTCCAGTTTACATCACCATAAAGATAATTCTGGACTCTGCATTACTGCAAGCCCTCTTTAAACATTTACTGAACATCGGTAAACATTTTCATTTTTGTTGATAAACTGCCAAGTCAAAGCCAGAATTAACACATAATCTTTGATAATTCATCCAATATTAAATATCCAATATTAAAACTCATGAAAAATAGCTGGAATAATATCATGCCCTCTACTTGCATTTCCAGGCTCCAAATTAGGGTTCTACATCTTTTTTGGGTACTCCTTTCTAAAATAATGCAACTTTAGAGCCTTATTTGGGAAAACCAAAATCACATATAATATGACAATTTATTAATATTTTAATTTAGAAGCGGGACTGTGAGCCATTTAGGTGCCATTGACACGCTGGCAACTGCAGATGCTGGATAAAAATTCTCCTGTGGGCAATTACATGATATAATTCTGTCATCCAATCCCAGAACAATTTAAACATATTTAAATAGTTTAAAAATATTAAGATATAGGTTGTGCTTTGATGACATGTTTAATTACAATTTACTCAATGTAGTTTTGTGGGTTTGTACTTGTACCATAAAGATAACCACATGGATTGGATTCACAAAATATGCTAGACTGAAAAATCATTAATTTGAGGGTCAACACACACATACCTGTAATCACAGTATAACTCTATACCAGGGGTCTCCAACCTTTGCAACTTTAAGTCTGAAGGACTTCAGCTCCCAGACTTCTCCAGCCAGCAAAGTTTAAGTTTCCTGTCAAGGAAACTTAGGGCGACCACATGTTTATTGGACCCGTGTCCCTCCTGGCTTGTACTGGCATCCTGGGAGACGACACGAGGCTGGCTCCAGGGCATTGTCAATGCATCTTTGAGTGAGGGGTCCTTACCTTCCGTCTTGAAAGAGGTGGTGGTGAGGCCCCTCCTCAAGAAGCCGTCCCTGGACCCAGCTTTATTAGAGAACTATCGTCCGGTCTCCAACCTTCACTTTCTGGTGAAGGTTGTTGAGAGTGTGGTAGCCCAACAGTTTCCGCGACACCTGGAGGAAGTTGATTATCTAGACCCGCGCCAGTCCGGCTTCCGACCCGGTCACAGTACCGAGACGGCATTGGTCGCGTTGGTTGATGATCTCTGGAGGGCGCGGGATAGAGGTTATTCCTCTATCCTAGTCCTGTTAGACCTCTCAGCGGCTTTCGATACCATCGACCATGGTATCCTATTGCACCGACTGGGGGGGTTGGGGCTGGGAGGCACCGTTCTGCGGTGGTTCTCATCTTACCTCTCTGGTCGGTCGCAATATGTGTTGACGGGAGGGCAGAGGTCGACCTCGAGGCCTCTCCTATGTGGGGTCCCTCAGGGGTCGGTCCTCTCGCCCCTCCTTTTCAACACATATATGAAGCCACTGCGTGAGATCATCCGTGGTTTTGGGGTGGAGTACCATCTGTACGCTGATGACACTCAGTTGTACATATCCACCCCAGACCACCCCAACGATGCCGTCGAAGTGCTGTCCCGGTGTTTGGAGGCCGTACGGATCTGGATGGGTGGTAACAAACTCAAGCTCAACCCTGCCAAGACCGAGTGGCTGTGGTTTCCGGCACCCCGGTTCAGCCAGATTACTCCAACTCTGGCCATTGGGGGCGAAACATTGGCCCCCGTGGAGAGGGCGCGCAATTTGGGTGTCCTCCTGGATTCCCGGCTGTCCTTGGAGGACCATGTGGCAGCCGTGGCCAGGGGGGCGTTTCATCAGGTACGCCTGATGCGCCAATTGTGCCCCTTACTGGACCGGGCTGCCCTTCGCACCGTCACTCAAGCTCTTGTGACGTCCCGTCTCGACTACTGTAATGCTCTCTACATGGGGCTTCCCTTGAGGTGCACTTGAAAGCTACAGCTAGTCCAAAACGCAGCCGCGCGGGTAATTACGGGAGCTACCAGAAGCTCCCATATAACACCAATCCTGCGCGAGCTGCATTGGCTTCCTGTGGTCTTTCGGGTGCGCTTCAAGGTCTTGACGACCATCTTTAAAGCGCTCCATGGCTCGGGGCCTAGTTATATGCGAGACCGTCTCGTGCCCCATACATCCCTTAGACCGATACGCTCCCACAGAGAGGGCCTTCTCAGGGTGCCGTCGGCCGGACAATGCCGACTGGCAACACCCAGGGGAAGAGCCTTCTCTGTGGCGGGCCCTGCCCTTTGGAACGACCTACCCCCTGAACTCCGGACCATCACCGACCTCCGCCTCTTCCGCCAATGTCTAATGACATACTTTTTTCATCAAGCCGGCCTAGCCTAACCTCCCATGGGGACTGTAGAAAAGTTTTAAATTGGGTTTTAATTAATAATTGGTTTTAGCACAGGTTTGGGATTTAATATATATTTTAAATTATTTATGTTCTATTTTTGTATGTTTTTTAAATTTCCTGTGCGCCGCCCTGGGTCCTTTGCGGAGAAGGGCCGGATATAAATGTAATAAAATAAAAAATAAAATAAATAAATAAAGTTGCAAAGGTTGGAGACCCCTGCTATATACAACTAAGGTTTAATAAAACATCACATTTTAATCCCTATGCATGACAAGACACATCAAACATGGAAGGATTAGATCTACTTCACTATTTCAATCAGGACCTTGAATTAAATTGTGTGAAGTACAATGTTTACTGTGATTCTTCATTTGGTATCTGAACCCAAAAAATGGAAATGTATGGTAATATCCAACTTCTACTATGCATAAAACCCACTTGGTTTTACTGCTGTGAATTGTTAGAAAAGTGAAATATAAGATACTGCTTATGAATTTGGACTAAGAATAGCAAGAGACAACAATTGAAGATCAGAGGAAAGTATCAGAGAGGAGCTTCAGTGGCTAGGGAAAACATCTAGAAAGAAAATATAATGGAAATATGGTTGCAGATTTCTAGCGGTAAGGAAACATTTATAAGCATGTAATTTGCTAACTAAAAATAGGGTCACTTGAATTCTAATTCTGAGTTAGGTGTAATAGGCAACTGGGTGACTTTGAGCCAGTCGGCCACAGCCCTTCCTGGGATGAAGTAACAGCAAAGCATGGACATGGACTTACCCATATTGTTTCCAAAAATCAATCAACAAAAATGATACAGGAGCAGAGAAGTGGGACAAAAGACTTACTAGGAAAAAATCAGAAATGGGAAAATATAAAGCAAGATAAGAGTTTTATTCCTAAATATGATAATAAAATGGAGTTGCTAACTGGTTGAACATAATAACGGAAAGATAACCAAAAAAGCTCAAAATATATGGAATATGGATAAATATGAAACTGATATGGGGAGGTTGTAAAGCAGAGGTTTGATTCACTTTTATACATGACTAGCTATACCCGGCCACGCATTGCTGTGGCCCAGTTTGGTTAAATGGCGAACCAATCTGTGTGTAGAGCTACACCTGCACACATACACACATACAACCACCGTATAACCCCCAACCTACCTACCTATTGTATTTCTCCCTATCTATCCCTCTACCTACCTACCTACTGTATTTCTTCCTTTCTCCCTCTACCTACCTACCTACCTATTGTATTTCTCCCCCTCAATCCCTCTACCTACCTACCGTATTTCTCCCTCTCTTCCTCTACCTACCTACCTACTGTATTTCTCCCTATCTATCTATCTACCTACCTACCTACCTGCTACTGTATTTTTCCGTCTATCCCTCTACTTACCTACCTACTGTATTTCTTCCTTTCCCTCTCTATCTACCTACCTTTCTACCTCTATCTATCCCCCTACCTACCTACCGTATTTCTCCCTCTATCTATCCCTCTACCTACCTACCTACCTACCTACCTACCTACCTACTGTATTTCTTCCTTTCTCCCTCTACCTACCTACCTACTGTATTTCTTCCTCTCTATCCTTCTACCTACCTACTGTATTTCTTCCTCTCTCTATTCCTCTACCTACCTACCTACCTACCTACTGTATTTCTCCCTATCTATCCCCCTATCTACCTACCTACTGTGTTTCTATCTATCTATCTATCTATCTATCTATCTAATCTATCTTATCTATCTATCTATCCCTCTCCCTCCCTCCCTACCCACCTACTTACTGTATTTCTCCCTGTCTATCCCTCTACTTACCTACCGTATTTCTTCCTTTCTCCCTCTACCTACCTACTGTAATTCTCCCTCTCTATCTATCCCCCTCTCTACCTACCTACTGTATTTGTCCCTCTCTATCTATCCCCCTACCTGCCTACTGTATTTGTCCCTCTCTATCTATCCACCTACCTACCTACTGTATTTCTTCCTTTCTCCACCTACCTACCTACCTATATTTCTCTATCACCCTACTTACCTACCTACCTACCTACTGTGTTTCTCCCTATCTATCCACCTACCTACCGGCCTACCGTATTTCTCCCTATCTATCCCTCTATCTACGTACCTACCTACCTATATATTCCCCTATATACCTACCTACTGTAATACAATAATACAATAGCAGAGTTGGAAGGGACCCTGGAGGTCATCTAGTCCAACTCCCTGCCTAGGCAGGAAGCCCTATACCATTTCAGACAAATGGCTATCCAACATCTTGAAGACCTGAAGTGTTGGGGCATTCACAACTTCTGGAGGCAACTTCTGTTCCACTGGTTAATTGTTCTACCTGTCAGGAAATTTCTCCTCAGTTCTAAGTTGCTTCTCTCCTTGATTAGTTTCCACCCATTGCTTCTTGTTCTGCCCTCAGGTGCTTTGGAGAATAGCTTGACTCTCTTCTTTGTGGCAACCACTGAGATATTGGAAGGCTGCTATCCTTTCTCCCCATGTCCTTTTTATTAAACTGTATTTCTTCCTCTCTCTATGGGCCAGCTGGGAGTTTGCTATCTCAGTGCCTTTTTGGCCCTAAGAGGCCTCCGTACGTGGCTGAGGAAATGACTGTTGCCTGGTGGGAGGAGTTACAGGGAGGTGAAAACATGATCAGTGGGTACATTTTACATTTGTGTACCTTGCACATGACACACGTGTGCTAGGCACAAAATGAGTAGGTATTCTGTTATCGGAAGTCCTTGGCAACATTGTGTCAAAATTTGAGGTAAATCGGTGCAGTAGTTTTTGAGATTAGTGGATTCGTACAAACTATTTTACATTTTTATTTATATAGATAATTAAACTGAGTGTCGAATTGACTGAAAATGACAACAGGAAACTAAACATGGGTTAAAATATATGATATAAATAGAACTTTTTACATGTTATGAAGATGAAAAAAATATTTTTTTTACCAGAACAAAAATGATACCAAGGGAGGTCAAGAAAATTGCCCAAGGAAAAAGAGGATAGCATGTAGAGGGAGGCTGCTTATCCCTTGGTCATGGAAAGAAATTAAGTTACATTTCTCTCAATTGACCCATGGTTAATTAAACTATGATTTATTGAAGTCAATTTTCTCAGTAATTAAATACAAGGGCTGATATGACTGGTTTGTAATTCTGATATCTACCAAATTAATTGGAAAATAAACACATATTTCACCATAAATATGTTCATCTCGGAGATGGCATGAATGAATTTAGAATTTTTAAAGTATAAACATTGCTGTTCCTATTTTGCTTTTGAAGCAGCTGCCTTATACTAGATGGATCTTTATGCCAGTAAAAATTGAGATAATTTTGATAAGTGATTGATGTATTAGAGGGAAAGATATTGTACATGTAGTATCACTCTTAGATAAATTAGATGAGGAAATAACAATTGAGAAATCAAACTAGGCCTATAAAATAATGCAGTCTTAGACATTCATGGAGAATGACTGCTAGAAAAAATCAAGCTAAAATTATGCTTATGTGGTACATACCCTGCACAAATAATTATAAATAACTCAGAGACAAGGAGAAAACAGTAAATGAAAAGTTTTCATGTAGTCAAATGTAGTAGTAATTTATTACAACACCTGATAACAGAAAATACATATTTAATAATATGTATGTTAGCATTTTAATAGGAATTCTTAAATGTCAGTTCAATAATGAAACGATTGAGCCCTTTCTCAATAACTTTAACCACTTGAGATTTAAATACATTCTTCTTTTCTAGGAAACTTGTAAAAAGATGGATCCCTCCTCCACATCCAAAATAATGTGCTTTGCTAGCTAAAAATATGGTGCCCTTTCTTGCCAATAAACTTGAAAGTGCATCATGGAAACTTTCATAGTAATCAGGATTATAAATAGTTTCTGATGTAAGTATGAGATCATATTTTACTAAAGGTTTGGTATTATTTAAAATAAATGTACTAAATTCTGACCATTCCCCAGAAAAAAACTTGCACTTAGAGAGGAAATCTTGGATTAAGTCTTTTTTCCTATATTGATTTAGGTGAAGCTGGGTATCTACCTGACCATCATCATCATGAGAATAATTAGCCAGTATGTTCGGTATGGTGATTCCTTCAATTACTGAACTGTTATAATCTTGAAAATGAACTTCTTTGGCATTTCCTTTTAGTGCAACTATTCCTAACAGTCCAGCTCCACACCCAAGGTCCAAAACAGACTTTTGTGCAAACTGAACATCAGTTTCTGATAAATAATCCAGGAGATCAAAAGTGCATTCCCAAATCTTTAAACCTCCTTCATAGACACCTGTGATTAGGTCAGATTGAGAAGACATAATGTTTTCTTTGACAGAGTTTCCTGGGAGTGCAGTCTCCACCACATAAAAATTTGCATAGTGAATGCCCTGTAAAGTTCCAATAGTTTTGTTTTGAAGGACTTTACTGACATCTTTAGGAATATCATGCATCTTGGCAGATTTGGGACAGGGCTGTTTCCTCAACAAACTTGTATCAGGGCTTGCATTCAAAGTACTGTGGTCTGATATATTAGCAATGGTTCCAGATAAATAGTAATTTAATTTATTTTCTTCTGAGGCAATATTATTGCTGTTGTCTTGATTATTCAATAGGACCATTTCCTGCTGTAGCTTTTCATTCTCAGCAGTACCTGTTCTGTTTTCTGTTATTTTGTCCACAGAGAAGTTGAATTGAAATTCCATTGTCTTGAGAAATAAACAGAAAATAAATACGTTTACGTCTGCACTATTAATAAGCAAACACATACTGATTTTGTTTGTACTTAAAAAGAAATGTACAAAGCCTACTTTTAAAGTGACATTAACTTCTACAGTTATAGTTTCCACTATTTTTAATATCCTTACAAATGTATACATGCATACATACATACATTTCAACAATACTCAAAAATGCTACACCATCCTGTGGTTTGTCTGATTCTGCCTTCGAGTATTGAAAGGAATCCCAGAGACAGCAATCTTTGTTTTCCAGGAAAAAAGATATGCCAGTTTTGAGGCAGGATTAATTTGTCCCCAAATCTAATTCATTTTCAAGAATCTTTTTCACAGATTTTTGAAACGGAATTAAATTTGGGGACAAGAAGAAAAGGAACACAGCATGACCAAATCTGACATACCAAGTACCGTATTTCCCTGCCAAGTACTACCTTTATTATGCAACACACATACACATCCCACACACTTTTCCCTTCCAGGAACAGCCTGCCGGTAATTCCCACACAATACAGCAGTGTTTACCAACCTTGTCAACTTGAAGATATCTGGACTTCAACTCCCAGAATTCGCTGGCTGGGGAATTCTGGGAGTTGAAGTCCAGACATCTTCAAGTTGACAAGGTTGAGAAACACTGCAATACAGGATCCTCCGCCCCCCCCCCCCAAAACAACAACAACCAACAACCAAAAACAAAAAAACCTCGTGAATGGTGGCGTTGGCAGACTCGGAAGACTAAACCTCGCGCGGGAGGAAGCCTGCAGGGAAGCTCATCGACTGAACGGCGGGGCAGGCCGGCAGCTGAACAAGCGAAAGCCCACGTGGCCAAGGCGGGAATCTCGTTTTCCAGAGCGGCCCCGTCGCAGGACTACCCCGCCCTCGAGCTGGCTCTATGATCCCCGCGGTGTTTGATGGGAATCGCGGAGGAGGATCTTCCCTTCTGGCGGCAGATACGGAGTGAGCGGCATGTCTCAGGCCGAGCCTGAGGAAATGTCGCTGTTGTCGGAGGTGGAGGGCTGGGATCCTGAGGCGTGCCGTCACCAGCTCTCCGACGCCCTGCCGCGCCTTTTCATATCCTTCTCCATTGCAATAGCCGAGTCGCGGGGGCAACTGGGAATGGGAAAAGGAGGGGTGCCCCCTCCCCTTACTTTAATTTGTCTGCCGGTGTTTGTGATGGCCAGTGGTTTCCTCGGCCCTTTCCGCATGTTTTCTTGCAAGCCAGTCGGTTGCTCGCAACGGGCTAAGGCAGTGTTTCTCAATCTTGTCAACTTGAAGATGTCCGGACTTCAACTCCCAGAATTCCCCAGCCAGCGAATGCTGGCTGGGGAATTCTGGGAGTTGAAGTCCGGACATCTTCAAGTTGACAAGGTTGAGAAACACTGGGGTAAGGAGATAGCTAGAAAGGAAGCGCTCTAAGTGTGGGAAATGAAAACGGACCATAGAAAACTAGGTAAAGCCTTGTGCTCTGCAGTTTCTCAAACATAGCATCCCGAGCATTATATTTCTTGAGTTTATTTGTTTTTCGTCCCTTTCCAAAGACAGCGGCTTACAATTACCAATGTAAAATTAAAACATTGGATAGCAGTAGCATAACCATAATAACAAATCAATGGAAACTCCCTTTCCAGGATCTGATTTTTCTGAGCCCTCCTTTGCTTGAAGAGCCTCGGCAGATGGAGGAGGCGCTTGTCATAGCTTGCTTCTACCTGGAGGAAATTTAAAAAGATCGAAACACCCACTGGATACCTCATTGAACAGGAATGAAAGAATGAAGCAGTGCAGTAACTGAAGTGATACTATAGTGCAGAGGTTCCCAAACTTGGCAACTTTAAGACTTGTCTTAAGTCTTAAAGTTGCCAAGTTTGGGAACCTCTGCTATAGTGGAGCGGAACAAGAGGAGAAGGAGGCTGGTGTCTGCTTCTCCCCATCTCTCTTGTAGTGTTGGCACTAGTTTCTAAATCAAAACTGATTTCTCCTCTCTAGGCCTGGAGGATCCTGGAGTTTCAGTTCTTTGTGTTGAGATACATCCTATGCTCTCCAAGCAACAGACATTTTTATTTGGAAGTAGTATTCTCAATTGGTGTAGCCAGTGTAGTTTAAACTATACTGCGGGTCTGGATGGGAAGGAACAGACTCAGACTCAAGCCATCCAAGACCGAGTGGCTGTGGTTTCCGGCGTCCCAGTACAACCAGTTAACTCCATCACTGGCCATAGGGGGTGAACATCTAGCCCCCGTGGATGGGGCACGCAACTTTGGCGTCCTCCTGGATACCCGGCTGTCTATGGAAGATCATGTGACGGCCGTGGTCAGGGGGGCGTTCTACCAGGTTCACCTGGTACGCCAGTTGGGTCCCCTATTGGACCGGGACGCCCTTCGCACAGTCACTCATGCGCTTGTGACATCCCGTCTAGACTACTGTAACGCTCTCTACATGGGGCTTCCCTTGAGGTGCACCCGAAGACTACAGCTAGTCCAGAATGCGGCCGTGCGAGGAATTCTGGGAACCTCTAGGTATTCCCACGTAACACCGCTCCTGCGCGAGCTGCACTGGCTGCCTGTGGTCTTTCGAGTGCGCTTCAAGGTGCTGATTACCATCTTTAAAGCGCTCCATGGCACGGGACCTAGCTATCTGCGGGATCGTATCCTACCCCATACATCCCTTCAGCCGATTCGCTCCCACAGAGAGGGACTTCTCCGGATGCCGTCCACTAGGCAATGCCAGCGGGCGACGCCCAGGGGAAGGGCTTTCTCTGTGGCGGGCCCAACCCTCTGGAACGACCTACCCCCTGAACTTAGAACTACTACGGACCACCACTCCTTCCGCCAAAAGTTAAAGACCTATTTTTTCCATCAGGCCGGCCTGGCCTAATTTATCTCACCTAGCCTGCAGTCTGATGTCTAAATTGTTTTAAATCGGGATTTTAAGGGGATATAGTTTTAAGATTTTAGCACAGGGTGATAACTATTTAATTTGGGTTTTAAATATTTATATTTGTCATGTATATATGTTTTTTAACTTCCTGTGCACCTCCCCGAGTCCCTTCGGGGAGAGGGTGCGGTTTATAAATTGAAACAAATAAATAAAAATAGATAAATATACTGTTGTTTAGTTGAAAGCAGAACCATTAGCATATATTTTGAATTAAATTAATGTGCTCAGTTGATAAAAGTTCAACTTTATTTTAAGATATGAATATGCTATTTTTCTTAATATTTATACTCTTTATATCAGGCAACTGACAGTGGGATTCAGCATATATGTAAGTAGTTGCTGTACAGACTTTTAAAGTATGTTTAATTCCTTTATTGTTTGTATTTATTAAATTCTGTGAATATGCACAAAACAGGTTTATTTTGAACCCGGATCAAATCCTTGTGTTCTGGAGATTCTGCAAAATTGTCTCAGGTCAATCACTATTCATGATAACATTTTGGTGGTTCCAAGCTATATATGACACAAAAACTGGGCTAGGCAAGCAGACCAAAGCTGTTGCTTTTCTATCTTTGTATCTTGCAGGAGGTATATCTCACCTGCCATCTGTAGACATTGTTATATTTATGTCAGCAAGACCTTTTCTGGAATTACCCTGCTTATAGAAATTCAGACTTTCTCAAATAAGCATCTAAATATAAGGGCTTTGAACCACCAACCAAACCAAATTATTATGTCAACCATCTCTTGCTTCCTTCAGTCAGTGACACCGAAGAAACTGTAAATGTATTTATCCTATCTTGTTAGATCTTCATAGTTAAATGTTTCAGAGAAAATGGAAGATTTTTCAGTAAACACGCCATTTGGGAATTCAAAATGGAGAAAAGTATTCAAAATGCAGAAAAGTATTCAATAAAGGAGCATTTTTGTAGCTCAGGGTTGAATTGAGCTCGATTGTTTTCTTGCAGATGTTTCATTACCCAAACTAGGTAACATCATCAGTACTAGTCATGGTTAATGTTGCTTTGTTTGAGTAATGTAGTGTCTGCAGGAAAACAAGTTCAGAGAGCACCAAGGGCTCCTCAGAAAAGTATTCTCTGGCAATACATTAGTTATATTTCCCCATACAAGAAAGGACAAATTCTAAACCCAACTTCAAATTCTAACTATAAAATGGTTGTCTAGAACTCTGCTTAATACATGAAGAATATTACTTCTTAGACATTTGCAGCTCCATACTACAGTATCACTGGTTTCTGGAAAAAATTGCTTTTTTGCAAGATTGGGATGCTTAGAATTGCAGTGTTTTATCATTCTCATAATTTGGCTTCTTCACCTATAAATTATTTTCTTTTTCTAGAAAGTTACCTTAGGCAGCAATAAATTTCACAAAGTTTCACTCAAAGAGTTGAATTTACAAATGGAGAAGCTTTTACATCTATACCATGTTATTATACTTCCTGCTGAGCCTGTTGATTTTTCTTATGGAGGGAATCTATGGAATCACAACTACAGCTTCCGTCACTTGGACTAAGAAGGGAACCTCTCTTGTAACATTCATACAAACCCTGCTCTGATATAAAGAAGACTACTGAGCACATTCTTGGTTAGTGTAGGGGAAGGGCTGGCATGAGAAAAAAGGGGAAGAAAATACACCACTGTGTAACAGAGGTGAAGACAGCCAACAGTAGATTTTTGCCCCAAGTACATACTCCTCCTTTTTGTTAAAGAAAAACACTCTTATTAGGAAAAAAGAGACCAAGCAGAAACATACTTATAATCAAATATATACAAAGCTATACATAAAAAGTGCTTAAAAATGAAAAGAATGCAACAGAAAAAAGAAAGTATATATCACTGTAGTGATTAATAATAAAACATAAAAAATAGCTGCAACAATAAAGCAGATCTGTCCTAAAATGCAATAATTTTTATAGGATTTAGAGTAAATAATGATACTAGGAAATATGTAGGTTATTTTCTCTTCCAGCCTGTCATGCCATCCAATTAAACACAAACGTAAATGAGAAATATTGATAATGTTGGTTAAAAATCTATTTAGTATTTCTGTATTTGTGGTTAAAAGCTGTAAAATGTCACATTGAGACTGTTCACTGGGATCTAAGCCTTGGATTTATGATTTTATTTAAATTTACTTATTTACAGATATCTTAAGAATGCTGACAAAGAGATTTCTACCTCACATAAAACTTTCAGAATTGGAGGAAGTTTTTCTCTCCAAAATATTCCCAAAGGTATGATATTGTATATTATGAGCTGAAAAGTGTGAATTAGTAACTACTGTGTGTATGTGTGTGCAAGCGCACGCCTTTCAATCAATCTTCCTGGACAAGTTATTGAAGTTTACTTGACAAGGTTTTCCAGAAGTGTTTTGCCATTGCCTCCTTCGTAGGGCTGAGAGAAAGTGGCTAGCTCAAGGTACCCATCTGGCTTTGTGCTTAAGTCAGGGTTCACAGTCTCCTTGTTTCTAGCCTGGTGCATAACTACTACAAACTGGCTCTGATAACTACTCGCTATTGATAGCCACTATCCACTTACAATATTTCATTTAGATCAATGAGTCCGTCCTCCCTACTTTTTTTTCTGTTTTCTTTATTGAAGAATTCTGGATTTCTGTTGTACCGGTAGGGAGAGGGTTAAGCAAGGGAAAGGATTTGGGAAGCTCTTGTCTTGTATGCAGGTAGCTGGTTCTTCAAAACCTAGCAAGATCCAGGAAAGGTTTGCAGTCTTCCCATGGCCAGCTAATCAGGCCAGAGGTCTAGCCCACAAGTGTGGCTTCATCGCCTCAGCATGGAAGCTTGCTTGTCTCTTGGGCATTGGAATGCAGTGCTAGGCACTAATCTAGCTGGGTTCCTCCCTCTGCTGGACTGTTTTTGGCTTTGCAAATTTTTTGTTGCTTGTCTTCCTCCTTTAGGGACCCAGCTGGGGGTGGGCCTCCCAGGGCTGCCTCCACTCATGAAGTACCCATGTGTGATTAAAGACCCATGTACCATATTTTTTGGCGTATAAGACGCACCGGAGTATAAGGTGCACCCAGGTTTTGAAGAGGCAATTTTTTTTAAAAAAGTAGGTAGGTAGATAGAGGGAGAGAGAGAGAGAGAGAGAGAGAGAGAAATACAGTAGGTAGGTAGGGAGAGAGAGTGAGTAGTTAGGTAGGTAGGTAGATAAAGGGAGGGAGAGAGAGAGAGAGAGAGAGAGAAATACAGCAGGTAGGTAGGGAGAGAGTGTAGTTAAGTAGGTAGGTAGATGAAGAGAGAGAGAGAGAAATACAGTAGGTAGATAGGGAGAGAGAGAGAGTGTAGATAGGTAGATAGGTAGAGGGATAGAGAGAGAGAAATACAGTAAATAGGTAGGGGGAGGGAGAGAGAGAAGGTAGGTAGGTATATAAGTAAATGGGGGGAGGAGAGAGAGAAATACAGTAGGTAGGTAGGTAAATGCTTCCAGGTGTATTTACCCATGTGCTGGAGAAGGAAATTGCTGTGGCACCTAAAACTTTGTTTCTGCTGGCACAGCACTTGATCAATGTAATTCTGATCAATCCCTCTAACACAGGGGTTCCCAAACTTGGCAACTTTACGACTTGTGGACTTCAATTCCCAGAATTCTCCAGCCAGCTATGTCTATAAACTATGCTGGCTGGAGAATTCTGAGAGTTGAAGTCCACAAGGCTTAAAGTTGCCAAGTAACTAAACAGCCTTCCGAAAGAAAGAAAACAAAGGTTTTTCATGAAAATGGGCCCGGTTTTTTTTCCCTTCAAATAAAAGGCATGAATAGCCTTGGGGGGGGGGGGGGGGGGGGGGGCTTGCAGAGTGGTCGGGGGGGGGGCGGAAACGACCCATTTTAGGCTCATTTCTGCCCTTTCCAGCCCCCAGGAGCTCTCTGGAAGCCTCTATAAGGCTATGCACAGCCATTTTGGTGAAGGGGTGGGGTTTCAGGAGGCAAAAATGCTGTATTCGAAGTATTAGAGGTACCCAGATTTTCAGCCTCTTTTTAGAGGAAAAAAAGGTGCGTCTTATACTCTAAAATATACGGTAATCATTTAACTTCAGCATCAGAGAGAGCAAGAGGTGGGGCTGTCACCACTTGTGACAGTAATCGGCAGGCTCCAATATGGTCATAGGTGGATGACTATGCTTTTTTAATAAAGAAGACTGTAAATATCTATATACCTAACACAATATAAAAAGTTATTGTGGGATCAACAAAATGTAATTTAGCTAAGCATTGACTGGAATCTAAAAAGACTACAATAATTCATATGCAATGGAATTTTGTTTTTGTAGTCCCTTATGGCCTCTTGACCTCTCTGCCCAGTTGTGTGTGAAATTTAGAGCTTCTTTTATAGTGCTGTGCTATTGCATTGCAAGAAAAGAAAAGATGGGGCTCCTGTCCTCTAATACTCATGCTCTTTAGATCTTAGTTTCTTTCTAAAGAACCTCTGGAAGAACTTAAATAGGATATCTTAATTCAGTGCCTGCTAATATGAAGGGTTTTTGTTTGTTTGTTTGTTTGAGTGTCCTGGCTGATAACCACTGCAAACCTTGAATTTCTCTTGTATTTATTAAAGGCTATCAAGGATAGTAAATGCTATCCCATTTTATAACAAATCATAGTGTTTTGTTTGCATTTAATTTATTGTTTTCGGTTAATATTGTTTCAATTGTGATTGTTTTTGTTCAAGCAGACCATAGAATTATTTGACCTTTTATTATATGAAATATCTGCTGAAGCCAAAAGTTTAACAAACAAGAATGTACAGTTAAACATGACATTGAGAAACCATCTTCAGGTAAATCTAGCTCAAAGAATTGTCCATGTCTTGTTTTTCTATAATTTTAAGATTTGGGGGGCTAATTCATACCTACAAAAAGTAAACCCACTGAAAATAATTGAGCAGTTGCTGTTTTTCTCCTGTTCCGTATAATGTGCCTGTGGCTGTTTAAAAGGCATCTGTATTCTCAAGAGTCAATTGAGAATTGTTTTGATTTTTAGCAAAATAAAAACTGAAACATGCTGAACATTTTCTGCAGATTTTTCTTTATATTTGACATGCTTCTGTCTATTCTCATCCAGGCTGAAAATATAAGGAGAACCATTAATGCTGTATATTTTGAAATAAAACATAGAATCATAGGATTGGAAGGAACCTTGTCACTCTTGTGGTCCAATCCCCTCCCCATGGCAGGAGATCCTATGCCATTCCAGACAAATGGACACAAATGGTTCCTAGTGTGATGCCGAACTTCCACAGTCTAGATTTTGCTGTCATGTTGTGAAGACAAGAACCAGCTACAAATATCTTTATAGACTGAAATAAATATACCATATTTTTCAGAGCATGAGAAGCATTTCCCCCCCCCCCAAAAAAGAGGGAGAAAATCTGGGTGCATCTTATACACTGAATACAGCATTTTGGGTTCCCAAAACCCCGCCCCCTTCACAAAAATGGATGTACAGAGGGTTTGGGAGGCTTGCAAAGTGCTCTGGGAGCTCGGGAGGGCAAAATCGAGTGAAAAATGGCCTGTTTTTTTGTTCATCCCCTCCCCCCCAGCCCCCAAGAGCACACGACTCCTAAAGGCTATGCATGCCCTGTTTTTGGCAAAAAGCGGGCCCGTCCCCCCCCCCCCCAAAAAAAAAGCTGGTTTTTTGCTCATTTTTGCTCCTTCCCAGCTCCCAGGAGTACTCTACAAGCCTCCTTGCTGGCTGGAGAAGTCTGGGAGTTGAAGTCCTTCAGACTTAAAGTTGCAAAGGTTGGAGACCCCTGTTTTAAATGACAACTCAGCAGATCTTAGGTTGTCTAGTAATTCACCAATAACTTAGACGTGTAATTTCAGAAAGAGCAATTAATTGCAACTTGTACTTTTTTGTTTTGTTTTTTGGGTTGCTGGATTTTTCAGATGAATGTTTTTCTGCCCAAGGCAGCTATATTGTTAAGACAGACTTATTAATGCAGATTGAACCTGAAACCGAGCGAATAAAAATAATTTTTTTCATATATATTTTCAAGTTTAAATGTTCTATTTTCAAAGAAAAAAACAAAACTAATTTGATCTTTGTTTAGTATATGGCTAATGCTAGATGATCTTTATAGAATGGCTAAATATACAGAGATATATTTTAAAATTTATTAAAACATTGATGTCCAAAGTATTTAGTTTGTTTTTCTCTTTTTTGAAGTCAAAATTTTAACAGTTAAGCTGATAATTTTTAAGACATCAGATTTCTGCTGCAGTATTCTTTTTACTTTACTTTACTTTATTGTCATTGTACGTATATACATAGTTACACATACAAAGAAATTCACATAACACCCAGAGACCAGGCCCAACACACATAGCAATCCCCAAACACACCCCACTCACCAAAGAATTCTCCGCCCCTAAACCACCCAAACATCCACATAACAGACCAAGTAGTGCTGTCCAATAGCTCACTGAGTGCAATTATAGCTCTGGGATAAAAATTATTCAGAAGACGTGTGGTCCTAGTTTTAATTGTTCTGTATCTTCTGCCAGAAGGCAACAGTCTAAAAAGATTGTAAGCAGGATGGGAAGAGTCTCTGAGAATGTTATGCAACTTTCTCAAACACCGAGATGTGAAGATGTCATCCAGGGCTGGTAGCTGGAGCCCGGTGATATTCTGGGCAGTTTTAATGATTCTCTGTAGAGCTTTTTTGTCTGCTGCAGGGCTGCTCCCATACCATGCAAGAATGTCGTATGTCAGGGCATTCTCAATAGTGCTGCAATAGTAGGACAGAAGTAGATGCTGAGATAGATTTATCTTCCTTAGTACAGCCTCTTCTGTGCTTCTTCACAAGCATGTTAGCATTCATGATCCATGAGAGGTTCTCTGAGATATAAATGGCCGGAAATTTAAAACCGCCAATCCTCTCCACCTCCTCGCCATTTTTGTACAATGGTAAATGTACATCTGTCTTCCTCCTGAAGTCAATTATAAGTTTTTAAATTTTTTTGGTGTTAAGTGTAAGATTATTTTATTTACACCACAATGTCAGCCCTTGTACTTCCTTCCTATAAGCAGACTCGTTCTTATTAATCCCACCACTGTTGTGTCATCTGCAAATTTAATAATTGCATTGGTGTTATACAATGGGGTACAGTTGTGTGTACAAAGAATAAAGGAAGGGGCTTAGCACAAAACCCTGGGGGGCTCCTGTGCTTAATATCAGAGTAGAAGAGTGGTGAAATCCCATCCTTACTGACTGTGGCCTACCTGTCAGAAAATCCTTTATGCACAAGCAAATCCTCTGATTTATACCCAAATTGGACACTTTAAGAAACAACCTATTGGGTAGAATGGTGTTAAAGGCAGAGCTATAATCCACAAATAGCAACCTTACATATGTTTCCTGTTGTTCCAAATGATTTAATACAGTTTTGCAACATTTATTGATTTTTTTTATTAATAGTATTTTCCCCTCCGTACAGGCCCTGATAGATACGTTACAAGTATTAACAGATTGTGTGCAACACATTTGTAGTAGACAGGAAATGGTGCCCTTAGAACATGTCTATAGCCTTCCCTCTTCTGTTCTTCATGTAATCAAGAACACGTTTCTACACTGCAAGGTTAGTGAGACTATGTTTTGAAAATGAACTGACAGATACAAAACTGATGAAACAAATTAATACTAAAGTCATATTTAGTTCTTAGGAACTGAAGTTGCAAAGTTAATAGGACCTTTAATAGTTAATATGATAGAATCAATTTTATTATTGTACTCATACATGGTAAAAAAATAAAATAATCCTATCTAAAACACAAAAGTGAAATTAAGATTACTGTAGACCAGCAACTTCATTCTTGTCATTACATTTTAAGTGTAAATTATCACAAAACGTCAGTACAATATAAATTAAGATATGGTACAAGAACATTAGTGTATAGAAGGTGCGAACCATTTTAAATTTAAGTGTAAACCATTTTTAATTTGAAGAAACTTTTTCTGACCTTGTCGAAAATATTCTAATCTTAAATATTTAAATCAAAATGTTTTTATATTGCTAAAAAAGTATTTGATTTTACTATAAAATAACATATAATCCCCAATATTTGCTTGTGTGCTTTCCAATCAGTACAGCTTTGAGAAATTTGGTTTTTAATTTAATTCCATATAGTGCACATTGATACCTTCTTTAAAAATTCTCCCAAACACTAATGTTTTAACAGCTATAGATATTGTGAAAGATGAAATTATCTGGAATATTTATTATTGAATTGATACTTCCAAGTTTCTTGAACCATATCAACTGCTGATCTAGTAATCTAATAATTTAATCTTTGAATTTTTGTTTTGTTACAGAGCAGTGAATCTTTGTATGCAGAGTGTCTCCACATGGTTTCTGATTTACTACAGTCTTTGTTTAAGGGGACCTATAGTTTGCAAAAACAGCTTATGGTGTTACTGGATATTTTGACTATAAATTCCTGTGCTACTGAAGACAGCATAAGAATTATGGCATCAGGTGTGTATTTTTAAATAGATCTCACTTTATGGATACATGGCACTAAATGTCCAAGTGCTCTTCTCTTTGATGAACATTAATGTTAAAGAAATGTAATTTCATGAAAGTAATAGAAAGTCTTCATTGACTATATATTCAACATATCCATCTATTGTATTCAATACTGATTTTTTGCTTGCATTTAATTTTTATATTTGTTTCCTCTATAGTGATTCACACTATGCTGGAGATCTGTTCTGCTATTTCCAGCATAGATCATGCACTTCACGCAAACACATGGAAGTTTATAATCAGGTAATTTTAAGCTATCAATTTTATTAATTATGCAATCAAAAGTTTAGAAGGGAATTTGATGGCATTTCCATCCTGCATTCTGTATCTTGCAGTAGCACACCAGGAATGCTGGGCGTTTTCAATAGCAAACCTATCTTCTTTCTTCATTGTTTCACTGCAACTGGTGTACAGAGGCTTGATTTTCCCAAGCAGGAGGGCTCTCTTCAAGACTTTGATAGACCTTCATAAATTTATCTACTACCCCTTTAAAACCATCTACGTTCATGGATATCTCCATATTCTGTGGTAATTAATTCATTGTTAGAAAGAATGATGCCAAATCTGATGATCATTTAAGAACTGTTGAATATTTGTCTTTGCCAGGCAGATTCTCAAGCACAAATCCTTAATAAAGGACAGTTTGAAACATTCAGATATCTTTAGTGGACTTTGTGAGGACATCTTGTTTTCTTTCGAATCTTGCTTGCAACTGGCTGAACATATGAAACTGTCTGGAACGCAGGTGACTAGATTATAACACAACTTCCTTAAACAGCTCCCTGATATCAGGTCCTTACTAGTGTGGCTCCAAGCCTTAATCTGGTGCTGTAAAGCATGGTTTAGCAAGAACTTCATGGAAAAAATTATGTAGTTTTCTTAAATCAAGCATGCTATATCCTGGCATACAAATTATATTTTTTTCAGACTAGCCATAAAATGCCTGACATACAATGGAAGCAAAGATCTTGTTAAAAATCAGCCTGTTTTCAAAATTCTTAAACACTTGTATCAGATTATTAAATTTACACAACTAAAAGGGGGACATTAGCAGCTGAGCCACAAATTTTATAATATAACCAAGTGTTTCCCTCCTCACTTCTTCTGATCATATTAAATTATTAATATCATGCACATCAGTGATTAGAAGACCTCTGTTCTATATTGCCGCAGTGCCTATCCAGAATTGACTTGTCCAGAGGAGTGGGAATGAGATAACTTGAATTTAGATAATTTTTCTAGGACATTGTTAGTGCTGTACGTTTCAGGTATTCTATTTTTTTAATAGGAGATTATTGATTACAAGATATTCCAGAGAACGATCAAACTCTGTAGATTCTTTACCAATTCTCTAATGCACTATATCAAGGTAAGAGTTGCAATTGGCTTCAATTTTATTAAATTAATTTAGCAATCTTACTAATGGTGGTGCCATGCACTTTTTACCCAAAGCTACAAATGGACATGGCCAAACTTCGTTCTATTCTTTTTCTGTAAATCTTCCATTTGAATACTAATGGTAGTATTCTGTATAGTTTAAATCTAAATTAACAAACACTTCTTGATGGAAATATTCTGAACTACATTACAAACTAAGTAACATTAATGTTATTTGCAAATGTATTATTAACCCCATTTCTAAACTTTAAAATGCTTCCAGGAAATCTTGCATATCATTTGGCCCCAACAGTGAGTGCAATTCTGGCATTTATCAGAGATGATATCAAATTACAGTGACAGTGACGCACCAACAGGCTGCTCAATTACAGAAAAGAAAACTTCATTTGATTTTTGAATCTTTAATTTAATGTGCAAGTCTCGTTTGAAAAAAAAAAGTTTTATTGGTTTTAACAATTTATAACAGGAAAGGGGTAAATAAGGTATTAGATAATATTTTGGAGCTTCCACATCGGGTTTGATGATCGCCTCCGAGTCTTCATACATATTCCATTAAAAAAATAATAAAAGGAAGGGGTACATACATTTAAAATCATAAGTTTTCATATTATTTTATACATTCAATTGCTTTGTTCTATTGACTTCCGTACAGGAATTACCATCATAAAAAAAAAAAATAACAAATTATTTTTGCGATCTGAGCCTCTTTGTTATAGTCTCTTCCTCCTCCCCCCCACCAGCAGGCGGACCCGTGGCCCCTCCCGTTCCCATCTCATCATCATCCAGGATTGAGGAGTGTTTTTTAAGAAAATTCTGCGCCTCTTCAACTGTTTTGATTCTAACTCTTCCTCCCTCCCAGAATACCAGCATCCCTTCCGGCATCAACCACTTGAACCACACCCCCTTTTTGAATAATTTTTTTGTTAAGAAGGAATAATTCCTTCTTATATCTCGTATTTTCTTTGGGATCTGCTTCAATATGGCCACCTCGTTTTGCTAATACATCAAAGGGCCCCCTCTTTGCGCTCTCAGTATCTCAAGTCTCTTTGTTGCCTTGCCTGAACTGTGTGTAACCCTCAAGATTGGACAAGATAACATTTAAAATTCATAGTTTTAAATCAATGTATGTTTATAATTATTCATGTGACTTATATCCTGTCTTCTGCAACTAAAACAGCTAACTAATTGTTAAAATTAAAAGTACAAAATTAAATTAAAAATACAAAATATAAAAATTCTTATTAATTCATCAATTAATTAAATAAAGCCCTGGCAAAAGAGAATGGGAGGGCAAAATAACTTCTTTGGTAATGTATCCCACAACCCTGGAGCAAATGAGAGAAAGAATGGATGGTTCAGTATCCACTTAGATCAGGGGTGGGCAAACCTTGCAACTTTAAGTCTGAAGGACTTCAGCTCCCAGAATTCTCCAGCCAGCTTGCTTCAGACTTAAAGTTGCAAAGTTTGCCCACCCCTGACTTAGATACATGAGAGAAATGGTTCCCTGTAAGCCAGTTGGGTTTTTAAAAGTTAACACTAATATTCTAAGCAATACTTGGAAAGCAATAAGTCATCTGGGCAGATATTTAAGTATAGGCATCTTTGACTCTTCTATCTTGTGCTAGTTTATATCTAGGTGTACCATGTTTTGAGCCAGCTGAACTTTGCAGTACTTTTCAAGGTTGGCTCTTAGTAGCATACGTTACAACAGCTGGAATGGAGTGTGATTGGGTTGTGGATGAAATTTGCTTAATTTGAAGTAGCATAGTAGTTATAATTGCACAAATAGGCTTCTCATCACAAGTGTCAGCATAGCTAAGGATTAACGAGCATTTCCAGTCCATAGATTCTAGAGAGCACAACTCTATCTGGACTCTTGGCCTCTGATTCTAGTTCACTGTTGCTCAGTATCCTCTCTGATTGGAGTTTTTGGCATTTGTGTTTAATGCTGTTTACTTTACAGGAGTTCACTTCATTCCTAGTAGATTCTTGCTATCAGCTTCACCAGACATATCTTCAAATATACAGGTAAATGAAACATAGCTAATATCTATTTGATTTTACTATAGAATGCTCCCTCTATCCCTGTTTTCCGAGCTTAAATATGGAACTATTTTCCAGATATGATTTTCAAATTTGGAATTACAAAGCTGGATTTTATGGTATTCAAGAAATGAGCCACATAAACTTTAGCCTAGTGCTGAGTATGCTGAATGAGTCTGTGATGCTGTTGCTATATTATGGGTTACAATAAGCAAAAGCATAATTTCCTGCCTTCCCAAATCACATGCATTACATGTAATAAGACTCCATAGCCAATATTAAATTGTTTTCCTGTAAACAAGATACTGTTTCAAGGGATCTCTGGTTCAGATAGCAACAATAACATCTCCAAACAAAAACCCTTGTTCAATGGTTAAATGAATGGAGGTAGTAACAACCAGGAAAAAAAATCTTTGAATTTGGAGTCTTTGGGAAGCATAGTATCCTATTATATAACAGGTAGTTGAAAAAAAATCAGTAAATACATTGATCACTAGAGGAGAGAATGCTAGTTATCATGGGCTGGAAATGGCCGAAATTTTGTATTATTCAGAGCTGGAACAGAAATTAAAATAGACTGAAGATAGAGAAACTCAAATTTTATTTATTAAATTCATAAACCCAATGTTTATGTAGTGTATGATAATGTCCTGCATATTACTATTTTATTTACACAAATACTTTTTTATCATATTTCTGTCTACCATCAGTTCTTGCTCAGCCAAATTTAAGTCAGTTGAGGATCTTTGCCTTCTGGAGGCAAATACACTGACTGCATTTACCCCATTGCAAGAAGAATGGATGGTCAGTCATGGTGTCCCTGTATTGAAATGAAAGCTTACACCATCCCCATTAACAAGGGAGTCAGGCAGGGATGCATACTGGCACCCCTTCTTTTCAACCCATACATTAGTGATTGGAGAAGGGCGCTAAAGAACCAACTGGATTATATTCATGCCCCTAGACTAGCTGACTATAGGTGCCCGCTTTTGCTTTATGCCGATGACATGGCGATCCTTTCTTTCTCCCGGGTGGGTTTGCTTAGGGCCCTTAAAATTTTATCCAATTATTGTAGTGACAACCATTTGCATATTAACCATTCTAAGTCCAAGATTATGATTTTTTCAAGAACCAGGAAACTCCATCAATGGAAGCTTGATGGCATACCAGTGGAACAGGTTCACAGATTTCAATATCTAGGCATTTTTTTTTTGCAACAAGGCCAAGATCTCCTTGCATGCTCTCCTGCATTTTTTCTACTCGGAGGGAGCCCATCATATTCCCTCAGTATTAAAAGTATGTAGGGCAAAGGTGGTGCTCCCCTTTGGGTTCCAGCAAATATTTCCCGTCTCGAGTCTGTTCAAAGCCAGTTCTTACGCCGTTTAATGGGAGTCCCCCCGTGTGTGAGTAATGCTGCAATCCGTCTGGAATTGGGCATACCATCGCTCGATACCGTTCTGTGGAAACATGCAATTGATTTCCACAGTCCCTGGGCCCGCAATATCCATGCCAAACTTATGAAGATAGGCATTTCCTCCATTGAAGCCTTTATACTTGGCCCTGATGCTGCTAAATCGTTGATATCCCAACATCTGGATGATATTGAAAGACAACAGAATTTGGCACTTGGTGCAGGAATCTGTTCCCCATTTTCTCTTGGTATTACTCCCCTGACGCACCCCCCTAAATATCTCTCTGAGCTATCCTTCATCAAATACAGGCTGGTGTTTTTAAAGGCACGCTTTAACGTGATCCCCTCAAACGCCCTTGGTAGCAGACTTTCGGGGGGTGTAAAGCCCACCCACTGTTCATGTGACGGCCGATCCCCCGAATCGTTAGTTCACATTGTATTTACATGCCCGTACTACTGGGAGGAAAGACTACAATTTATTTCCCCCATTTGCCAAAGATTCCCTGGACTAACCAGAAATCTTAGTCTTTGTCTTTTACTCCAGGACACTGACTCTAAGATCACACTAAAGGTTGCAAAAATTCATGTAAACTCTCATATGGTATCTACCATTTATGCACAATTTTAACTGACCATAGTCCTCAAAGCATAGCTGTAAATTTTTACAAGTTAGATGGTGTGGCCGACAGAATGGTCTTTATCATTGATTTTGCCTATTGCCTCCCACTTTTTAGTGGGGCTCGGTTGTATATCTCTGCGTGATTTGTTTGTCTAGATCTCTGGTCCATGACCGCCATATAGTGAATAATAATTTTCTTTCCCATGCAAATGAAAGCTGCTGTGAGAAAATCCCAACATGCAACACAAAATAAATCCTTGGTAAGACCACACCTGGAATACTGGATCCAGTTTTGATCAACACATTACAAAAAAGATGTTGAGACTTGGGAATTAGTGCAAAAAAGAGCAACTAAAGGCCTGAGATTAAAACATGTGAAGAATGGTTGCAGAAATTGAGTATGGCTAGTTTGGAGAAGAGAATGACTAGTGGTGATGTGATAGGAGTGTTCCAGTATTTGAGGGGCTGCTACAAAGAAGTCAACTTATTTTCCAAAGCACCAGAAGCTGTGTCCAAATTTCAGAAACGCCAGGACACACTACAGCACAACAGTACTGAGAAAAGCAGAAGAGAAACGGCAGCTCGACATCTTTCTCCCTAATGACTATCCCAAAAACTTCATATTCTGACACACAGCACCCAAATTACAACACACCACACAGCCAACCACCATGCAAAAACTAACCCTACTATACACAAAAGAAGTGTCGGAAACAATAGCCAGAATCCGCCAACCCCTAGGAATAACAATAGCTTGCAAGCCCACAGCCACATTCCACTAGGAATTATCCAGAACCAAAGGCAAAATATAGAAGGATGAAAGAAACAATGTAATCTACAAAATCAGCTGTAACCATTGCAACCAATTCTACGTAGGACAATCATCACTTAGGATTGCGCCTGCGCGAAGAAGATGGTGGCTTAGTTTGGAGCTCTGCGTGGTCATGGAGCTCGTTGGCCTCGCTTTTCGTGCCCCAGCCCCCGTTTTACCTTTTTGAGGGCTGGGATCAGCGAGAGATCCACCCTGGCTTCCCAGGGTGAGGTTTGAAGCTGTTTGAAGCTGTTGTGGGAGCGGAGACGACACCGGCGGCGGTGAGAGAGCCGGAGCGGGGGGGGCGTCCTCGGCGTTCTTGGCGTTTTCGCGAGGGCGGTGGACGCCCGCCGTGTCGGAAAATGCCCGGAGGGATAGGAATGGCAAGATGACGGCTAGGAACGGCTGGAGATGGCTGTGGGAGCTGGGATGGCGGTGAGAGCGCCGGGAGGCCAGCAGCAGCAGCCAGCGGCCAGCGGCGAGCAGGGACGATGGAACGGCGGTGGGAGCGCCGAGAGGCCGGCGGCAGCGGCGGCGTGGAGGCGGTGGTGAGAGCACCGGAATGGTGGGTGAGGTCCTCGGCGTCCTGGGGGCCATAGGGGCAGCGATGGACACCGGCCGGGCCGCCGGAGGCGAGGCTGGCCGGACGGTGGGAGCGTCGCTAGGCCAGCGATGGAGGCGGCGGCTTGAAGGTGGTGGTGAGAGCACCAAGATGGCGGTCGATGCTCACGGTGCCCTCGGCGTCCTAGGGGCAGTGATGGACTCTAGCCAGGCCGCAGGAGCTGGCCTGACGGTTGGGGGATGTCGGTGAATATGCCGTTTAAATTGACTGTAAATCTAGTCAAAGAACCCAGCCTTAAGATCTTCCATGTCCTCTGAGACCTTTAAGACCTTTCGCCCTATGGGCCCTTCTAAGACCTTTGAAGTCCTTCCTGAAGTCTTTTAAGACCTTTGAGACCTTAAGACCTTCCGCCCTATGGGCTTTGTTAAGACCTCTGAAGACCTCCTTCCTTGTCAAGATCTTGGAACGCAGCAGCAGAACAGAACAGAACTGAACTAAAATGTAAATTTGTCCTCACTGATGCACCTTAAAGCAATATGAATTAACTTTACCATCTATTTATTCATTTTTATCATCTATTTATGAATTTATATTTATGTATTTGGCCAACGATGTCTTTTTAAACAAAATCAATTTTATTCATGACCCATGTATGTATTTTACTTTTACATTTTAACTATTTAATTATTTATGCTTATTTTAATGTACTCCAAACTAGACCTATTACGGCTGCGAGAGTCCCCGCTCTCGCAGGTTTGGCCCTCTACTTTATCGAGGGCCCGCCTCGATGAAGGATTCATTAATCTGAAGAGGCGGGCGAAGCGCGGCCTAAGGGGGTTTTTAGTGGGTAAATTATTGTCAGTTTTAGGGGGTACCAGGGAGGGGGGAGGGTACAATCAATTAGACAGAGAGGGCCAGGCTTGCAGTCGACGGAGGGAAGCGGAGGCCGATAGGGGGGGGGACATACAAGTCGTTCCATTTGAGGGCATTCCGATCCAGAGGGTCGTGGGGAGGGGCAGGGCCGAGGGGAGACAAGTTGTATCCTCCCGGTTGGTGGCATGCAGCCGTTGGCTAAAAACGGTCGGGTGCCACAACCCCCGCAAGCTAGGTGGTCAGGGAGTACAGAGCCAGGGCCTGCGGCTGATGTTTTGTAATGCCAGGTCCGTTGTCAACAAAGCCCCCCTCATTAGTGACCTCCTGTCAGAGGGGGAGCCGGACCTGGCTGGAATTGCGGAGACCTGGTTGGGCCACGAGGGAGGACTCCCCCTCGTTGAAATGTGCCCACCAGGTTACCGCGCTTTTCATCAGCCCCGGGCCCTAGGTAGGGGTGGTGGGGTAGCGGTCATTGTAAAGGAAGGTCTTGAGCCGAGAGAGACCATTGTGCCACAGACTACCGGTTGTGAGTCCCTCTGTGTGAAGTGGGGCCTAGGGAGGCAGTTGGGCTTGCTGGTTGTATACCTGGCTCCCCGCTATGTAGCAGCAGCCCTGCCCGAGCTCCTGGAGGTGATCGCTACGGTGGCAGTTGAGACCCCCAGACTTTTAGTCATGGGGGACTTTAATCTGCCATCGGTGGGCGAATCATCCGTGGTAGCTCGGGAGTTCATGGCTTCCATGACGGCCATGGACCTGACCCAATTAATTCAAGGCCCCACTCACGAGGGTGGACATACACCGGATCTCATCTTTGTCTCAGGCCAATGGAAGAGTGATCTGGGTATAGGGGATTTAGTCATCACACCCTTGTCATGGTCAGACCACTCACTTCTCCGGCTCGACTTTCCGACCGCTGCTCCCCTCCGCGGGGAGGCGGAACCTGAGTCACCAATCTGGTTCCGCCCCAGGCGCCTGATGGACCCGGATGGGTTCCAAACGGCGCTTGGGCCAGTTCCTGTACCCCTGACCCGCGCCCCGATGGAGGACCTCGTGGCCGCATGGAATATTGCGACCACGGGAGCCCTGGATCGGGTCGCGCCCTTGCGGCCTCTCTTGCGGCGCCGAAACACCCTGGCTCCTTGGTTTACCGAGGAGCTACGGGTGATGAAACGCCGCAAGAGATGCCTAGAGGGAAGATGGAGGTCTACCCGTTCTGAATCTGACCGGACACAGGTAAGAGCCCATTTACGGACTTACATTGTGGCGCTGAGAGTGGCCAAACGCCATCATTGTGCTACTCTCATAGCATCCGCAGACAACCGCCCTGCCGCCCTGTTTAGGGTGACCCGCTCCCTCCTTCAACAGAGGGTGCGGGAAGCCCCGTTACAGGGTAGAGCAGAGGAATTTGTGATTTTTCTGCAGGAGAAAATCGCTCAGATACAGAACGAGTTAGCCCCCGTTCATGGCCCAGTGGGATGCCACGAGACAGATCTTGTTTGGGAGGAGTTTGACTCCGTTACTTCCGAGGATATGGACAGGTTACGTGGGCGACTGCGAGCCACCACATGTTTATTGGACCCGTGTCCCTCCTGGCTTGTACTGGCATCCTGGGAGGTGACACGAGGCTGGCTCCAAGAGGTTGTCAACGCATCCTTAAGTGAGGGTTCCTTGCCTGCTTCCCTAAAAGAAGCGATGGTGAGGCCCCTCCTTAAGAAGCCCTCTTTGGATCCAGCTCTATTAAATAACTATCGTCCAGTCTCCAACCTTCCCTTTCTGGCGAAGGTTGTTGAGAGTGTGGTGGCGCAACAGTTTCCCCGTCACCTGGAGGAAGTTGATTATCTAGACCCGCGCCAGTCCGGCTTTCGGCCCGGGCATAGCACCGAGACGGCATTGGTCGCATTGGTGGATGATCTCTGGAGGGCCAGAGATGGGGGGTGTTCCTCCATCCTGGTCCTATTAGACCTCTCGGCGGCTTTCGATACCATCGACCATGGTATCCTATTGCATCGGCTGGGGGGGTTGGGGGTGGGAGGCACCGTTTTGCGGTGGTTCTCCTCCTACCTCTCTGGCCGATCGCAATTTGTGTTGGCAGGAGAGCAGAGGTCGACCCCGAGACCCCTCACATGCGGGGTGCCTCAGGGGTCGGTCCTCTCGCCTCTCCTGTTTAATGCATACATGAAGCCGCTGGGTGAGATCATCCGTGGTTTTGGGGTAGAGTACCACCTTTACGCTGACGACACCCAGCTGTATATATCTACCCCAAACCACCCCAATGATGCCGTAGCGGTGATGTGCCAGTGCCTGGAAGCCGTGCGGATCTGGATGGGAAGTAACGGACTCAGGCTCAACCCGACCAAGACCGAGTGGCTGTGGTTTCCGGCTGCCCGTTTCAACCAGCTCACTCCAACGCTGGCCATAGGGGGCGAACATCTTGCCCCTGTGGATGGGGCGCGCAATTTGGGTGTCCTCCTGGATACCCGGCTGTCCATGGAAGATCAAGTGACAGCCGTGGCCAGGAGGGCGTTTTACCAGGTACGCCTGGTTCGCCAATTGCGCCCCCTATTGGATCGGGACGCCCTTCGCACAGTCACTCACGCGCTCGTGACATCCCGACTGGACTATTGTAACTCTCTCTACATGGGGCTTCCCTTGAGGTGCACCCGGAGACTTCAGCTAGTCCAGAACGCAGCCGCGCGGGCAATTATGGGTATCACAAGGTGTACCCATGTAACACCGCTCCTGCGCGAGCTGCACTGGCTGCCTGTTGTCTTCCGGGTGCGCTTCAAGGTATTAATTATCATCTTTAAAGCGCTCCATGGCTCGGGACCTAGCTATTTGCGGGATCGGATCCTGCCTCATACATCCTCACGGCCGATTCGCTCCCACAGAGAGGGACTTCTCCGGGTGCCGTCCACTAGACTTTGTCAGCGGGCGACGCCCAGGGGAAGGGCTCTCTCTGTGGCGGGCCCAGCCCTCTGGAACGACCTCCCCCCCGACATTAGGACCACCACGGACCTCCGCTCCTTCCGTCTTAAACTAAAAACACACTTCTTCTGCCTTGCCGGCCTGGGATAGTTACTCCTCTGTTTTTGGGTTTATTGGGGATTTTTAGTGTAGCTAGTTTAATGGGTATTTTAGCGCAGGTATTGTTTAATTTATTTTTAATGTGAATTGTTGTATATAGTTATTGTTTTTATCTTCCCTGTGCACCGCCCCGAGTCCCTGTGGGGAGAGGGTGCGGTTTATAAGTATTAAATTATTATTATTATTATAATTAAAAACCAGGATCCACGAAGACTAGCTGGCAATCAAACGCCAGGATCCCAAATCCTTAATCTCTACCCCCACTGACACCAAACAGCACCAGTTGGATTGGAGCAGCACAAAAATCATGGGCCACGTTGCCACCAAAAAGTGATTTATGACCGCTTTTCACACTTATGACTGTTGTGGCATGCCCGTGGTCATGTGATTAAAATTCACACACTTGGCAACTGACTCATATTTATGATGGTTGCAGTGTCTCAGGGTCATGTGATCCCCTTTTGCAACCTGAGAAGCAAAGTCAATGGGGAAGCCAGATTCACTTAACTGAGTTACTAACGTAACAATTCCTTAACAACTGGGAGGCAAGAAAGATTGTAAAATGGGGCAAAATTCATTTAGGAAAGAAATGTTGGGCTCAATTGTGGTTGTAGGTTGAGGACTACCTGTACTTTTTAAGACTAACATTTTTGTCAATAAGATTTTGTAAACTACCTCAGTTTTCCTCCCTGCCTCGTCTCAGCATGTTTAAATCTTATATCAATTAGGCCCTCCCATATGTGTTAACTAAATTGTAGCTCATAATAGCTTATGCCTTATAGTGCATTGGTTATCTTAGAAGGACTTTCTAAAGTGCTAAATGCAACCATTGAACTTCTAATCAGATGGGAATAAGATTTTTGAAAATCTGTAAATGGCTCTGCTTTGTACTGTTTTGAATCCTAAAAGTTCATTTTAAATATTTAATATTATACCTCAATAGTTAAGGACATGTTAAGTACTATATAAGAAATGAGACTTGCATAATGCATACAGCAATGAGACATTCTGCATTTTTTTTCAACAGTAAATTTCCACCAAGTCTTCATGCTCTGGTGATTTCCAAGGCTCATAAGGATGAAATAGCCAGGGGATTCCTAATGTCACTGGATTCTCTCCTCCCCCCGTTACTTTCCTTTAGGCCTTTCGTAGAAGTTGTGTTAAGTAAAACTTTAGGTAGGTTTATGAATACGCTCCAGTATTTTAACTTGTCACAAAGAAATATTACTGTATATACAAAGGCCTTTTTCCTTATTTATCTCTTGTAAAATATAAACTCAGTGCAACAGTATTGCGTGCATTTTCAAATCTAATGTTGACATAACCTGCTTAATTCAATTTTCTTATCATAGCTAATGGGATTTTTAGACAAAAACAAAGTAATAAATGTTAGCTGCATCTGATTTCTTTATTTTTTTAGATACATTGTTTAGATTTAGATACATTACTCAAGCATGAGTAATCATGATTGGTTCTAACTCTTCAAACTGCTAATTAGAACTGAGATTAACTACCAAAGCAGGAAAGAAAGAAAAATACAGTTTAAACATTTGGAAAATGTACAGCAAATATTTTAAAACAATAGTTTTTCTAGTAAGATAGTTTAGGTTGTCATTACAAATTTCAGTTCCATGCACTATCAAGATATAAATTCTTGTATTTCTAGAGTTGCTCATTTTTGTGGATTAGTTAAACTTGTCAATAATAATAATAATAATAATAGTTTAATTTCTTGACCGCTCCTCTCCCCGTAGGGACTCGGAGCGGTCAAACTTGAGAAGTCAATAAAAATTATGTATTTATTTTGTTATTTAACCAAAATGCATTTGCTGTCTATTTTTCCAAACTTCAGCTCTCTCTCCTGAGCTGCATTTTCCACAGTGTCAGCTTCTTCTTTCTCTAATGGAGATGTTACCATCCCAGCCCCAGGATGTGCAGGCTCTGTGGAACAGAGGAAGTCAGCTTCCAGAAGAGATTCCCAGGTGCTTTCTACTGCCATGAGTCTGTGTTGGCATGTGTGGGTCTATTTGAGCCTGATTATTCTCTGCTGATAAGTCAAGACCTTGACAAGGTCTGAACTTACTTTATGAAAACAGATTACATTGTTCTAGTGAGGGAAATGTAGTATTTGTTTTTAATGAAGCAAGTGAAATTCAACATTGAGTTTTAAATTAATATGTTTACAATACTAATGATGACATACTAACTTATATTTGACGTATAATTGGTGTCATTGTTCAGTTTGTTTTTTCTAGAAATCTAGTGATTGATAATATGCTTCAGTCTCTATTTGTTTTAGTGATGTATGAGGACGAGTACCAAGGATCTTTGTAGAGCATGAACTCTTCTGTTCTGTTTCCTCACAGGTTGCCCTTGTTTGCAGCCTTACTGCTTAGTCTTCAGCAGTGCCCTAGTGAGCTCTCCCTTCCTGTCTTGCAAAGAGCAACAGAGACAGAACAAGCTGAGGGCCCTCTCACCTTTTACCACTATGTTTGCACCCACTTGTGTACCTTTATAACATCCCTCTCAGGTTCACATTTCCATTTAGTGGTAAGGAATATTGCAATTCTTAACTTGGAACAGTGTTTGAACTTTAAAATCAGGCATTTAGTTTGGGAGATTTGGATAGATCATGCTTTGCTAATGTGGATTAACTAGTACATCAATAATTGTGATTTAAAAATAAAAGATGCACACATTATATGTATTATCATTATTAAAATTGAGCTCTTATTAGCTTTAGCTTTTCATTAGGTTCTTGCTCTTTCCTCCAACCATTTCCCCATTACTCATTATATATCTTACTAATACTTTACTCAGAATATACTGTATTTTCTCTAAAGCTGTATATTTCATATTGTAGTCTTGTGTTATTTGTTGGTGATAATGTGATGTATGCAGTCATATATAAGTGTGTACTTTCTCCCAAATAGAATCATGATTTCTTAATGCAAGAATTATTATGTATAATTTAAAATACGCTCAAAGCTGCTAGTCAAATCCTAAAGTATTTTTCTGTAGTTCTATTCAGCTGGGAGTCTGCCTTTTCTCTTTACTGCCTATGGGGTGACAATTAAAAAACCAACTTTAGGTATCTCTGTGTCTGTTTTTTATCTATTTAATGTTTAGGAATCTTTCCTGCTGGAAGCTGTATTAGGTCCAAATATGATCATTGCTCTCCTAGCTATGGATGTCTGGTGCTTCCTTGCCCGGTAAGATCAAAGGTGTGCTGAAGGATGAGGGGCTACAACAAAGGGTGACACAAGAGCTGCTTATCTACTTATCCTTTACATTTGAAAATCAAGAAGGTCATTCCGTTTTCTTCCATTCAGGGTAAAAATGAGCTTGCTTAGAACTACATGAAAATTTGAATTCAGATGTTCCCATTGAGGGATCATTCCAGAGTAATAGTGATTGGCTGGTCATGGATTTATATACCAATCTTGCTGTCTTTCTCATCTTCTAGGTATGGAACAGAAGACCTGTGTGCACACCATGCATTTATAATAGCACACGTGGTAAGCAGCATTTGGTTTTTTTTCTAAAAAGCTAATTTGAACTAAGCAGAAATAGGAAAGTCAGGCAAAGAACAATGTGAAGTTTAAATGGTCCAATTCCAGAGTTTTTGATACCTTGGAAAGTGTTCTTTTAAAATATAGGAAAATGCTAATTTCTCCCCTCCTTTGCCTGACTTGCTTATACACAAAGTGGTAAATGCTGGTTTTGTTATTTAGAAAAATTGGAGTAAAGAAAAAAATAGTCAAACTGATTACTGAATTGGTGATGATGGGCACATATCTAAGCTGAGTGCTTTCAGATTACTTAGAGCTGTATTCCTGGCTAAACCAGGGTTTCTTTTAGGGCTCTTTCCCTGAAATGTTACTACTTGGGTGAAGTTCTTTTGGAGTGTTCAGTTATTATTAATTTTGGTAAGCATTTTTTAGAAATGTGTTTTGTATTTTTTACTTAAGTTGTCGGGACTTTTACTAAACCATTTCTTGTTTTTTGTGTGCTCTGATATTAAACTTCTGAATAAGAAAAATTATTCTTCTTATGAAAGCAAAATAAGTACATTTGAAGAGATTAATAAGAAAGGGATATTGGCCAGTTAGGCTAGATAGTATTTATGGCAGATATTTTGCATTTCTTATGACAAATTTATAAATGTTAAGGAGGATGACTTATGTTATAAGGATGGGTTAATTGCTACCTAAATTAGGCTAATCTGTGCATAGGTGCAGATTCTGGGCATTCAGTTGAAGTTGATTAAATATTGTTAAATATTGTTTCATTTAAAAACCATCTATTTTGTGTTCAAATTTAGGTAAAAGCTTGTCCTGCTGAATGTTATCAAGTCTCTTTCCTAGGGGTGCTATTACGACGTTTGCTCTTTCTGATGGCCCCAGATCACCAGGCAAGTCTCATCTGATGCGGGTCAGCTTATAAATATTGAGCTTTCCTTCTTCATTGTGAATATTAACTCGCTAGCTAATATGAATCAGTTTTTTGTTTGTTTGCAATGAATGGTAAAATATACTTGCTCATTATTGCAGGACACTATATTTCTGATCATTAATTATAACATGGAATAAAAAAGGAAGATTTTTATTTTCCTTTCATCTGATTATCAATTACTTTCCCACCTGGTATGAAATATTTAAGATGGCTAGAAATACCTTTCAATGTTCTTCAATGTGGCTTCTGTGTTTCTATCATGTGCCTTTTGTGGCTACTCATGATCTCATTAAGAATATTTTAGAGCAGGATAGACAGCAGCCAGTAGGCCTCTGTGCATTCCCAGAGCTCCTGTCATAAATATTATTGAAATTAGTGTCACAATTTCCATCATTTGGAGACAACCAACATATGTAAATTATTGTACAAGTCCCCAAATAGGTTATGCATAACTTAAAATCAGAGCTCTTCCCACAAAACAAAACAAAAATGCTCTTCTAAAAAATAGGCAGAAGCCTCTTTGGGTTTCTGTATTTGGTAAACAGCTTATAAATGATGATAGCCTAAAGTGGAACTGGTGGCTTGTGATGGGGTCTTGCTTGTATTTGTATCAGAAGAGGAATAGTTTAATGTGATTCACTGTGGAAAGGTTGTGAAAGTTGCATTCCTCAGAGCATCTAATTGACTGAAGCTTTATAGCTTTTTCTTTTTGAGTTAAAAGTATAAATACATTTTAGAGTTATTGCTGTGGGTGCAAAACAGAGTTATATCCTAGATAGAAGAGTAAATTGTTGAATGTTTTCCACTTTCATGCAGTGCTTATCCCATGCTTTTGTTTTCATTTCTTTGTAGTTAAAATTCACCCAAAAGTTTCTTCCAAAAGATTCTGAGAACTTACTACTGTGGCAACACCTTTCTCTCCAGGCTCTGTTACCATTACATAGACAGCAGGTTGCTCATGAACTTTTTGTGGCAGGACTTGTGCGATGTCAGGAGTGGCTGAATAGTGAAAAGTCATTGAATGAACTTCCACAAGTGGTAAGAAAAAGTGTAACTCGAAGGATTCTTTTTATAAATTAAAAACTCATGGGGATTATTTTGTCTTCCTTAGTTCCCATCTTTTCTGAGAATTCTTTCCATATAGATAGACAGATAGACCAATATCCTGTGGTTTTTCATAATATGGGGCTTAATAACTCCTGGCTTTACATAGAGGAGTGGCCCGACTGTATCCAGCACCATCTACTGCAGTGAATCTACATGAAGCATGGAGAGTTCTGAATTACAAAGCTATTACTTGAAAAGTAGTAAGTTAGCTGTTTTCCTCCTCCTTATGATTGCAGAGAAAACCAGAGTATACACAAATAGCTTCTGCTGCTTTTAGAGAACAGAGTATTCTAACAAAAACCCAACATACAGTGGTACCTCGGTTCACGAACTTAATTCGTGAACTGACTCTGTTCGCGATCCGAATTGGTCGTGAAGCGAGGCACAATTTCCCATAGGGTTCAATGTAAATCCGGTTAATCCGTTCTGACCTTGTTTTTTGGTCGTGATTCTTGAACTGACTCTGTTCGCGAACAGAATTGGTCGTGAACAGAGGCACAGTTTCCCATAGGGTTCAATGTAAATCCGGTTAATCCGTTCTGACCTTGTTTTTTGGTCGTGATTCTTGAACTGACTCTGTTCGCGAACAGAATACGTTCGTAGATAAAATGTCCGCGGCTCCGGTTCGTGAAGCGAAACGGGGTTCGTGAATCCGAGCATTTTTACGAACTTTTCTGTTCGTGAAGCGAGGCGGAGTTCGTGAAGCGAGGCGGAGTTCGTGAAGCGAGGCGGAGTTCGTGAAGCGAGGCGGAATTCGTGAAGCGGAGCATTTTTTACGAACTTTTCCGTTCGTGAACCGAAACGGTGTTCGTGAACCGGAGCACATTTTTTGGAAAATTTATGTTCGTAAACCGAATTGGTCGTGAACAGAGGCGTTCGTGAACCGAGGTACCACTGTAATTGATTTACCTTAATTTTGGTTTTACAGCCTCTGAACCTCTCTTTAAGTTCTTGTACTAGGCCAATGCTTAGCAACGTTAGGAAGCATGGCTTTCAACTCTAGAATTCCCCAGGCAGTTTGAAGTCCAGACATCTTAAAAGTTGCTGAGATTGAAAAGCACTGCAGTAGGCATTTAATCTTGGAAGATAATTTTGTTAGAACTCCATACTGGAGGAGTTGTTCTGTTGCAAGATGACTCTTACTATCAGGCCTGCAGCCGGCTCCATTTAGGATGCCTGGCTTGCCACCCTAATGTTCTATTTTACTATGCTGTTTCATTAGTGGGGAATTGGGAGGGGGAATAGTAAGGAGTAGAATGTGTTGTTGTCAAAATAAAATTCCTTTCTAGAAGCCAAGGTCTTTTGTTCCCTACACCTCTGAAGCTGACCGGAACTGGATGGGTGGAACTGCCAGTGTGGCAGTGGAAGATTGGACGATGTGATGGACTTGTGGGTGTGGGGCAAGATCATGAAATTTCAACTGGGTGGGAAAATCCAGGAAGCTTTCAGATTCGGGTTTTCACAGATGTGCCAACATGTCTCTCTTAATACAATACAATACTATAGCAGAGTTGGAAGGGACCTTGTAGGTCTTCTAGTCCAACCCCCTGCATGGGCAGGAACGTTATACCATTTCAGACAAATGGCTGTCTAACATCTTTTTAAAGACTTCCAGGGTTGGGGCATTCACAACTGCTGGAGGCAAGCTGTTCCAGAGGTTAATTGTTCTTACTGTTAGGAAATTTCTCCTTAGTTCTAAGTTGCTTCTCTCCTTGGTTAGTTTCCACCCATTGCTCCTTGTCCTGCCCCCAGGTGCCTTGGAGAAAAGTTTGACTCCCTCTTCTTTGTGGCACCCTCTGAGATATCGGAACACTGCTATCATGTCTCCCCTGGTCCTTCTCTTCATCAAACTAGACATACCCAGCTCCTGCAGCCGTTCTTCATATGTCTTAGTCTCCAGTCCTCTAATCATCTTGGTTGCTCTTCTTTGCACTCTTTCCAGAGTCTCCACGTCTTTTCTACATCGTGGCGACCAAAACTGTATGCAGTATTCCAAGTGTGGCCTTACCAAGGCACTATACAGTGGCATTAACACTTCACGCGATCTAGATTCTATCCCTCTGTTGATGCAGCCTAGAACTGTGTTGGTAAATAAATTGGAACTTTGAGGAATACTTTGCTTTGGACTGGTTTAATTTTGGATGTTGTTTGGAATGCTGACATTTACATTATTTCTTTCTTCTTACAATTCTTCCCTTGGTTCCTAGAACATGGCTCTCTCAGCCTTGCTGTCTATGTGCCAGAGTGCTAGGGAGACCCTGGACGAGGAAGAGCAAGCAGCATTGGTGGGAGCTCTTGGCCAGATTGCAGTCCATCTGTCAGCTGCGCAGGTAAAGAATGTTAATTTCAGCTGTATTTGCTTGACTTCTTTAGATGTAATGAGGGAGATAAAAAATATTTTTGGTAGGGAAATGGAAATCGTATTCCCTCTTATTCCTGCTTTTTGTTACAATTATATTATATTTATATTTATTATATTTATACCCCGCCCTTCTCCAAGCGGACCCAGGGCGGGGTCCCAGGGCGGATCCACTCCAATGCCTGGAGTTCTACCTCATTTTAATAGCTTCTCAGGATAAATCAAACATCACTTCATATAAGATGTAATTGCAATGTCTGTTATGTGCCAGAAGAAAAATATTCTGTGCAGCCCCATTTGTCAAAGGCAAAATGACCGTTTTAAATGGCATGAATTTTTTCTCCATTTTCTAAGAAATACTCTTAAATAAGTGTATTAAGCCTCTCTCCTTATAACACTACCATGTTCCCTGAAATCTCAGAAGCCAATGGAGAATAAATTTTTAAACTTATTTAAAAGGCAGTTTAATTCATAATTCAATATGCAAGAAGGGTATCTGCTCTATAAGTTTTAAAATAAGGATTTTAATAAGCCGAATAGCTGATCAATAATAAAACTGACTACTGCAACAAAGAAATTACTGTATTTTTTTTGAGTATAACACGCACCCAGGTTTTGAAGAGGCAGTTTTTTTTAAAAGGAGGTAGATAGATAGAGGGATAGAGAGGAAGAGGGAGAGAAATACAGTAGATAAGTAGGAAGAGAGAGAGAGAAGGTAGGTTGGTAGGTATATAGGTAGATAGAGGTGGGGAGAGAAATACAGTAGGTAGGGAGTAAGAGAGAGTGTAGATAGGTAGGTAGAGGGATAGAGAGAGAGAAATAGAGAGAGATAGAGAGAAATACAGTAGATAGGGAGAGGGAGAGAGAGAAGGTAGGTTGGTAGGTATATAGGTAGATAGAGGGGGAGAGAAATACAGTAAGTAGGTACGGAGTGAGAGAGTGTGTGTAAATAGAGGGATAGAGGTAGAGGTAGATGGATAGAGAGAGAGAGAAAGAGAAAGAAATACAGTAAATAGGTAGGGAGAGAGAGTAGGTTGGTAGGTAGAGGGATAGAGAGAAAAATAGAGAGAGAAATACAGTAGATAGGTAGGAGGAGAGAGAGAGAGAGTAGGTAGGTATATAGATAGATAGAGGGGGGAGAGAGAAATACAGTAGGTGGGCAGGGAGAGAGAGAGAGTAGGTAGGTAGATAGATGATCCAGGTGTATTTATCCATGTGCTGGAGAAGGAAATCACTGATAACCTGTAGCACCTAAAACTTTGTTTCTGCTGGCACACCACTTGACCAATGTAATTCTTATCAACCACTCTAACTAAACAGCCTTCCAAAAGGGGGAAAAAGTTTTTGCACTCTGCAAACCTCCCCAAAATGGGCTGTTTTTTGTGAAAACGGGTCCGTTTTTTTTTTCCAAATAAAAGCCCCCTTGGGGGGGCTTTCAGAGTGCTCCTGGGGAGGTGAGGTGGGGGGCAAAAACTAGCAAAAAAATGGCCTATTCTTTCCGAAAATGGCCCTTTTTTTGTCATCAAAATAGCATGCATAGCCTGATGGAGGCTTATAGAGTGCTGCTGGGGGCTGGGGGGAGGGCAAAAATGGGCTGGTTTTTTGCTCATTTCTGCCCTCCCCAGCCCCCAGGAGCTCTTTGAAAGCCTCCATAAGGCTATGCATGGCCATTTTGGTGAAGGGGCGGGGCTTCAGGAGGCACAAAAATGCTGTATTCAATGTATAAGACGCACCCAGATTTTCAGCCTCTTTTTAGAGGAAAAAAAGTGTGTCTTATACGGTATATATTTCTTTCTGAGGTTAATATTAACAACTGCATGTGTAGTTCCAGAATCTTGTTTAAAGAGTGAAATGGGAGCTTGGGGTGACACAAAATGCTACTTTTGTCAATTAAGATATCCAGCCTAGCCTGCTTCCAGCAGATGTTTTGCTTGACACTTCAACTTCTCCAGCTGTTCATTGAAAGATTAGAACCACAGTTGCTACTTCAGGTAAGAAAAGATTTGATGGGCGGTAAGCTTGATTTAGATGCAGAATTGACTGATGTACTGCTTTTCAAAGCTAGTTTTAATTAAATATACATCATGTATAAATAAATAATCTGGGGTTATATCAATTGTGGGGATATGAAAATGTTATTCTTTATCAAAATATTTGGCAACAAATAACCCAAACTACTTCATGCTTCCCAAAGTTCATTAATTTCCCTGTTCAGTGAATAACTCCAAATTAAAACATCTGAAACAAATGAGCCCTCTATTTTTGTAACTGGTTCTGCTATTGAAACACTCACCGCTAGAAAGGTCTTTCTAACATGTCATCAGAATCTTCTGTCCTCTAATTTAAAAAAAAAGTTTTTTCTATGACTCACAATCTAGAATAAGAAAAAAAACAGATCTTTACTTTCTTCTGTGTGACATCTTTTCTGGTATTTGAATTCTGTTATCTTCCTCCATGTTTTCTTAAGGCTAATAATACAATTACAATTTCACAATTACCATCACCATGAATAGTACTCACCATTCTATTTCTATCATTTATTTATTAAATCTTAATTTTTCATATGTCACAAATGTGGCCTTGAGCTTTTCTTGCTTAATGAGAGTGCAGGATTTGCTTAATGATGGCAATGAGAAGTGCCAGAATTGCTGTTGGTAACTGGTGTAGTCCCATGACATTGTATTTTAGAACCGTGTCATTAATGATGGAAATTCAATAATGAAATTGCTGTCATTAACAGGACCACCTGTAATTTTGTTCCACTTTAATTTAAGCTCACATTTTGGATGGGTATAGTGTTTCAATATATTGATGACATTGAATTCCCTTTCTGTGTTAGCATAAAATCAGGACAAATTGAACAATAATATATGTGTGAGAGTGTGATTTCACAAAACAAGATAGGGCTATTGCAGTTCTGACAGAAAGTATAAACTCAGTCCAAAATGACCTGCTATTTACATAAATGAGTTTTTCAGAATGCTTCAACACTCATTTTTTTATTTTACTGAATATTATATGCAAATAGTGTCTTCATGAGCTAAAGGTATGCAGTTTATCTTATAAAAAGGAAGAAAAGATAAATTGAATCTTGATCATAGAAAGCAGCATCAAAGATTATTCAGTATAATTTATTTTCTGCAATTTTTCTTGTTTGATACTTATTTTCTCCATAGATACTTTCACTACAAACTTCCCTTTTGCAATTGAATTCCCCTGATCGTGTTGTGATTGCAGTGTTAGATTTTCTTTCTTCAGTGGGAAAACCTATTATTCCTTCAGATTTCCAGGTAAATAAAGTAAACTGTCATTCTGTTCTCCTCTATATGTATTTTCTTTGATGTAATCTTTGGAACAGTTACATTAAAAATAAGGAATAGCGGTTGAGATGTTACTTTTCAGCACTGGATACTGAATACTGTATTAATACAAAGAGGAATAATGATTGTAGTCGAAACCTGCAGATCTACGTTTAAATAAAATGTCCTAAAGTTGAGAAATGTTGACAGGAGGCAGAATTCTCTCCCAGTCTTCAATAACCAATGTAAAGGCCAGTGGTGAGGGAAAGTGTGCTATTATTTACAGATAACTAGTCTGTCCTCTGCATCATATTCATCTATTATAATTATAGAAGTTACAGAAATGTAGGTGACATTTAAAGCAACTCTCCATTCTAGTTGGCAATGATAAGGTAATTGTTTAAAGTTCAGCAAAAGTTTGGGTAGATCTATACATAGAAAGCCACGGACAAGCCAGTTGTTCTGATAGAATATGAAGATGATGGGGGTTGCGTGTGATGGGGGTTGCAGAAGGCCGTTACAGCCGAAAAATTGGGAGCCCGTTTTTGCTGGCACAGCGCTTTGGTCATCACAGGCTTCCCCGACAAGTGACATCAAACTGGCCATGCCCATCCTTGTCAACCCCCCCCCCCAAGGTCAAACACAACCCTTATACGGCCCTCAGTGAAATTGAGTTGACACCCCAGTATACATAAATACATTTTAACAGCTGCAATATGTTATTGCAAGTTAGTTGGTTTGTTATGGAGGGAGTAAAATGCCATTTGTTATTAGCAATCACTGTTGATTTAATTTGATATATTAAGATTTATAAACCACAGCTTCTATTTCCTCTGGCAGTTCACAGCAGCGGGCACAGCGTTTATTCCCCCCCACACACACACACACAACTCTGTGAGCTAGGCCAGGTGCAGAAAAAAAGATGAGTCCTCAGTCACCAGCAGAGTTTCGTGGGTGAGGATGGCTTGGAAGTCCATGTTCCTTCTTAAATGACCACCTCATAATGAAGGGTTCCACACCACCCTTGAGTCAACAACTATTTGGCCTGGCACACCTGACCATTTCTGCCTCTATGTTTTTTATTAAAATATTTTTTTTATTTTTCATTTTCAAAACAAAAACAACACAAGAATCCTCCTTTTTACATACTATAGAAAGTGTATCACTTGGTTACAAAAAGATTTTGTGCATCTATTCCACTGTCATCACCCAAAATTTGTATTAACTCAAGTATTTTAGGGGTGGAGCTCTTGCCTCACAAGCAGGAGGTTGTGAGTTCAATCCTAGGTAGAGGCAGATGTAGGGTCTCCTGCTTGGGCAAGGGGTTGGACTAGGTGACCTGCAAGGTCCCTTCCAACTCTATTAATCTGTTAAATTAAATTTTAAATCAGATATTTTTATACATATTACCATCATCATACCTCCATTTTCATTTGACTATAATTGCTTAAATGTCCTTGATCATAAAAGGTACCAAGATTCAAAATCTGACTACATTCTGGCATTTCATTTGTTATTTCTAATATTCTTCAATAACACTATATTCTTATGGCCTATTCTAGCTAAACATTAATAATATTTAGTAACAAAAATTTCTAATCCTCCTTTCCATATCACTGTTTACAATTTACCTCCAATTTCCTTATGTTGTACCTGTCAGCATTTGCTTTGCTGCTTGCTTCGGCTGCCATTGTAACGGGGGGGGGGGGGGGGGGGGTTGGGCTTGGTATTTGGGAATGGGATTAACTGGTACATGGAAGATATTGGAAAAAGGAGTATGTTCTCACCATCTACTGTGCACAATGGCTGGTGCCTTGAGATGGTCAAGGCCCACTGTCTTGCATACCAACCTGATGATGCTTCTGGAGATGCAACCCACATGACACCTGAGGGATTTGCGGATTGGACCATAGGGTGGGGAATGTTAGTGGTAGGGGGCTAGACATATATTGATATGTGTGATTTCGCACACTTTGGCTTCAGACCTTGCTTTACCTAACTGCTATCTTTTCATAACCAGTAAAAGTACTCTTAATTGTTTCCTTGATCAGCTTATCTTTAATTGTCAGTGGTGTTATCAATGATGTTGCTAATAAAATTTATCTCTTTAAATCCATAATTCTTTTGTTTTTTCTTCTTCTATATCTTGCCATCTGGGGTAGAGTGCCCTACCCATTTAATTCCTCTTTCCATATTCCACTCTTTCCACTTCCAGACACAAACCAATCACCATAGAATTTGACTTCTTTGTGGTCATTTTTCTCTTCGTTTTTTAGGACTCTAACCTCCACCTTTTGCACTTATTGAACATCTCGACCTTCTTAGATGCTTAGGTTAGATGCTCTAGTTTTTCCAACTTCTCCATCTTCTCAAATGTGTCTGACATTTTATGAATTTCAAACATTGTCTTTTGCTAGCTTAAAGTTTCTTTCTGTTGTTAAAATTGTGCCATGATTTCCAGCTGACAAATATTGCTGCTCTGGCTTGAAAGATTTTTGCAAGGTTAAACATTATTTCACAGTAAAATCTTCAAAAGAACACCTGAATAAACAATTTTTCCCTTGGTTCTTATCACTCTCTGTAAACAAACTGCAAGACTTTGAATTGCCAAACCAGGCTGTTCATTAAAGAAAGTGAAAGTGTTTTGTTCTCAATACACAACTCCCAGCCTCTGAGCAGCAGAATTGACTCCCCTTCTGTTGTTAGAATTCTCTTTGTTTCCTTTTGTGTCTTTTTTTTTTTATATTCCAAGTTGAAAAATAAAAGTCAAATTCTTGAGTAAAATAGAGGAGAAAAAGGGGAATACACACAGAGTAATGAAGAATTTTAGTCCATAGGTTGCAAAAATAATAATTAAAAAAAGATAGAAGAAGAAAATTTAATCTATTCGTTTTAAAAGGCTTGCATAAATTCTATCCATAACAATAGCACTTAAGAAGCAAGATAACACACTGACCAAAACCATTCAAAGCTTAATTCCGCCGCTTATTTCTTCTCTTCTCAGATTTAAATTAACTTTAAGTTTTTTGTAGGCAGTCTCTTTTTAAATGGTAAAATTCCTCACCCGCTGTAAACTCTCTTCTCCGTTTCCATCCCAACTTCATCAGCCTAGGGGCTGTGCTTTTAACACCAGCTAGAAGAACTTCTCATTGATCAATCAGGGACTTTGCGGTCTCCCATTCATCGTCTCTGCAGGATGGTTTAGATCCAATTGGACCACCCAGTGATAAAAGTTTCAGCAGCGATCTCATGTCTGTCTCGTAGCAACGCAGGCTCCTTCACTGTTGATTTAATTTTAGAGCTGTAGATGAATTATCTAGGTGTATCTCTGTTGTTACTACTTTAATGTAGAGCTTAAACCAAACTAACTGTGTTATTCACTTGTTAGGTTCAATTTCTGTCCAGCTTGTCCTGCTTGTTTGGTTCTTTACTGGCTAACAATAGCTGGCTAAAACAACAGCATGCCATAGAGTCATTCACTCAATTTGCAGAGGTAAGTCCAATTGTATTTTTCAAGTTTTAGATAGTCCAAGTTAAGTTGTTTCAGATTGTTGCAAGTAACTAACTCATGATGAAATCCATTTGTGAAACAGAACCTGTCCTTGAGAGGACTGATCTGTAATGGAATTTGAAGATATTAGAAGCAGCAGAAACATTTGCCTTGCCCAAAGTACAAATTCAAAATCTCTGCATCTGCCACAGTTTTGGGAAAAGGTAGAATTATATTTCAGAACCAGAAGTTTGGAGAAAGTGAGGAAATCATAGAGGAAAGCTTGATTTTTGCCTTTGCCTTTGAAATTTTACTTTAAAAAAAACAAGTATTCTTCTTTTTTCCGCAATCCTTTTTTGCATGACAGAATATAGGGATGGGAACAGCAGGCTGATAATTAGCAATATAATTGTTAGGAAGATTTAACTTTAGCTAGACCAACATCCTTGAATTGCTTATCATACTCATGACTGAGTTTTATCTTAGCAGACCATATTTGCTTAGTAACAAGTCATGTTTCTGGAGAAATGGAAATCTTAAAGTATGAGCTGTTGAGGACAAGAAAATATATGAAGAAGTTGTATAGTGTTTCGATTTTGAAGTGTATTTTGGTTTATTTTTTACGTAAGACATTTAGTTTCAGTATGGAAAAAATAAGGGAATATGAGCAGAGCAGAATCAGGAGTACTTTCAATAGTTTTAGTATTAAATTTACTGCAATCTAAGTTTCTATAGTGCTGAATACATTCAGTACCTAGTAGATATTCTTTGATACTGCTTGATTTTTACACCTAATAAACCAACTAGGTATTGGTCTAAACTTTCCTGTTTTGTTTTTCTATCAAGGGAACAAGCCATGAACAAATACTTCAGAAATGTTTGAACTCCGTTGAAATCAAAAACAAAGTTGTTGACTTTCTCTCCAAGGTATACAAGAAAATATAAAAGTGACAATGCAATCCTAGTGTCAAGCATACTTTTCAACTCATCTTTCATTAATAAGTGTGCATGCTATCTTTATCATTTTAAAGCACATTGCTCTTGCAGAACAGATAAGAATCTTTATGGACCTTGGAACATAAACTAGAAAACGGGTGTGAAACTCAATCATGTCACATGACGTCAGTTTACGTATTATGACCTTTTTTGCCTTTGCAGAGCTGGGGTGGCCATGGCCTGTGTATGAGGCATCCAGCCCATGGGCCACCAGTTTGACACCCCTGATCTAAAACCTTGGCTAGACAAGTCACAAGGCCCAATGCATTGCAGAATTCTGCTGAGATCACAAGATTTCTGACTTGTTTTCCTGTACAGTACACATTTCAGTACCTAAAGCAATAGTTCCTCTTTATAGCTTGTGTATAGCTATCTACATTTACCGTATTTTTCGGAGTATAAGATGCACTGGAGTATAAGACGCACCCAGGTTTTGAAGAGGTAATTTTTTTTAAAAAAAAGTAGGTAGGTAGATAGAGGGATAGAGAGGGAGAGATAGAGAGAAATACAGTAGGTAGAGGGAGTAGTTGGGTAGGTAGAGAGGGAGTAGTTGGGTAGGTAGGTAGATAAAGGGTTAGAGAGAGAAAAAGAGAGAAATACAGTAGGTAGATAGGGGGGAAAGAGAGAGACAAGGTAGGTAGGTATATAGGTAGAGGGGGGTGAGAGAGAAAAATAAAGTAGGTAGGGAGAGAGAGTGTAGATAGGTAGGTAAAGGGATAGAGAAAAATAGAGCGAGAAATACAGTACATAGGTATGGAGAGAGAGAGAAGGTAGGTAGGTATATACTGTAGGTAGATCGAGGGGGGGAGAGAGAGAGAGTAGGGAGGGAGGGAGTGTAGATAGGTAGAGGGATAGAGAGAGAAAAATAGAGAGAAATACAGTAGATAGGTAGGGGGAGAGAGAGAAGATAGGTAGAGGGGGGAAGAGAAAGAGAAATACAGTAGGTAGGTAGGTAGGTAGGTAGATGTTTCCAGGTGTATTTACCCATGTGCTGGAGAAGGAAATCGCTGTGGCATCTAAAACTTTGTTTCAGCTGGCACAGCACTTGATCAATGTAATTCTCATCAATCCCTCTAACACAGGGGTTCCCAAACTTGGCAACTTTAAGACTTGTGGACTTCAATTCCCAAAATTCTCCAGCCAGCTATGTCTATAAACTATGCTGGCTGGAGAATTCTGGGAGTTGAAGCCCACAAGTCTTAAAGTTGCCAAGTAACTAAACAGCCTTCCGAAAGGGGGGGAAAGGGGGGGGGGGTTTGCACTCTGCAACCTCCCCAAAACGGCCCGTTTTTCGCACAAATGGGCCCGTGGTTTTTTTTTCAAATAAAAGGCATGAATAGCCTTGGGGGGGCTTGCAGAGTGCTCCTGAGGGGGGCAAAAATGAGCAAAAAACCAGTCCATTTTTCGTGAAAGTGGGCCATTTTTATGTCAAAGAAATTGCATGCATAGCCTTATGGAGGCTTATAGAGTGCTGCTGAGGGCTGGGGAGGGGCATAAAACGGCCCGTTTTAGGCTCATTTCTGCCCTCCCCAGCCCCCAGAAGCTCTCTGGAAGCCTCCATAAGGGTATGTGCGCAGCCATTTTGGTGAAAGGGCGGGGTTTCAGGAGGTAACAAATGCTGTATTCGATGTATAAGACGCACAAAGATTTTCAGCCTCTTTTTAGAGGAAAAAAGGTGCGTCTTATACTGTGAAAAATACAGTATTTTAAATATTTATATTATACAAGTAATCCTTATTTAGTGCCCACAATTGGCACAAACACCCCAGTTGTTAAGGTAATGTAGTTGTTAAGTGGAAACTCTTGTGACTAATTGTGCTTTCAAATTTACTTTGGATTTCCCTTTTCCCTACTCCTCTGCTCTTTGGAATACTCACTGCTGGGATAATTATCAAGAATAAATGTTTTATTTACATTCATTGGAAAGGGAAGGATTACAAGAGAGTAAGCAGGCACACAGTGGGGGTTATGCATTGAAAGCAGTGCCCTGGTTGTTTGTCTAACGCACTCATGGCTCTGAGTTCTGAGCTGCTTGGGAGGCAAACAAAAGCTGGAAGTGGGAAAATGATTAAAGTCCTGTTAGTTACAGGCTGCAGGCTGCTAATTAAGGTCACAGAAATAAACATGTCAACTTGCCATTAGTACCTTTTGGGGAAGCGCTACAGAGAAAGCTCAGGAACATATCACTTGTTTAACTAATCTCACTGGGGGGAGGGGGGAGTAAAAAGTCATGCTTACTAACTGGCTGTAATGGTGAACATGTGACTGACAGATGCTGCAATGATCATGAATGCAGGCATTGATTATGTAATTACTTTTTCATCTTTGTTGTATCTTTGAATGGTCACTGACTGAGGCAGTCACTGAGGTCTATCTGTGTTTTTCTAACTGAAGACAACTTGGAAAAAATAACAGATATGGAGAGTCAGTCATCCAGGTCATGGTTGTACTTTTTTTCAAGAGTAACTAGACTTTCTGGTTTTTCTTTGAAGACATTTTGCTTCTCATCCAAGAAGCTTCTTCAGAGTTTTAAGTTCTTACCATATTTTTCGGAGTATAAGATGCACCCTTTTCCCCCCAAAAAGAGGGTGAAAATCTGGGTGCGTCTTATACTCTGAATGTAGCCACCTGGGTCATCTGGAAAATGGAAGCAGGCACTGCAGAGATTGCGGTGGCTGGAAAGAGAAACGTTTCATTTTGGGGCTCCCACTTGGCTTGGCTCCCACTCGGGCTTAGGCGGTGGCAGCAACTCCTCACATTGCTGGGGAGTGAAGTCCCTGTGGCCTGAGCTGCCCGCCGAGTCTCTGAGGCACCTTTTCTTTGCAGGAGGAAGTGGAGGAGGGCGAGGGAGGAGTATAACTCAGAGGATGCCTCTGAGTAACTGGGAAAGAAAGCCACGTTTGGAACCTGCCGAAAACTGCCACCCAAAAAGCATGGCTTTCTTTCCCAGTTACTCAGAGGCTTTGGTTTAAGGAGGTGCTTCTTTATGCCGCCCTCCTTCTCCTCCTGCAAGGAAAAGATGCCCCAGAGATGCTAGATTTCTCAGAACGCTAGATTGGGAAGTTAAAAACCTGGAATGGGATACAGTCAAGTTTGATTCAATGGCTTTGGCTCCTGAGAAAAGCCTTCGTGGAGAGGAGATCGAACATTGGTCCGTACCTGAACATTGGAAAACGTTTCTCTTCCCTTCCTCCATCACCACCATCCCCAATCCGCCCAGATCTGTCATGCAGCAAAAAGGTACGGTAGCTTGGCGCAATAGCAGCAATAGCAATAAGCAGATCCGGAGAGATTGGGGGGGCAGTTGGAGGAAGGGAAGAGGAACGGTCTCTCTACGAAAGCTTTTCTCAGGACGCTAGATTGGGAAACTGAAAATCTGGAAGAGGATACAATCAAGCTTGATTTGGCTCATGAGATCACTGCGCTACCACCCAAAGCACTGGTCCTGCGATCTCTGCAGCACCCACTTTACCTGCCCCTTCTCAGGCAGTTCCAGGTGGCAGAGATCACAATAATAGCATTTTCGGGTGGCAGCGCAGCGATCTCAGGAGCCAAAGCCTTTGAATCAAGGTTGATTATATCTCATTCCAGGTTTTAACTTCCCAATCTAACATCCTGGGAAACGCCTTTGTGGAGAGATCGCTCCTCTCTCCTTCCTACACACACACACACACACACACACACACACACACACACACACACACACACACACCCCTAATCCGCTCGGATCTGTCATGCACCAAAGAGATACAGTAGCTGGGCACAATAGCAGAAATAGCAATAAGCACTGCATGAAAGATCTGGGGGGCTTGGGGGTGGTGATGAAGGAAGGAAAGAAGACCATTCTCACCACCACGAAGGCTTTTCTCAGGATGCTAGATCTTCACTTTCTCTCCCGGAAAAGCTATTGGCATCATTAGGATCTTGGCTAGTGGAAGAAGTGCAGGATGGAAAGGAAACTTCAGAATGCAGGAGTGCCAGGTCAGGAGTCTCCCTGCAGCCTGGCACCTGCTTTTGCCCCGAGACTAAGGAAGCGGGGTTGCCAAGAGGGCTGTGAACAAGCCCAGTTGTTCAAGGAGGCAGCCTTGCTGGATTATTTTCTTTGGGCTTCCCTTTTGCTCCTCAGGTGCCACCGTGAGGAATAGTTAATCCAAATGGAAGGGATCCCCACCCCTTCTCGCCCAATGGACGTTCTTCAGCAGCCCCTGCGTGTCTTTCCCTCCTTGCTGAAGGGAAGAAGTGAGCCAACTGCCGCTCCTTGGATCAAGCGGCTCTGCGTCATCGCAGGCCGGGGGGGGGGGGGGGGGAAGTACGGAGAAATATGTTTAGACCTGCCCTGCCATGGGAGGGGTAAAGAAAAGTGGATTTGAGATCCATAAAAGAAAAAATGGAGTGCAGAGTGCTCTTGGGGGCCGGGGAGGGCAAAACCCTTTTTTTAAAATTTACCTCTTCAAAATCTTGATGCGTTTTATACTCCGGTGCATCTTATACTCCGAAAAATATGGTAATTCTTAAAATGTAATGGTTTTAAGATCATTCTTCTTCACTTGAGTGTCTGCTTAATTTTATTTCTCCTTGCCCCTTCTAAGAGTAAACTAAGGTAACTTCTATGATAGGAACTATTAACAGTCCTTAATTATAAATACTGGTTATTTTTGTTATTCTCTCACAGAGCAATCATATTGAGGAGACACCAAAAGCAAAAGCAGATCGAATGAAAGAAGAAAATGCTCTTTTTATGCACTTCTTCCTGGAGGTCAGAGCTGATGGGCAAAGAGCTCTTATTGAAGAGGTATTTTGTTGTCTTTTTAATGAGAAAGTCTAACTTCATAATGAGAAGGGGTATCAGTGTTATTTTTATATTGGAAAGTTTAGGGTTAATTAAGGGTACTCACAGATGCTGTGACATTAACAACTGTCTTAGTTTTTTCATTCATGGGAATTAACTCCAATTAAAATTTATATATCTAAAATGTATATACAGAAGGAATTACATTTACTAAAGTGATTGCTAGCAAGATGACATCATACTTGCAAGAAACAAGAAAATGCACCTTCCACTCATCTAACATTGTTCTTATTCAACTGTTGATGAAGTCTTGTATTAGGTGCCTTGAAATGTATTTTTACATTCCAGAAAATCTTCTGAAACTGCAAGTTACTTTAGATCAGTGGTTGGTAAACCATGGCTCGCGAGCCACATTTGGCCACCTCTTTGGCCCCTTGAATGTGGCTCTTCAGTCTCTTTCTGATTCCCTCCCTCCCACCCCCCTCTCTCTCTCCCTCCATGCCTCTGTCTGTCTGTCTGTCTCTGTCCACATAATACCACGTGGAGCAGCGGCAAGGCTCTGCGCAGCCAGCAATGACTCCGGAGGCCATCCGTGGGAGGCAGGGTCATTGCCAGCCGTGCAGAGAGCCTCGCTGCTGTTCCACACCGTGGAAAACAGGCGCACGAATGCCCCGGGCAATTACAGCCGAAGTTCCCACTGTTACGAAGTCTCCGAGACTGTAATTGCGTGGGGCATGCATGCGTCTTTTGTTTTCCACAGCGTGGAGTAGTGGCGGGGCTCTGCGCGACCGGTGATGACTCCGGAGGCCATCCAGGAAGACGAGGGATGCAAGGGAGACCCCGCCCCCCGCAGATGGCATCCAGAGTCATCACTGGCTGCCCAGAGCTGCTCCAAGCAGTGTGGACAGACAGAGAGGTACAGAGAGAGGGAGGGAATCAGAGAGAGACTGACAGACACAAAGAGAGAAACAGAGAGGGGGGTAGGGGAGAGAGACAGACAGACAGAGGGAGACACACATAGAGTGAGTGATTAAGTGAGTGACAGACAGACAGACACACACATACACACATAGAGTGAGAGAGAGAGGAAGGGAGGGGAGAGAGACAGAGACACACAGACAGAGGCACAGAGAGAGAGGGAGGGAGGGAGGGAATCAGAGAGACTGACAGACACAGAGTGAGTGATTGAGTGAGTGACAGACACACACACACACATACACACAGTGACAGAGAGAGGAAGGGATGGACGAGGGACAGACAGACAGACAGAGGCACACAGAGAGAGAGACAGAGGGGGAGGGAGGAGGAGACAGACAGACACAGAGAGAAGCACACACTGAGTGATTAAGAGACAAAAACACACACACACACAGTGACAGAGGGAGACAGACAGACACACAGTGACAGATGTGGGGATGGAGGGGAGAGGGAGCGGGAGAGAGACAGACAGAGTGAGTGAGAGACAGACACACACAGAATGACAGAGATGGGAAAAGAGAGACAGACACACAGAGAGACAGAGAGAGAGAGACAGAAAGAATGAATGAAAGAAAAGAAAGAAAGAGAAAGTGGGAAAGAAAAAAAGAAAGAAAGAAAGAAGAAAAGAAAGAGAAAGAAAGAAAGAAAGAACTTATGACCACAATTGAGCCCAAAATTATGGTTGCTAAACAAGAGCGTTGTTAAATGAGTTTCACATTTTCCAAGTTGGCCATGCCCGCCTGGTCACATGACTGCTGAGCCACTCCCACAAAACAGGCCACACCTTTTGGCTGTCAAAAGACATTTCAATCGTTGTACTGTTGATATTTGGCAATGTTGACTAATGAGTTTGCCCACCACTGCTTTAGATCATTTAAAGGTGGATGTCTGTTCATCTCTTCCTAATATTTTGTGTGTAATCGAGGTAGCCCTTGATTTAGGACTACAATTGAATCCAAAATTTATGTTGCTAAGCGAGTCAATTAAGTGAGTTTTGCCCCATTTTATGGCCTTGACACAGTTATACACAGTGAATCACTGCACTTGTTAAATTAGTAAGACAATTGTTAAATGTCTTCCCCATTGACTTTGCTTATCAGAAAGTTGCAAAAAATGATCACATGATCTTTGCACTCTGTAGCTGTCATAAATATGAGTCAGTTGCCAAATATCTGGATTTTGATTACGTGATCGTGAGGATGCTGTGACTGTCAAAAGTGAAAAATGATCATGTCATTTTCCCAATGCTGTTGTAACTTCTAACAGTCACTAAATTCCGTGTAAGTCAAGGAATACCTGTGGAAAGGACTACAGAATTTTCATAATACTGCTTTAGTGCTTGTATTTAGAGGAGTCGTTTTAAGTAGGGAAGGTAAGTCTGAAGTCTATTGTATATTGTTTTATAAATATAACATTTTCTATATTTATACAACAATCTTACCTCCAAAACTGAGTTTGTGGCAATTGGACTAGAACTGCTTCTATAGACATCTACAATTATATGGTTTTACTATTTTTTGTTTCCAAACTGCTGCATAAATAGCCAGTAATATCAGAACAGCTTTAGAAGTATGTAACTGAAAAAAGCTATATGTTTGCATGTGAAGAAGCTTCCCTCAGCATTACAATATTTTCTTTTTGGTTGTTAAGGAGGATTAATTTCAGGCATAAATACCCATATATTTAAAACAGAGTCACTTTGAACCTTCTAATAAGAAAAAAAAGGAATGTAGGGCTTGAAAATCAAAGAGTATCATGGGAAATTGTTGGATTTTATTGCATTGACTCGGTTCATTATATTCTCCTGCTTAAAATCCTTGTGTTACAGAACTTCTTTTCTGTTTTTTAATTGTAGCCCTCCCCCAAGAGAATTTGCTATTCACCTACTGAGGTGCAGTACAAGTCAGCAGTTGACAATGCTGAAAGAGCGCTGGAGACCATGAAGCAATTGTTACAGAAAGGCCAACCCCCTACTTGGCTTGCAAAGAAACTGGAAACATTACAGAAGACATTGCACAGCTTAAAGAATAGTATACATTGATATGACTAAGGTGTCCTTTCTGGATGATTTTAGTATTTTACCGTAAACTGAAGTTCCACATTTAGGGTTTGAACACAAAACAGGCAGAACTAGTAGTAATTCTGGATCTAGAAAGCTGCACGTTAATTTTATGTTTATAATTTGTTATGGCTTTCTGGTTGAAAAGTATTGCAACTGAGTGGAAATAATGATTTTAAAAGTTGCATGTGTGTTATTTTTTCTCTTTCTTTAGTTTGTTTAAAACATAAAAGTTACACATACATTCAGCAATCCCCTTCAGGACATTTTATCTGGGAAATAAAATGTGTAGTGTAAGAATATAAGATTTGCTGCTATCCTGTGGTTTTTCACTCCTGTCCTAATTTAATCTAATTTATTCTACAATTACCCTTGTAAAACAATTGTAGGATTCTCTTGTAGGATCAAAAGAAATGTTTTGAAGCCAGTTTACTCATAAAAATAAGTTGCACATAAAAGCTAGTGATTTATCCATTTATTTTTTCTAGAATTCTTCACAAATAAAACAGTTGTGGAAATATAAAGCCACATATCTGTAACATCCCGCTTTGTCCAATTGTTAGCAACCAAAGCAGAGAAATCCCTGCTGTAGTTTTGGCCTAAAGATTTAACTCAGAAAGGCAATCACTGATATGCCAATACCAAGTTCTCATTGCTTGTGAAAGTAGAGAATGAGGAGAGGACTTAGAATATCCAGGGTACTGTGAAAGAAGCTAATGAACTGTAACCAATAGAAGATCTTCATCATCACCAGTTAGTATCTTCTTCCCAATTCAGGTCATCTTCTTCTTCCCAGCCAACACCATCCACCTGAAATAATGATCAAATCATGAAGATGGCCAGTGACATCATTGAACTCTGTGAACCACTGCTATTTAATAGCAGTTAGCGAGAAAGTGCATTTTTCCCCACAAGGGATCATTTTTGTTTCCCAGGAATAGCAGTAAGTGTATCAATCACAACCATCTTGGGGGTCCTGGTTTTCCTGAATCTAAGAATCTAACTTATAATGATCAAAACGATTTATTCTTACAACACTGCTAAGAACCTGTGTGGCATTCCTATATTATGAAATGAAACATGGATCCAACTCCGACACAGATGACTTCATGTTGAAATTAGTTCACAAAATAATTACATGATATAATAATATTGTGTCTTTTCTTTAACACTATTATAGAACTATTTTAAGTTTGATTTTTTTCTGCATTATGAGATGGTAGATAAGACATGTTTTCTTTAAGCAATCACCTGTTCAAAAAAGACATATGGTACTCTCTTTGCCAGTGAATCCACTGAAAACAGAACCCAAAAATTAATATTGTACAAAACAGCAAGTTCTGATGATGGGCCCCCTGACAATGTACAGATGTGGAACACAAATGTTTGGGTGCAGTGGATGGTAAAGGAAATGGAAAATTCCTGATGGTTGGCATAGCAATTAAAGGAATATAAGGAGAAGGAATGTACACTACAGTACTGGGAAGGTGGACCAATAGATGTGCTGCGCTTGAATTAAAATATGTGGTTACAGCAAGGAAAGTGCCTGAGAGGAGGGTCGGTGGCTTGGCACAAAAGCCACAGAGGAGAAGATGGGAGGAAGGAAAAGCACACCAGACTTTCCCTATTTGTCTACCAAGCCCCCTCAGAAATAGGTCTCATCTGAAAATGAAATCAAGTTATTTCAAGTTTCAATTCAGTTCAGTTGAATCAGTGTTGTGTGAGCACATCTACTAAGAATGTAGCTGACAAAATGTCTGCCATATCACTTATGTAATCAACCTGATACAATAACCTTAGTCGCCAACTAATACACAGCAGGAGATTTATAAAGTACTGTATTAGAGCTGTTCTTCAAATTCTTACCTCTGCAATTTCTGATGCTGCAAATTTAGAAGAAAACTGCATTTCTTGTCCATCGCTCATAGAGCTCAAAGAGCTCAAAGCTGTCTCTGAGTTACTCTGAATAAATGACTGGGTCTCTAGTTCTGGTAGAACTAAGAGCGACGATGAAGATTTTATATCTGGGACCATGTCTGCAAACCAGTCCAGCTCTGTGTCATGCAATTCTTTCCTCTTCACCTGGATCACAAATTCTTCTCCTAAACCACTTTTCAACTTGGGAGATTTCTCTAGAAATGATGTTTTGGTCAAATAAGACTTTTGATCCTGGTCTCTTGGGTCACAGCCATCATTGTTGCTGATAGACTCTGGCAAAGTATTATTTTGGAGAGTTCTGAGTTCTTTTTTGGGTGCAAATATATTTGGAGGCAGCTGCAGCTCTGTGATGTCATTTATCCCTCTATCATAGTGGGTGTTTCCTGAAGAGAGCTTAAAAGGAAATTTCTCTTCTCCATCATGATTGGCAAGACGTGGATGGCTGTTAACACAAAAGTCTTTCAGTTTGGTGTCAGCAATTCTGTCTTTTTCTGGCTTGAGCTCTTCGCACTCATTCCAGTCTGGCCATTCCTCTGTCTTCTCAGTCACATGGTGGCAGTTTTTGCCATTATTTATTTTACTTATTCCACTAGGAATATTATATAAGTTCAAAGAGTCTTGTGTCCCTAGAGAACATACATAGGCTTTGATCAGTGATTTAGTGAAACTAAAATCATACACATACACACTTCTGTACTTATACAGGAATATTACTTCCATTTACAGACTTAACTATAATACAAGGTAAGAAAGTATTTTCTAAAGCCGAGTAACAGCTGCCTAGCCTAGAATTCTCAATTGCTATATTTCACTTTACATTCAAAAGAAACAGTATATTATCATAGCTTTCCCAATATATTACCCAAATGTATAGATCTGGATTTTGTCTTAGATTGGCAGACATAATACTTTTTAGAAAGAAAGACAAAAATAAGCAAGACCAAGGCTACCTTTTCTTAGAGCAATGTGAAAACCGTCCCCTGATACATCGTTCTTGTTGCTGAAGGACAAACTTCCAGAACTGTGGCACTTGAGAAACATACTTGAATTATGTTGTAGTGGCAGATAGATTAGTTTACCCTCACAGCTCACTACATCATCAGATGAGTCTGTTAGGATATTAAGACAAATAAGGATATACTAGAAAAAAGCAGCAACCTAGTAATATCAAAACATTTAAAACATTTAATACTTTTCAGAAAACTGTTTATTTAGCTTCATTAATAAAAGCATGAATTATTTGCTCTTAAGGTGGATAAAGGGTTATAAAAACAGCAAGCAAAGCAATAAATTGGAGATGGGGACTCTGATCTGTATGCCCAATTTGGACTTCTAAGACAACCCGCTGAACAGGAATTCTCACCCCCCAGCTGCATGAGCCTTTGTTTCCCCCAAAATCACCCTACACCAGGGGCCAGCAACCTGCGGCTCTGGAGCTACATGGGTTCTTTCATCCCTGTGCTGTGGCTCCCTGTTGCTGGTCTGCTCCACAATTGATAGGGTTTTCGGTTAGGACAAGTAGAGGAAAAAGGAGGCCGCGCTAGGAGGAGACTCTGGTGGCAGAACTGGACTTTGGTTAGCTCCAGAATTGAACAGGGGCTTCCGGTTTGCACCTTTGTGGCTCTTTGAGTGTTTAAGGTTGCCAACCCCTGCCCTACACAGATAAACTGATAAAACAAATGGAGTCTTAAGCCGTACTGCTGACATTGCTCTTCCTGCAAATGAGACTTAGTTCCACCAGTCCATTGGTACAGTAGACAGATTTAAAAGCAGGAATTCTTTCTCCTGCATGAGTTCAACCTGTCTTAACAGATCTAACATGTAATGATGAATGAAATGGGTTGATTTGATATTTTTTAGAGCTTTTGGGACATGTGATCTGACACTTCATAGATGATGTGTCAGTAGATGATAATAATAATAATTTTTTAATTTCTTGACCGCTCCCTCTCCCCGTAGGGACTCGGAGCGGTGCACAGGGAGACTAAAAAACCATAAATATACAATCAATATACAACATCTTAAAAACAAATTAAACCATACCTGTGCTAAAATACCCATTTTAGACTAAAATTCCCCCTAAACAACTAAAATCCCATAGAGAGAGACTACCCTAGGCCGGCCAAGCAGAAAAGATATGTTTTTAATTTTAGACGGAAGGAGCGAAGGTCCGTGGTCGTTCTAATGTCGGGGGGAAGGTCATTCCAGAGGGCTGGGCCCGCCACAGAGAGAGCCCTTCCCCTGGGCGTCGCCCGCTGACAAAGTCTAGTGGACGGCACCCGGAGAAGTCCCTCTCTGTGGGAGCGAATCGGCCGTGAGGATGTATGTGGCAGGATCCGATCCCGCAAATAGCTAGGTCCCGAGCCATGGAGCGCTTTAAAGATGTTGATTAATACCTTGAAGCGCACCCGGAAGACGACAGGCAGCCAGTGCAGCTCGCGCAGGAGAGGTGTTACGTGGGTAAACCTAGAGGTACCCAGGATTGCCCGCGCGGCTGCGTTCTGGACCATCTGCAGTCTCCGGGTGCACCTCAAGGGAAGCCCCATGTAGAGAGAGTTACAATAGTCCAGTCGGGATGTCACGAGAGCATGAGTGACTGTGCGAAGGGCGTCCCGATCCAATAGGGGGCGCAACTGGCGAACCAGGCGAACCTGGTAAAACGCCCTCCTAGCCACGGCTGTCACTTGATCTTCCATGGACAGCCGGGCATCTAGGAGGACACCCAAGTTGCGCGCCCCATCCACAGGGGCAAGATGTTCGCCCCCTATGGCCAGCGATGGAATTAGCTGGTTGAATCGGGCAGCCGGAAACCACAGCCACTCGGGTTGGTCGGGTTGAGCCTGAGTCCGTTACTTCCCATCCAGATCCGTACGGGTTCCAGGCACTGGCACATCACCGCTACGGCATCGTTGGGGTGGTTTGGGGTAGATATATACAGCTGAGTATCATCAGCGTAGAGATGGTACTCTACCCCAAAACCACGGATGATCTCACCCAGCGGCTTCATATATGTGTTGAACAGGAGAGGCGAGAGGACCGACCCCTGAGGCACCCCACATGTGAGGGGTCTCGAGGTCGACCTCTGCTCTCCTGTCAACACAAATTGCGATCGGCCAGAGAGGTAGGAGGAGAACCACCGTAAAACGGTGCCTCCCACCCCCAACCCCCCCAACCGATGCAATAGGATACCATGGTCGATGGTATCGAAAGCCGCCGAGAGGTCTAATAGGACCAGGATGGAGGAACAACCCCCATCCCTGGCCCTCCAGAGATCATCGACCAACGCGACCAATGCTGTCTCGGTGCTATGCCCGGGCCGAAAGCCGGACTGGCGCGGATCTAGATACTCAACTTCCTCCAGGTGACGGGGAAACTGTTGTGCCACCACACTCTCAACAACCTTCGCTAGAAAGGGAAGGTTGGAGACTGGACGATAGTTGGTTAATAAAGCTGGATCCAAAGAGGGCTTCTTGAGGAGGGGCCTCACCATAGCCTCTTTTAGGGAGGCAGACAAGGAACCCTCACTCAAGGATGCGTTGATAACCTCTTGGAGCCAGCCTCGTGTCACCTCCCAGGATGCCAGTACAAGCCAGGAGGGACACGGGTCCAATAAACGTGGTGGCTCGCAGTCGCCCACGTAACCTGTCCATATCCTCGGAAGTAACGGAGTCAAACTCCTCCCAAACAAGATCTGTCTCGTGGCATCCCACTGGGCCATCAATGGGGACTAGCTCGTTCTGTATCTGAGCGATTTTCTCCTGCAGAAAAATCACAAATTCCTCTGCTCTACCCTGTAACGGGGTTTCCCGCACCCTCTGCTGAAGGAGGGAGCGGGTCACCCTAAACAGGGCGGCAGGGCGGTTTTCTGCGGATGCTATGAGGGTGGCACAATGATGACGTTTGGCCACTCTCAGCGCCACAGTGTAAGTCCGTAAATGGGCTCTTACCTGTGTTTGGTCGGATTCAGAACGGGTAGACCTCCATCTTCTCTCTAGGCATCTCTTACGGCGTTTCATCACCCTCAGCTCCTCGGTAAACCAGGGAGCCGTGGTGACTCGCCGCCGCAAGAGAGGCCGCAAGGGCGCGACCCGATCCAAGGCTCCCGCGGTCGCAGTATTCCATGCGACCACAAGGTCCTCGGTCGGGGCGCGGGTCAGGGGTACAGGAAATGGCCCAAGCGCCGTCTGGAACCCATCCGGGTCCATCAGGCGCCTGGGGCGGAACCAAATAGGTGACCCAGGTTCCGCCTCCCCGCGGAGGGGGGTGGCGGTTGGAAAGTCGAGCCGGAGAAGTGATGAGTCTCTTATCTTTTATGCTACTTTATATCTTCTGAAATTGCACTGTGAGTGAGAGGAAAAATAATAAGAAGCTATGTAAATTGAGCTGCATAGACAATGGTTTCCTGGGAAGTGTTTAATTTGAAAATTATTTTCTCTGTTCAGAAGCTATTTACCCACATATTTCCCATTAAAAAAACCAATTCAGTGAAATCCAGAAGCACGTCTGAGATCAGAAGACTGTAATGCCAATTCTTTGATGATCCAGCATGCCACCAAACATCCAGAATAAGATAAAATCATACTGCATCTTTACGAAAAAGAATTTGCTGTATCGATTAATGATTCCTATCTACTAGCTATACAATTTTTCCAAGTTACATATCATCATTACACTTAAGCTTTGTTTAGAACTTATTATGTAAACAGCCTTCCATATCAAGGAGAAAATTACTGCAATTTAATTGTTCAGTAACTATCCCCAAATGAATCATAAGCATGTAACTTTGTCCCTGGTGCTTTCCTTTTTAAAATATAGCACAGATTGTGATTAAGTATGTTGCTCCAATTACACTGTCTGTTCTAGTTTCATCATCAGAGCTTTTGTTTGTAGGAGAGCTAAAATTGACTATATTTATTTACCTTCAGAGGAAAGATCCATAATTTTAGTGAAACTTGGGGCTGAACGCTTGAAGATCTTTGTTCTGTCACCTCCCACAACCACATCAGGTCCAAGGAATGAGACCAGCACTCCTAAACTTTGCAGTGTCACAGCCACTAGAGAATCACTAGTATCTCGCAAGCCGAGTAAAACCTAGAATAAAGATATTCAGTTAAATGGAGTTGGCTTCCTATTCATCTTCAGTTAAACAACAACAATGTAGGTCTGAAAAATCCCTTTCTTAATAATTGTAATACTTGGGATGGGCAGGGGGCAGACATTTAAAAATGTAATTTATTGGAAGCATTTATTACCACAATGATACTTTCAAGCTGGTTTGCCTGTAACTCATCCAGATTTATCTGCTTTGTGTAGATTTAGAATTGAATATTTATACAGAAGAGTTTTGAAATGCCAAATACTTGTTCCCACTTGTAACTGTCCAGCACAGATAAAATTAAGTGGATGTAACTATGTAAACCAGAAGAGATGGATTGAGGGAAAAATCAATCCAGATGGAGAAGATGGCTAGAACTTCAGAATCATATTCCTGAAGAGAAATGAAAAAGACTACTTGATGTTATCTTGTAAATAATCTCACTGCAGTAATCAACAATCCTTAATAATTTTTATTTATTATAAAGAAAATTCCCTCCCCAACTCATACATAATTACTCATGCCTTGAGATGGTCACCTTACATTTCCCAGCACAGGCATCCACAGCTAGCCACAACAATAACATGACAAAACATGCATTGTGGTATCATGGCACAAGCTCTATACTTTCATACTTGTATCATACTAGCATACTTGTTGCATGTAAGCACTTCAGAGATAAGAGTTGTGAGGTTGCAATGTACATTTTGTCACTTGGCCTGCTATGGTCAAAACGATGAACTGTTTTACTTGGTAATAATGGTAATCAAATGAATTGGTAGATACTATAAATAGAACAAGTGTCTGAAATGGAGGGGGAGAAACAGCTGCTTTCACTTAAGAGGTGCATAGCAATCTTGTCTTTTCATCCTCCATGTGTAAAGGATGCAATGTAGAGTCTCCTCTGTCCCTGAAGGCTCTCTGGATGGGTAGTAACAAACTCAAGCTCAACCCGTCCAAGACCGAGTGGCTGTGGTTTCCGGCACCCCGGTTCAGCCAGATAAGTCCAACTCTGGCCATTGGGGGCGAACAACTGGCCCCCGTGGAGAGGGCGCGCAACTTGGGCGTCCTCCTGGATTCCCGGCTGTCCATGGAGGACCATGTGGCGGCCGTGGCCAGGGGGGGGTTCTATCAGGTACGCCTGATACGCCAGTTGCGCCCCTTACTGGACCGGGGAGCCCTTCGCACAGTCACTCAAGCACTTGTGACGTCCCGGCTGGATTACTGTAACACTCTCTACATGGGGCTTCCCTTGAGGTGCACTCGAAAGCTACAGTTAGTACAGAATGCGGCCGCGCGGGTGATTATGGGTGCCCCAAGGCAATCCCACGTAACACCTCTCCTGCGCGAGCTGCACTGGCTGCCTGTGGCCTTTCGAGTGCGCTTCAAGGTGTTGACGACCATCTTTAAATCGCTCCATGGCTCGGGGCCTAGCTATATACGAGACCGCCTCCTGCCCCATACATCCCTTCGTCCGATCCGCTCCCACAGAGAGGGTCTTCTTCGGGTGCCGTCGGCCGGGCAATGCCGGTTGGCGACACCCAGAGGAAGGGCCTTCTCTGTGGCGGGCCCGGCCCTCTGGAACGACCTACCCCCCGACCTTCGCACAATCTTGGACCTCCGCCTCTTCCGCCAACGTCTTAAGACGTACTTATTCCAACAAGCCGGCCTAGGATAGCCCCCCGTTTCTGACGTTTTAAGGAAATTTGTAATTTGGTAGGGTTTTTAATATTGGGTTTTTAGCACGGGTTAATGAATTTAATTACATTTTAATTGATATTTATTGTATTTCTGTGTTTTTAGATGCCTGTGCGCCGCCCTGGGTCCTAACAAGGAGAAGGGCGGGGTATAAATTTAAAAAATAAAAAATAAAAATAAAATAGAATGAAAAGGCTCAGCTTCCCTAAGCATAATTTAACATGTTTAAATTTTAGCACAGGAATAATTGATTTAATTTGGTATTAGTTATTTATATTTGTGATATTGTGTGTTTTAATTTCCTGTGCACCGCCCCGGGTCCCTTTGGGGAGAGGGTGCGGTTATATAAATCCAACAAATAAATAAATAAATAAATAAATAAATAATCCCTTGAAAGTTTCCATGGCAAAGTTTCCTTTACTCACTCTATATAACAGCCACTGAACTACAACATATTACAAAGTAATGCATAAGATGACTTGCACCTGCAGCCTAGCACAAAAGTCAATAATAAATAAACCAATCATGTAATTTTGGAGTTTCTTTTTTGCAAACAAAGAAAAAGCTGCTTAAATATTCAACCTAATTTAAGTAGTATCAACTCACTGAGATTTATTGCAGAGTAGGTACACAGAGGTTTATGCTTCCAGAACATCACTTCATTTTCCCCTATTTGTTTAGCTATGGGTACGTATGATGTATCCTACCCCTGCCCTTTTGGGGTATAAGGCCTCTAGCCAATTTGCATATCCAGACACACAAATGTCTGAGGGTGAAAGTTCATTCTCAGAGCTTGTGGGTTGGTTTCCGAATGTTTCATTACCAGGCTAGGTAACATCTTCACGGGAGTTTAGGTGAAAACTCCCCTAAACTCAACTGAAGATATTACCTAGCCTGACAACAAAACATTCGGAAACCAACCCACAAGCTCAGAGAACAAACCTTCACCTTCATCCTACACCTGCGCTACAGATATTCGCCACTATTGTCACACAAATGTCTGTCTGTCTGTATCATCTATCTCATATGCATAGGTGGGATGAGGAAAAAGCCTCTCCAGAACTGATCTCGGTCAGCCCTATCTGATAAAGCAAAGAAGCAGGGGAGTATGTACAATGTTTTTCACCTGTGGCAATATGATGTTTTTTAGCTCTTTTTGTGTAAACAGTTCTGCATAGGCATCTAGGTGAGAGAGGAGTACCATCCGAACATGTTCTTCGTGCACCTCGAAGAGTTTCAGCAGCACTGGGCTGACATGTGCTTGGAACATAGCCGGAGACAGCAGGCCATTGATCTGGCTTTCACTCAATTTATCTGGCATGAAGAAATTGGAAAGTTAACATAATGTCAGTTAAAACTGGCAATTCAAAGTTTTTGTCACAACTGTTACCACAAATATTTCATTTTACATTTAATTATTTAGAATTTAAAACTAAAAGACTTTAAAGATAACTGTTAACTTTTTCTAACATTTGAGGCACTATGTGAAATAACAGAAAGCTTCAGTACTTGCTTACTGCAGCCAATGGGAAGAACGAAAGGAGTCAATGTGGCAACTTTCATTAATCTCTAAGAACAAAAACTCCACTAGTACATTTAGACCAACCATTATCTTGGTTAAAGAGTTAGAAAATCAGGATAGAAAACATGGCAGAAGAGGTGAAAACAGCCATGACAACTTTTGTCCCCTAACCCCATCCTGTGGCATGTCTAGGGCACTCCCAACTCTCAGATTGAATGCATGCTGGAGAGATAGTAGTCAATGTTTACCCTTCTTGGGCCCCAAAAGATGAGGAAGAAAACTCTTCACAGCTACTGGTTCAGCAAACACAAGCTGATTGAGCAAGAGAGGTACCAAGCGCAAAGCAATCAACTTCTCTGACAAGCCAGCCACTCTATCTAGCAGGAATCTGTATTAAGAAAGAAATTGGTCAGTACCTCACAGTTTCTACATTTATATACATTTACCACTTCTCCCCTCTAGCATTAAAAAGAAAAACAGGTCAAACCCTTTGCATATAAGAATAAGCTCCATAATTTCTTCTACTGTTCTCTATCTTCAAATGTAGAAATATAGTTTTGCAGATATTAAGCTATTAATACCTTGGAAATCAAATCTGTCAAGCTTACACTTTTTTTAAAATAACAGCATTTATAATAGTCCATTAAATCATACAAAAAAGACAATCAAATGTCACATAATTACCATATTTTTCAGAATATAAGGCACCTTAAGTTTTGGGGAGGAAAATCAGGAAAAAAAATCTGTCTCTGCCTACCAGCATCCATGGTATTCATCTGACTAGCGTCCTGTCAGTGTGTGAGAGAGTTGAGGGCTGTTCGGAAACAAACAGTATTTGCTGTGTGAGCAACAAGGAAGGAGACAGCCAGGAGCCAGGGCATGGTTTGTTCTGTACTAAAGCTGCATGCTGTGCTGAAACTAAAACTGAAAGTGAAACTTCTTTGCTGAACTACCACATTGAAAAATTTGCTTTTGGTATTGTATATTTACTTAATGTGTTATATTATATATAAAGAGAAGTTATTGACTTCTGTTGAATCAACTACTTGTGTGTGTTTTCTGAATATGATTGCTTCTGCAAATTCTGACACGTCTTTGCAGCAAATAGTGAACAGCCAAGTCATCTTCAGTACATTATTGCAGCCTGATTCAGCATGAGCAGCTGATTGGCGGGTGAATTGGCCTTCCAGAATACCCCCAATCAGCTGTTCCAAGTTGCAGGGATTACCACAGACCATCACCTCCTCAGTGCCTCATGTTTTTGGCTACATTCAGTGTATAAGATGCATCCAAATTTTCACCCTCTTTGATGTGTGTGTGTGTGTGTGTGTGTGTTTGTGTGTGTGTGTTTGTGTTTTATACTCTGAAAATACGATAAATATTTAAGTTCCTTATATTAAACCAATTTCATTGTAATTTTTACAACGACAATAAAGATTATTATTATTATTTCCTCCACCCTCCTCAATAACAAGATCCACTTCTTCTCCACACGAAGACACAACTATGGATTTGAAGGCTCTAATTCATGATATTAACCAGTAGGAAATTCATACAGACAACCCCATTGAGGGTGCTAATTTGGTCTAGAATACTTGTAGATTACAACTCCTTATCAGGTCATCCTCTTGAATATCTGAAGCAATTCCAGATATACTTTTAGTGAACAAACTTTGGTGAACAAATTGGGCATATTAGGTTTTAATAGTCCTTTATATAATTGGATACTGGCTTTCCTTATTGATAGACCCCAGTTTGTGTGAGTTGGAAGAAAAGTCCCCAACTCCATCTCCTTGAGTACAGGTTCCCCACAAGGCTTTATCTTGAGTCTGCTACTGCTCTGAAGATTCTGGTGGACTGGTGCAATAAAAGTAACCTGGTTCTAAATGTTAATAAGACAAAGGAGATCATTATAGATTTTAGAAATATTATTTTACATTATTTCCAAATAGGCCTCAGTGAATAATGGTGTCCCCAAAATGGTTTCTGCCTCAGATCTACTAAACCATTAAACCACAGCAATCTTATAAAAAGCATCATCCCATGCTGTTTATTAATTCGTTGAAAGGTTGAAACCAAGGACCTGGGAATTTGCAGATCTTTAATACTGGGCCAGTGTGATCTTGAAAGAGCAATTTGGAGAAGTGATTAAGACATCAGGCTAGAAACTGGACGACCCAGAGTTGTAGTCCCACCATAGGCATGAAGCCAGCTGGGTGACCTTAGACCAATCACTCTCACTTAGCCCTGAAAAGTAAACAATGGCAAACCACTTCTGAATTTTTGTCAAGAAGACTGATTCAAAGGCACAAGAAAAATAAATCTTGAAGCAGCCCAATTTAGCATACCCATATAATGTTCTGGACACTCTTCATAATAAACAAAACAGTTTTTACATCATTCTTTTCCAGATTATTTTTATGTTTTGAAAAATGTCACTGCTTTCAAATAACTTTAATGAAATTTTAAAACATTTTCATTCATGCAAATCTTTATGAAAATGCCAATAAATAAATTATAATTATTTTAACTATATCAAGCAATATCATAGGTCAATAGCAAAATACATAATTCTAATGTAAAAGGTTTCAAGTTATTCTTTTTCACTGGAAAGGTAAAGTATTATAGAAAAGAATGACACATTATTAATTCAGTTCCTGATCAATTTATCAGAATATCGTAATGAATTACCGTTATAACTTGCCTTAGAACTGCCACTTTGAACATTTTATTTCCCCCCTAGATTTTAGAGGATGACTTAACCACTTGCACAAATGAAAAAAAAAAAAAGCTTCTTGTAATTTGATGGTGCTATCCAATTTTCAGGAGGTTGTCTGAACTATACATAGTAGCATCTTTCCCAGTTATTTTTATTTTCAATTTATCAAGTTACTATAAAACAAACAAACAACCAAAAACTTCATAAAACGCCATGGAAAATAATATACAAAAGTAGGAAAAACAGTCAACATTGATTCTTACTTGAAAAATTCTGTTTTTTCCTCCTCAGATTTCAGTGTTAAACTATTCAGAAAGCTTACCACTTCTAAGAAATCATTTCTGAAAAAGTTTAAATGGCCATTATTGAGCAAAGACATACAAACAGAACAGAATACTTCAACATCTACAAATAAAAATGATTCATATGCAAATAGAAAGATGCAGTCATGCTTCACAGTGAAATGATACCAAAACACAAACTTAAGAACAATTCATGTTAAATTTTCAGCCTCAGGCTCTGCGCAAGCTAGTTGTTAAAAAATAAAAACAAAAAACTAACTACATCACATCAGAAATTATGCTATAAGAACTGGGTGAGTGAAGTAGGAAAATATGTAGACAACAGCATTGATCATTCTTTTAACCAAAGTTTATTTTTTCAATTAGTGTTGCTTATGCATTGATCACAGATTATGAAAAATACTGGAACTATTTAAATCAGGGGTCTCAAACTCAATTTACCTGGGGGCCGCTGGAGGCAGAGGCTGGGCCGCATAAGTGACTCCACAGAGATCCACTCCCCCTGCAGGCTGCACTAATATTATACTTTCATATCACGGTGGGGGCCACAAGATACCGTCCTGCGGGCTGCAATTGGCCCGTGGGTCGCGAGAATGAGACCTCTGATTTAAATCATTGCTCATATCTTATATATTACCATTGCATTGCAGTATTATTTAGTTCCTAATGCAAAGAACAATAGAAAATAGCTAACAATATATAGCTCCTTTTACCAATGTAAATTAGAAAACAAATCATTAAAGCTTTGACAAGTTAGTTTATATTTTAGTAACATGCTTACCTAAAAAAATCATGAAACAGTAGATTGGACAATGGGGAGCGGCATGTTAGATCTGGATTTAGCAAAGTGGAGCGTAATGTATGCTGAAAGCTGGAAAGTACATCCTCTGAAACTAGAACACAAAGTTTAATCAATTCTCTTTGAAACAAAGACAAAAAAGTTCTGTCAAATCAAGAGAGCCTAGTGAAAAATGAAAATGATTTATTCTTTTGCACCTTAAACAAACATTAACTGTCCAAAACAGCTTCTTTTTTTGTTATAGTGGCTATGGAAGAAAATAAAATGAGCTAAATGGAGATACAAGTACTGAAATGGCAACTAAATATAACAGAAACTTATTTCAAAGGAATGGAAGTGAAGAACAGGTTTTTCTACTAGAAAATTCTGAGAAAATAAAACTTTCATAGATGCACACCAGAGTTTATAAGTTTATTTGCTCCACATGTCAAAAACACAGAATTTTTCTGTTTGGAATCAAGATTCCAAATTTTAAAATTAAAGACAAAAAATAATTACACTAAAAATTGTCAACCTTTAAATCAATTCTTGATCCAATCTATACAGCAGGATATTCAAACCACTGCTGCCTTAATATATAACATTGAGTTTTGGGGGGGAAAAAACCTAAGGATTCTAATACACAATCTCTGAAGTTATTAACTGCTGGCTTTAAAAGGCAGTATTTTACAACATTATGGGAAGTACGTACAGGACCTTGTAAAGAAACCTACTCTGTTTAATTACCTGCTGAAAAAAATATCATGGCACAGATAATGGACATTTCAGTTCCTTTGGAGAGAAAATTGTTCTATCGTTTTACATTTTTAATTACTAAAACCAGAACTTTCTTATTTTGTGTTCTTTAGAGCAGAACGGGATGACTCTTAGTGGCCAGCTCAATACAGATTGTGGACATGGCAAGGTGGGAGTGGACAAGGCCCATGCTGGGTCTGCACAGATGACTCGTTGTGGCCAGGTGGGCTCAGACCAGTGGGTGTGGCTGGCTGGATGTGACCGGGTGGACACAGCTAGGTCAGTGCTTAACAGCTCACATTGGCCAACTGGGCACATACAAGTGAGCTCAATCAGGTTGGCACGGATGACTCAGTGGGGATGATTCAAATTACCCAACTGGGCACAGCTGGGTGGACAAGGGCAGGTGGGTGCCCTTGGTAGGTGAGGCACTGGGTAGGTGTGGAACAAGTTGCACCAGCCAACTGGATGTGGGGACAACTTAGCACCCCACCAGCTCTTCGCCTCCCTTGAGTTGGGTGCCATTTCATCCCACTCCAGTGCTGCAACCTTAAAGGGAAAGAAACTCATGAAGTCTCCTAGAACCGGCACTGGAGTCCAGCGGTGGTTGATCCACTACCCTGAAAGCAAGTTCCCCGTTGCCCTCCTCCTCCTCATCAATCCTAACAAAAGGAAGGTTTCACTTCACCTGGATCTCAAGAGCTATCATGTTTTATATATTCCCCCAAGGGAGACAAAGCCTCATCTTCTCCAGATCTCGCTGTATATAATTGTAGGAGTGAAGAACTGCACTTTTTATCTATTCTGATTTGTGAGTATATTAACATTTATGGCAATATTCTATTTCCAAGAATTCTTACCTTCTTCATTTAAAAAAGAAAGCAGTTTTTCAACCATTACACCAAATGAGTAGGCATCTCGGGAATACCCATGGCCTTCAGGAAGAAGCTGGAATTCTACAGACTGGGGAATAAAAATATTATATGGAAGACACTAACCAATTCTGAAACATTACCTTTAAATATACCAATTTCCTTAAGTTTTTTAAAATATACAGTATATACGTCTTTCTACTGAAATACAAAAAGTACCATATCAGAGATAAGTTACCAAAACGATTGTTGGTACTTACCTAAACAATGATTCTAATGATGAGAGAAGGAGGTGCTACCAGTGGGCTATAATCAATCCTCATTGGTCTGTTGACTGAGAGGAAGGAACTACCCCTCCCCACCAAGCTGATACTCTAATCTAGGACGGGAAGGTAGCACCTCCCTCTCATCATTAAAATTGTCATTCAGGTAAGTACCAACAATCGTTCTCAATGATAAGCATAGGGAGGCGCTACCAATGGGACATACCAAAGCTAGGGGGGGGGGGAAGGATTTATAAATGGGTAGCGGCTGGTGGAGCCACTATTTGCTGCAACACTCTACGGCCAAATGAAGCCTCAGCTGATGCGTAAGCGTCCAACCTGTAGTGCCGAATAAAAGAAGTAGGGGTTGCCTTACAGATATTTTCAAATGGCGCTCTAGTCGCCCATGCAGCCGACGTGGCCGCAGTGCGAGTAGAATACACAGTAATTCCTTGAGGAGGACTTTTGCTCTTAGCTATGTAGGCTAAGGAAATCGCTTTCCTCAACCACCTACCTATCGTACTAGATGTTACCCGAGCACCCTGCGTGGATGGCTGAAATGATACCAGAAGTGCTTCAGATTTATGGAAGGAAGCTGTTTGCCTGAGGTAAATCCTCAATGCCCTGCGGACATCCAGCCTATGCCAAAGATGCTCCCTTGGATGAGATGGAGCAGAACAAAAATTGGGCAACACTATCTCTTGTGCTCAGAGTATTAAGCTTTGGTAGAAAAGCAGGGTCTAACCTTAGTGTTACCTCTCCTGGTGGAAGATGCATAGATCATAACGCGATGAGAGATCCCCAACCTCTGAGATCCGTCTAGCTGATGTTATAGCAAGCAAGAAAGCTACTTTCAGCATTAATAATTGAAGGGATACAGAGTGAATCGGTTCAAAGGGCACTTCCGTCATAGCCTGTAGAACCAAAGGCAAATCCCATGTGGGAAACCTCTGTACCACCAGAGGAGCAATATTAGAAGCACCTTTTAAAAATCCCCTACCTAAGGCAGGTGAGCTAGGAGAACCTGACCCACACCTGATAAAATGGAGGAAAGCGCCGCCGTTTGGTGACGTAGAGTATTGTACACCAACCCCTTGCCTAACCCAGCTTGTAAGAAGTCTAAAACCTGGGGCACAGATGCTTCCTCTGCCCTAATGGACGTCACCTCACACCACTGTACAAATGCCAACCACATAGCATTGTATATTCTAGTTGTCGAAGGTCGCCTGGCCGTTTCTAATGTGGAGATAACCCTAGCAGAAACCTGACCCCTAATTAAAATTTCCCTTTAAAGTGCCAAACGGTTAGTTTGAGCCATTAAGAATTTGAGAATTAACACCCCCTGACACAAGCAAATCTCCTCCCTGGGGATTCTCCAAGGTGGACACACTAACAGTTGGATCAGGTCCACATACACGGCCTCCTGAGCCAATCCGGCACTAATAAAATTATCTCCACCCCTTCTGACACTACCCTCCTGATGGTCCCTGGAAGAAGGGGGAGGGGAGGAGTAAAGGAGGCCCGATGGCCATCTGCATCGCAGCGCATCCATGTCCTCGGCTCCTTGAGTCCAATATCTGGTTACAAATCTCGGCAGTTGAATGTTCACCGGAGTCGCAAACAGATCTATCACTGGAGTCCCAAATCTGTGGCAAATGTTCAGAAATATGTCTGGGTGAAGCTGCCACTCCCCATGATTTACTGTGGCTCAATCTGCCTGGTGATTGGGGGTCCCGGAAATGTGGTCCGCTACTATCGATATTACATGACACTCCGCCCACAAGATCAGTCTGCCTGTAGGGCTAACAAAGGATGAGGACGGAGGAAATCTCTAGAAGAGCCCTCCAGAGGATCTCCCATCACACCCCTGATGGCCCTAGGAGAGACAGAGGGGGAAGGGGAAACATCCATACGAGCACCTCCACCCTCTCTGGTGAGGGATGGGGCTAAGGAGGCCGGACTAGAAGCTCTGGAGGGAGACCTGCTTGTCCGACTCTGTTGATCCAGCAAACACTCTGCCCAGGCCACACGTTTCTCCAGGGCCCCCTGTCTACGTTGTTCATCCTGCAACATGGCTGTACGTTGTGCCGCTGGTGTCTTCGCGGTTGTAGACCTCAGTCTTGCCCCAACAACTATTGCCTTAGAACCCTGAGTCCCAGGTGTGCCCTCTTGCCTGGCAGACCTGCCAGCGCTAATCTTCATTCACTCCACTAGCAAACTCGTGGAAATTCCACTCAAGGGGTCCTCCTTCCCTCAGATGGCTTGCGGCTCTCACTATTATGGCAGTAGCCTCGTGTCACCAAAGAAATGGCTGCCACTGGTCTTTTTGCTAGTTCAAAATGGCCACCGCCTGCCTTGGAACTCAAAATGGCTGCCACCTTCAATTAACAGCTGCCCACTTCGGAAAAATGGTGGGCAGCTGAGGAAAGCGCTGGATTATGCATTGATATTCACTACTGTGCCTAGACGGCTTGGAGGGAGCCCCCTGCAAGAATCCCGCTAGTGCGCTGCCAATCCTGACAGGTGCTTCCTGTGGTGGCTGCTGGCTCGCTACAAGGGAAGGAATTTTTAAAAAACTGAGCCGTGGCTTGCCCGTCACTGCGGGTCACCGCAACGCAAGCAAGTCACAATTTTACTTTACAGCAACCTGTTACCTCATCTGCTGTGAAGCTATAATTTTAAAAGCTGCCGGATGTAGCCAATTGCGATCTGGCACCGCACAAGGAGGCGACGAGCCCGACGCCTCCCCCACTCACTGAAACAACAGTGCAAAACTTTTTTTGAATAAAGTTTAGGAAAGATACGAACAAATTAGTCAAATTCACCTCAATTAAGGATAAAATCACGGAAAATAGCAAGAGCTATGAAGAAATCCAGCCAATTGGACCATGGACTGAGAGGAAACTGGGCAGAAGGAGCAGAGGTGTGGCTGCAACAATTTTCTCTCAGTCAACGGACCAATAGGGATTGATTATAGCCCACTGGTAGCACCTCCCTCTGCTCATCCTTGAGAAGGAGGAGACTAAAATTTAAATAAAAACAATATGCAGAGAGTATAGAAGAAACATCATATAATCTAGGAGGGGCTGTTTGACATACAATAAGGCTACGGCCAGAGTCACAGCATTTGGTAAGAGGTACATTAAAGAACTTTTTTGGTCCTGAAATCAACGACATAATCAGGGAAGGAACTCTTGCAGTGGGCAAATTGCATTAAGTAGGACAAGATAAAAAGCAAGAAAAGGCTCTACAAGAAAGGTTTAGAGAAAACAGAGCTACTTTTTTAAAGTACAGGCTTTCAGAACCACAGGAGTTACTTCCAGGATGATAAAGAGCCTATAGACATTATTTCACAAATAATAGAGAGAGATGATACAAAATACTCATAACAAGTAATTTCTATCATGTTCAATTAGGGGAATAAACTGAAATTACAGATGAGAGTCTGATACTAAAAAATTTTTTCAGGAAAATAATTAAGTGATCAAATTTGTGAACATATAGAAAATATTGCATTATTTTCTTGGAGTAACATATTTTTGTCAAAGCTAATATTCTTGAATTCAAAATTTCTACTACCACAGATAGGTGAATTAGTTGATACTTGATGCTTGTCAATTAGCTGCTTATCCACCTGGCTGTAGCAGTAGAAATTTTGATGTAGAATATTGAATACTTGATATATTCATTAATGGTTCATCATTAATTTAAAATGACACCTTAAATAGTGTGTCACACAGGATTTTTGTCTTATACTGTATATACTATCTAAAACATTTAGAAATTATCTAGATGTGTGATAAAGCGATCCACAGATCTGCAGAACTCAGTATTGTGCCCCGTTCTTACTGGGCCATGTAGAGCAGCCGTTTGCAAGCTGACCTCAGCAAAGCAGGATTTCCCCCGCCTTCTGCCTTTCTGCATTGTCTCTTTAACTCAAAATAGGATAATGAGCCACAGTTTGTGCTTTGCAATTTCTATATTTCCTGTTTTTAAAAAGTTTTAAAAGGAAGGGGGAGAAACAGGAGCTGGTGCAGTGATACGGAGAACAGACAATGAAGGGTTAAGTGTTAAAACAGTGATGCAGAGGGCGGGGTGGGAGACAGCTTTGCCTTCCAAGTCAGATTTCAAACAAGAAAAAGCATCACTCTCTTCATCGCCCTTTTAAACGGCTGCTCCACGTTGCCTAGTAAAATCGTCCCACAATACTGAGTTCTGCAGATCTCTGGAATGCAAGCAAGGATTGAGAGGAGTGGAGATGGCTGCAGGGACCCCAAGGAAAGGAAGCAGAGCAAAGGGGTATGGGGGGGGGGATGCCTTGAGAGGCCCAAGGCAGGCATCCCTGAGGCACCCCGTACGCATTTAATGACCCCTGCATTCATCCTTATTTCATTTAATGTATGCATTGGGGTGATCCAGTGCATCTAAACTCTGAATAAACTCATTACATTCAGAAAGGGATGTTTTCTAATAATGATCTGTTGTAATACTCTCTGACATGATCAGTATATTATATTTTTAATGCTTAAACAAGCATATTACAATTTATGATGAATGGCTTGTGTTTGTTCTATCTTAAATTTTTCCACATTGCCCTCCTTATATGGTCTTAACTCTGGTTCAGTAGTTTAGCTGCATTGCTGCAATACTTGCTTAATGCTAATCTTCGTTTCTATTGAGCAGACTACAGATTATCTCATTAAATAATGACATAATAAAAATAGGAGTATGAAGGTGGGTATATTTGCCACCATGAGTTATTTATAAAAATAATAAAGTCAGGGTACAAATAAATAGAAAATAGAGGACAGGTAGGTAGGTAGGTAGGTAGGCAGGCAGGCAGGCAGGCAGGCAGGCAGGCAAACAGACAGACAGACACACAAACACACACACGGGGGGAACTGACTTAAAATAGAGGGACTTTTGCCTTTTTGGTTTTTCTTTTCCAATTTGTTTGGTTTTCATCAGCCTATTTTAGCATTTGTATTATGACAGCAACTCTCTGATTCCAAGCTACCTCTGTCCTTCCATTCACCCATTATTTTGTTTTTAATCTTCATTAACTTTTTTATATATGTAGATATTCTGGGATGTTGTATTCTTCCCTGTTTTCCCAAACCAGAATTGCATTTAAGTACAACAAATCAAAAGCACATGAATGCTGCTTGGAGCAGTACATATGAAAAATGTCTAAATGTCATAATAAATTAAGACAACATTCAGAGTTAGCAGGGTATCTTTAAAAAGTAATTAAATCTTAGGGTACATTGCAGAACCATAATGTCACTTGCAAGATTGCCAGTTCTGGGCATATTTTATGAAAGGTGTTGGTAAAGTGACTGCATTCAAAGAACAGAAGACAGGAAACTTGAGGGGATTGGAAATTAAGTACTATGAGGTTCTACAGAAAGAGCTGGATATATTTTTCATGGAGAAGAAAACTTAAAAGGGGTAAGAAAATAAATATGACATATTTAAAACTCAGGGCAGAACTGAATTTCTTCAAAGACTAAAAGTAGACCCTATGCCAGTGATGGCTAACCTTTTTTTCCTTGGGTGCCAAAAGCACGCGTGCGCGCGCTGTTGTGTGTGCTCACGTGCCCATACCCATAATGCAATGCTTCTCCCACACGCCCCTTCCTCTGCACATCCGTGTGACACCCCCTCTGCGCTCCTCACCCCCCCTTCACATAGGCGCGTGATCCCCACCCCTGTGCTCGCCTTGCGGATGTGTGTGCAACATCCCCCACTTTTGGCCTCAGATCCCAAAACAGCGCTGGAGGAGGGGAGGGAAAGCTTTGCATCTCAAAACAGGATTGAGAGGGAGGGAAACCACCTTTTCTCAGTGCTGCCTTGCAATCGGAGGCTTCTCAAAACAGCGCTGTTTCAACAGCGCTGTTTTGCGGAGGGAAGACTTTCCCCTTCTCAGGGCTGCCTTGCAATCGGAGGCTTCTCAAAACAGCACTGTTAAAACAGCGCTGTTTTGCGGAGGGAGGATTTTCCCCTTCTCAGCGCTGCCTTGCGATGCCATCCTGAAATCTCTGGAGAGAGAAAAACAGCTGAAATGCAAACCAGACGTTTATTCCCGAACTTCCGGTTTGCAGGTTGGGTTGTTTTTCGCTCTCCGGAGGCTTCAGGAAAGCCTCCAGAGGGCAAAAAACAGTGAAAAATGAAAGCCAAAATCAGCTGGCCAGCACGCACATGCGCGCTGGAGCTATCAGGGCAACGTCTTGTGTGCCCTATGAAATGGCTCCGTGTGCCACCTGTGGCACACGTGCCATAGGTTCGCCATCACGGCCCTATGCTATAGGTATGCAAATAAATATCAGAAAAAACTTCCAAACAATTATGTTCTAGAAATCATAGTAAATAATGACGTTTGGGGAAATTTTCATCTAATATTTACATGTTGTTTTTACTCCATTTGGCAGACATCAATGTAACAGACTTCAACAATACAACAAAAATCCTACCTTAACTTATGAAATCTAATATCATTTATAAATGGTTATAACTGATGTAAAATGACACAAATTATATATTTTGTATCGTGCTTAAATGATGTAACATTTTATAAATACATTATATCATTTGCATAATGACATAACTAGGATGATGTATTTTATGATTTAATAGGTAATAGGACAAAGTAAGTAAATGACAAAGACATACTCCTGAGCTCACCATTAAATCAAAGTCTCAGTGTACCTGCATAATTCAGAAAAGCATAGATTTTGAATAAAAAATTATTTTGATTAACACAAATTTTAAGAATATAACTCTTATGTCAGTTTTATCAATTTTCCTTACAGAAGGGTCTAACACTGAATGATACCATACCATCTTGATATCTTTAAAAGATATAAAACATCTTTTATAATATGAATGCAATAGATGCTGTAGAGTTACCTTTTGGTTACTACACATGTATAACGAAACGCACATTAACAGAAACTATTTTCTGAAGTTATCTTTTAGACTGGCCTCAGCAGAGGTGTTAACAATGATAACACCTACCTGTTCTTCAGGTGGAATCCCTGTCTTCTCTCGTATTGACTGGATACTATGCAGAAACTGCAATGGATGAAACAATGGAAAGCTATATTAATGCAGAGGAACAAGAAGCTACAGAAGCCTGTATTTGTTAGCTTTGTCCTTTCTTTACCACACATCTGTATATTTATTCAAATATCAACAGTATTTCTCTACCCCTCTATTCAAAAATTCCAATGAATCATTTCAAGCTATGTTGCATATAGACCAAAACTTCTGTAATACGATTGTGAAATATTTGATTCGACAGGAATTTCTCCAGCTGGACAGATGTGGGAGGTGTGGGATCTTAAGAGTCTTACATGAACCCTGTCTGACAAACCATCTCTGAAGATTCTTTTGAATCAGAACCCCCACTGAAGGTGGGGGCAAAAAAGGGCAGTGTCTCATTGGATCCTGAGGGAAACAACAGATTCCTCTTGGGTTAGAGATTTGCCTATGAATCAGAGTGGGGTGGAAGCCATCAACATGGTTGATAGGATGCTGGCTTTTTGTCAAGCAAAAAGAGCAGGAGAGATAAAAGACCTGGTAGGAGAATTTACCTAACACATCTATAAATTAAACCTGGAAAAGGCAAAGAAATTTTGAGAACATAAATAATGATGGTCAGATCGGGACTTTCTTTCTCCAAAAGAAAAGGAAAAAAGGAAGGTGGAGGGCTGTAACACCAGCCCCCTCAGAAGCTCTTTGTTCATAACGCTTTAGGACAGAAGGATAGAAAGCAGAGAAGTGACAAACCCACACAATTATAAACTTTAAATCTGGCTTTGGATCCTGAAGAGTTTACTTTTACTTTGTTAGAAATCCTCCCAGCTAATATAAACAAGAAAAATCATGTCCTCTTACTGATAACAGATAACTTAACCTTGACTGTGTGGGAAGTTTTAATTAACCAACTGCCATAAATTAGAAGGAGGCAAAAAACTCTTGGTGGATTACAAATTTGCTACAAGTAATTTATTTTGAGCAGTTATTAAGGGAAAGAATAAAACATCACACTCAAGAACTGGGAAATACGAAGGTTTATTTTTTCTTCTCTCTTTTCTCTTTTTTCTCCCTTCTATAAAGGATTAAGATGGCGCCAGGATTAAGATGCAATTTAATTATTTTATTCGGTTTTATGGGTTTAATTTTAACTTTTATAAATTTGTACAGCGTTATTTAATTTGATTTTAACTTTGTATGTATTGTCATGTTTTTAGTAGTTTTTAATTTTACCTGTACATCGCCCCGAGTCCCCTCGGGGAGAGGGGGCGGTCTAGAAATCCAATAAAATAAATAATAATAATAATAAGATGGTGTTAATAAAAAGAAAAAAGAGAAGACAGGAATAGAGAAGTGGGTCAAAAGACTTACTAAGAAAAAAATCAGATACCTAGATATGGGAAAATATAAAGCACGTTTTATTTCTAAATATGATAATAAAATGGAGTTGCTAACTGGTTGAACAAAAATATATGGAATATGGATAAATATGAAACTGATATGGGGAGGTTGTAAAGGAGAAGTTTGTTTTTCACTCTTATACATGATAATTAAATTAATTAAATGGAGGTGCAAATTGATTGAAAATGACAACAGAAAGATAACTAAGCATGGGTTAAATATATGAAACATGGATATATATAGAACTTTTTAAATGATGAATAAAGTGAGATGTTTACTGCCTGTCATTTTACCTAATAGACTGGGGGAATTGTAATGAACATTGAACAGTGAAGTTTGTCATTTATAGAAAATTCAAAGGTGAACTAGTCCAAGATATGGAAAAGTGGAGAGGGAACATGGAATGTATCTACAATGTAAAATTACTGAGATTTAAAGACAGAACCACAAATTGGGTGTGTGTAAGGATGTACACCAGGTAAATGAGATCAAGAGTGGGAAGAAAAAGAGAGAGGTAAGGGAAGAGGAGAGGAATAGGAGAGAGTAAGGAGGAGGGAAGAGAAGGAGAGAAATGAGGAGCGGAAAGGGGAGAGAGGAGAAAGAGAGAGGAAGGGGAAGTAGAGTAGGGAAGGATGACAGGGGGAGAAAAGGAGGTAGGGAGGGGGAGGAGAGAGGGAGAAGAAAGTGATGGATAAGGACAAATATGGTGTATGGAGAGCAGAAGAGCTAATAGTGTTTCAGGAGTTGATGGTAAGATAAGTTGATGTAGATATTTGATAATATAAAACAGTGCTGGCTATGTAATAGTATACATGTGATTGTATGTTATAAAAATGAAAAAATAAAAAATTCTACCCCCCAAAAAAGATTGTGAAATATTTTTCAAAAATGGCTTTATCACATAGCAAAATCACTATCTCTAAAAGACGGTGTGCAATTTGTCTGAAAGGAACAGGAAATTCAATTGATGTATACTGGACAATATGAAATATTGATAACTACTGAAAGATAATCGTAGCTTCAGTCCCATCTTGCTTGACTGTACACTTCGCAAATACAGAAGTCAGGTTATCATTCTTACAACCTTAATAATAATTTCACTTTTCTCATATGGTCACAGCTGGGAAACCAAATCCTCACATGCCACAGCAATTAGAACACAGCAATGAATCCTAATTTAAAATTATTTCATATCAAGGCCTCATGAGATATCATATTCTTTCATCTTTAGCAAAGTCTAAATATACATATACATAAGTCATTGCAAGATTGCAACAATATCCATAAGTTCCCTTAACCTTATCAATTAGCTTTGTGACTTCTTGTTCAATGCTGTAAGTTTGGAGATTCTGCCTACAGCTTTGATAAAAGAAATAAGGCAATATGACTGATTTATAATCTTATACATGCTGGAATATAAAAATATCCAAATTATTCAAGAGTGGAATGCAATGGTGAAGACCATTCAAGGAACAGGAAGCAGTCCCCTTATGTGTGACAACAGAATAGGATGCTTGACTCTACCTCTGCTGTTGCTTCATTCTGCTTGCAGACAGTTTCCATGCCTCCTAATTTCCAGTGTCCATCCTCACTCACAAATACAGATGATAAGCAGATATTGTTGTGGGTTAGGTTTCCCTAATAGGTGTTTTTAAAAAGATAAAAAATACATAGTAAGACTGGGAATAGTTACATATAAAAAACTCTTGTTAGTACTAATTAGATATCCTGAGACAACAAACCACAGAGGAACTTTATATCCCAACGGAGAACTAGAAAGGTGTGTTATGTCAGGCCAAGTTTATACTAATCAGTTTATTACTGACAGACATCTGGACAAAAAAACAAAGGGCAACCTCCTTGGTGTCTGCAATTTAACTAGAAAAGGAATGCAACCACCTCCCATCAGCAAGCCCTTAATTTCATCATCCCTATTTAAAATACCCTAAATTCTTGTTCCCCTGTCTCCCAATCTCTAGCTTGGGTGAACATTATCCTGCCCTGCCTTGCAAGCTGTAACCATTGTCAAAGCAATAGAGAAAATGTTTGATTGTAATAAAGCTGACTTCCAGCAACCCAACTAACAATGGCTTTTTAATTGAAATAGAATACTTTACAGTAAGATGCTCCCTCTCCTGCTTATTCTTTCAAAGATCAAATATAATTAAAATATGATAGTGGCAATTAATATTCTATTATTTAGATAAGATTGAAAGAATTTTTCTTATTCTGGAAATTATGACATCTTAGGGAATAGAATGGTATGGAGGACCCGGATGGAGGACCTAGTAGCTGCATGGAATAGTGCGGCCATTGGGCCTTGGACTGGGTTGCGCCTTTGCGGCCACTCTTGCGGCAGCGAACCACCCTGGCTCCCTGGTTTTCCGAGGAGCTGAGAGTGATGAAGCGCCACAAGAGACGCCTAGAGAGGAGATGGAGATCCACACGCTCTGAATCTGACCGAACACAGGTAAGATCCCAGTTGAGGACTTACATTATGGCGATAAGATTGGCCAAACGTCGGTATTGTGCCACTCTTATCGCGTCCGCAGATAACCGCCCTGCCGCCCTGTTTGGGGTGACCTGCTCCCTCCTTCACCAGAGGCCGCGGGAAGCCCCTCTACAGGGCAGAGCAGAGGAATTTGGAGAGTATCTGCAGGACAAAATTGCTCAGATTCGGAGCGAGTTGGTCTCCACCGAAAGTGGTCCGGAGGAAGCGTCGGAAGCGGGTCTTGAGGCACCATTCTGGGAGGAGTTTGACTCTGTTACTTCCGATGATATGGACAGGTTGCGTAGGAGACTGAGGGCCACCACATGTTTATTGGACCCGTGTCCCTCCTGGCTTGTACTAGCATCCTGGGAGGTTTCACGAGGCTGGCTCCAGGAAATAGTGAGGGCTTCTTTGAGTGAGGGGTTCTTGCCTACCGTCTTGAAAGAGGCGGTGGTGAGGCCTCTCCACAAGAAGCCTTCCCTGGACCCAGCATTGTTAGTAAATTACCGTCTGGTCTCCAACCTTCACTTTTTGGCGAAGGTTGTAGAGAGTGTGGTGGCACAACAGTTTCCACGTCATCTGGAGGAAATTGATTATCTGGACCCGCGCCAGTCCGGCTTCCGGCCCGGTCACAGCACCGAGACGGCATTGGACGCGTTGGTGGGTGATCTCTGGAGGGCCAGAGATGGGGGTTGTTCCTCCATCCTGGTCCTATTAGACCTCTCGGCGGCTTTTGATACCATTGACCATGGTATCCTATTGCATCGACTGGAAGGGTTGGGGGTGAGGGGCACCGTTTTACGGTGGTTCTCCTCCTACCTCTCCGGTCGGTCGCAATTTGTATTGGCAGGGGGGCAGAGGTCGACCTCGAGGCCTCTCACTTGTGGGGTGCCTCAGGGGTCGGTCCTCTCGCCTCTCTTGTTCAATACATATATGAAGCCGCTGGGCGAGATCATACGTGGGTTTGGGGTAGATTACCATCTGTACGCGGATGACACCCAGCTGTACATCTCTACCCCAAACGACCCCAACGATGCCGTCGAAGTGATGTCCCGGTGTCTAGAAGCCGTGCGGATCTGGATGGGAAGGAACAGACTCAAGCTCAACCCGTCCAAGACTGAGTGGCTGTGGCTACCGGTGCCCCGGTTCAACCAGTTGACTGCATCACTGGCCATAGGGGGCAAACATCTAGCCCCCGTGGAGCGGGCACGCAACTTAGGCGTCCTCCTGGATTCTCAGCTGTCTATAGAAGATCATGTGACAGCCGTGGCCAGGGGGTTATTCTACCAGGTTCGCTTGGTGCGCCAGTTGCGTCCCCTATTGGACCGGGACACCCTTCGCACGTTCACTCATGCGCTTGTGACGTCTCGTCTGGACTACTGCAATGCTCTCTACATGGGGCTCCCCTTGAGATGCACTCGGAGGCTACAGCTGGTCCAGAACGCGGCCGCACGGGCAGTTATGGGAGTTACTAGATACTCCCATGTAACACCACTCCTGCGCGAGCTGCACTGGTTGCCTGTGGCCTTTCAGGTGCGTTTCAAGGTGTTGATTATCATCTTTAAAGCACTCCATGGCACAGGACCTAGTTATTTGCGGGATCGTATCCTGCCCTATACATCCCTTCGGCCGATTCGCTCACACAGAGAGGGACTTCTCCGGGTGCCGTCCACCAGGCAATGCCAGCGGGCGACGCCCAGGGGAAGGGCCTTCTCTGTGATGGGCCCGACCCTGTGGAACGACCTACCCCCGGATATTAGAATGACCACGGACCTCCGCGCCTTCCGCCAAAAAGTAAAAACCTATTTGTTCCATCAGGCCGGCTTGGCCTAATTTACGCTTCTTGCCCCAGTCTGTTTTCTCAAATTGCTTATTGGGTTTTAATGGGTAGTAATCTTAATGTTCTTAAATTTTTAATACAGGGTAGTTTAATTCGCTTTTAACTTTGAGTGTATTGTATGTTTTTATATGGTTTTTTAATTTTCCTGTACACCGCCCCGAGTCCCTTCGGGGAGAGGGGGTGGTTTATAAATGTAATTAATAATAATAATAATAATAATAATAATAATAATAATAATAATAATAATAATAATAATAATAATAATTATTATTATTATTATTATTATTATTATTATTATTATTATTATTATTATTTTGAATATCATTTTTGAACTCTCCTATTGGTTAGCTTGGGAGATAAATGATTGTCTCATGAGTTTTCTCAGCATTCCAAGGCTAACAAAAATGATGATCAAAGGATGAATCCAGAACAGAGACTGGAAACAAAATGGTAACTGTGCTTCAGGCACATGCCCTAAATCAGGCCTATGAAAAATGCACATATATAGAAAGATGGCATAATGACACAAAATTATGTTAAAAAACAAGAAAACTAAAGCAGTAAAAAGAAACATGTGACATTTGATACAGTAAATACAGTGTAATTAAAGTAACAAACTAATAAAGCCTATCTCCATATGTCTCTCTCTTTATTTTGATTGGAAAGTGCTTAACTGCCACACTCACCCTATCATGAAGAAATACAAGAGCCTGTAAAACATCATAGATCCCAGCACATATCTCTGAAGTAGAGAGAGCCTCCAGGACCTTTTCCAGTGGTTGCACATGCTCTGTAACCAGGTGAATTCCATCTAATTCCACAGTACAGGAAAGGAAGCGCAGAAGGCATGGGTGGCGTAAAGTTTTCAAGTGCTTTCAAACAAAATGCAAACAATCACTCAGTATGACATACATATATGTACACACTTCATATCCAATAGTGAAAAGGGAAAGACAATCAATATTATACACGTCCTTGTCTGTAGCATGATTTCCATATTGTTAATAAGCAAATTGAGTATTTCATTAGAATATTTGGACAAAACTAATTCTAATTTGCTCTCTAGTAGTCAGAATTTCCAGCTATATATTTGTTTCAAATTCTAGCCTCATACAGTACATAAAATGAGACACTCCAAAAGCCTAATTTTAAATAACATCAATTGGTGATGTACATGCAGGCTATCTACATTTTTCAATAAGTCTGTCATGTTTTTGAAGGACAACTCACAAACAATTATATGGAGGTTTCAGTCTCTAATGACAAATACTCTATACAATATGTAAAATTTCTGCTATGATCAAATAATATAAATGCAGACACAAAATCAAAACCTTTAGGATTCCCCAAAGAAAAGTTTTGACATTTACTTTTTACAATTTGTCATAGCCTCTATTTGATATGTATAATAATTTTAGCTCACTTTTCTTAAAATACAGTAAATCCATATGTTTATTCCATATACTTAAAAAATCTAAGAATACTTAAAACTTTTCCAACTATATTAAAGAACATATTACAAGAACTAACACTCTATGATCAGATCATGCATTTCTTTTTTAAAAAGAGAGTAAAGTAGAATAGGCACTAATAAAATTGCAATTGACAGAGCTTCTTTGAGCTCACCTGACCAGAAGGTATTTAAAATAATTTTTAAATGCAGGCAATGCAAATTGGAGAACAATGACACCTTCCCTTACTATAGATATGTAAAATTGATGGCACCTAATCATGAGGTAACAAGTTCCCTAATAAAACATATTTAAGCAAACAACCAAGTTCAGAGAGCACCAAGGACTGCACACATGCAAAATATTTTGAGACTGAAATGTCCAAATACTGAAACATCCCATTCAAATCCATTTTATCCCATGGACATATTTTTGCTGGAAACTGAAAGCAAATGCCAGAAACTGGCAAAAAAATGTCAACAATTGCAATAACATCACTGTAGGATGATGCAAGTAGCCATAAATGTGAGCCATTAGCCAAATGCCCAAATTGCAATCCCATGACCGCAGTGAGGGGGGGGGGGGAGAGGTTTTTTAAAATCATTGGGTGATGGGTAACGGATTGGGGGGGGGAGTCTATAGTAACTTTGAACAGTCGCCAAGTGACTAATCATTAAGCAACTACTACCTGCATGTAAGAAAGTATATAATTTATTCTGCAATGCCTATGTTATTTATCAATTTACTAAATAAAAGCCAACCAATCTAGAACAGTTACGAATCAGCAATATTTTATCAGCCACAGTGATACATAAACAAAAGTCAAATCCTCAGATACCAATTCTGCCCCTATTTTAAACACTAACATATGGCATAACAACAGCACAACATAATGAACTTGCCTCTCACTGTAGTGCAAACTTTCATGTCAGACACTGTTTTATTGTGTAAATGACAAACCAATCAATATGGATAATTATCTGATACAAAAAATGGCAGTGACAAAAAAGCAGCCCATAGAAACACTTTAGCTCTTAAGGATATGCTATGAGTGATTTCAACAAAGCAATTCTGAGCCAAATAATTAGATTATTTTTTTTTGTAAAACAACAAGCCCAAATTTATTCACAAATTTCTCATGCAGTTATAAAACTTTCTAATTATACCTCACATAATTAAGTCATCAGTACAAGATCTGTGTCACTGTCAGCAACTATTAAGTAAAATGGCCAGTTTCTACAAATATTTATTAGTGTCTGAGGCCCTTATATTTATATGTCTAACCATTATTAATATCATGTTCTTCCATGCCTAGGCTTGAATGTAAATAGAACTTAAAATACTAAGCATAATATAATTGCTAATTTCTTGTGAAAATATAGTCAGTTTTTTGTAAAACATTGTTTATATTTTAATGTTAATACAAACCCAACAAATATATTCAATAAATTATAACAGATCAACAATAATCAAGTATGTTGACTTTTGCTTCTGGTTTCTGAAGGCGTCGGACGTGCTTTGTGCTTCGTCCGCCACTTGCTGTACCGGTGGGCTTCTTCGGAAGCATGGAAGACCCCAGGAAGGGGCTTCTGCCGTAGGAGCGGCTCGCTGGGAGCCCCCAGCCTGGCGGCGGCCGGTGAGGTCCCCCCAGCCTCGCTCTAGGAGCTGGGGAGCAAAAAGGGTTGTTGTTTTTTGCCTCTTCGCTGGATGGAACTCGGGAGCTATTAGCAGAATAAGAAGAGTAGCGGAATGCCGGAGGTGAAAGACGCTCCCTAATCTTTTGAATTGCAGATGAAGGATAAGCGATAAATCACTGTAAGTGCTAATTCAATCAACTTAGAATGGATATTGGAGGGGGGAGTTTTCAAACCCCCCTCGGACAAAGCGGCTATTAAGTGATCCCTCTCCTTTGAAATGGAGAGAGGAAGGATTAACTTGCTATTTGAATAAACTATGGGAAAGAATTGTATTTTTCCCTCCAAAATTACCAAAGAAGGATTATAAACTTTTTACTCCAAACATTCCTCCCAGAGACTCCCAAGTCTCTCCCAATATGTGGACTCCTGGTTTTGGACTGTAAGATTTCCTTTTTCTAAAGTGAATTTTTAAGACTCTTAAGACTGAACTCTCACTCGGACTCGCTGATACCTCGGACTGTCTCGGTCGTCCGTTTCTCCGGCGCCATTTCTTTGTCAATTAAGAAACTAGAACTGACACAATGGCTTATAGAAAGCCACCAACGGGAAAATCAGCTTCTGCCCCATCCTCTGCTGTCTCCAGCCCAACTGCACAGTTGAAAATCCCTGCATTTTTACAGAAAGAATCTGCTGGAGAAGGCTCAAAGGACCCGTTGGTTGTAGAAATGTTTTGGGAAATAATGAAAAATATGAATAGTATGAATGAAAATATGAATGAAATGCGGAAAGAAATGTCAGAATTAACATTAGAACTTAGGGAAGCGCAACGAAACACAACGGAAACTAAACAAAAAATAGAGAAGCTAGAGAGGGGTGCGGCTGAGATAGGGGAAGAGGTGGAAGGGATTCGGAGGGAGGGTTTAGAATTAGGAGCAAACATGACCAAAATTGAATTTGAAAGAATGTCTTTTTTTCTCAGGTTCCAGAATATACCAGAGTCAGAAAATGAAAATCTTAAAGATCTTATGAGTACAATATTAGCAGAATACCTTAAAAGACAGAAAGATCACCTCTGGTGGGATATGGACCTGGTTTATAGAATTAATTCAACTTATGCTAGGATAAATAATGTACCAAGAGAAGTCCATGTTAAAATTTCTTAGGAGATCCACAAGGGATGAGATATTGAGGGCTCAACAGGATGGCACTTTAAAATACTAGGATAAAGAAATAATCATTTTGAAACAGATACCGAAAAAAATTAGAGAAATAAGGAGGTAGTATTCCTTCCTATCTAAAAAATTATATAAAAAGGGAATATGGTTCAAGTGGTTATTGCCAGAGGGAATGCTGATCTTCTGGGAGGGAGGTAAAGTAAGAATCAAAACATTAAGTGAGGTTGAAGATTTTATTAAAAAACATTCTCCTCAGCTGGGAGGCGAAGACGGGGGAACGGAGGGAGCGACGGCCCCGCCCGGGGACAGGGAAGAGGAGTCAATTGCAAAAAGACTTAGATCGCAAAAATAATTTTATTTGAAATACTATTGTAATTGTTGATACAAGATAAAATGGCAAAAAAAAGATGATTGAATAGAGGCTATACAATGTAATATTTTTATATGTTTCACTTTTACTTTTAACATTGTAAATTTATGAAGTTTTGGGAGGGTCAACACCAACGGCAGGGAAGCTACCAAAATGTTACCTTTACCCTATACCTTTTCCCCTGTAAAAATTTTGAAAACCAATAAAACACTTTTTCAAAATAAATAAATAAATAATCAAGTATGTTATGTGTATCCAACCATAATCCTGTCAGAAAAATACTCTATGGGGCTATACATACCATGGTATATCAGTAATCACTAAGAATTAAACTCAATTTTACCTTTTGTACTGCCATTTCAAAGGCCATGTTTCTTTTCCCCATAAATTGCCCTTGAAATTTCTACTAAAAAGACATTTCTGAAATTTCTATGCAAATAGTGATAATATAATAAATATTTAAATACCTTGGCAGCTCTGTTAACATTGTCTTCATTCTCTCTGTTGTAAACAAACACTGAAGCAAGTTTGTCATGCTGCAAAATTGCTGAATAAATATTAACTCCAGAAGGTAGTGTAAATGAAGGTTCATCCACTGCATCACGCTTTAAAGCACTGTTCTCTGATCCCATTACCTAACTCAAGGTGTCTTGGAATATATTTTATAGTAGAAGCTTTAAAGAGAAATGATTTCAGACAAATTGGTCCCAATTAGTGAAAAATTCCTTACATTCATCAGCATTCATAACAAATTGTGATCCTAACAAGGAGAAGGGCGGGGTATAAATTTAATAAAATAAAATAAATAAATTATGCCATAATACAAATCTTACAATTACACACTTACTGTGAATCATTTGTACAATCCAGAAACCTGTATGTTGGTATTTACATAGTGCACTCCCCATTCCTCACCCTTTCCTTCTTTGTACAAAGCAGGGGGAACATAAGAAAAAACAACTTTTCACTCCTTTAGGACAGATGTGAGATTAAAACTGAAAATATAAACCAATTACCTACAGAGTAACTCATATTAATCAAAGTAGGTCTTCCAAGTTGATATACTTATGACTATACTGAAGTAACCTGAAGAAAAATGTTTAAATGTCTACCAATATCTTGAACATAGACATTTCAAGTTTTTCAGTATATGTGCATATCTTAAAGTAAACACGACACTGTTACTGAGAACAATTTAACCAAAAACACTGATCTTGTACAGAAAATGAAAAAGGTTAAGTCAGTTTATATGTGCTATTGAATCTCTAAATGAACAGAAGCTGACACAGCCACTAAATGGTACAAATTTAAATAAAACAGTTCTAAAACACACTTTCAAATTAACTATGAAGTACTACAAGAAAGAAAGCTCAAAGTTTGGAAATGGTCTTCACAGTAACCAGATTTGAATATTTTTGAAAATCTATGGAGAACTTATATATACTGGTAGTCCTCAACTTACAACCACAATTGAGCCCAGAATTTATGTTGCTAAGTGAGAAATTTGTTAAGTGAGTTTTGCCCTATTTTGTGACCTTGCTTGCCACATTTGTTGTTGTTGAATTAGTCACAGAGTTGTTAAGTGAATCTGGCTTCCCCATTAACTTGAGCCCAGGACATTGTGACCGTCATAAACATGAACCAGTTGTCAAACATCTAAATGTAAATCATGTGACCATGGGGATGCTGCCATTGTCATATGAAAAATGGTCATATGTCACTTTTTCAGTGCCATTGTAACTTTGAACAGTTTTATTTATTTATTTATTTATTTATTTGATTTGATTTGTAGACCGCACACTCTCCCCGGAGGGACTCGGGACGGTGCACAGGACTTTAAAAACATATATAAATACAACAATACAATATTTAAAATAGAATTAAATAATTTACCTGCGCTAAAAGTTTAAAACCTTAAAACCCTTTATACTAATCCCAGCAATCCCTATTAAAACAATTTAAATTTATATTACAAACCTAGGAAGGATAGATTAGGCCAGGCCGGCCAGATGAAAAAAGTAAGTTTTTAGCTTTTGGCAGAAGGAGCGGAGGTCCGTGGTTGTTCTCAGTTCGGGGGGGTAGGTCGGCCCCATCACAGAGAAGGCCCTTCCCCTGGGCATCGCCCGCTGGCACTGCCTAGTGGACGGCACCCGGAGAAGTCCCTCTCTGTGGGAGCGAATCGGCCGCAGGGAAGTATGAGGAAGAATGCGATCCCGCAAATAACTAGGTCCCGTGCCATGGAGCGCTTTAAAGATGGTAATCAACACCTTGAAGCGCACCCGAAAGACCACAGGCAGCCAGTGCAGCTCGCGCAGGAGTGGTGTTACGTGGGAGAACCTGGAGGCTCCCAGGACTGCCCGCGCGGCCGCGTTCTGGACTAGCTGTAGTCTTCGGGTGCACCTCAAGGGAAGCCCCATGTAGAGAGCGTTACAATAGTCTAGATGGGATATGACGAGTGCATGAGTGACTGTGCGAAGGGCGTCCCGATCCAATAAGGGACGCAACTGGCGTACCAGGCGGACCTGGTAGAACGCCCCCCTGATTCGCCTACCGATGGCAGGTTGAAATCCCCCATGACTAACAATCTGGGGGTCTCAACCGCCACCTCAGCGATCACCTCGAGGAGCTCAGGCAGGGCTGCTGTTACATAGCGGGGAGCCAGGTATACAATCAGAATGCCCAACTGCCTCCCTAGGCCCCACTTCACGCAGAGGGACTCACAGCCGGTGGTCTGTGGTACAATGGTCTCTCTCAGCTCCAGGCCTTCCTTAATAATAATAACAAGTTACTAAATGAACTTTGGAAGCTGAGGACTACTGTACAGTATATGCAAAAAGACCAAATAATATTTTTGAGTTCTGCAAAGAAGGCAGAGGCAAATATAAACACTTTTAAGTCTCTTTAAGAAATTTGCAAAAACTATTATTTCAGCCAGAGGAAGTTTATAAAGTAGTACTGAGTTTCCAAGATTTTGCATCTGTCCTATAAATTGTTTTCTTATTTTGAATTGGTAAGCAACTGCACATAAATAGTAGGTATATTCAAATTTGCAAAAAGATTTATTTAAATTTGTACCATGAAGGGGTAGAAACGGTGGAAAATAAAAAACAGACAAAAAAATTCATTGGGTCTGACAGTGGTATAGGAAAAATTGAAAAGGGGGGATGGGTCCCAACAAAAGGAAATAAAAAACAAGACAAAAGATTTCACTGAGTTTGACAGTGGCATAAGGAAAACTGAAGAGGGGGGTTATGCCCCAACAAAAGGAATTACAAAAGATTTCACTGGGTTTGACAGTGGCTTGGGGAAAATTGAAGAGGGTGGATATGTCAAAACAAAAAAAAAGGGAGAAGACAGGAATAGAGAAGTGGGACAAAAGACTTACTAGGAAAAATCAGACAATTAGAAATTGCTATATGGGAAATATAAAGTTGAGATATGTGGTTCACTCCTATATATGATAATTAAACTGAGTTGCTAACTGATTGAATATAATAATGGATAGATAATTAAATAAAGGTTAAAATATATGAAATATGGACAAACATTCTCCACTGTTATATGGAGAATGCAAAGTAGAGGTATGTGATTCACATTTATATATGATAATTAAATTGAGTTGCTAATTGATTGAATATGACAATGGAAGGACAATTAAGTATAGGTTAAAATATATGAAATATGGACATATAGAACTCTTAAAATGATGAACAAAATGAGGTGTGTACCGCTTGTTATTCTACATAATAGATTAATGGAATTGCAATAAACATTGAATAGTAAGCATTGTCATTTAAAGGCAATTAAGGGTAAGCTAAGTCAAGATATGGAAAAATGGAGAGGGAACATGAAATATACCTATGATGCATGCTTTCGTAGATTTTCACGGGTGTAGGTATGCTGGTATTGCTGGCTTTGGGTATTTTCCCATGTATATAGCATGGAAATGTTATTGCAACGGTTCGGCAAGATCTCACTTGCCATCCTCAGGCTTCTCTCTAATTCCATGCTATATACACGGCAAAATACCCGAAGACAGCAATACCAGCATATACACACACACACATACACACACACTTGTGTCACAACACCCTGTTAAGCCCCAATTAAGGGAGGAAGCATACTTCTTTCCTTTTCTGCCTTTTGGCTCATCACCAGAGACCATCTAGACAGAAAGCTATGAGTTCCGTTGTGTACTTTTTTTATATGTGTGTTAGGTTTTTGAGCTGATCAATAAATAAATAGTCTCCCTGATTTATTTATTGATCAGCTCAAAAATCTAACACACACACACACACATAATCCAGAAAACGGATCCAAATGGTTCTTTGAGCAAGTTTGCTGACCCCTGACTTAGGGAATCATGAAATATACTATTTGCCTTAACTGATTAAAGTGAAGGCAGAAAATCAGCAGAAATAGAAACTTTTAATTATTCATTTTTCCCCCATACATACAATTTGGAGCAGAATCCCTTCAATGCAAATGAAAGGGAAGCATTGGAAACTTAATTGTAGAGGCAAGGAAACATATATTGAATACGCTTAAATATATAAACTGAAATAATCCATGTTACTACTACTGGATTTGCCTTTCAGTTTAACATCAACATCTCTATTCTACAGGCTTCCCAAATATCTCTTCCTCATTGACTGAAAAGAATGCAAAAGTGTTCCATTATAAGTAACTGAAGTTCATTTCAAAATCAGTGACTGACCATATGAACTAAGGCGGTGGTTGCTTATTTTTTGTTACCGTGCTTACATTTTGGCAAAATTGTTTGGCTTTTCTTTCCTCACTATTCATAGGCTTATATACAATGAAAAAGGCATGTTCATGGTATTCCAGAAATTGTTAAAGAACATTTTCGGTACTTAAATTAGTCAATAATAATTTGTTGCCAAAAACTACAAGCTTCCCTTGCACTGAGCAACTTAAATTCCTCTTTGGCCATGGATTTTTATTTTATTTTAATTTATATCTCTTATTATTTTTAGAAATAACTCAAGGCGGTGAACATATCCAACGCACCATCCTCCTGCTATTGTCCCTGCAACAACCACCCAGTGAGGTGGGTTGGGCTGATAGAGTGACTGGCCCAAGGCTACACAGCAGGCTTTTCATAGCTAAAGTGTCACCTGAATTCAATGGTCTCTGGCTTTTTGGGCATTAAATCAAACTGGCTGTCAAATTCGTTGTATTTAAGTACAATGACAATAAAGATTATACTTAATTTTAATTGTATTTATTTAACTGTCTTTCTGTATTCATTTAGAGATAATGGTGAAAAACACAAAGCACAAATTGAAGTGATAAATAGTAAATGCAATGCACATAAATCACAGAAAATTGAAAGTTTGGACTCATAGAACAAAATTAGTTTGACCACCACTAACTCCTTTTTTTAAAAAAGTGAAGCAACACATTTACCAGAAATGCCAAAGCAGATTCATCATTCTTATTTTTTAATGTATGTACCCCTCATTTCCATTGTGTGGCTCTAGATGGCTTACAACATGCTATTTATGAATTCCCTGTTAACTCTCAGTATTTCATTCTGCTTCCTGGTTCAGCTATGTCACTCAGCTATGTCACTCAGCTGTTCACTGGATCATTCACTCACAGGGAAATATACAAGTTCTGGTCACTTAACTAAAAAGTTGTATAACGTGGCATGCCCCACTGTGGGAAGTAAGGAACAGATGTTCTAGGCAGAAAAAAAATGTTTCAAACACAAACACACAGAAGAGGGCCAGAAGATCATGAAATAAAACAACATTAAGTCTGTAACTCAATGTCAAATCATCAGACCTACTCTTATATTTCAGAGACAGACGAGCAGAAAGAGAAACTGACCGACTTGTCCAATTGAACTGTACAGTCTGTAAATGTGCCGGTTAATATTTAAAATGTCACAGGAGTCTCCACCTTTCTGGAATAAAATTCTATGACAATAAAACAAGGCACTAATAATGCTCCGACGTTGCGCTGCTCTCTTCCTTTGCTGAACTGCGCCTCAGCGCTGATGGCAGGCAGTCTGCTTACTGCATGGTAAGCAAAACGCCAAGACTGGGACCGGGACCAGAGCTCTCCTGAAAAGACACCGAGCCCCAATAGTTAATCCTTTCTCGGCAGCGTCGAGCTCAGCAATTACCCCCGTCACCGGGAAATCAAGCGCCCTTCCCCCGCCCCAGAATTGCCCGGGCTGTCACCGCCGGTTGGCTGGCGCCCTCTCACCTGCCACCCCGCCGAGGGGGAAGGAAAGAATCGAGCTGCCCTCACCGCCCCGCTTCCTTAACAGCCACTTCCACAACAAGCGCTGAGGGAAGGGGAAGGTAAATTTCCGGCTTACGCAGACCATAGAATCACACCGGAGGATCCATTGACGCCCACAAGATCGTCCTTCGCTCCGCGCAGTGGTCGGGGGCGCCATATTGAATGAGGGCAGAAGAGGCTGGCAGGAAGCGCTGAGTCGACGGAGCGGGGCTTGCTAACCGAAGGGACGTGATAATGTCGATTAATAAAGAATTAAGCAAAAATGCCGATTAGGAAGCTAGGGAAAACGCTGGTATGTCCCTATTGCAACTCTTGCCACACTTAATTTCCAATAATATTTTGCCTTTGCATGGTGTGTAGGAAACCTTCGTCTTATGATGGAAGCAGCTTTCTGGGATGAAATGGCACTTTTCACGCGGCTGCACTAGAGCAAGCGCTGTTCTTCGGTGTAAGAGCAGAAAAGTGCGCCAGCGAGAACTGGGGGGGGGGGGGTCCCTTAACATTGCAATCTTTAAACCGGAGGCGTAGCTCTGCCTGGCGGTAAGGAGTGCCTCCTTTGAACCCCTGGCCCTTGGGACTGCTGCTGTTGGTTCTGTGATCCTCGTGGGTTGCAGCAAGCGAGCCCTTCCCTCTGCTTCTCCTGTCAACCATGGCAACAGAATAAGCGGGGAAAGCAGGAATACAGCCCCTCCCCCCCCCCCCCTTCTGCTTTGCTTGCAAAGCGAGGCAGATGAACAAGTCGAAAGAATGAGGGAGGGAGGTATTCTGTAGATCAGTGTTTCTCAACCTTGGCGGCTAAGTTTAGTTGATCAAAGTTTTTAATTTGGGGGTTTTAATTATGTTTTAGCGCAGGGTTTAAATTTAAATTTAAATATGAGCCAGCAGTGTGCAGCAGCTGCCAAAAAAGCCAACACAGTTCTAGGCTGCATAAACAGAGGGATAGAATCTAGATCACGTGAAGTGTTAATGCCACTGTATAGTGCCTTGGTAAGGCCACACCTGGAATGCTGCATACAGTTTTGGTCGCCACGATGTAGAAAAGACGTGGAGACTCTGGAAAGAGTGCAGAGAAGAGCAACCAAGATGATTAGGGGACTGGAGGCTAAAACATATGAAGAACGGTTGCAGGAACTGGGTATGTCTAGTTTGATGAAGAGAAGGACCAGGGGAGACATGATAGCAGTGTTCCGATATCTCAGAGGGTGCCACAAAGAAGAGGGAGTCAAACTATTCTCCAAGGCACCTGAGGGCAGGACAAGAAGCAATGGGTGGAAACTAATCGAGGAGAGAAGCAACTTAGAACTAAGGAGAAATTTCCTGACAGAACAATTAACCTCTGGAACAGCTTGCCTCCAGAAGTTGTGAATGCCCCAACCCTGGAAGTCTTTAAGAAGATGTTAGATAGACATTTGTCTGAAATGGTATAAAGTTCCTGCCCATGCAGGGGGTTGGACTAGAAGTCCTATAAGGTCCCTTCCAACTCTGCTATTGTATTGTATTGTATTGTATTAATATAGTTTTAATGAGTCTTTGTATTTTGTATATTTGTATTTTTAATCTTCCTGTGCGCCGCCTCGGGTCCCTTTGTGGGAGATGGGCACGGGATATAAATATGATAAATAAATAAATAAATAAGTCCTGTGGACTTCAACTCCCAGAATCCTAGGAGTTGAAGTCCACAGGACTTAAAGAAAGTCGCCAAGGTTGAGAAACACTGCTGCAGATAATGATGTAATTTCAGGGAAGCTTTTCTCCCCCATCTTTGCCACAAGGGAAGGAGAACAGATATGTATTGTACACCTTTGGTTCTACTGGTGGAAAAAAAGCCTTGGGCGGGTGGGATGGGAATAGTGCACCCATCCAAACTCTACCAGTGAGCAGTCTTGGTTGGCCTTCTTTAGTAACTTAAAAGGATTGCAAGTGAAGAACATTGGTTTGCAGTAGTTCTCCTTCTTCCAGGGCCAGTTCCAGTTGTATTTGTGGGCAGCATAATGGGCACTTTAAGTATAAGTCTTAGAAATTAGTTTGGAGCAACTCAGGGGAATTATTCCTGCCATAGAAAAACTACCTGGACTTTGTGCAATTTTTGGGCTAAGGTTTTACTTCAAAATAATTTTAAAACAGCCCATATTAATTTACCTCCTTTAATAAAATAGAACCAACCTGCAATGTGTTAGAGGTTGATTTTTAGGAAGAAAAGATGTTTTTTTTTTTTAATAACATGGTTTTTAGTTCATGATTTTAAATTTTTACTTTGGAAACTACCTGGAAAACCTCAGCTATGTCATATACAAATGATTTATCTATGTAATTTATAATTTTGGGATGACATTAACATCATTTTTGTTTTAACTATTTAAATATTAAAGTAATCCAACATTTAAAATTAAGGCTGGACTTTTTTTCAAGAGTGCATTTCCCCAAACCGATGTTATTGCTCTTTGAACTGTGTCATGAGCTGCAGCACAGATCCTATGTAATAGTTGCTTTGAAATAAGTTTTTGTTGAGAATGTCTACTCCGGATGTCAGCAACCTGCGGCTCCGGAGCTGCATACAGCTCTTTGGGCCCTCTGTTGTGGCTCCGTAAGGTGATCCCACCACTGGCTGGCCTCACCCCTCACCCTCGCCTCTGTTACTCTTTGCATTGCCTGAGAAAGTAAGGATGACAGTGGAGTATGGACAAGTGGCCGGGGCTGATTCTCTGGCTCCTCACTCTTGCTGGAGCTTCTTTCAGCCTTGTTGGTGCTGGGCGTGCCTCGGTCGCTTAGTGAGACGCACATCCTGCTCTCCTCTCTGAGACATTGGCCCAACTTGGCCATGACTGACACTGGCCTTGCTAACATGAGGCCTGACAGGGTGGGAATGGGATCCGAGAGGATGGGACGTCAGAAAGGGGGATGGCCTTGCAGTGCCCAGCTGCAGCTTTAAAACTTGCACAGTGGACTTTTGCTACCTGGAGTGGCCAGGCTTGGCTAAAGTGCAGCAAAGGCGCACATGAGGTAGGCGGCCACTCACTTGAGGATCTTCCCACTCCTGCGCACCCTCCTGGCCCAGCCACATCCAGCCAGGAGGGGGAGAAAGAGGGTCGCCCAAAGGGAAGCATCTGCCTCATGCTCATTAGTCAGCCAGCCTGGATTTCCAAAAAGTTCCCAAGAAGAAAGAAAAGGAGTAGCAAAGAGCCCAAGGGGAAATCGCCAGGTTGGCCCAGCCTTGGCTTTCTGAGAGAGGGGAGACACAGAGAAATACACGGGGGGGGGGGGGGGAGAGTGGGGGAAAGGGGAAGAGAGGGGGAGAGACAGAGGGGGAGAGTGGTGTCAAAAGGATTTTGTGGTTCCTGGTATTTTTTAACAAATAGTTCTCTGCCCTAATGACCAGCTAGGTACACATGGGTAGGGAGTCATGTGACTGGGTGGGAGTGAGTGACGAGTTGGCCACACCCACCCAGGTTTTGTGGCTCCTGGTGCTTTCTGTGGGAAACTGGTCCAAATGGCTTGAGTGTTTAAGATTGCAGACCCCTGGTGTACTCTGTAACAATACATTTATCTATATAGTTCAGGCAGGCCATAACGTCCTTGAAATCAAGTGCAAAAACTGTAATACAGCATATGCTACTGCCATGTTTATTTTTCAGGTTGAAAAATGAAGGGCTAACAAGACATTACAGTCCCTTAGAAAATGATTATTAAATGAAGATTTTTTTAAAAAAAAGTTGCTGCAGATTTTGAAGTCAAAAGGGACAATGTATTATATGACATTTCTATCAGCACCTTTTTTCCCCCAATGAAAGTTAACTATGTATCCTATAGCTCAGGAAAATGAATTTGGCTGAGTCTGTCTCAACTGTGACCCCAGTAACAAATAATATTAGAAAAAATATGTTGTTGCCAATTTAATTCCCTTTGTTAAGATTAAATCGCTTTTGAAATGTTCAAGCCTTATCCCTATTCAACCTGCCAAAGAACTTGGGGGGGGGGGGGCAGATGTGTGAGAAAGAATGCAAAAGCTCCAGGGAGAGACTCAGAGCCAAGAAGAACCCACCAAGGCCATTGGTGCAGGTATTCGACAAAGAAGTTAACTCTTCTCCAAAGAACAACTCATAATTGGACAGTGTAAACATTCATGGGTGCGGAAAGGGCGAAGCCATTGTTTAATCATGAAAGCATTGTGCAGGAAAAACCAGAGCTGGTTTTGATTCTTCAGTGCCGAAATGTTGTATTCAATAAAGTTATACTTTTGGGATTACAAAATTCCTGAGAGTGCTTACTTCTTTTGGGTTCACTAGTTGAACCATTGATCGTCCACAACAACAAATCAAAAGTGCTGTAACAGAAATTCTGTTTTTCTTCTTGTTCATGTTTATGACATGTTAAATTGAGACTTTGGCCTGCACACAAGGTACATGAGTTTTCCTTTCACAATACATGACTATTCTTCTAGACAGAATGAATGCAAAACTGAAGATCCGAGGCACTTCTTCCCCAACCTCAGTGCCATGAATATTCTCAGATAGTGTGTCATGTACTGGCATCCTGGGAGGAGACACGAGGCTGGCTCCAGGCCATTGTGAATGCTTCTCTGCGTGAAGGGTCCTTACCTACCGTCTTGAAAGAGGCGGTGGTGAGACCCCTCCTCAAAAAGCCTTCCCTGGACTCAGCATTATTGGCTAATTATCGTCCGGTCTCCAACCTTCACTTTCTTACGAAGGTTGTAGAGTGTGGTTGCACAGCAGTTTCCTCGTCACCTGGAGGAAACTGATTATCTAGACCCACGCCAGTCCGGCTTTCGGCCCGGTCATAGCACCAAGACAGCATTGGTCGCGTTGGTAGATGATCTCTGGAGGGCCCGGGATAGGGGTTGTTCCTCTATCCTGGTCTTGTTAGATCTCTCAGCGGCTTTTGATACCATCGACCATGGTATCCTTTTGCACCGACTAGAGGGGTTGGGGGTGGGTGGCACCGTTTTGCGGTGGTTCTCCTCCTTCCTCTCTGATCGGTCGAGATACCTGTTGACGGGGGGCCAGAGGTCGACTTCTAGGCCCCTCGCATACGGGGTACCGCAGGGGTCGGTCCTCTCGCCACTCCTATTCAACACGTATATGAAGCCGCTGGGTGAGATCATCCGTGGTGTTGGGGTAGAATACCATCTGTACGCTGATGATGCACAGTTGTACATCTCTACCCCAAGCCACCCCAACGATGCCGTTGAGGTGATGTCCCGGTGTTTAGAGGCCATACGGACCTGGATGGGCAGTAACAAACTCAAACTCAACCCGTCCAAGACCGAGTGGTTGTGGTTCCCGGCTTCCCGGTTTAGCCAGTTGACACCATCGCTGGCCATGGGGAATGAAAATTTGGCCCCCGTGGATAGAGTGCGCAATTTAGGAGTCCTCCTGGATTCCCGGCTGTCCCTTGAGGATCAGGTGGCGGCCTTGGCCAGGGGGGCATTTTACCAGGTTCGCCTGGTCCATCAATTGCGCCCCTTACTGGACCAGGATGCCCTTCGCACAGTGACTCAAGGACTCGTGACTTCTCGTCTGGACTACTGCAACACTCTCTACATGGGGCTCCCCTTGAGATGCACTCGGAGGTTGCAGTTGGTCCAGAATGCGGCAGCATGGGTGATCATGGGAATCTCAAGACCTTCCCACATAACACCACTCCTGCGCGAGCTGCACTGGCTACCTGTGACCTACCGGGTGCGTTACAAGGTTTTGATGACCATATTCATGGTCATGGCACGGGGCCTAGCTACCTTCGAGACCGTCTTCTGCCCCATACATCCCTTCGACTGACTCGCTCCCAGAGAGAGGGTCTTCTCTGGGTGCCGTCGACCGGACAATGCCGGTTGGCGGCTCCCAGGGGAAGGGCCTTCTCTGTGGTGGGCCCTACCCTCTGGAATGGCCTACCTTCCGACCTCCGTTCCATCACAGACCTCCGCTTGTTTCGCCGGCACCTAAAAACTTATTATTTTCATCTGGCCGGCCTAGCATGATCTACTCCACACCCATTATTTTTTAACAAATCAAAACTGTAATTTGGGTTTTAAATTTAAACTTATTTTAAGATAAGCAGGATATTGATTTAATTTCGTTATTATTTAATAATATTTTGTATTTATGTATAATTGATTTTAAATCTCTGTTCGCCGCCCCGAGTCCCTTTATGGTGAGATGGGTGCGGGTTATAAATGTGAAGAATAAAATAAATAAATAAATAAATAAAATTAGCTAGGATTAGGAGTTGCAATTGCAACAAATTTGGAAGGTGCCAGTTTGAAAAACTGTGATCTAGACGTCTCTGAAGTGTTTTTGTTAATAGGTGCAGAGACCCTACATATGTGCTTACACAAAGGTGTTTGCTGTTATTTGACTCCAGGGAAATTAGATAATTAAATATATATATTTAATATATTAGCCGGCTTGGCTAAAGTGCTAGGCTCCTTGCCTGGCATGCAATACAGCCCCGGTTCGAATCCCAGTAAAGGGTATGGCCAGCTGATGAGAGCTAATAAGCTCGAAATAGATCTATCCTGGTCTCTCTCTAATTTAATATATTGATCAGCTCATAAAAAACTAACACACATATCTAAAAAAATTACACAAAGTAATTCTTGGCTTGCTGTCTAGATGGTCTCTGGTGATGAGCCGAAAGGCAGGAAAGGAAACAGTAGGTTTCCTCCCTTAATTGGGGCCTATTAACAGGTTGTTGTGAAACAATTACCTATATGTATGTATGTATGTATGTATGTATGTATGTATGTATGTATGTATGTTAGTTTTTATGAGCTGATCAAGAAATTTAAATTTGAGAGACCAAGATAGATCTATTTCGAGATTAGCTCTCATCAGTTGGCCACACCCCACTGGGATTCGAGCCGGGCTGCAATGCATCAAAGGCAGAAGCCTAGCACTACAGCCTAACCAGGCTCTACCCATTGCATCAGCTAAGACAGGAGCATTTAGTATAGATAATTGTTTTCACAACTTCCTGTTAGGGCCCCATTAAGGGAGGAGACATACTGTTTCCCTCTCTGCCTTTCGGCTCATCACCAGAGACCATCTAGACAGAGAACCATGAAATTACGTTGTGTAAATTTTTTTAGATATGTGTGTTAGTTTTTATGAGCTGATCAAGAAATTTAAATTTGAGAGACCAAGATAGATCTATTTCGAGCTTATTAGCTCTCATCAGTTGGCCACACCCCACTGGGATTCGAACCGGGGCTGCAATGCATCCAAGGCAGAAGCCTAGCACTACAGCCTAACCAGGCTCTACCCATTGCATCAGCTAAGACAGGAGTATTTAGTATAGATAATTGTTTTCACAACTTCCTGTTAGGGCCCCATTAAGGGCCCTATACTAAATACTCCTGTAGTGCTAGGCTTCTGCCTTGGATGCATTGCAGCCCCGGTTCGAATCCCAGTGGGGTGTGGCCACTTTTGGCTACTGTAAAGAGCATTTCTGATACAGGATAAGTACCAAAGTTATAATTCATCCTACAATTTGCAAACAGCATTATACATTATGAAATTTTAATTGATTTTCAATTTAAAATGTATATCACATCTGTGCTATGAAATGACATCAATACAACGTATCACATCCTGGGGGAAAAATCTCACAGAAAGGAAAGGTACTAAGAATATTACTCAGTTTTTTCAATGACATTGTAAAGCATAAACCAGTTATATCTTTTATACATCAATTAAATTTTTATTCAAAAACAAAAAAGTCGTATTAGTTTAACTCATGGACCCTAGGTGTACAGTCTAACAATCATCCAATCTATTTTAAGGTAATTAAATTAATTGCTCAATATACATAACATTAACTTTCCAGTTAGTAGCTTCCAACATCTTGGGGGGGGGGGGGGACCAAAAGAAATAATGCATAGATGGAGAAGGAAGGGAATTGAATTACTAACATTTTCCTAGGACAACGAAAAATATGTATCACAGTCATGTAAACAGTAGCATCATGCATTGATAATTTCAAAATGCCCTAATTAAGACACAATTCAACAGTACAGAAAGTTTAATATGGTAATTGCTTTATCGGGATCCAAAGTTGTTATAGTAGTAAGGTTCATCTGGTCGATACCCATAAGCAGTAGTTGGGCGGCTTGGAATACCTATGGGCTGGCCAAATCCATCCATTGCAACACTAGAAAGAAAAGACAAAGTCAACTTATCATAATATAGTTGCAATACATTGTCTATGGAAAAAGAGCTGGGAAAAACAATAAACAATAGTAAATTATTTAATATCAATTGTATACTAATAAACTATGTTTGATTTAGCTGACAATTATTATAATCAAAGCCACTTTTCTAAGTTGTTATGCAATACATGACATTAATAACTCACAATAAAATGCTATAACATCTGTGCAGTAATACAACTTTTATAATATAAAAAGTGGAAAGAGATGCATATAACTCAGGTAGAATATCTGAATAGCTGAATCTGCAAAGATGAAGTCAGGAAACCTAAAGCTCCAAATGAAATAAGGCTTGTGACAAAAGTAAAAAATAACGACAAAAAACTTCTTTCAATATGTAAAAACAAGAAAAAAGTCAAGGAAACAATTGGTCCATTAATGGGAGAAAAAACAGTAGCAAGAAGGTGATGAGAAACAGGGAGAAAGCAGAACTGCTTAATTCATTTTTTCAATCTGTTTTTACACAAAAAGAAAAAAAACAGTTTAACCTATAAAAAATTGTAAAATGCAGATTAGGAATGCAAGTCAAAATAATCAAGAAAATAGTAACGGAACACACATCTGCTCTAGACCAGTTCAAACCACCAGAACCAAATGGTTTATGCCCCAGGGTTCTGAAGAAATTGGCAAATGTGATCTCAGAACTACTGATCCATATTTTTCAAAGATCCTGCAGCACTGATGAACTACCAAATGACTGAAAAAGGGCTGATGTAATTCCTATCTTCAAAAAAGGGGGGAAATGGATCCAGGAAACTACGGATCTATCAGCCTGACATCAATACTTGGGAAGATCCTGGAAAAGATAATCAAGCAAGGAATCTGTAAACACCTAGCGACGAACAAAAACATAACCAGAAGCCAACATATGTTTGTCAAGAACAAATCTTGCCAGACAAATCTTATTGCGTTTTTTGACAAAGTGACAAAATTAATGAATGAGCAAAATGCTGTCGATATAATATACTTGGACTTCAGTAAGGCATTTGATAAAATAGATCACAACCTGCTACTTGAAACTTGCTACTACCCCAATCTTTCCACCTTTGCAGACTGTCAGGAGGGAGAGGGGATGGTTCCCTGTGAACGGCGGGTGAGCATGCACAGCTCCCCTTGCACATACTCATCCACCACTTTTTTAGCCCAGTTCTGAACCCAGTAGTGGGCCACGAGGTTTGGGGACCCCTGAATTGGACAGCATCACCACCAGATGGATTTGTATCTGGCTGACCAAACACACAAGTATAGTCCTCAATGGAACTGCATCTATATGGAGAGACGTTTATAGTGAGGTACCCCAAGATTCTGTCTTAGGCCTAGTAATCTTGAATATCTTCATCAATTATTTAGACAAGGAGGTAGAAGGGGAACTCATCAAATTTGCAGACGACACCAAGCTGGCAGGAATAGCCAACCTTCAGAAAAGATGCTCAAGATACAGAAGGATCTTGACAGACCTGAACATTGAGTCTTATCTAACAAAATGAAAATTAACAGTGAGAAAAATTAAAAGTACATTAAGGAAGAAAAACTAAATGTATAAATATAGAATCGGTGGTACCTGGCTCAACAGTAGTAACTGTGAGAGGGATCTATGAATCCTAGTGGACAATCACTTAAATATGAGCCAGCAGTGTGCTGCAGCTGCCAAAAAAGCCAACAAGACAAGAAGCAATGAATGGAAACTAATCAAGGAGAGAAGCAACCTAGAACTAAGGAGAAATTTCCTGACAGTTAGAACAATTAATCAATGGAACGACTTGCCTCCAGAAGTTGCAGGTTGCAATACTGGAGGGTTTCCTGCTTCAGCAGGGGATTGGACCAGAAGACCACAAAGGTCCCTTCTAACTCTGTTATTTTCCTCTTTTATCTTCCAGAGATGAAAAACTAGAAGCAATTATCCTATCTGTAATTATCTTATCTGATGAAAAGCAATGATAAAGTTCTGATGTTCCTTAATTGTAGAACTTGCGTGCCTAACTTATTGCATTTCTCTGCTAGACAAGAAGAATGCTATTTATTTAGAAGTTGTTCTTGAACCACTAGATGGCAAGCTATGTTGTCTTCAGTTACCCACTAGTTCTTTCCAGACAGTTTCAATCAATTTCAACTTACACAAAACTACCCTTGAACATATTTTTAATTAGGCAGGAGAGAGAATCATGGTTTTAATTAAGTTCTGATCAAATCAATCCTTTTAGTTCAAGAAACATGTAAATAATTAAGTGCAGTGTCTTAATGTTCAGAGCTTGTGATGTTTTGGTGATTTCCAAATGACTTACATATGCAGTAGCTCAGATATGTCATTCTGCAATATTAAATCATGCATGCATTAAAGCATTTATAGTAGATTACAAGAAATAATTCACATCCCAAGTTATATGCTGGTTAAAGATTCAAATCTATAAGAAAGTGGTTTTCAACTTTTTTTTTCTAAAAACATAAGGTTGCATTAATTACAAAACCTCAGTGAATATGCAGAGCAAATTTTTAGAAACGAACAACTTGAATGAAAGGTGAGATATATAACTAGCCAGTATACAGTCGTAAAAATAAAAAATGAGACTTGAAAATTATCTAAAGTTGTCTTTTCAAACTAGATAGTTTCTAGAGATCTTTTCACACTACGTATAAAAAATGAAATGGCAGATAGGTTAGTATTCTATTTACATGCAAGGACTAAAAATTTTCATAAAACCTTCTGAAAATGCGTGCCTATATTATGTTTAGTTGGCTGACACTGGTAAGACTTTTTACTGTCCCATGTAATTTCTATTTCTTAAACAATGTTTCTCACATTTGAAGTTACTAGCTGAAACTGCTTAGAGCAGGGATGTCCAAACTTTTTGCAAAGAGGGCCAGAATTGGTGAGGTGAAAATGTGTGGGGCTGACCATTCAGCCTGACATTCTTTGAACCATTAACATTAACCTTAAGGTGAAGGAAAAAATGCCATCCGGCAGGGATGAGTGACAGGCTGAGCTGGTGGGGAGGAGAATAATAATAATAATAATAATAATAATAATAATAATAATAATAATAATAATAATAATAATAATAATAATAATAATAATAATAATAATAATTATTATTATTATTATTATTATTATTATTATTATTATTATTATTATTATTATTATTATTTATAGACCGCTCTCTCTCTCCGAAGGGACTCGAGGCGGTGCACAGGGGATTTAAAAATGCATATATAAAAACATAGACATAAATACAATTTAAAAAGAAATTAAACTTAACCCTGCGCTAAAATCCCAGATTAAAGAAGAGGCTGTGGATGCTCAAAATTTGAAAACAGGCCACAATTGGCCCCTGGGCCGGACTTTGGACATGCCTGGCTTAGACATTTTTGTATAGCCCTCCCATTTTATAAGAATGAAGTCTTTTTGTTTGTAAATGTTCAGCCAAGTGAGTAGATCAGCCGGTGAATGTTGAAAGTAGACAGAACAGCAATCACAAACAAAGAAGTTCAGATTATTTGTTCAGTTTGGAATTGTCATCACCAGGCTAAAAGTATCTCTACTAAGCCAATCATATTTTAGAACCTTATTAACAAATATGCAGTTAAAATAGAACTGCATCAACTGGAAAAGTGTCCAAATTTCTGTACCAGTCACATTCATACTTTTCTGTAAAAATTACATACAAATATTGAAATTTGCAGAAAGATGTTGTGTTCAACTTTATTCCCTACAGAGTTTGTATCAGCATTTATTTACTTTGGAATTTATTGAAACATAAAATTTGAACAATTGTAAAATTTCTTTCTGGGCTACTGTCAAAGCCATGTTGTACCAATTGAACAATCATACTCTAATTTTAAAAAATTGGAGCAAGAGGTACCAGTAACCCTCAAGAAATAAGTTATAAGGTTACTCCTGCTCCTTAATCTGGAATTATTCAAAAATGCTCTGATATGCTTATTATCAATCAAAAGCTCTTTTGTTAGAGTCTTGCTTTACAAATGTTAGTGAATTTTGAGATATACAGTTATAGAGTTTCCTTAAAAAGAAAAACACAATAAAATTTTTAAAAGACAAGATGATTAAATAAAATTGCCCTCTTCTTACCATATGGAGCTCTCCAAGGATTCATTTGGACATAACCTGGCATTTAACAAAAAGTGATCACTAAGGAAGAAATTTTATTCCATTTAACTGTTGCTGATTTACTACAGTGAAAAAAATGGCCATGTAACCTGAGAAGTGACTGAACAGAGAGATCAAAGCCACAGTCTGGAAATTAAAATAAACCTTCAGGCTACTTCCTGCAAGAAAAATCACTTTGGCAAACTAAAACAGAGTCTACCTAAAAACTGTTATATTTTATGAGCTGTCACATTAATTCAAGCGGTTTTGACCAGTCAACTTCAGAACATCTTATCTCGTTTCTGTCTCACATACTTCTGTAAGCAGTTTTGGGAAGAGGGGGAGGATAAAAATAAAATGAGAATTCTTTCCTTTGGATTGAAACTGAGAAGGTCATAGTTAAACTCATTAAAACAAACAGGTTCTCATTTGCACATTCCATTTCCATTTATTATAATTTTTATTTTTTCAGATTTGTATATAAGCATACATTTTTTAAATAACACTTCTATATTGTGTTCAAATTTTGTTTAAATCAGCCCAGATGACTTACAACTCAAGAACTGGTTCATTCTTACCAGCACATCTGGAGGAAGTTCAGTGAGAAGTAAGACCATAGGAATTACTGCTAAGTTTCAAAAGCTAACTGTTTTTGACAGTTTTCTCCTGGGACATGCAGAAAATTAAAACTTTAATTCTTCAATTTTTATGGAACTGGACATCCTTACAAATTTGGCAAATAAAATTACTGTATCTAGATAAATACTGCTATAGTTTGCATTAATATAAATTAATACAAATGAAAAGTCACATCCATTGAGAAAAACAATTATTATTAAATAATATCTTAATCCAATCAAAGATCATATACTTTTATCATAGTGTACAACTGAAAATTATCAATCAAAAATCTTAGATTGTACTTAATATTTATAAACTCACCACACAATCATGAGTTATGATTCTACGATTAAACTATGATTAAAATGTTTCAAGTTATTAACAGTGTGAATTTTGTTAACAAATATAGTAGTTTTTAAGTTTCAATATTTCTGCATAAATATGTCCTAAAGGATGACCTGTTTTTCACAAACATACTAAAACTAAAGATAATAAACAATGAAACAAATGAGTCAAAAACATTAGACTTGTTCATTTGTTTATTGAAGAAAATCATCCAGAATCACATATTTGCATGTGGCAGAATGTTTTCTAAGAACTGCAGTGATGGCGGCGGCAGCAGTTCCCAAATAGTATTGGAAGGAAGGAATCTTAATCTTGGCAAAATTGCCATGAGGCTTCTGGATAGTCAAGTGACTTCCTTAGGCAGAATGGAATGGAATAAAAATTGATCAGACATGGGCAGACACACTTGGAATACTGTTTCCAGTTCTGGTCACTGATAAAAAAAAAAAGATGCTCAGACCCTAGAAAGAGTGCAGAGGAGAGCAACAAACATGATAAGGGGTTTGGAGGCAAAACTCCAGGAATGGCTAAGCGAACTAGGTATGTCTAGCCCAATGAAGAGAAGGATTATGAGTGATATGATAGCTGTCCAGTATTTGAGTGGTTGTCACAGAGAAAAGAGGATCAACTTTCTCCAAAACACCTGAACTGATGGGTGGAAGCTTGTTAAACAGACATCCAACTTCGAACTAAGAAGGATTTTCCTGTCAGAACAATTAACCAATGGAACAGCATGCCTTCTAGTTATAAGTGTTCCGTCCCTGGAAGTTTTCAGGAATAAACTGGAAAACCTTTCATGCAGGATGGTATACGTTCTGCTGCCTTGAGCAGGGAGTTGTACTAGAGGGCCTCCAAAGTCCCTTCTAGGTTTATGATTCTAGTTTGTTCTGAGTTTTGCTACTCATTTTACCTTCACAAGTCCACAATGGGTAGCTGTGACACCACAAAGATTGAGAGCTCCTAGGATACATATATTAAAATGCGTAATTAAAAATAAGTAGTACAATTAATTATTTGTTCAACTCTAAGTCCCAATAAGATCAGGAGTTTTGTTTGTATAAAGGTAGAGGTGACAGAAATTGATTTATTATTTTAGGGAGTCACAATATCTTAGTTTTTTAAAAGATCCCTAGGGTTTTCCATTTCAATTTTCTGATTTCACATACATGTTTATAAATAAAAGATGCTTCATAATTTCTTCTGTTTTATTGAACTTTACGATCAGCTTTGTTTCTCTGTTTGTTTGATAAAATGATTTTATTAAAGACAAGCAAAATATCAAATGCATCAATAGTGACTAGGGGTGAGTACGAAAAAAGCCTATGATACAGTATATGTGAATCTAGCTACGAAAGTTATTTCAAATATTGTTGGTTTTAGGGTTTTCAGTCAGAATGTCTTTGGTACCCTGCTACTAACCTTCTCTAGGGCATCATATTTTATGTTACATTAGCATAGCAGATCTCTTGCCAAGGCCGTGAAATAATTCAAGAACAGCTTCACATTCTAAAAGATTTGTTTGGAAATGTAAAAATTCTGATTTCACTAATATATACTTAGCTTTTTTTAGAAGTAATTTACCTGCCAGAGAAAGGATGCTGATTCACAAGATCTCCATTCTGAAGATGGTAATCACTGAAGAAATCAGGACTTATTGCTCCATCATGTGTTATTAATCCATCTAGGAAATAAGAAAAAATAGGGCATGAATATAGTATGTCTAAAACAAAATGTTTAAAAAGTAGAGACTTGAGTCATTTTATTTTGGAACTACTAAGTTGCATTAGTTTCATGTACTACAATGAAAAACTACATTGTCAGTGGGTAGATCTGTCACTTCCACTAGCTATATAACTGTCTCAGGGGTAGGTTGCTGCTGGTCTTATTACTGGTTCGCTTCACATGCGTTTTGCACATGCAAAGAACAATTTACAGTGAACTGCATACATGCGGTCACTTAAAACAACATGGCGGCAATATCAGTGGCAGTAAGGGAACCGGTTTGGGGGCATGGCAAGCCTGGGTTGCTGCTGGTTCTGTGACCCAGGCAAAAATGCCACTACTGGTTCGGCTGAACCAGGCCAAACTGGGAGCAACCCACCTCTGAACTGTCTGAATATTTTCAGTCAAACCTTTAGAAGACTTTTGAAAGTGGATTCAAGGATTTTGAAAGGCTCAAAGTGAAAAATTAATTTGACTCTTTTGATGCATGGGCAGTTGTTAAATGATCAATCATGGGGATGCTGCAAAGGTGGTAACTGTGAAAAGCAGACATCACTTTTTTCAGTGCCATTGTATCTTTGAATGGTCGGTAAATGAACTGTTGTAAGTCAAGGATTACCTGCCGCTCTATTTATGCATTACAACTATTTTGGTACAGCATACTGGCTTAAGTTAAAAATTTGCACTGTTTTTCTTTGCAATTTTAATATGTGTTGAAATATGTCCTTTGAAATACATTACATACATACATATTCATACACACGTACAAAATAAATATTATATACACACAGACACATATATCCTCACACATATATATACAGACATATACATAAAATGCACACACTCCAGAGTTCATTACATGTTTCTATTCAAATGGGAATTTGAAACTGAAATATTACTTGATAAATTGAAGTAGCAATTTTTTTAGCATTTGTGACAATAAGCTAGCATCGGATAAAACAGATGCAAAACAAAAATCAGAATTGTTTAAAGACTTCTCCAAGTCTTTATTTTATAACCAGATGTAAATGGCATCATGAATTGAATAAACATGTTTATTTCTTTCTAAATCCCATTGGAGAGGCACATGCTGCAAGAATGTAAGTTACACAGACCTCAAGAGTATATGACTATAAAATTTTAGATCAGAGCTAGGAATTGCAGTTGCTACAGGGCATCACTCTTCTCCTACCCATTCACTCCTAATTTAATATCATTACTCTCTAAAATTGCCTTGTTCTTTTAAATAGACAGGAATGGAGCAGGAAAATTCAAAATATGATACAATATCACACATCTTGATTATTGATCCATCTGATTTTTATTTATTGAATATATTTATATGCTGTTGCAATCAAAAGCACCTCTGTGCCTTCTATTACAGTAATTAATTATAGTTAATAATTTTAAAAAGCAATCAGCTTGAAGGGAAAGTATGAATGTTTAGGAGAAATTACAAATACTTCAAACCTAAGGAATGTTGCTATATCCTATTCCAAAAAAGTTTTAAATTCTTTGCTTAATCTTATATAATGGTTTTCAGAAATTCAGACCTATAACTGCACTAGATTTTAGGTCACAGCTTCAATAATATGTGCTTCAACTGACACAATATGCAGCAGTTTGTGTAGTGAGAGGTTGTATGTAACAATGCCTCTACTGGAAGAAGTTTACTTACCAGGTGTACTTTAAATTATGGCTTCCCATTATTCTATAAGAGCAAGTGACCATAGTTCTTCCAAACTATAAGGCTTATTATTAGAATTCTGGCTTATGTTTCTGCTAAGATCCCTTGGCCTTTCCAAACAGGGATTTTTTAGAATAATTAGATATGGCTAATACCACAGTAAGGCAGGAATATGACAATCAATTTTGTAGATAAAGAGATGGCTTAGATTAGAAGTTGCATTCTCTGAATTTGAAGCTGCATCAAGTGGGGCTAGAGAAAGGAAGAGACCTGGAATTACCCAGGAATATGTACATGCATGCATGTATTCCGTTACATGTAAGTATCTGTAGGCATTATGATGAGCACAATTGAGCCCAAAATTTCCATTGCTAAGAGAAACATTTGTTAAGTAAGTTTTGAGTTTTATGACCTTTCTTGCTACAATTGTTGTGAAGCACTGTAGTTGTTAAATTAATAACATTTATTTAACATTTAATACGTTATTAAATTAATAACATGGTTAAGTGACATTGGCTTCCCCATTGACCTTGCTTATCAGAAGGTGGCAAAAGGGAATTACATAACTCTGGCACACTGCAACCATAAAAAATACATGCCAGTTGCCAATTTTGATCATGTGATTATGGGGATGCTGCAATGGTCATTAAGTATGAAAAATGGTTACAAGTCACTTTTTTCATTGCCATTGTAACTTCGAACAATCACTAAACAAATGGTTGTAAGTCAAGGACTATCTGTAATGCGTATAATAGGTTATTAATCTATTTCAACCCCTTCAAACCAACAAACGTTTAAAAAATTCTTCCAAGTAAAGTGTAGCCTCTGCCACCAGATTGACAAATTAGTCCTCAAAACCTATGAGAGCCTTACTTGTCAATATATACAGAAAAAATCTCTTGCCTTGATAACTTTAATATTGATATCAAACATGTATGTGAGAGGAATGTACTGTATTGCATAACTGTTCTGAGAAGGAACTTCAAGAAGCCTGGGATGGGAAGGAGAGTTGTATGCTGTTTTTTGTGTCAGCCTTACCAGCACTGTAATAAAGATCAGGTCTTTCTAGAATATCTCCTTCATGAATATAGGGCTCAATATGGTCATCCCCATACAGGTATTGCTCGTTTTCATCCATTTGCCGGCTTTCCACCATTTCTAGCCACTGAGAATTGTGCCATCGGAATTTCTCACTTTGTATCTTCTTAGCCCACTCTTCATCATACTCCTGTTTGGACCATTTAGACATTTAATGTTAAGATTTCAATGGCATTCTATGTTATCCTTGCCTTCAAAACAATATCAAAAGTATTGCAAGAAGATGAGGAAGTGGAAAAGAAGATCAAGCTCAAACAGCAAACAAAAAGCAAGCAGTAATTAATTTCTTATTTGAACATCTGGTGCCGGAGTTTTGGCTTTAAATGTAATTTATTTTGCCCGTGAGACTAACTGTCAAAATGTTAAAACTTATTTATAAAAAAGACTGGCAATACAAGGAAAAACAAGACCTTAGGAGTAGCACTGTTGGGTCTGAAAAGAGCCATCTTTAATCCAGGATTCTACTTCATATAGGCAATGAGATGGAACCAAGACGCAATCAAGAAGACAAATGGTATTCTGTCTTAGCAACTGGTCTTTAACTAACACTAAGATGAAGCCCACCTTTTACAGTATACTTTGCGATGGTCATGCAAATTTTTTTCAAAAGTATGCAAAAGAAATTCATTTTAAATTTTTTAAAACATTACATCCATTAGAGGCTGCTAATATGAAAATATTGTAATTAATCATTTGCAATATTTAATTTATCCAAGAAAATAAAGTCCAGCAGTGAAAATAAACACTTAGCAGTGTTTCTGTGCATTTTTAAAAATAAATTGATATATTATGCTCTAGATAACATTACAATTGTTTTTATAAGTAAATATTATCCACATCACATATTTAGATAAGTGTTCCCTGAACAATTAAAAAAAACTCTTCCATATTCATGTTAAAGCATTCATTAGTCCTATATCCAGTTTGCTTATACCAGTATATATAAATATGGTACCAATAAGTATAATGAATATATTGTATTGAAATATACATGTTTCATAGTGGGCGCAATTTGTAAATATATTTTCATTTATCGTTGTTCTAATTCTCGTATTGCTCTTAAGAATAAGTGTTCATTCAGGTAGTCCTTGGTAACTGGGACTGGGAATTCTGGTGCTAAGCGATGTGATCATAAAGCAAATTTGGGCAATTTCAGTTGCCATTGTAAGGCGAATCCTTCATACTTATTATTAGGTGTGACATCACTTGATCTCCACTTATGACTTCCTGCAGATTTCCCCTTTGACTTTGCTTGTCAGAATCCTGCAGTGAAGGTTGCATATGCTAATCATGTAACCATAGGATACTGTGACCACCATAATTGCAAACTGGTTGCCAAGCACCCAAATTCTGATCTTATGAAAGCTGGGACATTGCAATGGCCTAACGTCAAGGACCAGCCACAATCTCCTTGTTCAACACCATCATAACTTTGCATGATCACTCAATAAATGTTTGTTAACTGACGACTACCTGTATTAGAATAAAATAATCACTTACTGCTATTATATCCAGTGTATTATCACAGACTTTACGGATTTCAGAATTTTTATCATGCATCAAGTCTATAAGATATGCAGGAGCCTCTAAGAAGATAGAGTAAAGGATCTAAAACAATTTTGGAAGCCTGAATCTGGTGATTAGTATGTTTTTGCTGTAAAAGATACATCAAAGGAAATAAAAGAAGGAAACCTACTTTATATACTAATCCTAAAATTCATTATAATTTATATAAGAAGGGACCAATCCCTTTTGAGCATGATATACTATATTTATTTTAAAAGAAATAATTTCTCCCCCCCCAAACAATTACCTTTGAAAGGGAATGTCATTTTGCACTCACTAAAAGTATCCTAAAAGAAGAGGGAAGGGGGTCTGCTCTGCTTCATAAAGAATATAGACAGATTAGCCCTGCACTCCTGCTGTTACCTTCTACTGGCGACAGCAAGTCTATGCAATGGAATATAGTGTCTCCTCTATCCATGTGAAGTGTACAACTGGAATATCAAGTTATCATTAAAAAGACCCTATTTCAGATACTCTCTTTACACATGGAGAGGATAAGGAAGGGCCAAAATGCAAATGAGAGTAGTATATTTATTTAACATATTCATAACCAAATCTATTTGAAGACAAACAGCCCCTAATTTCAACAGAATTTATGGCAGAGTAAGCACATGTAGGTTGCCTTGTGCTAAGCTACATCTTCAACAGAACAGGAACCTATGCACTATTTACACTATACTACGCTACACCATACTATACTACTGGAAACTTTGCTTTCAATAATAATGTAGACGAAAAGGGGAAAGACAGTAGAAATAAAATGCATCCTTCAACATTATGTCTTATTCCTGTCTTGCTACATCAGATAAAATAGCAAATAGAAAGCAGGTTTAGGGAAGCAGGCATTCCCTCTCTCCAGCTGTATTCATGGAAGTTATATATTCCAGTCATATAGCTAATTCTGAAGCATTTTTACAACTAGCTAAATTATAGTATGTGTTGGCTTATTACACAACTCTTCTTACATACTGGCTAAAGAAAACTGCGTATGCTTGAAACAATATAATTTTATAACGTAATTAGTTAGTCTGCTCACTGATTCATCCTTCTGTTTCACCTTCATATTCCAGAATGGTATTTATTTAGTTCAACCCATCTACCTATATTTTTTCCTCTGTTGTAATCTAACTGTTTATTACCTCATGACAATCAAGAAAAGGTTAGAAGGATTATAAACTGATGACACATTACCTTGCACATATAAATGAAAGATACCAAATTCAGGACTGTATGGATACAGCCTATTGCTCCTTTCCATTTATAAATGAAGAAAGCCAATCTCAACCTGACAGTTAATAACAGCATAATCAAGGGGACTCACTCATCTGTTAATTGATCTGAGTGAGCAGTAAATGAGTTTTTAAAACAACACTGAAATATATAAGCTTTCTCTGTTTCACAAGTTCTGTTGTGGGACAGAAAACAAATAATCCCATAGGTCACTACATGTGTTACAGTCCTTTGATTTTTCTCAATTGGGGGAAAATAAAATAAAAAACTCCACATGAATGGGGAGGAGGGAGAGAACGCTTCATTGTCACTGCATGCATTCTCAATGCTAGTTCCAGCTGTCTTTCCATTAAAAGCACTAATAGCAAAGGAACACTTGATAAAGGATACGAGTCTCTTTGATGATGACATCTCTAGTGGCTTGATGGAAGACCATCTGGTAAAACACATAAATGATTTGGCACACAAACTCATCATCTTCCTGCTGAGCTGTAAAAAGAGAAAAGGTTATCCTGTGTCATATTTTAAACCACTGACTACAAGCAATCTAAGCCACATGAATGTATAGTACCTATCTACACATCTTACTAAAACTAGGAATAATAATTTTTGAAAACATATTTAATGAACACTTCACCTAATTACTTGTAAAAGAATGAAGCTTTAAACTATGTTAAATGTATAGCAGTGGCAACTTTTTCAGATGCAAGTGCCCTCTCTCTTTGGTTAAGCACCTGCTCTCCTTGCTTCCTTTATTCATACAAACACAAACACCTATTATATCTCTGTGCAATCCCAACATATATTTTCTTCTCCTCAGGCAAGAAAACACATCACAAATTGTCTAAAGAGGGAAATACATTTCTTGTTCCAGAATTTCATATGACTTCCACTGAGAAAACCAAAAACAACATCTGTCTTGGTCAATCCAGTTTACTTCAGTTTTCATCAAGAAATATGGCAGAAAGAATTGGGATCAGTTATGAACTGAATACAGTCCATTCACTGGTTTTCTGTAGTCCAAAAAAATACTGCTACCATGCCATTATTTAAAATTTAATTTAATTTAAAATTTAATTCTGAATGAGGCAACTGCTTTACAGAAAAGATGGATATTTAGGACCATATCATGATAATAATAATAATAATAATAATAATAATAATCTTTATTGTCATTGTAATAATAAAATTACAATGAAATTGGTATCCCACTAAAGAATTAGTGTAGCCCCACTTATGATTATTATTATTATTATTCCAAACCTCTTCCTGAGTAAGTAGGACTGTACTGACTCAGACTTCTGCTCCACTCAAAAACACCAGTGAACTCCTAAATAGAATGTTAATCCCAAGAAAACATTCCCTAAAGTATCTTATTTCTGTGCCTTCCAGATCTATAGTTCTAACTAACCTGTGGCTTTTACACAGATGAGTCTCACTAGGGACATGGGTGTGCAGATATCTCAATAGCTCGGAACAGGTCTTCCCTACTTGTCCTGCTGGGTCCTAGGCACTGATCCAAACCAGTCTTTAAAGCTTCCTTGCCTCTTCATTCTCTGCATATGACTGCATCATGGATGCAGGAATCTTAAGAGTAAAACTATATTTTATAACTTAAAATTCTAGCCAACAGTTTGTTGTGCAAAATAATACACAAAATGTACAAAGGAAAGTAAAAAAATAAACTAATGTCTTCTTTTGCCAACTCATTTCACTGTTTTCCCCCCCCAAGATTATGCTGGTAATATGGATTTGGAATACAAATACTTTGGTTCTATGTCAGCAAGAGAATCATAAATAGTGGCAGTTAGAACTCATCTATAAATCACACCATTTAAAAACAAGGCTGAAATTCAAATATCAAAATTTCAGATACAATTGATGCCTTCTTAAAAGAAGATGGACCAAATTAAATTGCATTTTAAATTCTAGGCTGTGAGCACTCAACCAAGCCTTAATTTCTTTTAAAAAATTGTTCACTGCACAAACTATTTTACTTGATAAAATTCATTCTCATTATTGGTGCGAGATGGGATGAAACTTCCTAACTCTGTACTAAAACCTTGATTCCAGCAGAGTATTGCTAAATATTGATAATAAAAATTGAAGAACATTAAGTAATTGTTAATTAATAAAAATGAAACACTCAAAAAGTAGTGTGCAACACTTGCTACATACCATTCAGTAGTTCAATAAGTGCTGGAATAATTCCTGATTTAGCTAGCAGTGCTGCACAGGAATCATCCATTGATACAGTCCCAATCATTATCACCACTTCCAAGACAAGATCATCTTCTGCTGAACCTGGTAAATTTAATAAAGCAGTTATATTACAACACCCTACTGAAATGCAAACCTCTTTGCTCAAAGACTTTTACAGCATCTCTCAAAATATAAGGAAACCTTGTTAAATTACAGGGACACTATTATTGCTACCCTGACATAACATGCTGGCTCAGCTTTCAAGTATCACTCAACATGAACACTGAACATAAAATTACCGTATTTTTCGGAGTATAAGACGCACCGGAGTATAAGACGCACCAAGATTTTGAAGAGGCAAATTACAAAAAAAGGTAGGTAGAAAGGTAGGTAGATAGAGGGAGAGAGAGGGAGAGAAAGAAAGAGAAACACGTAAGGTAGGTAGATAAAGGGATAGAGAGAGAGAGAAATAGAGAGAAATACATTAGGGAGGGAGGGAGAGAGAGAGTAGGTAGGTAGGTAGGTAAAGGGATATATATAGAGAGAAATAGAGAGGGAGAGAGAAATACAGTAGGTAGGTAGGGAGAGAGAGTGTCTGTAGGTAGGTAGGTAGGTAGATAAAAGGGGAGAGAGAGAAATACAGTAGGTATGTAGGGGGAAAGGGAGAATGTGTGTGTGTGTAGGTAGGTAGGTAGAAAGATAGAGAAATAGAAAGATAAAGAAATACAGTAGGTAGGGAGAGAGTGTGTGTGTGTAGGTAGGTAGGTAGAAGGATAGAGAGAGAAATAGAAAGAGAGAAATACAATAGGTGTGTAGGGGGAGAGGGAGAATGTGTGTGTGTACTGTAGGTAGGTAGGTAGGTAGGTAGGTAGGATGAGAGAGAAATAGAGAGAGAGAAATACAGTAGGTAGGATGGAAGAGAGTGTGTGTATAGGTAGAAGTATATATATAGAGAAATATATAGATAGAGAGAGAGAGAGAGAGAGAGAGAGAGAAATACAGTAAATAGGGAGGGAGTGTGTGTGTGTGTGTGTAGTTAGGAAGGTAGAAGGATAGAGAGAGAGAAAGAGAGAAATACAGTAGGTAGGTAGAGAGAGAGAGAGAGAGAAGATTAGGTAGGTAAATTGATGTTCTCAGGTGTATTTATCTCTGTCCTGCAGAAGGAAATTGCAGACAAACCTTAAAACTTCGTTTCTGCTTGCTCAGAAAAAGTTAAAGAGCCTTCCGAAAGGTTGGGGGGGGGAGCCTTTGCACTCGGCAAACTTCCAAAACAGCCCATTTCTCCGTGAAAATGAGACTGTTGTTTTTTTTAAATAAAAAGCATAAGTAGCGGGGAGGGGGGGGCTTGCAGAGTGCTCCGGGGGGGGGGGGGGTGAAAAATGAGCAAAAAAACCGCCCCGTTTACCCAGGAGACTAGGCTCTCCATAAGGCTCAGCACAGCCAGTTTGGTGAAGGGGGCAGGGTTCCAGGAGGCAAAAGGTTTTTTTCCCCGCTTTGCATACTTCTTCCAAATGCTCTTTCTCCGCGAAAACGGGGCCGATTTTCTTCAAATAAAAAGCATGACTAGCCTTGGGGGGGGGGGGGCTTGCAGAATGCTGGTGGGGGGTGGGGGTGGCAAAAAACCACCCCATTTATCGCGGAAACGGGCCATTTTTGGGTCAAATAAATTGCATGCATAGTCCTATGGAGGCTTATAGAGTGCTGCTGGGGGCTGGGGGAGGGGGAAACGGCCCATTTGAGGCTAATTTTTGCCCTCCCCAGCCCCCAGGAGCTCTCTGGAAGCCTCACAAGACTAGGCACAGCCAGTTTGGTGAAGGGGTGGGGTTCCAGGAGGCAAAAAAATGCTGTATTCGATGTATAAGACGCACCCAGATTTTCAGCCTCTTTTTAGAGGAAAAAAGGTGCGTCTTATACTCCGAAAAATACGGTAGGTCATCACAACTGTTGCACCAATTCTTAAAGAACCTGTTTATAAATACAAGTACTCTAGATTAATATAAAATTTAAATCTTCCTGCTCTGTGTCCATTGTAGCTTTTTGAATGATTACCATGGACTCTTCAAAAATAATTATTTTTCTCTCCCAGTCTATCCATTTTTGCACCACCCTAATTTGATGATTCAAACTTAGTCATTTGGAAAATAAAAGAAAGAAGCAGGAATGTGCTGGTCAGATTGTTCCAAGAACAGAACATTGCAGGGAACACTGGCACATTTTGTTTACTCCTAGATCATGCCAATCCAGCAATTCTGCATGTATAATTTTTTGGAACAGAAACAGATTGCCATTTTCCAGCTGCAATCTAGCCAACAGGCTCTTGCAGGAAGCCCAAAACAAAATGATAATGCATGGTGACATCATGATGGCAAACCTGCCCTTATATCTGCCTGACATCTAAAATATAAGTTGCATTATTTGTATCATGATGCATGCATCATCACTTGTCTCCTTTGTCCCCCCTGAGCCTGGCCCCAATTCAAATATGAACTATTTTTACTTCCAGAAGGTTTACTTCTGGAAAGTCTCTGGACCACCCCCAAGATGACTGGAAGCATAGCTGGAAGAAAAATAGAATGTTCCAGTGTTCCCCAGAACATTCCATTCTTGGAATGACATGTTTTGCATATAAGTAGAAGGAAGCTTGGATTATTTTATTATTATTTTTATTAAAAGTTTTCTTTTATTTTTAATTAAACAGAAATACAAAAAAATCATCCTTCATTACATCTTGTAGAAAGCGTGTTGATTGGTTACAGATATATGATTTAATATTGTATTTTTATCAAAATTCTTTTTTTACATGTACAGTATCTTTTCTAACTGTGCTGAAATTGTCAGTTTAGTTTTGAATATCTGAATACCAATTCCTTTGTGTTGGTGGATGACTGCAATAAAATTATTACAAAAGTAGATTATGACCTGCCTCTAGCAAATGAAAGTAACAGATAAATACCGTATTTTTTAGAGTATAAGACACATCTTTTTTCCTCTAAAAAGAGGCTGAAAATCTGGGTACGTCTTATACATCGAATACAGCATTTTTTGCCTCCTGAAAACCCGCTCCTTCACCAAAATGGCCATGCGCATACCCTTATGGAGCCTTCCAGAGAGCTCCTGGAGGCTGGGGAGGACAGAAATGAGCAAAAAACAGGGCATTTCCCCCCCCCCCCAGCCCCCAGCAGCAATCTGTATGCCTCCATAAGGCTATGCATGCTATTTTTTAACCAAATAACGCCCCGTTCTCACAAAAAAAGGGTTGTTTTTCCTTGTTTCCCTCCCCCCGAGCACTCTGCAAGCCCCCCCCCCCCCCCAGGCTATTCATGCCTTTTATTTGAAAAAAAATGGGACAATTTTTGCGAAAACCGGGCCGTTTGGGGGAGGTTTGCACAGTGCAAAAAGGTTTTTTTCCCCTTTTGGAAAGATGTGTAGTTGGAGTGATTGATGAGAATTACGTTGGTCAAGTACTGTGCCTGCAGAAACAGAGATTTGTTCCAAAGGTGATCAGTGATTTCCTTCTCCAGCACATGGGTAAATACACCTGGAAACATCTATCTACATTTATCTACCTACCTACCTAACTACACGCTCTGTCTCCCTACCTACCTACCTACTGTATTTCTCTTTCTCCCCCCTCTACCTATCTACCTACCTACCTAACCACTCTCTCTCTCCCTACCTACCTACTGTATTTCTCTCTCTTACTCTCCCTCTCTATCCCTCTATCTACCTAACTACTTTTTTAAAAAATTGCCTCTTCAAAACCTGGGTGCATCTTATACACCGGTGTGTCTTATACTCCGAAAAATACGGTAATGCACATAATAAATAAACCAGAGTGTAAAAAATGTAATTTCTTGAATTAGGTAGATGGGGATGTATTCACTGTTGCAGTTTAAGTTCAATGTGGGAAACAAAAGGCAGCACTGTGAAGCATAAGCTGATTATACCAGGTGAGGAAGAATTAGCTCCAAGATAGAAAAAACACAATTTCTGACAAAGGATGAAAGCCTTTGTGTTTCTCTGTGTGCACGCATGCCTTCAAGTCAGTGTTGTGATTTCATTATAGAGTGATTAATTTATTGAGTTTGCTCAGACTAAAATTGGACAAAATCCTCCAGCTTCCTTTGGCATAGTAATATATCGGGTATAAAGTCCTATCTATTTTTCTGAGGTTGGGTTTGTCTGTCTGGAGAAGATAGTATTTATCTTACTGAAGTCCTTCTCCAGTAAAAACCTTTCTTTTTCTTTTTTAACATAACCAATACAAAGTGTATCCATGGGAACAGAAGACATTTTCTGACAAATTAACACAATTTTGGCGAATTTCAGGATGTATCCAAAGCAAATAAAACAAAATTAAACTTTTAAAAGGTTTACAAACATTGTAAGGAAAAAAACAAAATAATTCTTAATAAAAACAATGTAAATACAGAAATGTTCCAAAAAGGACTTCACAACTAGCAAAAACAAAAGTGTGCAGTACTTAAAGGAATTAAAATGATATTCATTTCAATAAAGCAGTAACTTCTGGTAAAAAGCTAAAGATACAGACCTGGCTTTAATTTATCTTTCAGATATGGCACCATTTTGTACTCTTTTAGCACAAGTTCCCAGTCCAAATCAGATAAGGTCAAATTAGCCAATGTTCCTAAGCATTCTATCACAAATTCCTCCTCTTCATCATTAGATATCTGAGCAGCCAGATCACCAACATAATCCTAAACGAAACAAATAAAGCACGATTTGAGAGATGTAAAAGAGGAAGCATTAGAAAATCAATGAGAACTACTGCATTAACTATGCTTTTTTTTCCAAAATTATTGCTAGGTTGATAATTTACAGTGCTAAGAAATATTTAATTAAATGCTTAATAAAATTGCTGTAAACTAATTAATTATATTGCTATAAAAACTGAATCGGCTGAAAATCAGTTTATAGTTTTGTACTTTTTTCAAACTTCTCCATCCTCTTTTTTACTCACATCAGGAAAAACGGTGTGACTTGGATTCAAAAAAATGAAAGACTGTTTACTACTTTTAACTGCTGCTTTTTCTGGATGGATGTCTCAATTCTGGGGATGCCAACTGTTGTAATTCCTACACCGTTCACCTGAGTTGGATGTACATACCATAAAATTAAAGCTGACAGTCTACAGTTAAAGCACATTGTGTTTGTTTCATTCCAAATCCATTGTGGTGGTGTATAGAGCCAAAAATGTTACAATTGTGTCGATGTCCCAATATTTCTGGACCTGACTGTCTATTTATTATATGTAATTCAGTTTATATGCAGTATTTTAGCAATTTTGTTAAGCAGGTCAGTTCTTATACTTACAAATATACAGGGTGCTAATATTGAAATGTCTGCACACCTGCAATGGTATTCTCTGAGTAATTCTCTGTGCCTTCATTCATATGGGATTCCATACCTGTGCAAAGTTTATGTCAGGGGATTTCTTTAGATGAGAAGATTTTAGGTGGTAAGTCTACCCACTGAATATCTTGTAGGTGGGGCTCCAGATCTATGTTTCTTAGGACAACTTAGCAGCATCAGAAATACAGAGTGCATGCTGGTGCAAGCAAAAAAATGGCTGGGTTGTGTAAATGCACTGATGGCTGTAGGAAGAACAAAGGCTACAGATAAGAGCCTGTTATCTTTCATTATGGTCTCTTTACATTTAATACACAGGTACCTAATAATCTTACCTAAAAGGCAAAAAATCAGATGCCAATTTTAAGCCAAGATGGAGCAGCCTATGTAAAGGACAATTATGACCTTAAGTATTCCTTCAATAATATTTCCACAATGAATAAAACTGGAAATCTCATTCTCAACAAACAGTTGAGATTATCTTTGAAAATCTAACAAATATGCAATCCAGTTTACAAGAATGGAAATAGAATTGGGATGGTTGGAATGATACTACCTTTGAAAGAAAAGAGATTTTGGGCATGACCACTTTGTTGGAATAGAATTAAAGATCACCCTAAAGAGTAAATAATTCTCTTAACATGTCATTCTCACATACAAGAAAGATTATCAGTGCAGTTAAGCGGAGATCAACCAAAGATTTAAACTACTTTTGTATGTGGCTAGGTTGATACATTCCTATCAAAAGTCAAAGGGCAGACTGGAAGATAAAGATTAGGAACTAAACTTTTGGGAAATAAAAGATGAGAGAGGCAGTGGGGGGGAATGATATATGCTGTAGTTTAGAGACTGCTACAAAGCGCATAGGCAATGATAACAGGCAAGGATAACACAGCTATATTCTTCTAAGTAAACATTAATTGGCTAACCATATCCAGTGGGCATATAATAGGGATTATCTAATTGAAAGATTAAAAAACTGAAAACCAGATAAAATTTTGTATATACTGTAGAAATATATGGTGCAAAATCAATGTAGAGCTATCAGAATCTCCAAGACCTGTTGAAATCATAGGTTAAATGAACCATGCTGCCTCTTGCAGTGTTTGTAGGTTTCAACAATGCGGTTTATCCGTATTCTGGGATAACATAACTTTGCCATAGAAGACGAAAGTATAACATTCAGAGGCACCCTGAAGTCACAAAGATCCACACTGGAAATTGATGAAGAAAGAGAAGAAATTTGATGGATCAATGAAATGTGAAAGAAAGCCAAAAGAAATTTGACAGAGAAAGTCTGCCAAATTATTACCTAGCCTGCGACTAACAGTATGATTAATGAGAAAGTATGAAGGGTGGTGCAGTGACCTAGAGGTGAAGATGCTTGCATCCCTTGAAATGTTGACAGTTTAATTCTAGACAGCAAAAGATGTTTCTCTATCAGGGTGCAAACAGAAAATATCTGCAGAAGAGTGATAATAAAATCACTATTACGGATTATTAAATGATGACACCTTAATTTTTCAAAGGGAATATGCACATAAAAAACAAAAATGTTAAATTAGTTTTATAATTGCCATAGTTAATAATTTAGTATCAGTGCATGCTCAGTTAAGGACACCAAAAATATATTTTGTAAAATTACTGACAATTATGAATTGGAGAAGTGAAAGGTGCTACAATGTAGCAAGCCCTTAAATTCCACACACTTGTGCAACTCCAGGAGAATTAAGGCACATGCAATTATTTGAGAAGGATCATTTGTTATGTATAAAATAAGTTTGCTTCTTCAGTATCTCATTTCACAAATTTAGAACTTGAAAAGATGAAAGCCATTATGCTTACAATAAATAAAGATTTAGTTGGTCCATCATGTTGAGATATGTTTCTAATCATCTTCATTAACAATGGGTCCTTGAATTTCAGTGCTCTTTTCATCAGCATTTTCAGTCCATTTCCTGAAGATGTAAGAATATAAATGAAAAATGAATGAATTAATTAATTATGCTTCCAATTTCACAATTGCCACCATAAAACTGATTTTTTTAAAATAAAGGAAACAAAAATGATATTAAGGTAGCCTAACATCTTCTCATGAAACTTGTTTGAAAGTATTATTGAAGAAAAAAAAATACAGTAAGACCCATTACTGGGTCTTCATATGATTCATATAATTTCTTACATCCCCTCAAAACAACAAAAATAGCAGATACTCTTAGATACAACTATAGCTAGCAGATCTTCTGAGTTCAGCTCAGTTATTTTTATCCTGTAGTCTTACAACTTAGGTTCCACTATCATTGTATTACTGCAAGACAAAAACATTTCAGGATATTAACGAAGCCCATTTTAATAGAACATTTAAAAGTTCATTCACATTATTTTTTTAAAATTGCTTTTCTACAAGAGTGCTTCTGAGACTACTTTTAAAAAAGAACAAAAAATAAATTATTTGATAACTTAAACATTGTAAATAAATCCAAATGTAAATTAGCAGCTTTGATATCATAAACTATTTGAGTAAACAAGTATTTTACTGTTTCAAAGAAAAAAGTTCATGGGCTCTATTACTGGGAAAACCATTGTGCTAATAGTCAAACTCAACAGTGAAACTGCAAACCTTTCCAGCCTTTCCAGCTGACTCTAATGCAAGAATTATATGGAAATAGAGATAGTAATCTTTCAACTATCTAGAACTCATGCCATTTAAGACTTTGTAAGCTAGTACCAACATTATAAATTGGCCTTGACACTTCACAGGCAACCACTGCTTAAGGGCTGTTGTTATATGGTTCCATTAAGAGTTATATGACATGGTCCAAACAGCATTGAATCTAATGCATCAGCCAAAGCCTAGCAAAGCTCCTTGACAATAAAACTTTGAACAGAGAAAATTTCCCAATCTATGCACCATATTTTTGGAGTATAAGACGCACCAAGGTTTTGAAGAGGCAATTTTTTTTAAAAAAAGTAGGTAGGTAGATAGAAGGAGAGGGAGAGAAAGAGAAATATAGTAGGTAGGTAGGGAGAGGGAGAGAGAGAGAGTAGGTAGGTAGGTATGTAGATAAAGGGAGAGAGAGAGAGAGAGAAATATATATAGAGAGAAATATAGGAGGGAGGGAGGGAGAGAGAGAATGTAGATAGATAGGTAGATAGAGGGATAGAAAGAGAGAAATAGAAAGAGAGAGAGAAATACAGTACATAGGTAGGGAGTGAGAGAAAGTAGGTTGGTAGATAGAGGGATCAAGAGAGAGAAATAGAGAGAGAAGTACAGTAGATAGGTAGGGGGAGAAAGAGAGTAGTGAGGTAAGTAGGTAGGTAGGTAGGTAGGTAGGTAGATAAAGGGATAGAGAGAGAGAAAGGGGTGTTGGTCTTACCTGACACGCCCCTTTTCAAGGCAAGTGGAAACAGTGGTCATGTACGAGTTAACTCAGCCAGTAACCAATAGGGCTGAGTCTACCAAAATGATGTCATCATCTCTGGGGAGTGTCTTCCTGCTTTTTTTGACGAAGGAGATAAGTAGACTGCTTTAAATGAGTGTTCTCACTCCTCGAAGGCATAGCCCAGGGGTGGCGAACTGTGGCTCTTTTATGACTCATGGACTTCACTACCCAGAATTCCTGAGCCAGCATGGCTGGCTCAGGAATTCTGGGTATTGCAGTCCATGAGTCATAAAAGAGCCACAGTTCGCCATCCCTGGCATAGCCCATTACCCTGACTTCCCTTCGCGAACTACGCCAGATCTAGAAAGGGTGGGGATGACCACTATCTCCACCTGCCTCGAGAAGGGGCGTATCAGGTAAGACCAATGCCCCATTCTCCAACATTGGTGGAGACAGTGGTCATGTATGGGACATACCAAAGCTAGGCATGTCCCAGGGAGGGAAGAAGGCTGGTCTAGGAGTTGGAAGGGAGCACTTGCTGCAGCACATGCCTCCCAAATGCCACATCTGCTGAAGCATATCTATCCACCTTGTAGTGTCGTATGAAATGAGTAGTAGTCCATGTGGCCACCCTACACATCTTCTCCACAGACGCCTGTGTAGTCCAAGCCACCGATGTTGCCGCATTGCATGTAGAATGTGCCGTGATGTTTGATGGAGAAGTGAGATGGTAAGCTCTGGATATGGCTGACCTGATCCATCGGCCAACCATGTATGGAGAGGCCTTCAGCCCTTTATTGGTAGGATGGAAAGAAATTAAAAGCATTTCGGTGCATCTGAAGGAGGCCGTCTGGGCCATATATATCTTGAGAACGCGTCGCACGTCCAATGTGTGGCATTTACGTTCCAGTCTGTGAGTGGGATTGGGACAGAAATTTGGAAGGGTGAGTTCTTGAGAACGATGAAAGGCTGAATTTATCTTTGACACAAAGGTGGGATCAAGTCGTAAGATCACCCGGTCAAGGTGGAATACACACAGATCAGAACATATGGAAAGGGCGCCAATTCCGAAACTCGTCGTGCCAACAAAATAGAAACCAAAAAGACCGTCTTTAGTGTAAGATGATGTAAGGAGGCGGATGATCGAACAAATCTGTTGAGGAATTTGAGATCGAGGATTGCCCTCCAGCCCACCAAGACATTGGCATGATAAAGAGACGAGAGTAAAACCCTTGTCTCACCTGGCCTGGAGGCAGAGGTTGAATGGCCTGAATGTGGAGCAAATGATGGATGGCCTGCTCTACTAAGAACCTCCTGTGGGGATCTCTGGAGATCGAGCATGTGACAAAGTGGTTCGGAGGGCTGGAGCGCAATTCCAAGAGAAGACCTAATCTGACTGTGGAACTGACCCATGAGTCATTGGAGTTGTCGTCCCAACGATCCGCAAAAGCCGCTAGACGACCTGCAATAGGGAGATCTTCCAGTCACTTCTGCCTCCTGTAGGAGCATTTGGCATTGCATTTGAAAGATTTTCTGGCCTGGAATCCCTAGTTGTTCCTGCCTGAACCCCCGTCCTGACCATGAAAGGGCTGCCTGAGATAAAAGGACTGAGAATGTCCTTCCTGCTTCTTGGTGGCCGGTTGCAGGACCTTCCATTTATCTTTGGACTCAACTAGTAAGGGCTCCAGAGGAGGACCAAAGAGGAGAGAAGAATAGGGAGGAGAGGCCAATCTCCATTTGGCATGAGCCTCCGCCTGCCACTGCTTCAACCAGATGAGCTGGTGACTAATGATAGAGGAAGCTATGGCTTTAGATGCAAAATGGGCAGTGTCCAAGGAGGCATCTGCTGTGTATTCTAGGGCCACCTTCAGTTTGTTAATATCTCTACGAGCCCTAGAATCCCTAGCCAGAAGTCTATCCTGAAGCTGCCTTAGCTATAGGAGAGCAGAGAGAGAAAATAAGGAAGCAGATGTAGCTGCTCGGATGGCCCAAGCTGAAGCCTGATGACCTTTGACTAGTGTCTGTTCTATACTTTTATCTTCAGGATGAAGAGCCTCCTCAGGAGCTGCTGAGGCTGCATTAGGAGAGGACAAGCTAAGCACAGGTAAGTCAATAGAAGGTACCTCAAGAGCCTTGGTGAGGTCGGGACCCACGTTATACAGGTGCTTATCCAAGGTGTTGGGAAGGGGGCCTGTACCTGGTGACGCCCATTGGTTTTGGACCACGTCTATGAGAAGTCTGGATGATGGAATCACCTCCTTTTCCACTTTAGGTTGTGCAAAGAGAGGGTCGGTGGTGTCCTTCTTGTCCGATTCCGATGTTTGAGGAGCCTTGGGTGAAGGGATGCCAGTGACCTTCTTGGCCTTAACAAGAAGAGATCAAAAGACAGCGGGTTTAAAGAGACCAACAAAAGTAGGAGGGTTGGGGGGAAGGCCTTTCTCCTCAGAGAGGTCTGAGTCTCATGCAGGATGCTCCTCCTCTCCGAAAACCAACTGTTAGCTAGACATGTCAGGTAGGTCATGCGATGAAGAAGCCGAAAGCTCGCCATCCCTGCGTCTGGAACCAGAGGAAGAAGCAGACCTGCAAGGAGTAGAATGGTTAGAAGGCCTGTGCTTAAGACCTGCTGCTATGCCTTGTTTGATGGCATCCGATATGATAGTAGCCATATCTGGTGAGTAACAATGGTGATGGAATGAAGGAGGGACATCCTCTTGGCATAAGGGCTCCCCATCAGGAGTTATGCTCCTATCATCTCCGGATTCCTCCCCAATGCCAGCCAAGTCACCTGAGGCCCTTGCTTCCTCTGGTTGAATGATGGAAGCTGCAGGGGAATCATCATCCTCCGAATCAGAAGATAGGTCAGGAGGAGGACTGGGTTGAGGAAGCCTCTGGGGCTGAAATGCTTGGTCTTGCCCCTGGCCTTCTTGAGAGGAATCTGATTGATGGTGCCATCTCCACTTGAGGTTGGGGGTGCTGAGGCCTTGCGGCTGGGCCTAGTTCCCTTGGAAGGAGCCTTGGTGGAAGGGACCTTACTGGACCGGGCTGCCCTTCGCACAGTCACTCAAGCACTCGTGACATCCCGACTCGAAAACTGTAATGCTCTCTACATGAGGCTTCCCTTGAGGTGCACTCGAAAGCTACAGCTAGTCCAGAATGCAGCCACTCGGGTGATTACGGGAGCTCTTAGACACTCCCATTTAACACCGATCCTGCGCAAGCTGCACTGGCTTCCTGTGGTCTTTCGGGTGCGCTTCAAGGTTTTGACGACCATCTTTAAAGCGCTCCATGGCTCGGGACCTAGTTATATGTGAGACCGTCTCCTGCCCCATACATCCCTTCGACCGATCCGCTCCGACAGAGAGGGCCTTCTCAGGGTGCCGTCGGCCGGGCAATGCCGGCTGGCGACACCTAGGGGAAGGGCCTTCTCTGTGGCGGGCCCTGCCCTTTGACCTACCCCCTGACTTCGCACCATCTCGGACCTCCGCCTCTTTCGCCAGTGTCTAAAGACACACTTTTTTCACCAAGCCGGCCTAGCGTAACCTCCGCTGTGACTATTTTAGACAGTTTTAATTTTGGGGATTTTAAATTGGATTTTAGCGCAGGATGGGTATTTAATATGTTTTAAATTTTGTATTTTGATCTTGTATGTGTTTTTAAATTCCTGTGCGCCGCCCTGGGTCCTCTTCGGAGAAGGGCGGGGTATAAATCTAATTAAAATAAATAAAATAAATAAATGCAGGAGAGCCAGTGGGAGCAAATACTTGGGCAAGAGGGAGATCCTGAGTCTCATGGGCAGGAGAGGAAGCCATTGCGAGTACTCATGACCACGATGTGTAGAATGAAAAGTCCGAATTGGACGCTGGAACTTTTTTGCACCCAAACAAAATGGCCGCTGAGGCTGCAGAGCCTATGGGCTGGGCGCCACAAGGTAGTCGAGGCCGCCGAAGAAACGAGGGTGATGCTGGCCCTGAATAAAGGCCACCGAGGAAAATGCGGCTGCAGTGGAGGTCTGACAGTTGCAAAGTGCCTAGAAATGGTGGCGCCGGCAATCCACGGCGGGTGGCGGCGGCGGCGACAGGTGGCAGTGGGGTGTTTTGGGAGGCTGCAGCAGCGGGCAGCAGCTTTTTTTTTGTATTACAAAAGTTTTATTGGTTTTTACAAATTTTTGGAATAGGATAGGGTAAGGTGATACAAAGAAATTTTGAGAACTTTCACGTCGAAATCGTTGGCCCCTCCGGGCTGCATAATAAGACATTGGTGATACATTTTTCAGTAAAACAACAAGGTGAAAATAAATGCAAATATCATACATTGTAAATTCTATGCTGGCAATCATGCACAAACATCCAGATAAAAAGTTATACTGTATTAATAAAAAAGCAAAGTCATTTTTTAGATCTAAGTCTCTTGGCAATTGTGTCTTCTTGTTCTCCTCCCTGGCCCCCAGCGGGCGGGGCCGTGGCCCCCTCTGCCCCCCCTGGATCTTCCCCCAGGATAGAGGAATGTTTTTTAAGAAAGGCATCCGCCTCAGCAACTGTTTTAATCTTTACTCTTCCTCCATCCCAGAACACCAACATCCCTTCTGGCATCGCCCACTTAAACCAAATCCCGTGGTTAAACAATTTTTTAGATAAGAAGGAATACTTCCTTCTCATCTCTCTAATCTTTTTTGGGATCTGCTTCAAGATGGCGACTTCCTTTTGTTGGTAAATTAACGGCCCCTCTCTCTGCGCCTTCAGAATTCCCTCCCTGGTTGACCTTCTAACAGATTTAATATGTATCTCTCTGGGTACTTCATTTATCCTGGCATATGTTGAATTTATTCTATAAACTAGGTCAATGTCCCCCCTGATCTCCTCTTCAGGTTTATGTAAATAGTCTGCTAAAATTGTACTCATGAGATCAGGGAGGCATTCACCAGCTTCCTCCGAAATATTCTGAAATCTTAAAAAATATGACATCCTTTCAAAATCCATCCTAGACATATGACCAGACAAATCTCCAATTTCGGTGTTAACATTTTTAAGTTCTCCCTTTGCCCCAGCCAACCCCACTTCCAACTCCTCGGTCTTCTGTGTATTCTCCATCAATTTTTTCTGTGTTTCCAAAAGTTCAAGCTTAGAGCTGCAATGGTCTTTCCTCAAAGCTTTAATTTCCAGCACCAAGGAGTGTAACACTGCTTCCATAGCTGTCATTCTTTGTTCCAATCCTGGATTTTCTGGTTGTTTTTCTGAAGCCATGGTGAGCTATTAAAGTCAGTGCCACTAAGATGGCGTTTTTTGGGTGCGGCCGCTGGGGCAAGTCAGGAAAAGAAAGTTCAAATCAAAGTTGTAACAAGTTGTAGAGCCCAGAAGAGAAGCAGTTTCCACAATCAGTTGTTAAAACAAAGAAGGCATTCCAGGGAAGGAACCAATTATTCCAAAAAAATTTCCATTAAAAGAGAGAGACAGTCCAAATCACAAAGAGATGTTGGTAATTTTCCATAAAGAAATAGTCATTCAGGAACAAAGGACAGCCATCTTCCACCGCCCAGTCAGGCAGCCAGCAGGAGAAAGTGAAAAAAGAAATTGTTTCAATAAAGCCGGACTTAGATACATTGTATGGAAACAAGCCGCGAAGCACTTTCACTTGTTCCGCAAAAGTCCGGATGACAATGGCAACAAGGAGCCATTTCTAAACGCCGCTGTTGTAAATCCGAGAGGGGGGTTGACAAACACCCCCCTCCACGTTTCTCTCAATCCAAGCCGCCAGCATAAAAAAGATTTAAAGTCACTTACTCTTCACCTTGCAGCTCAAGCCCCGGCAAAGCCATCCGACCCGAGCGCTCCGGTCTCTCCAAATCAATTAATCGTTACCGTCCTCCATTGGCGAAGGGAACCAAGCCCCCCGCAGCATGTCTTCTTCCACCTAGACCAAAGACAAGGATTGTTTCCCAGCTGCCGCCAGGCTGAACCAGTCCAGGCAAGCCAATCCTACGGAGGGTCCCCCCCAAAAAAGGGGTACCCCGCCCCGTTAGGGGCAGAAAAAAGAACAAAACGGCGGACGAGTCCCAGGACTCATCCGTCGCCGCCAGAAGCCGGAACAGGAAGTCCGGGCAGCGGCTTTTGAAGGTGTCCAGCAGCGACGGAGCTCCAGGCAAAGCAGCAGCGCAAAGCGGGCCCTCCAACGACCGGTGCTAGGTAGCACTGGGCCCAGAGAAACCTTGCAAACTGCAAGAGAAGGGAAGAGGCTGAAAGCCTCTAAAAATCTCTGGCAGTCCCTTCTTAAAGGAGCCCTGAAGCTAATAAAGAGCCCTGGCTCCAAGGAGCGAGAATAGCTACTTCAGCCCCCCTTTTTTTAAAAAAAAGGCATGAATAGCCTTGGGGGGGGGGCTTCCAGAGTGCTCCTGGGGGTGGGGTGGGGGGCAAAAACCCGCAAAAAATGGCCCGTTTTTGCAAAAAGGGCCCATTTTTTGTCAAAAGAAGTGCATGCATAGCTTTATGGAGGCTTATAGATTGCTGGGGGGGGGGTGTAAAACCGGCCCATTTTTTGCACATTTCTGCCCTCCTCAGCCCCCAGGAGCTCTCTGAAAGCTTCCATAAGGGTATGCACAGCCATTTTGGTGAAGGGGGTGGGGCTTCAGGAAAATGCTGTATTCAATGTATAAGATGCACCCAGATTTTCAGCCACTTTTTAGAGGAAAAAAGACGCGTCTTATACTCCAAAAAATACGGTACCTGTTTTTCCAGAAGGAACATTATCTTATCTAATACTCCTTCTAATTTTCAAGCCACCTAACCACAACAACAGATTTGTATTATCAAGATTCAGCTTCAGTTTATTAGGCCCTCACAGCCTGAGACATCTATAAAAATTATTCCAATGGAGGCAGAACCGAATGATGAACAAAGCATATTGTGGACTCTGGATGACTATTCCCATTGGCTTTGTATAGATACAGAGTAACAGAATACAAAAAATAAAACTTATGGAGCCCCACAATTCAAAGATAATGTAATGGAATAAAATAGACATTATTCACTGTCGATCTCTGAATAGCCAATTTCTTATAAGTAGAATGGTACTACGCAGTGCCTCCAATTCACAGATTACCGAGCCATTCCAACAGTATTCTGTAATCAATATTGCCTATTCTAAGATCCTCAAGAATAAACATGAAAATATTTCCCTGGCCTTTCTCCCTCTAAAGATCATCAATCTGCACAACCAAGTTTTTTTCTATGCCATATCTAGGTCTTAAGCCAAAATGAAATACCATACTTTTCGGACTATAAGACGAAGGCTTAGAGGAGAAAAACAAGAAAACAAAAATTCTGAACCAAATGGTTTAGTAATATATTTAATAAAATATAGCAGAATAATATTTCAACCATGTAAAGTCAACAGCAGTATTAAAAACCATCATCACTGTCATTAACAAATGAGAGATTTTAAGGTTCAAGCATTTTCTGGAAACCCCAAAAACTCATCATCGCTAGTGTCAGAATTTAGGACACTCAGCTGCTCATAATCACCAATATCACTTTTTTCGCTATCATCATATATGATACTATCTTCAGTTCTCTCTAAAGCAGTGGTGGGCAAACTCATTAGTCAACAGAGCCAAATATCAACAATACCACGATAGAAATTTTTTTGAGAGCTGGAAGGTGTGGCCTGTTTTGTGGGAGTGGCTCAGCGGTCATGTGACTGGGTGGGCGTAGCCAACTTGGAAAATGTGAAACTCACTTAACAATGGTCTTGGTTAGCAACCAAACTTTTAGGCTCAATTGTGGTCATAAATTCTTTCTTTCTTTCTTTCTTTCTCTCTCTCTCTCTCTCTTTCTTTCTTTCTCTTTCTTTCTTCCTCTCTTTCTCTCTCTCTCTTTCTCTCTTTCTGTTTTTCTTTCTCTCTCTCTCTTTCTTTCTTTCTCTCTCTCTTTCTTTCCCTCTTTCTCTCTCTCTCTCTTTCTTTCTCTTTCTTTCTTTCTTTCTTTCTCTGTCTCTCTCTCCTTCGTCCGCCCATCTCTGTCACTCTGTGTGTGTGTGTCTGTCTGTCTCGCATTCACGCACTAAATCACTCATTCTGTGTCTCTGTCTATCTTTCTCTCCCTCCCTCCCTCTCTCTGTCTCTCCCTGTCTCTCTGTGTGTGTCTGTCACTCTCTGATTCCCCCCTCCCTCCGTCTCTCTCTGTGTCTGTGCCTCTCTCTGTCTGTCTGCCCCCCACCCCCTGCGGAGTCTCCTCAGCCCAGCCTACCGCGCTTACTCACTTGCTCGCCTTAGCCTGGCCCGTCCACCCGCCGCACTCGTTCGCTCGCTCAGGCTACTTCCAGGGGTGAGAAGGCTCCGTGTGGGGTGGGGAAGGAACGGCGTTCAGTGGGTGACCTACTGGACGTCGGTTCCCTCCAATCGCCCTGGAAGTAGCCTGGCTCGCCCGCCTGCCGCGCTTGCTCGCTCGTTTGCTCGCTCAGGCTACTTCCAGGGGTGAGAAGGCTCCGTGTGGAGGAGGAAGGAACGGCGTTCAGTGGGTGACCCACTGGACGCCGATTCCCTCCCCCCGCCCGCAGAGCCTCCGCACCCCCTGGAAGTAGACGAGTGGCCGGCATGCCGGCTGGGGAGGCTCCCCGGGGGGAGGGAGAGAATCGGCGGCCGGTAGGGAGGGTTGCTCCGGCGGGTCCCAGGAGTCCCACCATCGGCAAGGGTGGAGGAAGAGCCGCACTCGAGGGGCCAAAGAGCTGCATGCGGCTCGCGAGCTGCGGTTTGCCGATCATTGCTCTAAGGCATTGCTAATGCCACATTTTTTAAATGACTGTGCAACGATTTTGTCCTTCACTGAGTGCCATGATATTTTAACCCATTCACAAACATAAGTGATAGTGGGCCTCTTAATTCATCCAGAAAGTGTCAGATCATGATTACTAGCAGCCATCCATTTGTTCCACTCTTCTCGCATAGACTTTAAATGGTTTGTTGATGGAAACATCAAGAGGTTGCAACTGGCTGGTAAGACCCCCAGGATGATCATTGCTCCGATGATCCAGGCAGCTAGGATTCCCTTTCTCCCTCCCCCCAGTGTCTCTGCCTTCCATTGCTGCCAAAGGTACCACGAAAGCTTCCAGCAAGGCTCCTGCAAGCCCTCTTTGAGCCAGCCAGCTGGGATCACTAACTCGCCTCCTCAGCCCGCGCGTTTTTGCACAAGTCTTCCCCAACGTGCCCTGCTTCAATTACTTGCCCTTGGCTAATGGATCTTGGGCGCTTTCCCGGCACAAGGGAAAGATGAGGAGCAGGGAAAGAGGAGAAAGCTGCCCCATTCACCTCAAGCTGGCCTCTCCATTGCCCATTTCTCCATTGCAGTGCAACTCTTCTGCCCACAGAAGCTTCGTCTTTAATGGCCAGCGCCAAAAGGCAGAGAAAGAGCTGCTGGGAAGAAGCCAGTTGTCCCAGGAGTTGGGTATCCTTCCTCCCCCGCACCATCCCACCACTACCTACCTACCATCCCCAAATTGTATCAATGGCTACGTGAAGGGCAAGAAGCCACGCCATACCCAACATTGGGGGGGAAAGGACAGCAAGAGGAGCCCCATCTTGCTACATGCGCCCCAATGAAAGGCGGCGACAACCCGACAACTCGGCTGTTTCTCTTGGCCACCTTCTCTGACACTGGAAGTCATGTGTCGTCCATTCATACCTCTCTCTCTCTCCGTGCCTCTGGGCTCACCTGGTGCCAGTCAACCACACAGGCTGGGAAGGGTGCACTTGCAGCAGGGCATCCTCGGCAAACTGCTTGACGAACCTGTGCAGGGCAGGCAGACGTAGAGCGCACCCGGGCCAGCCAGTGGTGGGATCAGTCGGTTCTCCAAACTGTACACAACATTAACAATCGGTTCAGCTGAACTGGCTGAATCCCACCTCTGCATTGCTGGCTCAGCTGGGGAACTCTAGAGCACTAGCAGCCGATTGACGGTTGGATCAGGCTCCCAGAACACCGCCAATCAGTTGTTCCAGGTAGCGGGAATCACTGCTGTGTGTCACCACATCAACTCCCTCCCCCCAGGTATGGCAAACCCCCAGCTGATGCAATATTCACTGTATAAGATGCACAGGCATTTTCACTCACTTTTGGGCGGGGGGAGTGCATCTTATAGTCCAAAAAATACGGTAGATCCAGATAATCTACTTTCAAGCCCCTTTCAGTGCTCTCATGTTCAAGGTTTAGTTAAAATTTTCTTTAGGTGAAATACCATCACAAAGAACAATATTAACAGATTTTCTAATGTATTAAATTATTTTAATACAAAACTAGAAGAAATACTGATAATTATTCTTCAGAGTACTAACATTCTGAAAATAAAGTTTTGAATATATAAACACATAATATTATAAGAAATAAACTAAATAATTCAATAGTAATTTAATGATGTATAAGCCAAAATGAAGCCAGTTTTGTGATTAAGGCATCTGGCTACAGATCAGGTGGGTGACTATGAGTCCTACTAAGGAGACCATGGCAAGCCAATTTCAAAAAACTTTGCTAAGAAAACTGCAGAGACCAGTCCAGACAGTCCCTAAAAATCAAAAACAAACAAAGCAGAAACATTTTTTGTAGTTTTAAATACTAAATACTAAACTCCATTTCTTCCCTTCCTATAAATTACTCATCTTGAACACAATATATTTTGGAAGCCATGTAAAATAATGGGTAATTACATATTATTCCAAATCACAAAAGGATTCTATTATTTTAGAAGACAAAAATGCAAGACAATGTTTTACACAATAAAAACTCTCTAAAGCCAGCTGTTGTTTGTTATTTTGCTCATAGTCAGCAACCTTGAATATACTCATCAATACTCACCTTCACAAATTAGTTGTACATTCCTCTTGTTAGCGGCTAAATTAATGCAGAAGGAAATGAGTTCCAGATCAACACGTTCATCGGGACATTCCAGCAACATCTTCATTAGCTGGCAACACATTAATTTCAATCCGTTAAATTTTCAGAACATCTATTTGTAGCAGCATTAATTGAAGTAATTTTTCTTTTAACAGAATAGGGAAATCTTTTGCTAGGAAGGACTATTAACCTACAGAACAAAAATAATGAAGTTGCAACTGATGGGTGGGGTTTTTTTTATAAGGTTTGGCACTTTGTTAACATGACTTTGCCATCTGGCCTGGGGATCATCTAGTAGTAGTGGCATGGAGCCTTTTCTGACAGTGAGAACAATCAACCAATGGAGCAGCTTGCCTTAAGAAGTTGTGGGAGCTTCATCACTGGAAGCTTTCAAGAAGAGACTGGACTGCCATTTGTCAGGAATGGTGTAAGGTCTCCTGCTTGAGCAGGGGTCAGACTAGATGACTAACATGGTCCTTTCCAAGTCTGTTAATCTTCTCTTAACCTGAAGAAGCCTGAAGAATGACTTTAGTATTGGTGAGATTGATTGCACTCTCCTACAGATTATCTTTTTATGTATTTTATTAATAATTTTATTGTTTTAATGTTTGTTAATGATTCTTAATTTTTTTTCTATTTTGTTTTGTGCTTTAACTTTGCATGTCACTTTGTACTCATTCAGTGTCATGTATGTAACATGGGTGGGTATATAAATTTACCAAATAAATCAGTTTTTAAAAAAGAGCTGGCTGGTTGACGTTGGGTCAATCACCCTCTCAGCCCAACTCACCTCACAGGGTGTTGTTGGTTGTTATGTGGAAAAAGAGGAGGAGGAAGGAATATTACTCATCGTTGCCACCTTGAGTTATTTATAAAAATAATAAAGGCAGAATTAAAAAAATGTAAAAAACATATTTCTTTCATGTAATCCATCTCCTGTAAAACAATATCTCATAAACATGAAGTAGGAAAAAGACCAAGAAACATACTGAATACTATGTACAATAAAAGAACAAATGCCACTAGTGTTACAGATGAACTCTTGTGCCAAATATTTTTCTGAATATACCATTATTACAGCTGATATACTAGCAAATATATAAAACAACAAAATAAATAACTTAAATTACCATAGACCGTTACTCAAAATGCAAAAATGAAAGCCGCCAAAAAATTCTTTAGATCTAGCAATTTATTATGTCTTGATGCTAACTAAATCACTCACTCACTCTTGGTTGTTTGGGGGTGGGATTACAAGACAATAAGTTTTTGCCATTTAAAAAAAAACTGGAGGAATAATTAGTTTAATTAAATCCTATGATCTTCGTTTAATATCTTTATTATCTATAGCCAGTTTCAGTATTTATACATACTCTGAAAACCAGAAACTGAATTATTTATTCCCATAGTTATTGGGTTTGTATCACAGCAGCACTGCATTCACCTCTCCTTAGTATTTAAAAATCATTGGCTTTTACGATAGTGCTTACTTTAAGCTATAACTCTTCTACTTCTTCTATTGGCTCTTTCTGCCCATTAACAGGAAATGCCGGCAGGTACTCTGAATCTTGTATTTCATAGAAAAGCATTCTAAAGTGAAAGATATAGACTTTGCTTCCGGTTTCCGGAGGTGACGGACGGGTCTCAGACATGTCCGCCGCTTGTTTTCTCCGGCGGTGCCTTCGGGGGCACGGGGGCTCTTGCTAAAGAGCCCCCATCGCACGGACGGCTCGCGGTTCGCCTCCCACCCTGACGGCGGTCGGGGTGGTTGCTCCCGCCTCGTCCCAGGCGCCGGAGAATGAGACGCGAGGGGGAAGAGTCCCCTTCACCGATGGAGTGCCGGGACTGCTACGATTGAGGACGGGCTGAAAGCCGGGGCCGGAGGCAACACCGAGGCTCCGTTGCTGCTGCCGAGTGGATTGTGAGTGATTTAACGATTGATGCCTTCAATTTTTTATTTTTTTTTTAATTGAAAAAGTTTTATTGGTTTTACATTTTTCCATAGGATGGGGTAAGGGATACAAAGAAATTTTGAGAGCGTTCACGTCAAAGTCGTCGGCCCTTCCGGGACTTCAAAATACATTGATAACAATAAAAAACATTTTCCGTAACACTACAAAGTGAAAGCAAGTACATATACCTAAGTTCTCAGTTCTATGCTGTCAGTCATTTACAAAAATCCAAATACAGATATTATGCAATATTATTCAGAAAAATCAAGGCAAAGTTATTTTTTAGATCTAAGTCTCTTGGCAATTGTATCTTCAACCTCTTCCTCCCGGCCCCCAGCGGGCGGGGCCGTGGCCCCCCCTGCCCCCCCTGAATCTTCCCCCAGGACAGAGGAGTGTTTTTTGAAAAAGGCTTCCGCCTCGGCAACTGTTTTAATCCTCACTCTTCCTCCTTCCCAGAACACCAGCATCCCTTCGGGTGTCACCCACTTGAACCAAATCCCGTGATCAAACAATGTTTTAGACAAGAAGGAAAATTTCCTTCTTGCATCTCTAATCTTTCTTGGGATCTGCTTCAAGATAGCAACCTCTTTTTGTTGGTAAATTAACGGGCTTCCTCTCTGCACTTTCAGGATTTCCTCTCTGGTTGACCTTCTAACAAATTTCACATGTATTTCTCTAGGTACTTCATTTATCCTGGCATATGCTGAGTTTATTCTGTAGGCTAGGTCAATGTCCCCCCTGATCTCATCCTTAGGTTTATGTAAATAGTCTGCTATAATTGTGCTCATGAGATCAGGGAGGCATTCACCAGGTTCCTCAAAAACATTCTGAAATCTCAAAAAATATGTCATTCTTTCCATATCCATCCTAGACACATGCCCGTTTATTTCCACAACCTCATTAGTAACATTTTTAATCTCTCCCTTAGCCCCCACCAGCCCCCCTTCCAATTCTTCATTCTTCTGTGTGTTTTCCAGCACTTGTTTCCGTGTGTCCAATAACTCCTTCTTGAAATTAATATTTTCTGCCCTCTGGGCCTTAATTTCTTGTACCAAAGTTTGTATAACATATTCAAGAGAAGCTATCCTTTGTTCTAAGCTTGCCAGTGCTGTTTCTTGTGCCATGATTAGCTGTTAAAATCAATGCCACTAAAATGGCGTTTTCTGGGTGAGGCTGATGAGGCAGATCAGGAGCCAAAAGTTCCGTTCAGGGTTGTAAAGTTGCAAAGTTCAGGAACCAAGAGAGAAATAATTTTCCAACTCAATAAGTATAATAGCGAAGGTACTCCAGAAAAGAAATCACAAATCAAAAAAGAAAAAATTCTTCATTAATAACCAGAGGAAGTCCAAATTGCAAAGAGACGCTGGGAATTTTCCATAAGTGAAATAGTCAGTCAGGAACAAAGAGAAGCCATCTTCCACCGCCCAAGCTCAAAGCCCGAAGGAGAGAGTGGTAAAATAAATTGTTTCAGCCAGACCTAGAGACATTGTTGCAAGCAAACCGCAGATCACTTTCCCTTGCTGCAAACAGTCAGGATTAAAGATTTCCGCTTCCTCGCCGCGAGGAGCCATTTTCAAGTGCCGCTTGAGTCCGAGGGTTTTTTTTTTACAAACAAACACCCCCCTCCCAGTCCTTTCAACCCGGCTGACAGCAGGAAAAAAAAGTTTTAAATCACTCACTCTCCCCCTCGCAGCTGAAGCCCCGAGAAGCCTTCCGACTCATTCGATCAGCTCTCTTCATGATCGCGAATGGCGCCGTCTGCCTTTGGCGAAGGGAAAACCTCCCGCAGCATGTTCTCCTTCACCTAAGCCGAAGACAAGGGTCGCTTCCCCCACCGCTGTGGGGGGGAGCGTCCCAGGCAAGCCGGCTTTACGGGAGACCCCCAAAAAAGGGGCGTCTCGCCCCAGTGGGGGGGCAGAAAAAGCAACAAAACGGCGAGCGAGCGCTAGGCTCGCCCGTCGCCGCTGGAGCCGGAACCGGAAGCCAACTTTCTTTTTTAAAGAAGAAGGAGGGGGGAGTTTGTAAAACCCCTCCTCAGAAGAAGAAAAAAAGCGGCGCTTTAAAATGCTCCCCGGGCTTGGGGAGGAGGAGAAACTAACATCCGATCTCTAAACAATGAAATGAAAGTTCTTCACTTTAAGATCGTTATTGATACTTTGTATCTCTGTCTTGCAACAATTGAGATGGACTTTTACTAGTTCTCCACGACTGCCAGAGGGGCGGGAAAGATGGCGCTTCTTTGTTCTCAGCAAGAAATATTTCTCTTTGTGATGTGCTGACACTTCTTCGTCTTTATGGGACTGAACTTTACTTATAAGCTAATGTAACTGACTCTTAGGATTTCTCCCAGATGTGCCTTCTTTCTTTTCCTATTTGATTGTTGCTAAAAAATTGTTCTCTCTCTGGATTTTATGCAAATTATATTTTGAATTTGGATATTGACTTTTACTCTCTCCTCGCCTCACGGACTACTTCTCCAACAGATGACATATTAGTGACAAGAACTTAACACTTTCATTATGGCTTCAAAAAAGCATCCACAACAACCTAAGATTAAGCTAAGGGGAAGCTACTCAGCTATCAGCAATAGAGGAAACTCTTCAAAACATTATGAAAGAGATAAAAGAAATCCGGAAAGACAATGTTAGTTCAAAATTGGAACTTTTGGAGACACAAAAAGCACTAATGGAAAACAAACAAAGGATTGATGGATTGGAGGGGGGGCGGTTGAGATGAGGGGAGAGATAACCTATTCTCAAAAAGAAATAGTGGAATTAGCTGGTCATATGTCTAGGATGGATTTTGAAAGAATGTCTTACTTTTTAAGGTTTCAAAATGTTCCTGAAGCAGACTCCGAGAATTTAAAAGATTTAATGTGCACGATGTTAGCAGATTATACTAAAAAGAGCAAAGAAGATATTTGGGGGGACATTGATTTGATTTATAGAATTAATTCAGCATATGCCAGAATAAATGAAGTACCCAGAGAGATACATATTAAATTTGTAAGAAGGTCAACGAGGAATGAGATCCTGAGAGCACAGAGAGATGGTCCTTTGATATATCAACAGAGAGAAATTGCCATTTTGAAACAGATCCCGAAAAAGATTCGAGAGATAAGAAGGAAGTACTCCTTCTTATCAAAAAGATTATATAAAAAAGGGGTGTGGTTCAAATGGTCGATGCCTGAAGGAATGTTAGTGTTCTGGGAGGGGGGGAGAGTAAGAATTAAAACAATTGCAGAGGCGGAAGCCTTTCTTAAAAAACATTCCTCAATCCTGGAGGATGAAAATGGGGGAACGGGAGGGGCCACGGCTCCGCCCACTGGCGGTCAAGGAGAAGAGGATACAATAGTTAAAAGACTCAGATCTCAAAAATGACTTTCTTTTATATAGTGTAACCTTTATCTGGATGTCTATGGAAACAAATGATTGATTGCATGAAATTGTGAAATGATATATGTATCTTCCCACTTTGTAGAGAAATGAAGATTTATTGTATTATCTTTTTTTTCTGTATGAAGCCTCGGAGGTGGCTGACACCTCTGACATGGATGCCCTCAAAATATCTCATTTATACCTTATACCCTTTTCCTATCTAAAATTTGTAAAAACCAATAAAACTCTTTTTAATAAAGTAAAAGATATATTTCTATCTCTCAAACTATTTCCTGTAAAACTGCACTGAGTAGGATCTTGATTTATAACTCACTGTTCAGAAAGCTGCTTGAATATAGACAAATTTCTCATAAACTATGTAATCATTGTATTAATCTTCATTGGATATTTTGCTGGGGAAAATAACGGTATCCAATTCAATGCACCTTTGATTTCTATACAAAATTAAAGCAATAACTTTCAGTACAAAGTTTCTAAAGACGCTTGCTGCAATTCAAAGTAATTGTACATATGGCTTTTGGTATCATATTCAAACAACTAGCAATGGTACACAAATGAGTTTATAGAATGGTAATCCTTAAAAATCTTGCTTAATAATCACTAATCAAGACCAAGATGTACCGTATTTTTCGGAATACAAGATGCACCAGAGTATAAGACGCACCAAGGTTTTGAAGAGGCAAATTACCCAAAAAAGTAGGTAGGTAGATAGAGGGATAGAGATGGAGAGAAAGAAAAATACAGTAGGTAGGTAGGTAGGTAAGAGAGAGTAGGTAGGTAGGTAGATAAAGGGATAGAAAAAGAGAGAAATAGAGAGAGAGAAATACAGTAGGTAGGTAGGTAGGGAGAGAGAGTGTGTGTGTGTAGGTAGGTAGGTAAAGGGAGAGGGAGAGAGAGAGACAGAGAGAGAGAGAAATACAGTAGGTAGGGAGAGAGTGTGTAGATAGGTAGGTAGAGGGATAGAGAGAAATAGAGAGAGAAATACAGTAGGTAGGTAGGAAGAGAGAGAGTGTGCGTGTAGATAGGTAGGTAGATAAAGGAATAGAGAGTGAGAGAAATAGAGAGAGATAAGGGAAATACAGTAAGTAGGTAGGGAGAGAGAGTGTGTGTGGGGGTAGGTAGGTAGAAGGAGATAGATAGATAGATAGATAGATAGATAGATAGAGATAGATAGAGAGAGAGAGAGAGAGAGAGAGAGAGAGAGAGAGAGAGAGAGAGAGAGAGAGAGAGAGAGAGAAAGTAGGTAGGTAGGTTGATGTTTCCAGGTGTATTTATCCATGTCCTGGAGAAGGAAATCACTGACAAACCTTAAGACTTTGTTTCTCCTGGCACAGAAACAGTTAAAGAGCTTCCAAAAGAGCTTTCCAAAAGTGTTTTTGCAGCCTGCAAAACTCCCCAAAACTGCTCTTTCTCCGCGAAAACGGGGCCGTTTTTCTTCAAATAAAAAGCATGACTAGCCTTGGGGGGGCTTGCAGAGTGCTCCTGGTGGGGGTGGAAAATGAGCAAAAAAATGGCCCATTTATCACAAAAACGGGCTATTTTTGTGTCAAATAAATTGAATGCTTAGCCCTATGGAGGCTTATAGAGTGCTGCTGGGGGCTGGGGGAGAGGGCAAAAAACAGCCCGATTTAGGCTCATTTCTGCCCTCTGGAGCTCTCCGGAAGCCTCCATAAGGCTAGGCACAGCCAGTTTGGTGAAGGGGGTGGGGTTTTGGGAGGCAAAAAAATGCTGTATTCAATGTATAAGACGCACCCAGATTTTCAGCCTCTTTTTAGAGGAAAAAAGGTACGTCTTATACTCTGAAAAATATGGTATTTCTTTCATTCTAAAAAGGAAAATGTTAAGTCAGAAAGGCTGCAAAGTTTATTAAAACAGGAGCAACAAAGAAAATATATCTCATTCTCTATTAGCTTTTTTTGGTGATCAAATCTATCATATACAGAATTTTCCCTGTTTTTCCATAAGATAGAGAACAATAAAAAAAATTGATTGCAAAAATGGCCCTCAGGGAACGTTACCAAATTTTCGCGCTGTAAGATGCATTCCCCCACCCCCACCCCCACCCAAAAGTGGGTGGAAATGTCTGTGTGTCTTATGAAGCGAATGTTGCCGAAGGCCTGACCACCCACTGGCCCCAACCTTCAGTTATTTTCAGTCTCCTTGTGCCCCATTTTCGGCCTCCTTGTGTCCTGTTTTCATCTTCCACATGGTTTTTGGCCTCTGCACGTCCCGTTTTTGGCCTGTTCTAGGCCACCGCCAATCACTGCTGCCGTTCATTGTTGGTGATAGGTGGCGGCTGAAAACGGGAGCATGGAGGCAGCAATAGATGGCAGTGGTGATTTCCGCAGCCTGGTACAGCTGGTCGGCGGTATTCTGGGAGACCGATCCAACCGCCAATCAACTGCTCGTGTTAAATCAGGCTGCGATAATGTGCTGAAGCTGATCAGGCTGTTTGCTGCAAGGATGCTAGCCAGATGAATACCGATGGATGCTGGGAGGCAGATTTTTTTTCTTGTTTACCTCCCCAAAAGCTAGGTGCGTCTTATGGTCTAGAGCCATGATGGCGAACCTATGGCACGGGTGCCACAGGTGGCACGCAAAGCCATTTCTGAGGGCACGCAAGGCGTTGCCCTGTCAGCTCCAGCACACACGAGCGTGCTGGCTAGCTGATTTTCGGCCTTGATTTTCAGACATTTTTCACCCTCCTGAAGCCTCCAGAGGGAGAAAAGTGGCCCTACCGGCAACCTGGAAGTCCATTCCTGAACTTCTGGTTTGTGTGTTGGGCCTTTTTCTGCCCTCCCCAGGCTCCTAGAAAGCTTCTGGAGCCTTGGGAGGGCAAAAAATGTACCTACTGGGCCCACTGGAAGTCAGAAAATGGGCTGTTTCCGGCCTCTGGGGAAGGCCATTTTTGCCCTCCCCAAGCTCCAAAAAAGCCATGTGTACATACACTGGACAGCAGGGGTGTCACACATGTATTCTCAGGGGGCACGGCATGGGAGGCATTAAATTATGGGGGTGGGCACACGAGTGTGCACAATAGCACAAGCGTGTGTGCTTTAGGCACCCGAGGCGAAAAAGGTTCGCCATCACTGGTCTACAGTGTCATATAGTGCAAAATATACAATATATAGTATAGACCTTTCCAGGAAATTGAACTTCCAATGAAGAAATGACAAACTGAAGACAACTCTGCTAAAAACATAGTCCATAATCGCAGCAGAAGAGCTGGTGAGTAGATCCGCTCTTCATAATTCATCACCAAACAAGGAAAGGATTTGAGATCATCCACAAAGTGTTTCAGACAGTTCCTGATTGAAAGAGCAGACATCTGCAGCAGATTAGAATTCTGGAAGACAATGGAATAGCCACTTTGTTCAAATTGCAGTCAATGCCTTCAAAAGGACACTGGATTCACAAACTCCCTTCTAATCATATTTAGAATTTGTTTTTCACCTGTTAGAAACATTTAGATCAACATGTAAAAAAGCATCAGGTGAGTTTCCTTAGCGAAGGATGTAAGTTTAAGATGTGTGTATACGCATGCATAATGTGTGTGTACTGTACATGTGTGTATGTATAAAGATTACAAATTAAAGAAGATCTGTTACTTGATCTATTACTACAGACTGAAGCAAAATATTTTAAAACTGGACACACTGAAGAATATTTCTGAATAATGGACCCAGAAGTTAAATTTAATTGTCTACCTTTATGGGTAGTTTTGTTTAAAAGTTATTATGAGTGAGGAACAAGTTTTACCAGACAACTGAGACTGATCTGAAAGTGGGTTTAAAAAGACAGGTTACAAGAATGATATGGAAAAAGATACTACACTAGACATACAAATGAAATCAGCTTAATGATTATACAGATTTACAAGTAACAAAACAAGCGAATGGCCTGGTTAATTTTCCTAAATTGGATTTACAAAAAAGCCTTTGTAATGCTTTGAAGAATTTTGTGATAAGGGACAAGTAAAATGAAATAAAGTCCTACATATTTATTGGAAGAGTTTAAGGATCAAAAATATTAGAAGTGAAAGGAAGGTATATAAAGTTTGTTTTATTTGATCAAGGTTAAAATAGGTATATTACAAGACTTTTGCTGATTGAAATGACATTGTTTAAGGATTTGTTTATAGGCAAGACAAGATACACAAAGGTCATTTGTTTAATTTTAAGAGAATGGTAACTTACTAAAATTATTTATACAATTTTATACACTTGTTTACAAAAGTATGAGGAGACCCAATAAGTGTCTGCTCTTTGAAACACAGCTTGGGTCCATAAATAAGATCTTCAGCCAATAGTCAAATACTTTAATTGCTAGGTGACTTTATATATGGAATGCACCCAACTCTGCCTTTACTGCTGAAGTTGTCATAGATTTGTTCACCTCAAAGATGTATTTCAGGAAATCAGATTTATGCATAGTTCTACACTGTATGTAATAATTGAATTATTTCACCTTGATGATTAGAACTAGGAACCAAGAGACCTATTGATTGGTGAGCTGTATTATGACAACAGTAATAGTAACCTGGAAGATGATTTATGGCAGAATATGCTTCCCTTCATATTTTCACTATTGGGAAAGAGGCAATTAAAGCTGGAAGGCTGTAGCCCTTAAAAAACTCTTCTTGAAATGTGGGAACTAGAAATTCTTTTCTATGAAAACAATTCCTAAGTATACATAGGACTTAACCTTGTCTCTATAGCCAAGTTCAGGCTCCAGTTACACTTAGTCCTTCTATTCCTGAAGACAACCAGCTTGGCCTTGGATTTATTAATGTTAAGATATTTAAAACACAGTATGAACTGAACCTGTGCAGTAATCTTATCATCCCTACCTAGGATTGCAACATTGATATATAATTTCCATAAAAAGGGATGGTTACAGATTTATTTTTAACTTTGGACATATGGGTCTGCCAAATATATAGCTTGAACTATACATTTTGCAACTGGCTTTCTTCAAATTAACAGCTTTTCTAGTATCAGTAATAAAATTTAAAAATCTTATGAACAGCAAGACTCTGACTTTGAGTCCTTTAGTTCTAATATAGGTCTGGGTGAAGGCTGACATTTGAGACACCTCTGGGAAAAGTTAAGTATAGATGTTTGTTTTACCCCGCCTGTGCCAGAACAAACATCCAGCTTTGATTGCCTCTTTCACAATAGTGAAACTCCAAAAGGAAGTATATGCTGACCTAAATCATCTTCCCGCCTGCTAGTTACTATAGGTTTGTTCAGGCTGGGGCTAAATGTTGCGTGTGCATGTGTAGAGTACTGTACATATGACCTATTATTTATTAGAGCCTGCTTTAAGAATAATGAAACCTGAAACCTTAGACCAGCATGCAGTAATGTAATATAAAGGTGTTTTTTTTAAAAAAAAAAAATCTCATGATGAAAAAGGGGGGCAGCTTACAAAACCAATCAGGCTGGGAGTTAAACTTGCTACAGTAGGTAACTTATACTGTAATCAAAATAATAAGTTGAAAGAATATTTAATACATTAGGAAGAAGCTATTATACCCAGAAACCTAAAGCATTTTTTAAAAGTGCCATGAACCTATTTCTGCATATTTACAACTGAAAATGAATTTTTATTAAAATAAAATTCCTTAGAACATGCCATCAGTATTAAACTGAGTTCCTATACAAAAAAATGGAAGGAGGAGAAGTCGTGTAATTTTATCTAGAGTAGTTCAAAGTTTTTAGAATAATCCTTTAGTATGAGTTCCATGTTTCCCATTATGTCTTCATTTAATTTGATTGCCACTCGTGCCGCTTCAAAGGAAAGTATAATTGCTGCCAACTAGGAAATATCAAAATTAAATTTGTTCTGCTTTTACTGCAACCATTGTCATCTTTTCTTCATTTAGAAGGAGAGCAATAAAAGGGTTACAACGGGTACAACAAACAGAGAGTAGTTTTCAATCAGACAAGTCCCACATTGAGTATCAGATGCCACAGTGGAGGACTAGAATCACTGTGTCTAGACTCTCTGGCACCTGACTTCACTTATTTACCAGTGACCAGAGGCCAACCCCCAACTGCTTTCTTTCCATACACCTTAGTCCAGTTCTCTCTATCCCCAGCTCACACATCTTTGAATGATTATGCCAGACCTGCATGCCTCTGACTGGCTATTCCCTAACTTTAATGTTTGAAGTAAAGCTCTGGTTTCTTCAGCAGATAATCGAGGACAAAAGCTAAAGGAGCTGTCAACTGAGGACATTTACCAGCATTAAGCTAAAAAAAGTAGATCAAAGAGGGACCAAACAGAAAAGTACAGTGGAAAACATGTGACTTAGTCAGCTTCAGCTTGCCTACTATTCTGTGGAAGAATATTAAATATCGCTATGACATCACTGTACAACAATGTTCTTTGATTGGCAGGACTATTACCTATGTGCTATTACAAACATATGGTTTATATTTGCACCTATTTAAATAATGCTTGAGATAGTGGGATCTAAACAAGAATAGACTTTTAACTCTAACTACAATTTCATCCATCAATCTACAGAAGGCTTGAAAAAGTTTTCTAGTGATATTGCATTCTCATCAACTATTAAAGTGGTGCAACACAATCCAATGAGCCTAGAAGTTCTATACCTGAAACAAACAGAACTTTGGAAACAGAATTAAACAATAAAAGTTTATTTGATACTTCTGTACAGTCCGCAAAATTATAATAAACTGGAAGTTTATAGTTTACATTTCTGAAAGGGAAGAATCTAAGTCTCCATCTCACTTTTAAGATAGTTATGCAAAAATATGGAAGGAAAAGGAAAAGGTAAGCATCTATTTTGGACTATTTTTAAACACTGTATAAGAATTATCAATAAACAGTGCCTCCAGGGAGCAAAACCGCAACTAGGAGAAGCAACTCATTTGTTACACAAAGCAGTCAGTAAGTAAAACCATGGGTGGCCTTATGATTTTACTTCAGCTTTTCTTTGGTTTACTTGTCTACTAAGGTCATAAACGCTAGGAATGATTGTAAAGATATTTCTTCATCATTATTATATTGTGAACAGCAACTATATAAGGAAGTCACTAAATGAGGGCTATAGATGTATGTCTGTTACATGTGAACAAAGTAAATGGCAAGTTATGTAAATATGGCACATGGTATAAATATAGACTTTACTGAACAGACAATTCTGATCAATTTAACTGCAAATCATGTGCTTTTATTTCTTCATTTATTAAGGCATAGATGCCATATTGATCTCTGTTCAGACCAATTTGCTTAACAAATTAGAGATAACTTGCCATAAATTAAATAAATAAGAAGTTTAATTATAAGGGGGAAAACAGCTACATATAGTTTGAAAAATGGGTTTAATTTACTAAATAACCATTTACTAAAAAAGTTTAGATATCAAACTTTATTGTCACAACCAAGAACAAATTTGAATATTTCTTATTTTAGACTAAAGTCTGTAATAAAAATCAGTTTGTTCATATTGTGCTTGTTAGATGCCCCTTCCCCACCTACCCCCCCCCCCCCCAGTGAAGGCAGAAAACTATAAGACAAGATCTTCTCACATGTAGCCCTAGGCTTATGGAATAACCTTCCAAAGAAGCTCCCTGTTGTTTATCAGGTACCTAAAAGAAAACCCTCTTCTGCCAAATATTTTAGATTTTGAGCATCACTTCCATTTATCACTTTATTGTTATATTAAACCAAGTATTGTTAACATTTGAAGTGACAATCTGAACAGATACTTCACCAGATTTTAACTATCCAATTGTGAACATTTTAACAACTGATTGTAACGATAACTATTTGACAGATTAAATTATAATATATACAGTACATTAAATAAGCAGGTCTTGGCGTATTCAGGTCTTTTCCCATGTAAGATTGAAAGTATCTTGGTGATACTCTCAATCGTGTGTCAGTTTGCTTAGTGTGGGGGTTGAAGAGGGGGTGAAGCGCCTGGTGATGCCACCGTGGTTTGGCTTCTGAATAAATGTGACAATATCTCCCGCCTACCAGATATCTGGAACCTATCCCTAGTCAACAAACGAGTCCCAGCCACAAAAACTGACACCGGACCCAGAACAACACATGATGCCACCACCAATCACCCTCACCAGACTCAAACTCAAATCCATCCCATAGGCGAAATGCAACCACCATCCAGAAGCCAAGCCGCTACACCCCCCTCCAACCCCTACACTAAATAAACTGACACACGCCATGAACACATGGCTAGACCGCAAACTCAGAGCCAGACCAAAGCCTGGGATGTTACATCACAGCCATTTGCTCAGGACATTACATCACAGAACTCAGGAGGTTACAACCCTAAAGCTCAGGATATTACAACACAGCCTACTACCCAGGATGTTGCAGTACAGGACTCAGGATGTCACTATACTAGAGCTCAGGATGTCATCACACAGCCCATTACCCAGGTTGTTACAACACAAAAGACTAATGGGCACACAGCTAGTACCTCAGCCACACAGGATGTTATGAAACAGCTGACAAATCTGCAAACATCAATTCCATCAACTAATCAAGAAGTAACTATACAGGCAGCCAACCCGCTTACAGCAATAAAGCCGGCACGCCACACTAATATTTATAGAGAGACGGCAGCTTCGATCATGCTTTGCTTGCATGAGCACAAAGCCGAAGGCACCAGCCTGAAGATGGCGAGTGGGACCTGGTCGAAATGTCGCCAAGATACTCTCAATCTTACACGGGAAAAGACCCGAATATGCCAAGATCTGCATACCTGTACCCGTGAAAATCTACGAATACATTAAATATATATACATATACATACATATATACACACATATATTTAATATTTTAATAATAATAACAACATTAATAATAAACCTAGCCATTGAAACTACATGGCTATGGATGAAGCATGTAACAGTGATACCCATTGTCATCAGGGCACTTGGCACCATGTTCAAGAATTTTACAAGATACATCAACAAATTGCAGCTTCCTGCAATAACACCAGCGGAACTGCCAAAAACTGCGCTACTTGGAACATTTTAAGAAGGTAGGTACTTGGTTGATACCTAGGACGCTGGCAACAAACCGTATCAACCATTAGCACCAGTCAATGGTATTTGTGATCCATTTTTAAATGTTCAGTTGGCTGAGTTTCATATTTAATGAATAAAGTAAATAAAGTAAATAAAGTAAATAATGTAAATAAAGTAAATAAATAAATATGCTGATTTCTGTATAAGTTTCTGGGGCTATGGAACACAGGCAGTGCTTACATGGCTTGCCTAGTATGTAAGTTTCCAGTAGCTAGTCTACAGCCATTCCTGTGCCAATTCAACATTCTGAGCAGAAATAGCTATTATTTAATTATTTTCTATCACATGATTAATACTTACTTTTAACAATAAACTTAGTTATTTATTTTTTTACTGCGATAGCTGCACCATACAGGATTGCTGCACAAGTTCTGGGTCTTCCAGGACTTACAACTCCTGCTCAAAATACAGGTAATAGCTATGAAATGATTTTCCGCAGGTTAATCTGGTGCACCAACTGTGGCCTTTCTTAGATAGAGGTTGTTTTCTCTTATGTCTTAGTCACTTAGCCTGTGGATTACTGCAATGCATTCTTCATGGATCTGCTTTTGAAAACTACTCAGAAACTGCAGCTGGTTCCAAATGCAGTGTCATAAGGAATTATGGACCCACCTCTGCTGTATGAGTTGCACTGGTTGCCGGTAACATTCAGTGAAATTCAATGTGCTAGTTGTAACCTATGCACCCCTTAATGGTATAGTGCCTAATTGCCTTTCTCCCTTTGTTTATCCCTATTTGCAAAAATCAGAGTAGCCATACTCCAGGTCCTATCTTCATAACAATATCTTCTAATGGGACCTAGATAGCACCTGTGCTTTGGAATAGTATCCCAGCAAAGATTCAAGTTGCCTCAAACTTGCTGTCCTTTAAATAGGCCTTGAAACCTAGCTGTTCCTCTAGGACAGGGCTGTCAAATTCCTGGCCCATGGGCCAGATATGTCATGTGATGCTGCTGTGACAACGTGAGTTTGACTCCCCTCTTCTAGGTGTTGTGTCAGGAAGGGTATGCCTTGGCGGCAATTGTATTCTGTTAAATGTATTAGTCCCCATGCTTTTGCTTTCATTTTATATTCATTATACTGGTGTGTTTTTAACTTGTATGCTGCCCAAACACATTATAAATTGGATGGATTATAAGTGAAGGGACAATTCCATCCAGTTAATACAAACTTTTATTAGATTAAGTTCAAAGCTGCAAATTTGTTGACATTTGGAAAGAAATATTGAAACAATTGTGAAATACAACACTATAATAATGTAGTTGACTCTCTGAATTACTAAAATGTTCATGTCTGTAACCTTTAACTGAGTGAAACAGTGCATCCTAGGGCAATAGTTTCAAGCATGGTACCTCAAATGGGCTAATTTATAGAATGCCAGGACGCATCACTTCCATGAGAATGAAATTTTGGAAAGTTTTTGCCATTTCAACACCATGCTGCTACAGTGATGTGATCCTCATTTATAACAGTCCATGATGCCTTCCCACAAGTCAATGGGGAGGCCTGCAGGGAGAAAGCCAATAGGGAATACGTGACTGCGGCTGACAGTAGGAGCACAGCACTGAGTTTAGACTTGCAATTTCCTCCTGAGAATCTTGCAGGGAAGGTTCTAAATTGCTGGGGTAAGTCTCCCATATCCATACAATCTTTGCTAGTCCCTCTGCACACACAAATATATCTGAAAGGATGACCCAATGGGTCACAGGTTGTCTAGTATTAATTATATTATTTTCAGGGCTGAATCAAAACAGATGCTAGGAATATGAGATTACTATTTTATGTACACTTTACAGGAAAGTATGCTTCATTAAACTCAGGGCTTTTTTTTCCAAATCAACATTTATGATGCTACAATCTCTCTTTCTCTGTGTATGCATGTGTGTGAGGGAGTGTATAAGAGTGTGTGTGTGTGTGTGTGTGTGTATAAAAATATATTTTATTGCTGAAATGTTGAATTATAGGTGCTTGAAAAAGCAAACATCCATTAACATTTCTTGAAAGTTTCAGAATGCCTTCACAGTAAGAAATCTGAATGCTAAGATCTTTATAACAAGCAATACAACCCAATAATAATATCACAAATAACAATATTGTATTAAAGATATATTTCACAGTCAAAATTTATGGTGGGGGATTTCCACATTTATGTATCAAAATTTCATTACAGAATATGAAGTAAATACTGTGGACGTGATCCAACCTAAATAGCACTGGACTCCAAAAATACTAAACAAAGGTTAATTTGTACAATAATTAGATTCATGTTGTACATATGTGTACTAAACATTAACATGTAACTGGAACAGAAAACTATCAACTAAGCAGAATTACCAACAAAAGAAATGTTTTGAATAAATCAGATCAACAATATTAAGTTATTGAATATATCAATACAATCTAGTGTCATTATTGAAAATGAATGGAAATATAAAATTACAAGGAGCTCAGTGTTATTTAAAAATCTCAACAGTAAAGTAGGATAAATATATCCCCAAAAGTTGCCCTGTCTGACATATTTATAAAATTCTTTTTTTAAAAGATGTGTTTAAATACTATCATTGTAGTATGTATGTAGTATGTTTATTATGCAAACATAATAAATAAAAAAAGTTCAGCATTTGAATGTAGAATTAAAGAATATTCAACAAAACTGAAAGGACAAAACCAGCCCTTAAACTTTACTTGGAGACCCACTGGTTATTGACCCTTGCTTTAATTTAAGGACTTTTAAAATAGAAATAGTATGAAGAAAGAAAACATACCTACCTGAGGTATACAGTCAGTATAAGCAAACATTGATTTAAAACGATCATCCATGCTTATATGATAAAGAATACACATAGCCACTTGTTTATAATTTTCATTTCCTGGGGGAGAAGGAAAGAAAAACATTTAACAATGAGCATTTATATGAATTACTGAGTGGTGCAGTGGCCTAGAGGGGCAGCTCTTGCCTTACAATCAGAAAATGATTTTGAACTTAGGTAGCGGCAGATATTTCTCTCTGTGGACACCATGAGAAAATGTCAGTTGCAAATTCTTCACTGGTGACAGCAAGGGCATCCGGCCAGTAAACACTCTGTTGCCCAAACTCCACCCCACTACAAGGGATTACAGCAGGAGTGTCAAATTCAAGGCCCGTGGGTCAGATGCGACTCACAGTGGGCTTAGATGTGGTCCGCAGGGCTGCCCTGGAAACAGCAAAGTACCAGCCCATGTGGCCTCTGCCAGCTCCATTTTTGCTGGCAGAGTATAGCAGGAGACTGTCGCAACCGAAAATGGAGCTTGGGAGCCCGTTTTTGCTGGCAGAGCACTCGGGCCACCCAAGGCACCCCCAACACGAGTGGCATCAGGCTGGCCACACCTCCCCTGGCTACACCCACCTCAGCCCCCTGAGGTCAAACATAACCCTGATGGAGCCCTCAATAAAATAGAGTATGATACTTCTGGATTACAGGGTCATTAAGACTGTGTGTGTGTGTGTGTGTGTGTGTATGTGTGTGTATGTGTGTGTGTGTGTTAGGTTTTTGAGCTGATAAATAAATAAATAAGGGAGACTAGGATAGATGTATTTCGAGCTATTTAGTTCTCATCAGCTAGCCATACCCTTACTGGGATTTGAACCGGGACTGTATTACATGTTAGGCAGATGTTTTAGTCACTAAGCCACCAGGTTCTCCTCCTGATCAGCTGAGACAGGGGAAATAAGTACCGTATATGCGTCACAACACCCTGGTAAGCCCCAATTAAGGGAGGAAGCATACTTCTTTCTTTTTCTGCCTTTCAGCTCATCACCAGACCATCTAAACAGAAAGCTATGAGTTCCTTTGTGTACTTTTTTTATATGTGTGTTAGGTTTTTGAGCTGATCAATATTGATTTATTTATTGATCAGCTCAAAAACCTAACATACACACACACACATTTATAGTCATATATATTTACTTATATTTACACTTAGCCACATTTAGAAACTCTTTTCAAAGCTTATAGAAGGAACAATTTTATTTTTAATTATTATGACTTTTTTAAATAAGAGATTTTCAAGGAAATCTCATACTAAGAAAAAAATCAAGGCAACCAGTTTAAAGAGAATTTTGTATTGTTATTATATGCTGCAGATATTATCCTTTATACTTACCATAGGTAAGTCAATTCAATTTTACACCCCAATATCATGAAAACTGCACCACATATATAATCCTTGAAACTTTCATAAGTTTTAATTTACACAATTGATTTATTCACAGGTAATGCATTTCTCATAATATTTTCACCATATTCAAGGATCTTCTTATCCACAGATGGGTTTCTCCATGAGAATATGAGGGCACTTTAAAAAAGTGCTACTGTACACTTGCACATAAACCAAATCCAATTTGGGGAGGCCTAAAATTCTCAATTTATCCACAAGTCTATACTTGTGGTTTACTTTCCTCATAGGTATTTTATCTTTAGAGCAGGCTAAAAGTTGCAAGGATGTTGGTGCTGTAAATTACCAATAATTTCCCCTTTTCTTAGGATTTCCTGCTTCCCCAACTCATCAATTTAAGTTTATTAGTTCTATGAATAAGATTTGAAGGGATTGATAAAGAGTTGTATACAGAGTGAAGTGGAAAAATAAAATTGTTTGGGCAGACCACATAGAAATACTTTAGGCACAATTCAGTTAAATGTTTTGGACTGGTATAAATGTGAATGAAAAGTACTTTGCAAAATCTTATTACATTATAGAAAAATTCTATAAAATTATGCCTTTCTAAGCAAAGTATATAGAACATAAACAATAACTTTCCAATAAATGTGCAATTTTGGATGAAGCTAATTTTTCATATGATCCTACAATATACAGCTGTGTGAAAAAGTCTTGCATGGTTTACAGTTTGTGATTTATGACATTTTTTGGATAGGCCATTGATTTTACAAAATTTTATGTTAACTGCTATGCAAATATTGTTATATTTATACACTGGTGGTTTTTAAGTGAAAAGCATAAGCTTTTGGCAATTTGGTGCTATTTGGATGGGGATTGTGAATTTTCTTGCATGCTTACAATGCATGCTTACAATGACTATGAAAATAGATCAACTGATGCATACCCAGTGGCATATGTGTTGTAATTACTAAGGCCGATGCTAGTGTTTTGTTGACATTTTTATTGTTGCGGCCCTGAAAAGGACCGTTTAGGTAACCAAACATGGTTACTAATATGAAATTGGCCAGCCCTTATTGCTTATCACAGGCGGCATCGCTTCGGCATAGACTGTATAAGCCTTTACACATGATCTTTAATGAAAATGTGGTGCCAGGCTGCAATAATGGATTCAATCAGCTCCTGCTTGGTCTTCGATGCTTCTTGCTTATTTCGTAACCAATCTTGGCCCACAAGTTCTCAATTGGTTTCAAATCCGGGCTCTGAGCTGGCCAATCCAGGAGTTTAACACCATGCTTCTTCATCTACTGCTGGACGGACTTGGCTCGATGACATCCTGCGTTGTCATCCTGGAAGTAAAAGTCCTTCCCTACAAGTTGCTGAGCTGAAGGAAGCATGGTCTTTTCCAGGACTTCAACATACTGCTTGGAATTCATGATTCCCTGCACAATTTCTATCCAACCAATACCAGAAGCAGCGATACAGCCCCAGATCATCATGTTCAGTGGATGCTTCACAGATAGATTCAGGCAGTACGGCCTAAATTCTCCAGCTGGAAATCTTCTGACATACGTATTGCTCTGATTCCCAGTCAAGTAGAAATTGCTCTTGTCACTAAAGATGACCTTAGCCCACTGTTCGTTGGTCCACTTGGCATACCACATCGACAAGAGCGGTGAGTGTCTGTGAACAAAGGTTTACTTCATGGACACCATGAAGGTTTACTTCGAGCCCTGCAACCTTTAGCCCTCTGGCAAGCAGGTTCCAGCGCACTATGCTTGTGCACACCTTTACATCACGTTTCACCCCAAATTCTTGTAATTTGAGGTGAGGTGAGCTTCCTGTCAGTCATCAAAAGGATTTGCAGAGCCCGATCTTGCCGTTTTGTCGACTTTCTTGGTCTTCCAGAGCAGAGCCTGTCATCAACTGAACCAGTTATTTGGTATTTTTCAACCACTCTGCTCGCTGTGGTGCAATGGCATTTCACTTTCTTGCTATTTCTGTACAGGAGTAACCCTCTTCATGAAGCACAATGATGCGATGCTGCTGCTCAGTACTGGTGAAAGCAAAGGCCTTCATCCTTGCCCACAGCCAGAGCTAAATTAAATTTCTCGATGCTTTTCATGCGTATTTATAGTCAGAGAGTATGACACCATTGATTGGCATCATAGATTTAGCCTCTGTGCCTTTTGATTTGTCAGCCAAAGCTCGCTGCTGATTGGCTACTTTCGATCCTAACATTCTTGAAACTTCAAGTTGTGTTTGTTTTAGCACATAAACTCACTCAAAACCTTAAAAAGACTTTGGTTATATTAATAAAATTATGCCTCTCAATCCCACTACAGAAATTTTCATCAAAATACTAATTTTGTGTGGTTTCTATGAATTAAAAGTTGATTAAACATGTAAATACAGCTTAAAACTGAAAATGCAGGACTTTTTCACACAGCTATACTTATTCAGAAACATTTGTCCTCCATCTTCAGATAATGAAAATACTTTTAAAAATCAAGCAAGGAAAATTTCTGGAATACTCACTTTACCTTCATGCAAGTAAAGAGCAAATGAGATTCTCAATATTTTAACAAAAATGTTTCTTGAGCTGTTATCCCTGTGTTGTTTAGCCTTATTGAACTACCTGATTCTCCTGTTTGATAAATGATTTTATTTCTTTTCTAGATATGAAAATGTACCTTAAAAAGGAAAAAAACACTAAAAATTTACCATATACTATTTATTATCATAGCCATGCTCTTCATTTGAATGTCAGTGCAAAAACTAGGGGTATCATCTCTACTTCTTTCCTTAAGTGCAATTTTAAAATAGTGTGAGTTTGGATTTATTTTTCAATAAATCATACTTGGAAGGAAGACTTGAAATAAATTGCAAGAGGGGAATTAGAAAGGGACTAGTGGAAGGTGCAAGTCTGGAGGTAGAGTCTGTCATTCTCTCAACTGCATCATTTGCCACTGAAGACTAGAATAATAATAATAATAATAATAATAATAATAATAATAATAATAATAATAATAATAATAATAATAATAATAATAATAATAATAATAATAATAATAAAATTTATTTATATCCCGCTCTCTCTCCCCGAAGGGACTCGAGGCGGGGCACAGGGAATTAAAAAGCAATTAAAACAGACAAAGTACAAAATTAAAATCAAATTAAACTTACTCTGCGCTAAAAACTATCCCTAAAAACCCCTTTAATTTAAAATTTAAATTACCCTAGGCCAGCCAAACAGAAGAAGTGTGTTTTTAATAGCTGTCGGAAGGAGCGAAGGTCCGTGGTTGTCCTAATTTCGGGGGGAAGGTGATTCCAGAGGGTTGGGCCCGCCACAGAGAAGGCCCTTCCCCTGGGCGTCGCCCGCTGGCACAGCCTAGTGGACGGCACCCAGAGAAGTCCCTCTCTTTGGGAGCGAATCGGCCGCAGGGATGTATGGGGCAGAATGCGATCCCGCAGATAGCTAGGTCCCGTGCCATGGAGCACTTTAAAGATGGTAACTAAAGCCTGTCGTCTTTCGGGTGAAGCGCACCCGAAAGACGACAGGCAGCCAATGCAGCTCGCGCAGGAGCGGTATTACATGGGAGAACCTAGAGGCTCCCATAACTACCTGCGCGGCTGCATTCTGGACTAGCTGAAGCCTTCGGGTGCACCTCAAGGGGAGCCCCATGTAGAGAGCATTGCAGTAGTCCAGTCGGGATGTCACGAGGGCATGAGTGACTGTGCAAAGGGCACCCCGATCCAATAGGGCAGGGGTCTCCAACCTTTGCAACTTTAAGTCTGAAGGGCTTCAGCTCCCAGAATTCTCCAGCCAGCTTTGCTGGCTGGAGAATTCTGGGAGCTGAAGTCCTTCAGACTTAAAGTTGCAAAGGTTGGAGACCCCTGCAATAGGGGACGCAACTGGCGGACCAGGCGAACCTGGTAAAACGCCCTCCTGGCCACGGCTGTCACTTGATCTTCCATGGACAGCCGGGCATCAAGGAGGACGCCCAAGTTGCGTGCCCCATCCACAGGGGTTAGATGTTCACCCCCTATGGCCAGTGATGGAGTCAACTGGTTGTACCGGGATGCCGGGAACCACAGCCACTCGGTCTTGGATGGGTTGAGTCTGAGTCTGTTACTTCCCATCCAGGCCCGCACGGCTTCCAGGCACCGGCACATCACCGCTACGGCATCGTTGGGGTGATTTGGGGTAGATATATACAGCTGTGTATCATCAGCGTAGAGATGGTACTCTACCCCAAAACCACAGATGATCTCAGCCAGCGGCTTCATATATGTGTTGAACAGGAGTGGCGAGAGGACCGACCCCTGAGGCACCCCACAAGTGAGGGGCCTAGAGGTCGACCTCTGCCCTCCTGTCAACACAAATTGCGATCGACCGGAGAGGTAGGAGGAGAACCACAGCAACACGGTGCCTCTCACCCCCAACCCCTCCAGCCGATGCAATAGGATACCATGGTCGATGGTATCAAAAGCCGCTGAGAGGTCTAATAGGACCAGGATGGACGAACAACCCCCATCTCTGGCTCTCCAGAGATCATCTACCAACGCGACCAATGCCGTCTCGGCCAGAAGCCGGACTGGCGCGGGTCCAGATAATCAACTTCCTCCAGATGACAGGGAAACTGTTGTGCCAACACACTCTCTACAACCTTCGCCAAACAGCGAAGATTGGAGACCGGACGGTAATTCACCAATAATGCCGGGTCCAGAGAGGGCTTCTTGAGGAGGGGTCTCACCATCGCCTCTTTAAGGGAGGCCGGCAAGAACCCCTCATTCAGGGAAGCGTTGACCACCTCCTGGAGCCAGCCTCATGTAACCTCCCAGGATGCCAGTACAAGCCAGGAGGGACACGGGTCCAATAAACATGTGGTAGCTCACAGTCGCCCACGTAACCTGTCCATATCATCGGAAGTAACAGAGTCAAACTCTTCCCACAAAACTGTCTCAAGATCTGCCTCGGGGCATCCCACTGGGCCACTTTCGGTGGAGACCATCTCGCTCTGAATCTGAGCGATTTTATCCTGCAGATATTCCCCAAATTCCTCTGCTCTACCCTGCAACGGGGCTTCCCGCACCCTCTGTTGAAGGAGGGAGCGGGTCACCCTAAACAGGGCGGCAGGGCGGTTATCTGCGGATGCAATGAGAGTGGCACAATGATGACGTTTGGCCACTCTCAACGCCACAAGGTAAGTCCGTAAATGGGCTCTCACCTGTGTTCAGTCAGATTCAGACCGTGTGGATCTCCACCGCCTCTCTAGGCGTCTCTTGAGGCGCTTCATCTCCCTCAGCTCCTCGGTAAACCAAGGAGCCAGGGTGACTCGTCGCCGCAAGAGAGGCCGCAAGGGCGCGACCCGATCCAGGGCCCCGGTAGCCGCGGTATTCCACGCGACCACCAGGTCCTCAGTCGGGGCGCGGGTCAAGGACTCAGGTAATGGCCCAAGCACCGTGTGGAATCTGTCCGAGTCCATCAGGCGCTTGGGGCGGAACCATATAGGTGAATCTGGTTCCGCCTCCCCGCTGTGGGGTGTAGTGATTGGAAAGTCGAGCCGGAGAAGTGAGTGATCTGACTATGACAGGGATGTGATGGCTATATCCCCTATACCCAGATCACTCTTCCACTGACCAGAGACAAAGATCAAATCCAGCGTGTGCCCCCCCTCATGCGTGGGGCCCTGAATTACTTGGGTCAGGTCCATGGCCGCCATTGAGGCCATGAACTCCCGAGCTGCCTCAGATGATTCGCCAACCAATGGCAGGTTGAAGTCCCCCATGACAACAAGTCTGGGGGTCTCAACTGCCATCGTAGCGATCACCTCGAGGAGCTCGGGCAGGGCTGCTGTTACATAGCGGGGAGCCAGGTATACAATCAGCATGCCCAACTGCCTCCCTAGGCCCCACTTCATGCAGAGGGACTCACAACTGGTAGTCTGTGGTACAGTGGTCTCTCTCGGCTCAAGACCTTCCCTGACAATGACCGCTACACCTCCACCCCTGCCTAGGGCCCGTGGCTGATGAAAAGCGCGGTAACCTGGTGGGCACATTTCTACGAAGGGAAGTCCTCCCTCGTGGCCCAACCAGGTCTCCGCTATTCCTACCAGGTCCGGCTCCCCCTCTGACACAAGGTCGTAGATGAGGGGGGCTTTGTTGACCACGGACCTGGCATTACAGAACATCAGCCTCGAGCCCTGGCTCTGTAATCCCTGACCACCTAGCCTGCGGGGGTTGTGGCATCTGACCGCTTGTAAGCAACGGTCTCGTGCCCCCAACCGGGAAGAGAAAACCTGTCTCCCATCGCACCTGTCCCTCCCTACGACCGTCTTGATAGAGAAACCCTCGATGGAAACGACTTGTGAATCCCCCCTCTTAATAGACCTTTCTGCTTCCTTCTCCACTCCGTTTGCTGACCTAATAACATTCCCACCCCCAGCCTGACTCACCCCACCCTCCACCCTAAGACCCCCTAAAACCCGAATCAGACTCCTAACTAAAAAAAACCTACATCTGCGTTTCGCCCACCTCTCTTGATTACATAATCCCTCATCAAGGTGGGCCCTCGTTAGAACGGAGGGCCATACCTGCGAGTAAGGGGATTCTCGCAGTCGAATCAGGTCAGCTCTAGAGTACATCATAATATATTAATGAAGTTAGTATATAAATAGATATAAAATAGATTAAAATGGGTCGCAATTAATTAATTATAAAAGGCATACTAGCTGCTAAAATATTATACAAAGATGTTAAATATGATAAAATTCATAAATTCCAGGAGTGTATAGTATGGTATCAAGCTCTAAAGATCTTAGAATAGTTCTTAAAATTGGTCCATGTAGGGTAAGTCTGGTGAGCAGGCCTCGGCCTTAGTTCTTCCATCTTAGGTCAGATGTTAAAAGACCTCATCTCACTCCCAGCGTCCAGCAATTTAGCTCAAACGCCATAGTTGTTTTGGCCTCCCCAGGCCAGCGTAGATGTTCTTTGGCTTCTGGTCAGCTCCTCGGCTGTAGCCTGGCGGTTTTACAGCCTGGATGTTTCACGGCCTACCAGTTCAGTTGTTCCTCAGGCCACCTGGCCGCCTGGCCGCTCGGCTCGATCTCTCGGCCCAGCAGCCACCTAACCAGCTCAGGCGCCCCCCCGGCTCAGCTGCCCGCCGTCCCAGTCTCCAACCGCTGACTGCAAATATCGCCAGTGGCGCTCCCAGATGGTATCGTCCAGCCATCCCAACGCCCAGGTCTCCGTGCCGCTCGCCCCCGCCGCTCGCTGCTCGCCATCCGACTTCCTACCCTTCACCAATTCGGACGCCGCTTGGCGTTCGGTGCCCGGCACAGGGCCCCGGAGTGTGTCCAACCGGCCTCCTCTCGCCACTGGCCTCGCCTGGCAGCCAGGGCCTCCATATCGCTCGTCCCCGTCGCTCGCTGCTCTCTGTCCAATTCCCTCCCCCCCCCCGGCCTCACCGGTAACCAGGCCTCCATGCCGCTCGTCGCTCGCCCCCGCCGCTCACCACTCGTTTTTCCGGCTCTCTCACAGCCTCCGAATGGCGCTCAGCGTTCAGCGCCCGGCGTCCAGCTCGGCAACCAGGTAACCAGGCCTCCATGCCACTCGTCGCTCGCCCCCGCCGCTCACCACTCGTTTTTCCGGCTCTCTCACAGCCTTCCGGCTCTCTCACAGCCTCCGGATGGCGCTCAGCGTTCAGCGCCCGGCTCGGCACCCGGCCCGGTGTTTCGTCCAGCCGGTCTCCTCTCGCCTCCGACCTCGCCATTCGAGCCCCCGATCACCCCGGAAGACCCACCTGGCCTCAAACAACCGCCAGGGTGGTCCACTCACTGGGCCCAGCCCCTCCGACAGTCCTACGGGGCAGGCATTCTAATTTAGCAGCCGTTGGGCCTCTGCGACCAGCACAGGACTCAAAAGCCGACCGCCATCTCGCGCATGCAGAGTCTATAATCAACACAATCACTCCTGGCACTGTCCACCCAAGGCAGAAATTATATTTGATATTATAATTTGATAATAATGATATTATAATTTTATAATTATATTAACTTTTTTAGAAAGCCACTGAAGAAAACGAAGAAGCAAATGTTTCTAGAACTATGCCTATGGTTTATAATGAATTTATAAACTTGTAAGCAGTAACCTGTCCGCCATTCTGCATAAGTATTGGAAGTGCTATCATTTTTTAAATGTTAACAACAAAAAAGCAAAAGTCCATTGGCGCATGATTGAAAATGAAAATTTCATTTGTCATCTGTAAATACAGGCCAATAATAAAAAAAAAAACATACAAAACCCATCATTTTTAAGATAAAGGGAGAAAAATATTAGAAAATTTTCATTAAAACTTCTCATAGAGACAAAGTTTACAAATTTATTTATTTATTTATTTATTTATTTATTTATTTATTTATTTATTTATTTATTTATTTATTTATTTATTTATTTAATTAGATTTCTAGACCGCCCCCTCTCCCCGAAGGGACTCGGGGCGGTGTACAGATAAAATTAAAATTATCAAAATCATAACAATACATATAAACTAAAATCGAATTAAATAGTCCTCTGTACAAATTTATAAAAATTAAAACTTAACCCATAAAACCGAATAAAATAATTTAAAATTACAGACATAGGCGGGAAGCATGGAGTTAGGCCAGGCCGGCTAGATGAAACAAGTGGGTTTTGAGTTTCTGGCGGAAGGAGCGGAGGTCCGTGGTCGTTCTAATATCAGGGGGAAGGTCATTCCAAAGGGCCGGGCCCATCACAGAGAAGGCCCTTCCCCTGGGCGTCACCCACTGGCATTGCCTAGTGGACGGCACCCGGAGAAGTCCCTCTCTGTGAGAGCGAATCGGCCGAAGGGATGTATGGGGCAGGATACGATCCCGCAAATAACTAGGTCTTGTGCCATGGAGCGCTTTAAAGATGATAACCAACACCTTGAAATGCACCTGAAAGGCCACAGGCAGCCAGTGCAGCCCATGCAGGAGCGGTGTTACGTGGGAGTATCTAGTAACTCCCAGGACTGCCCGCGCGGCTGCATTTTGGACCAGCTGCAGCCTTCGGATGCATCTCAAGGGGAGCCCCATGTAGAGAGCTTTACAGTAGTCTAGATGGGACGTCACAAGCGCATGAGTGACTGTGCGAAGGGCGTCCCGGTCCAATAGGGGACGCAACTGGCGCACCAGGCGAACCTGGTGAAACGCCCCCCCTAGTCACGGCTGTCACATGGTCATCCATTGACAGCCGGGCATCTAGGAGGACGCCCAGGTTGCATGCCAGATGTTTGCCCCCAATGGCCAGTGATGCAGTCAACTGGTTGAACCGGGGCGCCGGTAGCCACAGCCACTCAGTCTTTGACGGGTTGAGCTTGAGTCTGTTACTTCCCATCAAGATCTGTACGGCTTCCAGACACCGGGACATCACTTCGACGGCATCCTTGGGATGGTTTGGGGTAGAAATGTATAGCTGAGTATCATCTGCATACAGGTGGTAATCTACCCCAAAACCACGTATGATCTCGCCCAGCGGCTTCATATATGCATTGAACAGGAGAGGCGAGAGGACCGACCCCTGAGGCACCCCACAAATGAGAGGCCTCAAGGTCGACCTCTGCCCCCCTGCCAATACAAATTGCACTCGACCGGAGAGGTAGGAGGAGAACCACCGTAAGACGGTGCCCCTCATCCCCAACCCCTCCAGTCGATGCAATAGGATACCATGGTCGATGGTATCAAAAGCCGCTGAGAGGTCTAATAGGACCAGGATGGAGGAGCAACCCCCATCTTTGGCCCTCCAGAGATCATCCACCAACGCGACCAATGCCGTCTCCATGCTGTGGCCAGGCGGGAAGCCGGACTGGCGCGGGTCCAGATAATCAATTTCCTCTAAGTGACGTGGAAACTGTTGTGCCACCACACTCTCTACAACCTTCGCCAAAAAGTGAAGGTTGGAGACAGGACGGTAATTTACTAACAATGCTGGGTCCAGGGAAGGCTTCTTGAGGAGGGGCCTCACCACCGCCTCTTTCAAGACGGTAGGCAAGAACCCCTCACTCAAAGAAGCATTCACTGTTTCCTGGAGCCAGCCTCGTGAAACCTCCCAGGATGCCAGTACAAGCCAGGAGGGACACGGGTCCAATAAACATGTGGTAGCTCTGTCGCCTACGCAACCTGTCCATATCATCGGAAGTAACAGAGTCAAACTCCTCCCAGAATGGTGCCTCAAGACCCACCTCCGACGTCCCCTCCAGACCACTTCCAGTGGAGACCAACTCGCTCCGAATCTGAGCGATTTTGTCCTGCAGATATTCCCCAAATTCCTCTGCTCTGCCCTGTAGAGGGGCTTCCCGTGGCCTCTGTTGAAGGAGGGAGCGGGTTACCCCAAACAGGGCAGCAGGGCGGTTATCTGCGGACGCAATAAGAGTGGCATAATACTGACGTTTGGCCACTCTTAACGCCACAAGGTAAGTCCTCAAATGGGCTCTCACCTGTGTTCGGTCAGATTCAGAGCATGTGGATCTCCACCTCCTCTCTAGGCGTCTCTTGTGGCACTTCATCACCCTCAACTCCTCGGAAAACCAAGGAGCCTGGGTGGTTCGCTGCCGCAAGAGAGGAGGTGGAGATCCACGCGCTCTGAATCTGACCGAACACAGGTGAGAGCGCAACCCGGTCCAAGGCCCCAGTGGCCGCACTATTCCATGCAGCCACTAGGTCCTCCATCCGGGCGCGGGTCAGAGCTACAGGTAGTGGCCCAAGCTCTGTCTGGAACCTTTCAGGTTCCATCAGGCGCCTGGGGCAGAACCATCTTGGAAATTCCAGTTCCGCCTCCCCGCAGTGGGGAGTAGCGGTTGGAAAGTCGAGCCGGAGAAGTGAGTGATCTGACCATGACAAATTAGACTTAAAACCTGAACCCTAGAAACAACATCCACATTATGCATTACAGATACACCTCAATTTACAAGCATTCATTTAATGACCATTCAGTTACAACAGTACTGAAAAAGTGACTTATGACCAGTTTTCACATTTAAGCCGGTTGCAGCATCTCCATGGTCACATGATCAGAATTCAGACACTTGGAAACTGGCTTTATGATGATTGCAGTGTCCTGATGTCATGTGATCAAGTTTGCAACCTATGAAGCAAAGTCAATGGGGAAGCCAGATTTACTTAACAATTGTGGTAAGAATGGTCATAAAATGGGGTAAAACTTACTTAAAAGCTTAGCACAAAAGCTTTGGGCTTAACTGTGGTCATACGTTGAGGACTACCTGTATAGCAATAACTCTGAATAATAATGAGCTCATTAATAAATATTGTGTGAATTTCATTCAATTGTCTTTAATTCATAATACAATTCTGAAATATTTGTTCATTCTCAGATGAGGTCAATTAATTTTCAAAACATCAGTCATTAGCAGTCATAACTGACTATTCTATGTAAGATATTGCCATTATAAAATATACTCAGTGAATTATAGAAATAATACTGTTTCAATTTGCAGCTGTGGTTCATCTGGAACAGTTGAAGTAGAAAAATGTTGGGCTATTTTCACACCACATTTTCAACAAATTTAAAGTTCCAACTATACATATCTTGGATCTCAAGTTTAAAATTATTCTAAGCTTTTGAACAATAAGCCACAAAATATCAGTTGTGGAGCAGAACTATTTTATTCTGCTCATTAGGACACCATTCCTATAATTTTAAGGGTAGATCTTCTAACTTGGGACTTGTCAACCTTCAAAGGCAATTCGAAGCATCCCTACCTAGAGAATGCATTGCAGAGACTGAAAACTCATACATAGATGCAAGAAATGTATGCTTCTGAAGAGTCAAAATGTGTTAAGAGAAAAATTTAGTTGTTGTTTCTTGGTATATGAAATGCTTTCTCTTGCTGACTTCAACCATTTCAAATAGACATTAACTGGGTTGACACATGGGCACACACAATATAGTAAGCCATAATAGTTTGGTTTTCACTTGGTGTTATGTGTGATTCCAAATACTATGATTTCTAAACACAATGGTTTAAATTATCCTTCTCCAAACTCAATGTCAATCCCCTATTTCTTGGGGAATTGGGGGTTAACTACGCTAGTTAAGCAATTCTGGAAGTTGCCCTACTTCCAGAAGTACCTAAGTTGGAGAATTTGGTTTAAGTCTCCTGCTGATTGGTTTAATAGTTTTTAGTGGGTTTCTTATGCTTTTAATTATTTTTATTGCTTTTGTATTTTTCATTTCATTATGTGAGTTGGGTGGCTACATGAATGGAACAAATTACTGTCATATGTGAAATGCCTGCTGAATATTGTCAACTACTTTTTACTTTCACCCAAAGTTTGCATTAAAAATCCAAAAGCCGCACATGGAGCGGGGGATAACCCGACGGAACCTGTTCCCAAATGACACACTATGGTAAATTTGAAGAGGAAATCAACTACAATAAAATAAAAATAAAAATTGGAGAGTCCAAGCTAATCTGTTCAGAGACTGTTGGAGATTCTTTGGATACATCCTTTCTGGGCTAGACTGAGTTGAAAATCTAGACTCAGTAGAGAGCAGGAGGCATGGCCAAAGAACTCAGTCTCTGGGCAGACAGACAGAAGTTAACCCACGCTTGGACTCTCTAAGCACCATACAGGAGAAAAATAAAATTAGCGGATTCCACCAAAAGTTTAATGCTACATCACTTTGGTTGCTTAAAGGAAAAAAAAAACACCTTTGTCATTCATTAAGATATTGAATTCAGAAATATAATTTCCTTAGAAACATACCATATTTTTTGGGGTATAAGATGCACCTTTTTCCCTCAAAAAAAGATGAAAATCTGGGTGCTTCTTATACACTGAATACAGCATTTTTTGCCTCCCAAAATCCCGCCCCATCACCAAAATGGCTGTGCATAGCTTTTAGGAGGCTTTCAGAGTGCTCAATTTTGCCCCTCAAGCCCGCAGGAGCACTCTAGGGGCCTCCTAAAGGCTATCCATGCCCTTTTTTTGACAAAAAAACAGACCCATTTTTGCCAAAAACAGGCCACTTTTGCTCGGCTTTGGCCCAACCACCCAGGAGCAGTCTATAAGCCTCCTAAAGGCTATTCATGCCCTTTTTTGTGAAAAAAAATGGGCCCATTGAGAGTGCAGAAATTTGCATCTTCAAAACCTCGGTGCGCCTTATACTCTGAAAAATACGGTACATTAATTTTTGTGGCAAGTACCTCACAAGTTAGATTTCTTTAAATGTGCATAACTGAAAAAAGTAATAACAATGTACTACTCCTGTTTGGGAGATAAAAAAAACTTTGCTGTATTTGTCTTCAAATAAATTATTTAATACTTTGAAAAACAATTTATTTAGACATTGCAAGCAAAGTCACTAGACATGCCAAAATATCCAAGAGGAGAGCCAGGTGGTGTAGTAGTTAAGAAGCTGATGTTAAAACCGGGAGACTGTGAGACTGAGTCCTGCCTTAAGCAAGAAAGTGGGTTGAGTGACCTTGGGCCAGTCATTCTCTCTCAGCCCAACCCAACAGCTTGTTGTGGGGAAAATAGGAGGAAATATAATGTCTTGAGTTACTCATGAAGTAATAAAAGTGGGATAACAATCTAATTAATTTTTAAAAATGGGGCAGAGCACTCTCCTGTGAACATATTTATATTTTAATTGTTTTTAATAGTAATTAAGGTTTAAAGTGTTTATTTTATTCTTTGCTATCAGTGAAATGTGCTTGATAAATAAATTTTAAAAAAACATGGAGGGGGTGCTGATAAAAATGTTGCAGATAGTAGCACAGAATTCACCCCCAAAATAAATCTTTTGAATAGTTACCATTGTCTGCAGACCATTTTTTTTAATTCTTCATATGTTACAACCAATTACTGCTAGGAAGAAATAGACACCTCAGGCAACATTCACACACAAAATATTGAAACCAGCTGTAGCAGAACTGCTGTAAGAATGAAGGTTTTTTGATTTAATTGGAAAAACAAGAGGAAACATAACATTTTACTGCTATGAGCAACTTCAAGCAATCTTGATAAGATATTGCTGAACTCTTAAGGCAGGACATATGCTTTCTGTTATGTTCTACTACATCTAACTTTTATTGTTTGCTCACTTAATTGGGTTGGGAAATGCATGTTTCTTTATAGGATAAATTAGACTTAATTAGAAAAACACTGCTGCTTTTAATAAGTAACTCCTTTCTCATACATATGTGTAGACTGCTTGGTTAATATATGGTTTTAAACTCAATATGAAAAGGACAAAGTTTTTAAAAAATAGCTTTTGAAAGGACCATTCATAAAAATAACAATGTTGACAAGGTGCCATAGCTGAGGCAGAGGAAGAACAATACAAAGCAAAACATAAAGTAGATTAACAAAGCAGGTCTCTTGATTAAGGAGAATGGAAAAAATGATACCAATAACATGGAGTAAAGATAAAAATCATTTACAGCAGGGACCAGAGTGTTACAATTTTAAAATGTCAATCACCAAAAATGTGACATTTTGAGCTGATTATCAGAAATAATTCTTTTAAGCCCTGATTTCAAAAATTATTTACTCTCTAGTAAAATGTTATGTTTTTAAGTAGCTCCTTTAAGAACCTGTCGAGATTAGAATGTTCTGATGAATACATAACATATATTTTCTTATTTTCTTAACTTACATTGTATGTCTTACAAAAAAGAATGGTCACTTTTAAAATCTGAAGAATCACTATATCACTGGATTCTCGGCTGTCTCTAGAAGATAATATGACAGCCGTGGCCAGGGTGGCTTTTTATCAGGTCCGCCTGATACGCCAGTTGCGCCCCTTTCTGGATCGTGACGCTTTACGCACGGTCACTCAAGCCCTCGTCATCTCCCGCCTGAACTACTGCAACACTCTCTACATGGGGCTCCCCTTGAAGTGCATCCGGAAGCTCCAGCTAGTTCAGAATGCGGCCGCGCAGAGGATTTTAGGGGCCTCTAGATGCTCCCATGTAATACCTCTCCTATGCGAGCTGCACTGGCTGCCTGTGGCCTTCCGGGTGCGCTTCAAGGTGCTAGTAACCACCTTTAAAGCACTCCATGGCAAGGGACCTGGTTACTTGCAAGACCGCCTCCTGCCAAATACCTCCCACCGACCAGTCCGCTCCCACAGAGAGGGCCTCCTCAGGATGCCGTCGGCCAATCATGGACCTGCGCCTCTTCCGCCGGGGCCTGAAAACCCACCTATTTCGTGCAGCCGGCCTGGCGTAGTTTTTAATTGTTTTTACCAGGGGTTTGTATTGAAATTTTAGAGCAGGCTTATTTGGTTAATATATTTTAGCGTATTTATTGTATTTCGTCTTTTTATTGTTGATTTTATTGCTGCCTGTTCACCGCCCTGAGTCCCGCTAGGGAGAAGGGCGGTATACAAATGTGAATAAAATAAAAATAAATAAATAAATAAAAATATAAGAGTCAAGATTACAGCTCAACTGGGAAGTATATACCAGTTACTTCCATTAGGTTGCTCTGCAATACCAGAATACCCATTACTTACATTTTTCCTGCTACATAGAAGGGGTCTAATTGTTAATTCATTTGACTGTTTAAAATTTTGTTTTATTTGCTTGGTTCTGCAGGGTGATGGGCGAGGTCAGATTTTATAGTAATAACCTGATTATTTTGTGAATTTGTAATACTTAGGTATTGGAAATTGGGCACCAAGATTCCTTGTTTGTAGAGTTTGTGTTATTCTTCTTAGAACATCTTTCTGAAATTATGTCAAATTAGTCCAGTTTGGAGAATCCAATCTGAATGTATTAGAAATCTGCTAGATGAAATAAAGAGATGTATATAATAAGATGTACTAGTTCAGTCATAATTTAGGTCTGGGAAAATGAAATCAGAAGTTATTGCTGGATAGATTGATTGATATAATCTATTTTTAAGTCAACCATACTGAGGTCTAGCAACTTTATAGGTAAGGTGTATATTTCCTTTAGCCTCATTAAATTAGACACAGATAATGTATAATGTCAGTGTCATTCAGAAATACCTAACATTACTTACATTCAGAGAGAAGAAATTTTTAGCTAATGCTTTTGTAATTTTGAGAATAGGTTACAAGTGCTGTAACAAAATGACTGTCCTATTGGCTTCATTGGTAAAAAATCACTCATAAGTTTGATGTGTATATAAAATTATACAATAATTATTCAGAAAGATAAAGAAATTTCCAGCACCTTTCTAGCTCTCAGGATGCTCTACCACTCTAACATCTTTCCTTTCCATTCTCTAAGCAGGCATGAATGCTACTCAACAAAACAATGGATTGTAATGACCTAATTTTATTTCCAACATCTTTGATACTTTATAGGGCCCAGATGCATTTCGGCAAAGAAATTGGGTGGTAAAGGCTGTTGCTTTATGGCATGCCAGTTTCTCCCTCAGTTGATTCAAAAAACTCAACTGAGATACGAAGCAGACTGGCATCAAGGACAGTCTAATAAATAAATGTAGGGCTTGATCTACTACCTGTTTTTCTCAATGACTTGTGATGGCTTGAAGAAAATGTATTTTTTTATTAGATTTTTCTTCCATCTTTATTATTTTATAAGTAACTCAAGGCAACAAACATATCTAATATTCCTCTCTCTCTCTCCCTTTTTCTCCACATCAACACCCCTGTGAGGTGGGTTGGGCTAGGAGAGAATGACTGGCCCTAAATCATTTGGAGAGCTTTAATGCCTAAGGTGGCACTAGGACAGTCTCCTGGTTTCCAGGCCAGCACCTTAACCACTACACCAAACTGGCTCTAAAATAAATCATAATAAAATAATAAAATCAACAGATTTTGCAGATAAAAATATTATTGAATTTACTGAAATATTCTAATACTTGTAGAATACTTATGAGAATATGTCAAGAATGTTATGACAACATAACCAAATAAATTCAGACATTTAGAGCTAACGTTAATATGCTAATCAATATAAAAATATAATTCATAAAATTCTAATAAACAATGGAGCATGATTATTAGGACCAATGATAAGTTTCATAGTGAGAAAAGAGTTAAATCTACCTAACAATGCAGTGAGTTTTGGAAGAAGTCCAACTTGCACCATCTTATTTCTCAAGCCTGTATCAAAGGAAAGGTTCAGTAAAAGTCTAAGAGTAATATTCAGAAGATCTTCATGTTCACATGGTATCATTTTCACTAGTTTGTCAATTATATCCATTTCAACCTATAGGAGAAGTATGGAAAAACACAAAGACTTTTTGAAATATTGCTAACATTTAACACAAACTGAAGGAAAAAATGTAATGATAGACAAGTATCTCTCCATTATGTACCAATAATTATATTAAAAGGGCTTGTTGGAATTTCTCATGAATTATTTATAGATTTTCTTCATTCATCAAGTACAGATAATTTAAATAGCCTCAATACATTTTCAATTTGTTTACATTTTCAATTTTTTCAATTTCCATTCTGAGATACTGTTTATTTGCTTTAGGGAACAAGGTATTATTAGTAATATGTTGCTTCAATTTAAGTATATCATGTTCAAAAATGTATCATTTGAAATTACTTTAAAATTTGCATTTTGTTTTAAAAGTGGTATTTCCAAATACATATAACCACTATCAATCCAGAAAAGACATTTGATCATGATTAAAAGGTAAATTAAATATCTCATCTTTTCATTTAGTTGTATACAAATTTACTCAAATAAACTTGTTAGACATAATTCCAGACTTACTACAATGACTAATTTACAATAACTTAATATACCATATTTTTCAGAGTATAAGACGAACCTTCCCCCCCTTTAAAAGTGAGTGAAAATTTAGGTGCGTCTTATAAACCAAATATAGGTGGTTTTGGCCTCCTAAACCCTCCATGTGTCTCGTTTTTGCCCTCCCCAGCCTCCAGAAGCACTCTGTAATGCTCTGCACATCTCATTTTTGCCAAAAACAGCTCTGTTTTGGGGCTCCTAAGCCATTTGTGAGTCACGTTTTCACCCTCCCAGGCCTCCAGAAGCACTCTGCAGGCCAAAAATGGGACATGTGGAGCACTGCAGAGTGCTGGGGGCCAGGGGAAAATGTGACACACGGAGGCCAAAAACTTTTTTTTCTTGTTTTCCTCCTGTAAATTTAGGTGTGTCTCATAGTCCGATGTGTCTTATAGTCTGAAAAATATGGTATATAGGATTTTATTGTCTGAATATCTGAGACCAACGTATACCAGTTGAACCATCTAGTCCAAAACATTATGATATAATTTACTACAAGTCACTGTGTCTTTTTAAGAAAGAAACCTGAAATTTCAATTCATTTGCTCAACTTAATGAATTTGAGAATCTTCTTCATAGTAAGGATGTTCTATCTTTTAAACAACTATGTGAGTTTTCCCCTCAGTAATAAATAAAGCAACAAAATGTCTGATTTCTATTTTCAGTAGAAAACTATAAAATTATACCATATCATTTTTGTTTTCCATAAAGATGCTGAGTTTCTTCAGAAATGACACCACCAGTATTAACAGTTCAAAGTTATCTCGGTCAAGAGCTTTCACCAACATATGGACAATATTCTTGTTCCTCATCTTTAATTCAGTCCGTGTGTCCTCAGCAAGATTTAGCAGCAAATAAAGAGCAACTGATTCATCAGCAGGCAAAAATAAAACACAATTGAGAGAGTATGAGTATTCTCTGGTCACTTTTTAATTCATGAATTATTTAAGCATCTGGGCTAACACAAATATCTCCAGTACAAAGTTAATAATTGCCAAAAAAGAATATACTGGTTTTATTACCTTGCCTGTTTCAGCAAAATGTAAGTTTATTGGAGAACTCTTCTTAAATAAACTCTATCATAATATAAATTAATATGGATTAGTTCATATTATTTTAATATGAGCTCTTCCTCTTATTATATCGATTAATACCAACTCTTTTGTATACGTACTATATACTGTGTACAACATACTGAACTTAATTAAACTCAAAAGAAAAATCAACACATCTGCATTGGCTATCTCAAATGTGTGCTTTTTCTTTCTTCAAAGCTTTTCAAAAAGCAGTTTTATACATGTCAGCCCTATTGAGTAGACCAGACTAAGAAACAGATCAAGTGAAGAACTAAACTATTTTTTAATTAGAACAGTTATCATAATAATAATAATAATAATAATAATAATAATAATAATAATAATAATAATAATAATAATAATAATAATAATCTTTATTGTCATTGTAATATCATAAAATGTTGAAGGTGTGAATGTGCTACATTGCCCTTTATCTTCAATAAAATTGGGGGGGGGGGGACGACGACGATGACACAGAGGGCTCCTGAGACATTTTCACAATTTTTTCTTAGTCATGTTTCGTTTATCTGATTGTTCCCTTGTTAGCAGATCTTCCTTCTGACCAATGCCATCCTCTTTATCCACTACAAAGCAATGCCTTTTGGTTGTACTAGATGTAATCATAATTGTTAGCGATTAAACCAACAAAATATTTAAGTGACTTTACTTCTGGTTAAACGTATTATTTTCACTAAAATAGTAGAAATTAATACATATTAATATTTCCAAACATTTTATTTCATTTGTATTTTGAGCAGAAATAAGTCAAATTAATTAGCTGCAGTTTCAAATTACAATCAGATTACATACTTATAAATTATACTTTAATTAATAAATACTGGGGATCATATTCTTCCCATTCCAGAGTTACTGCAATACTTCCTGACTTTCAAAATACAAAAATTTGTAAGGCATATAAGAAACATCAGGATACATATAGAGGATGGGTATATGCAGAGGAAAGGAAAGAATAGCGTCTGAAGTTATCTCTCTCTGTCTCTGAATTTTTCTGGCAAGCTATTTAATGACACTGACCTTCAGGAGGAATTAAAGTACTTACTAGTGGAGTGTTTTCATCTAATGAGCATTCAAATCTAACATTAAATTCTCAGAAACTCTTTTTCTGCTCAATATATTTTCATTCACAATACTATATATCAGTTTTTAAACAGCTTCTAGAACAGGGGTGTCAAACTCGCAGTGTCACATTGTCATCATGTGACATATCATGATGTTTTTCTCCTTCGCTAAACAGGGGATGGGTGTGGCCAGCGCGTGACACATCCAGGCTCCAGCCGCAGGTTTGACACCCGTTATAGAATTTGATTCTCCATTATTAGTATATACACAACAATGTGAAATTATTAATTCCATCATGTTATACCATATATAACCCAAGATAGTGAATATGCTTTATATAAACATACTTCGACAGTCATTAGCTGATGCCAGAGGTGGATTGCTACTGGTTTGGCCCAGTTCAGCCAAACCAGTAGTGGAATTCAGGCCTGGGTCACAAAACCGGCAGCAACCTAGGCCTGACACGCCCCCAAATGGGCTCCCTGGATGCCACTGATATCGCTGCCATGTTGGATTTTAGTGACAGCGTGTGTGCAGTTCACTGTAAATTGTTCGGCGCATGTATGCAGAATAAGCTATGCAATCGTTCAGACTTTCCCATAATTTCTGCTAAATGCTGAGAAAGTATCTATAGCATATTGGGAATCAAAATTTGTACCTCGTAGTAGTTGTTCTTGCTTAACCACCAGACCTTGGTACTTTTTAAAGGTTTTTTCATATTCTTTTTTCAGTGTTTGATTTTCAAGATCTTCATCAAGTGGATATATAGAGATAAGGATATGCTCAACACTTAAGAAATGCAAAACATATAAAGAGCTTTTTGATATGGGGAGATGCATGTGTCCCACTGTAATTACAAAAAGCCAAATGCATATAGCTTAAGACCCTTTATTCAGAAAGCCTACTGGCACATATTATATACTATCACTCCCATTGGCTTCTCCTGATTGTAAGAACAATTAACCAGTCATCAATGTTCTAGTAATATGTTATATAAGCAGGAACTCTGGATTATTTTCCTATTAATCAAAAGTAACACCTTACCAAAAATAATTCTGGAATTCCAGTTCATACACAACACAAACCAAACACTGAATGGGTTTCCATGACATGCTTAGCTATTTATGTAAGCAAGAAGGAAACAAGATGAATGAACAATGAATATCAGTGTATTGTTTGTAATAAGCTAGAACTATTTGGATGTTTTGATTTTCTGTGACATATGAGCAGCCTCAGTAATTGCCAGCCAATATAAATACAGCTATTCAAAAAAGCAGATTTGCTGCTACTTTTTTTGATTTAGACTAGTTCTCTTTAACCAATATCTTAGTTCGCTGTACTAACCTGAAATAAGGGACTGTGACAGACCACAACTAATTTCTTGTAGCAATTGCCAAACTAAAATAATCACTAAAATAAAACATTTTTCTACCTATACAGACAAAAATACTAACATTCTATTCATTCTTTGATAATAGATCCTATATTTCCAATTCTCATAAATCATATATTCAATCTTGATGCATTGCTATAATATTTTATTTAAAAATTAAAGGATAGGAGAATCTGAAAAATAACCAAATGAGAATGCAGAATGAACACAACTGAATAAAATGAAGTAGACTGCTCTAAGTTGTAAGAATAAGTTGGCTTCGTGCCTGCCCGTTAGTCTACTAACAACAATACACAAGGATATCAGCTTTCTTCTTCTTGGTAAGTTCCTCTTGCCAGAGTTCATGCCTCTTTAGCTCATGATCAATGATATTCATGCAAAGAGCTCCAATTTTGTAGTGTGTTATCAGTCCATGAAACTGAGAAAAGCTACATTAAAAAGAATTAAAATCAGATTACTGGCACCAGAGTAAATCCTGTATTAATCCACAAACATGACTTAATAACCACTGCTATATTCAGTTTAAAATATTAAGGTTCCAGAACATATTGATTTACATATATTACATGTTACTATACACACCTGGAAAAGCAGAAGAATATATATATTATATTAGTAGCAAGTTCTACACTTTGTTTCCAGTCCTCTCGCAGAACCCTGGCCAAAGCACCCAATGCAGTTTCTAAAAGGTAAGAAAAAAAGTATTGTCTCAACAATAGCATGAAGTTCATCTTTATAATGCATTATAGTATGTCTTCTGTCAAATTATTGCATCAAACAAAGGGTAGCATCGATCAGGGTTGAAGAATTAAGGGTATGAAGAACCTCTGTTCATTTCAGTATAAGCCTAGTAATAAAAAAAAATTCTGCAAGATGGACCAGCATGTGAATCTTTCAATCCTCAAGCTAATCTCACTTCTCTCAAGGAAGTTGACTACTGCCTCTTTGAACTGCAAGCCCTGATAACAATCTTACATAGGTTTTTTTCCTAACCCTTCTGCTATTTAACAATGTGGCTATCCTCATTCCAAAAAGTTAATTGCTCCAACCTCCTTCACACTAAGGATTTAAATAATCTCCCAGCCTTGGCAAACAAATTAGTTAATTTTTTGCTCTCTCTAGCCATATTATTGTTCTATCAACTGATTTCTCCCATACATTCTGAGGAGCAGGAAATATCCCTGATTCCCACAAGCATGCTTTTTTGTTGATATGAATACAAAATTGTCAATCTCAGGATAGTGCTGGATGGAAAGAGGGAACCTCGTGTTATAAAAATACGAATCAGAAGGTTCATAAACACAAGCCCAGGATGTGATGAAAAGCCTTTCCTGTTACTGCGTGTCATGGATGAACAGGTTGAGAGCTCCCTCAATATACTGCTTGTATTAACATCACTTCACTTAATATACAGCTTTGTATTTTATTGTAATTCTGGCATCTATATTTCATTACTTTTTTTTTTCAGGAGCTCACCGATATAGTTATCATATGCAAATCCTGCAGGGAAAAAATATCTGTGGTATTAAATAGGGGAGGAAAGCTCAGAGACAGTTATTAGGGTAGTCAGCTATGGAGATCTGAGCATCCACGGGAAGGTTCATTGACCTGTGTGAACTCCCATGAGAATAGTTAGGGTTGAACACATCTCCTACTACTCTGGAAAAAAAAGATACCACATCATTTTCCCTCATGGAGAGGAAAAGAGAGTTGCGTTAATAGGTTAAGTGAGAGAGTTAACATGGATTGAGAGGATGCTTATTGGACTGAACCATCCAGAATGTTTGGTGCACTCAAAATGAAATGGACGAAGATATGATACCATTGATCATTGTATAAGCCTAAAACCAGTTTAGGGAATTGGGCATACTAGCAGCATGCTGTTATACAATGGAATTCCTCGAACCCAACATGGAATTATCTGGTGCAGACATGAAGCCTATACTGCTGAAAAATAATCCCACACAATGTAAGATCCAAAGAACATTTTTGAGACCTGTAATAGACCAAAGGACCTGGGATGTGAGAACTACATTTAACCACCTAGCTCAGGTAAAGGAGAAGATAAGCAGTGTAACTGCTAAAGCAAGGTAAGCCTGGGTGAAAGTGGGCTGACAAAGTCAGTAGACAATAGAAAAGCAACCGAATCCCAAACTATTTGAATAGGTGCTATGGATCCAGTATGACCTCCAGAGAAAGAAGAGAAGCACAATAATGCCATGCTCATATCTCCAACACATACAGATCAGAAGTCACTGAAAGACCTAAAAGCACAAGGATGGATGTGCCATCAACATTCCAGCTCCAAGACATCAGCAAGCATCAGCAAGGCTGTCTCAATAATAAATCCTTGCTTAAAACTAGACTGAAATGGATCTAGATTATGGTGTCCAACTTTTTGACTTGGCTGGGCTGCACTGAAAAAACAAGAATTGTCTTGAGTCGCATATAAAATGTGTAACATAGTTTTATAGCATAAAATCACATAACGATGTTGGAAGTTAACAATCTTATGAGGAAACATTAGTAGCTATCTAGTGCTTTTAATAAGAATTTCTGTGGAGTACATAAATTTTAAATCCCAACCTCCCAAAAAAGTCTGGGAAATGGAATCACCAAGAATAAAATAAAAAAAAAAATTCAGAATGGTACCAAACAAAAAATCTTTAACTATGAATGTCTCTGAAAAACACAGCTAAACTGTGACAAATATCTGTTTTTACACATAATTTTTTCCTAGATTTTCAAATTAATCAAAATAAGATTTTGATAGTTTTTGATAAAAATAGTTTCTGTGTTACCTCATGATAGCCAATTATTTAATGAGTTCAAGAGTCAGTGAATAACCACTGTCTGGATTATTCTGAATAATCACATCTTTAATTAAGGATCAGTTATTTTGAACACAAACTAGTATTTCATGTGGGATTCCTTTATCTGATTAGAGTGGTGGCACAGTGATTAGAATGCAGTACTGCAGGCTACTTCTGCTGATCACCACCTGCCAGCAGTTTGGATCTCACCAGCTCAAGGTTGACTCAGCCTTCCATCCTTCCAGTGTTGGTAAAATGAGGACCCAGATTGTTGGGGGCACTATATTGACTCGGTAAATCACTTAGAGAGGGCTGTAAAGCACTGTGAAGTGGTATATAAATCCAAGTGCTATTGCTGTTAGCTAAATTTACTCCACTTATTGAGCCAAAAGCCAACCCAATCATAGTAGCACTAATCTGATAATTACCATTAAGGAGGAGTTCTTCTAAGTTATCAGGATTTCTGGCCAGCTGCAGAATAAGTGCAGAGCCACGAACTTTATCAGGAATATCTTCATATAGCAATTCAATGTACTCATCCATGTCATTAATATTAGCTACTTCATCAATCTGAAAACACCAAGCAAGGAAAATTAGAATACAGAGGAATGTAAGACATCAATAAGGAATAGTTATAAGGAAACAGTTATAAGGTATAAAGTTAAACATGAAAACAGTTCAAATGCATTGAAGAGACAATAATTCATGTTAAAAAATAAAGTTTTGTATAAACAGAGCTGAGGGAAATATAAAACCAGATGATGCCGTATTTTTCAGAGTATAAGATGCACCGGCGTATAAGACGTACCAAGATTTTGAAGAGGCAAATTAAAAACAAAGTTTTTGCACTCTGCAAACCTCCACAAAACGGCCTGTTTTTTGTGAAAATGGGCCCATTTTGGGGAGGGGGGGGGTTTCCACAAAAAGGGCATGAATAGCCTTCAGGAAGCTTATAGAGTACTCCTGGAGGCGGGGGGGGGACGACAAAATTGAGCACAAAACGGGCCTCCCCAGGCCTCAGCTCTCTGAAAGCTTCCTACAAGCTATACACAGGCATTTTGGTGAAGGGGCGGGGCTTCAGGAAGCCAAAAAAGCAGTATTCAGTGTATAAGAAACACCCAAATTTTCAGCCTCTTTTTTGAGAAAAAAAGTGTGTCTTATACTCCCAAAAATACGGTAATTTGAAGGAAAAATAATTAAATTAAATAATTAATATCGAATAATATGAATCTGAATGCACTATCCTATATTACAGTTGTAGAGAATATATTGAACTCAGATTTGAACTGCGTGGTTCTTGTTCACTAAGCTTGGCTGTTTTCCTGCAGTGAACTGATGTTATCTAGCCTAAAGGAAAACAATCAAGTTCAAAGAACTTGAATCCAATGGGTTTTATTTTTGGATTGGAATGCTTCTTTGTCAGCTAACATACAAGAAACAGAAAATGATAACATATTGCTATGCTCCAGAATCATAGTAAAACGATGATTTAAAATGCTTGCAGATGTGCACGCAGTGCCTGCCAGCAAATCTGAAACCAAACATGCCTTTTCCAAGATTGCATTGTGATTGCAGAATGCAGTCATGTGACTATTGGAAAAGATGCTTTAAGAAGTTCCAGTAAGCTCCACATTAGAAGTCTAGGTATGCTCCATATCACCTTCTTCACTTTAAATCTGAAGCACTGCATAATCCTATAAATTATAGCTAATACTAGATAATCCATGACCCTTTGGTTCATTCTTTCAGAAATATTTCCTTATCCCAAAGAGGTAAACAGTTGGGCAAAGAAGCAATGGGAATGGGAATAATTTCTGACTTCTGCCAACTTTCTCATTGACTTTGCTCATGGAAAGCTGGAACCAAGTGTCAAAAATCTTGATCATGTGATGGCAGTGTCGTGGCACTTAAGTGGCCACAACTTTGCCTATACAATTTATCTGACGATCATTAAAATGTCAATCCCACAGGAATAATGATTCCTGTTGTCCTATGATGCCATGTTTTGCCCAAATGAAGGTTAAAAACAGACAGTTTTAGTAGTACAGTTGTGTTCAAAATTATTCAACCCCCAATGCTGTAAAGGGGTTTAGGGAATTTAGTGTACATTTGTAATTGTATTCAGAATGAAATCCTACAAGGACTTTTTAAAGAACCAAATGCAACTAAAATGACATCAATTGTTTTTGTAATACAGTAGTAAATGTTTCTTTTGTGATTTCTTCATTGACACAATTATTCAACCCCTTAAAGACTACCACTCTGAAGAACAGAGGTTCATTCAGGTGTTTTCGATCAGGTATTGAAAACACCTGTGGATGTCACCGAGCAGCAATCAAGCATAATAAGCACCAATTAGGCAGCTTTAAAATGACTGTGATACTCAGCTCCTTTTAGACATTTACTGGTGTGGTTACAAACATGGTGAAGTCAAGAGAATGGTCCAGGAAGACAAGAGAAGAGGTCATTTCTCTTCACAGGAAGGGCAATGGCTATAAGAAGATTGCAAAGATGTTAAACATACCAAGAGACACCATAGGAAGCATCATTCGCAAATTCAAGGCAAAGGGCACTGTTGAAACGCTACCTGGTCGTGGCAGAAAGAAGATGCTGACTTCGACTGCTGTGTGCTACCTGAAGCGTAGAGTGGAGAAAAGTCCCCGTGTGACTGCTGAGGAACTGAGAAAAGATTTGTCAGATGTGGGTACTGAAGTTTCAGCTCAGACAATAAGGCGCACACTGCGTAATGAAGGGCTCCATGCCAGAAATCCCAGGCGCACCCCCTTGCTGTCTCCAAAGAATAAGAAGAGTCGACTGCAGTATGCCAAAAGTCATGTGGACAAACCACAAAAGTTGTGGGATAGTGTTCTGTGGACTGATGAAACAAAATTAGAACTGTTTGGGCCCATGGATCAAAATTAGAACTGTTTGGAGGAGGAAGAACAAGGCCTATGAAGAAAAGAACACCTTGCCTACTGTGAAGCATGGCGGAGGGTCAATCATGCTTTGGGGCTGTTTTGCTTCTGCAGGTACAGGGAAGCTTCAGCGTGTGCAAGGTACCATGAATTCTCTTCAGTACCAGGAGATATTGGATGAAAATGTGATGCAGTCCGTCACAAACCTGAGGCTTGGGAGACGTTGGATCTTTCAACAGGACAATGATCCCAAGCATACCTCCAAGTCCACTAGAGCATGGTTGCAGAGTAAACGCTGGAACATTTTGGAGTGGCCATCGCAGTCACCAGACTTAAATCCGATTGAGAACCTCTGGTGGGACTTAAAAGAAAGCAGTTGCAGTGCGCAAGCCTAAGAATGTGACTGAACTGGAGGCTTTTGCCCATGAAGAATGGGTGAAGATACCCGTAGATCGCTGCAAGACACTTGTGTCAAGCTATGCTTCACGTTTAAAAGCTGTTATAACTGTAAAAGGATGTTGTACTAAGTACTAAGATTGAATGTCACTTGGGGGTTGAATAAAACTGATAATGATGTGAGCACAGAAAAGACATTTGTGGTTATTTCATTATAAATGTTATGTTAATTTGTCTGACTTACAAGTGCCTCTTTGATGTAAATGTAAGCAAGATGACTGAATGATCAAAATCAATGTCAAACTGGCCAAAACACTCAATTTCAGTGGGGGTTGAATAATTTTGAACACAACTGTATATAAATTCAAATACAGCTTAAGCCCTGGTATTACAGTAAAATAGAGGACTATAATAACTTTAATAATTATTTTGCTCCATAATTATTAGAAACAAAGAACAGAGGAAAACCAAAAAATGGATTAACTAAATTAAATGTTACAAGTTCTTTTAAAATGTAATAATTTGTCATATTTTAAATAATACACAACTGAACAATAAAGACATATAAGATGCAAGTCTATTTAAAATAGATTCATTTTTAATAGTTTCAGTATTTTTGTATAAAATATAAATTTTGGAAAAAACACTAAAGTTTAATTGGATTCAATTTTACCTACCTCCATCCCTTCAAACGGTGGTGGATCTTTAGGTTTGCTGGATTTTTCTTTCTTTTCTGTGGAAAGGCAATACAGAGTAATGGCTTAAATAATGTTTAAAGGTCTTTCCTTTCCTTTTGTCATGTTTAGGAAAAAAGAGTAAATAATAATAATAATAATAATAATAATAATAATAATAATAATAATAATAATAATAATAATAATAATAATAATAATAATAATAATAATAATAATAATAATAATTTTTATTTATAACCCACACTCTCTCCCCTAAGGGACATAGCTGGAAAATAGCTGATGTGGTTCCCATTTTCAAAAAAGAAAAGAAAAAAGCAGACTAAGGCAACTACAGACCAATCAGCCTAATTTCAATACCTGGGAAGATACTGGAAAAGATAATCAAAAAACAGATCTGCCAACATCTAGAAATAAGTAAAGAAATAACTAGAAGTCAGCATGGGTTTGTTAAAAACAGATCATGCTAAACCAATCTTATTTCATCCTTTGACAAAGTGACTAAATTAGTAGACCAGTGAAATGCTTTGGACACAGTATACTTAGACATCAGCAAAGCATTCAACAAGGTGGACCACAACCTACTTCTTGGTAAGCTAAGAAAAGTGGGATAGATAGCATCACCATCAGATGAATTTCTAACTGGCTGACAAACCGTAATCAATGAGCAGTCCTTAATGGTACTGCATCCACATGGAGAGAAATAAGTAGTGGGGTACTTACAAGTCTCTGTCTTAGCCCCAACACTTTTCAATATTTTCATAAATTACTTAGATGAAGGAATAGAAGGAATAGCCAACACCCCAAAAGACAAGCTCAGGATCCAAAAAGATCTTGACAAACTTGAACAATGGGCCCTATCCAACAAAATGAATTTCAATGTGGAGAAAAGCAAAGTGTTACATTTTAGGAAGGGAAAATTCAAAGGTATAAGCACAGATTAGGTGAGACGTGCCTCAGAAACAGTAACTGTGAGAGGGATATTGAAGACCTAGTGGATAATCGATTGAATATGAACCAGCAGTATGCAGCAGTAGCCAAAAAAGCTAATACAATTCTGGTTTGTATAAACAGAGGTATAGAATCAAGATCACATGAAGTATTAGTACCACTTTATAAAACCCTAGTAAGACCACACCTGAAATACTGTAACCAATTTTGGTCACCATACTACAAAAAAGATGCTGAGACTTTGGAAAAAGTTCAGAGAAGAGCAACTAAGATGATCAAAATCCTCGAGACTAAAACATATGAAGAATAACTACAGGATTTGGGTTTGGCTAGTCTAAAAAAAAGAAGAATTAGGGTGACATGTTAGCAGTATTCCAGTGTTTGAGGGGCTGCCAAAAAGAAGAATGGTTTGAATTATTCTCTAAAGCACCAGGACAAGAAACAATGGTTGGGAACTAATCAAAGAGAGAAGCTGGAATTAAGGAGAAATTTCCTAACAGTGAGGAAAATTAACAAGTGGAACAGCTTGCCTCCAGAAATCATGGGGGCTCCATCACTGGATGATTTTTAAGAGTCTAGACTCTAGACCCGTGATGGCGAACCTATAGCACGGGTGCCACAGGTGGCACGCGGAACCATTTTTTAGGGCATGCGAGGTATTGCCCTGTCAGCTCCAGCACGTTTGTGTGTGCTGGCCAGCTGATTTAGGCCTTCTTTTGAGGCTGTTTTTCACCTTCTGGAGGCTTCAGGGAAGCTCCTGAAGCCTCTGGGGGTGGGAGGGAGGCTGTTTTCACCCCCCCCCCACCTCCTCAGGCTCCTAGAAAGCTTCTGGAGCCTGGGGAGGGCAGAAAAAGCACGCCAAAAGCAGGGGGTCGCGCACATAGCATTATGGGGTGGAACGCCCTCGCACAACCCCCCTGCGCTCCCCCCGCTTTTGGCACGCGAGCCAAAAAAGGTTAGCCATCACTGCTCTAGACAGTCACTTATCTGAAATGGTACAGGTTCTCCTGCTTGAGAAAGGGGCTGGACTGGAAGACCTCCAAGGTCCATTCCATTCCCCTTCCCTTTTCCATTTCCATTCCAATCCAATATTCTCAAAGAAAAAAAGGCTTATACCACATACAATTTGTTTCCCATCTGAACTTGTTTTGCTCACCTTTGGCAGAAGAGGTGTCTCTGCGATTTTGCAGGTAATAGAGTAATTGTTCCACCTCAGCCAGTTTGGAGGGGTGAATAAGTTTGCATTCCTCTACCACCTTCCGGGCCAAGGAAGAAATGTCTGTATTTGCATTGAGACTTTTCAACCGAATGCTGTAAAATAAAACACAGAAACTTTTATTTTCAGCTTGCACACAAATTCTGCCTTCAACATTTAGTTTTAAATGTATAAAACTCAAAGTCTTAAAAAATAAATTATTTTACAATTTCAACTTTATCAAGAGCCATGGTGGTGCAGTGGTTAGAATGCAGTATTGCAGGCAAAGTCTGCCCACAATCTGGGGTTTGATCCTGACAGGCACAAGGTTGATTCAGCATTCCATCCTTCCAATGTCAGTGATATGAGGGCCCAGATTGTTGGAAGTAATATGCTAACTCTGTAAACAGCTGTAAAACACTGTGAAGCGCTATATAAATCTAAATGCTATTGCTATTTTGGTGTACCAAATTGAGCCATTTGGTTTTCTTGTTTTATTTATAGCAAAACTCTTCACTCAAAAGCCCCAAACTGGGCGTGGCCTGGCAGCATGGGCAGTTAGACATGGTTTGACTGTGTATGGGGACCTGGCAGAGTTGGGAGGGAATCCAGGAGTCTCCGGTGGGTGGGGCGGGAGCAGGAGACTCATCCTGCAGGATAAGGTGAAATGAGGAAAGTCAGTTGTAGCTGCTCCACCCCACCCTCATCTTGCCGCCCTTTGTGTGTGGGAAGGATGGTTTCCAGCTGTAGCCGTAACCTGCTGGCCCTTAGCTGTCACACGCTGCACCTCTGGAGCCCGCTGCCAACACCGGGCTGACTATGCAGACCACGGGACGTGCTTACTCTGTCCCATTGTCTTTTGGCTTGCGGTTAGAAAGCAAGTTGCTGCTAGTCATCTTCTCCTCAGCCTGCTCACAGGTCTTATCCATGGCTTGCGCATGGAGCATTTACTTCGCGTACCCAATACACCTCCTCCCTGCTGCAGACTGCTGCCACTGCTGCTCAGCAGAGCCGCCAGCCCAAAAGAGGCAAAGCAGCCAACTAGAAAGGCCAAGTAGAGATGGCCTACCTCAGCAGGCAAGACAGCCACCACAAGAAGGAAAGCAGGGAAAGCCAGATCCAATTGGTGCCATGGCTGCCAGGCGCAGAAGGTTGAGGGAAAGCACACAATCCCAGCTGGACTTGGGTGGCCATGGTGCTGATGAAGATTTGGCTTTCCCCGCTTGCCATGGCCATCTTTTGCCTGCAAGGCATGGGCGTGCTCTACCACATCTACTTTGCCTTTCTAGCTGGCTGCTTTGCTTCCTTTGGGCTGGGAGGGCCCGGTGTTCCGGGCGGCAATGGTAGCAACCTAATGGACCTGCACGAGCTGCTGGCAACCTCGGTGGTGGCAGCAGCCCACAGTGGTGTCAAGGTGTATCGGGTGTGTGAGGGGCACGCTCTCCATGTGTCAGCCAAGGGCAAGACCCACGAGGGGGCTGAGATGACTAGTGGCGACTTGCTCTCCAACCTCAAGCAAAAACAGATAAGACAGCAGCTGATAGCAGAGTAGGCAGCAGCTGCCCACATGCTTCTCATCTTATCTTGGCCAGCAGTGGCAGCAGTAGCTGGAGGCAGAAGCGCAGGGGAGAGGCATGCGGTCCAGCCTGCTGGATGCACCAGGTAGCTACCTGCCTGTATCAGCCACATGGGATGGAACAGCCACGTCCAGTGGTGTGCATGACATGTCTCCCTGACTCTGCCTGCTGCCACCGCCACACTTGTTTCTTGGAGGGCCATCTGTAGAGTCCTTGTCTCCGGACACCTCCTCCCTGCACACATACACCTGAAAGGCCAGTAAGTGTAGCTGTCCTGGAAACAATAAGGGGCCACACAACATTGCTTTGGCCCAACCCATCCCATCTCAGCAGACACGCATGTGCTCAGGAGGCCGTGGGCGCACGTGTTGCTTTAGCCTGGCCCTCGCTATTCTGGCAGGCATGTGTGTGCACAGGAGGCAGCCAGTGCATACGCACACAAGTCCAGCCCACCCCATCCCAGCATGCCTCCTCCTGTGCGTACACACTCCTGTCAGGATGGCATGGGGCAGGACTGTGCACACATGTGTACCTGCCAGGATAGTCCAGGCTGAAGCAACATTGGGGGGGGGGGGGGGTGGAGATTACTGTTTCCAGGACAGCTGCATAGGCCTTGAGTTTGACACCCCTGCACTAAGGCATCAAAGGCCAGCTTAAAAAAGAAACCCTTTCAGAGCTTTCTAACTATCAGAAGTAAAAAAGCCAAATATATTTCAAGATGCAATGTGGCCCATGGAGCTTGGCCACAACCAAGAAGCCATCTTATGACCATCTTCCCATTTCAAATGGAGTCTATACCTTAACCTAACTACAGCAGTATAGGCACACTTACTTTGGATAAGATAACTCAGTGCCTTGCTGTGCATTCTAAATTGATCCAGACCCAAAGGCCTGACAGCAATCCCAGTTTCTTTTGCTGTCCTAATAGGCTTCCTTTAGTAAGATAGAAATGCTGTTTGTCACCTTGACTTTCCTGAAATCTTAGCTCCCAGGGGAGGAACAAGTTATGGCTTGTGGATATGGAGACTGCCTTAAAAAAATGCTGGGAAGCTACAACTTGTACAGAATGTGATAACCAGAAAAATTGTATAAATTGTTGTGTAAATGAAGTTTTATTAAGAGATCATATATATATATATATATATAGGGCATGAGTGACTGTGCGAAGGGCGTCCCGATCCAATAGGGGACGCAACTGGTGCACCAGGCGAGCCTGGTGAAACGCCCCCCTAGCCACGGCTGTCACATGGTCATCCATTGACAGCCGGGCATCTAGGAGGACGCCCAAGTTGCATGCCAGATGTTTGTCCCCAATGGCCAGTGATGCAGTCAACTGGTTGTACCGGGACGCCGGAAGCCACAGCCACTCGGTCTTGGACGGGTTGAGTCTGAGTCTGTTCCTTCCCATCCAGATCCGCACGGCTTCCAGGCACCGGGACATCACTTCAACGGCATCGTTGGGGTGGTTCGGGGTATATATATATACAGCTATGTATCGTCAGCGTAGAGATGGTACTCTACCCCGAAACCACGGATGATCTCGCCCAGCGGCTTCATATATGTGTTGAACAGGAGAGGCGAGAGGACCGACCCCTGAGGCACCCCACATGTGAGGGGTCTCGGGGCCGACCTCTGCCCTCTTGCCAACACAAATTGCGATCGACCAGAGAGGTAGGAGGAGAACTACCATAAAACAGTGCCCCTCACCCCCAACCCCTCCAGTCGATGCAATTGGATACCATGGTCGATGGTATCAAAAGCTGCCGAGAGGTCTAATAGGACCAGGATGGAGGAACAACCCCTGTCTCTGGCCCTCCAGAGATCATCCACCAACGCGACCAATGCCGTCTCAGTGCTGTGTCCGGGCCGAAAGCCAGACTGGCGCAGGTCCAGATAATCAATCTCCTCCAGGTGACGGGGAAACTGTTGTGCCACCACACTCTCTACAACGTTCACCAAAAAGTGAAGGTTGGAGACCGGACGGTAATTTACTAACAATGCTGGGTCCAGGGAAGGCTTCTTGAGGAGGGGTCTCACCACCACCTCTTTCAAGACGGTAGGCAAGATCCCCTCACTCAAAGAAGCATTCACTACTTCCTGGAGCCAGCCTCGTGTAACCTCCCAGGATGCCAGTACAAACCAGGAGGGACACGGGTCCAATAAACATGTGGTGGCTCTCAGTCGCCCACGTAACCTGTCCATATCTTCGGAAGTAACAGAGTCAAATTCCTCCCACAAAACTGTCTCAAGACCTGCCTCAGACCTTCCCTCCAGACTACTTTCGGTGGAGGTCAACTCGCTTCGAATCTGAGCAATTTTATCCTGCAAATATTCTCCAAATTCCTCTGCTCTGCCCTGTAGAGGGGCTTCCCGCGGCCTCTGTTGAAGGAGGGAGCGGGTCACCCCAAACAGAGCGGCAGGGCGGTTATCTGCGGATGCGATAAGAGTGGCACAGTAGGACCGTTTGGCCACTCTTATCGCCACAAGATAAGTCCTCAAATGGGCTCTCACCTGTGTTCGGTCGGATTCAGAGTGTGTGGATCTCCATCTGATCTCTAGGCGTCTCTTGCGGCGTTTCATCACCCTCAGCTCCTCAGTGAACCAAGGAGCCTGGGTGGTTCGCTGTCGCAAGAGAGGCCGCAAGGGCGCGACCCGATCCAAGGCCCCGGCAGCCGCAGTGCTCCATGCCGCCACCAGGCCCTCAGTCGGGGCGCGGGTCAGGGTCACAGGTAATGGCCCAAGCTCCATCTGGAACCTCTCAGGGTCCATCAGGCGCCTGGGGCGGAACCACCTAGGAATCTCTGGTTCCGCCTCCCCGCGGTGGGGTGTAGCGATTGGAAAGTCGAGCCAGAGAAGTGAGCGATCTGACCATGACAGGGGTACAATGGCTAAATCCCCTACACCCAGATCACTCGTCCACTGACCAGAGACAAAAATCAAATCCAGCGTGTGTCCACCCTCGTGTGTGGGACCCTGAATTACCTGGGTCAGGTCCATGGCCGTCATGGAGGCCATGAACTCCTGAGTTGCCTCGGATGATTCGCCCACCGATGGCAGGTTGAAATCCCCCATGACTACCAGTCTAGGGGTCTCAACCGCCACCACAGCGATCATCTCAAGGAGCTCGGGCAGGGCTGCTGTCACGTAGCAGGGAGCCAGGTACACGATCACCACGCCCAACTGCCTCCTTGGGCCCATTTCACGCAGAGGGACTCACAGCCGGTGGTCTGTGGTACAGTGGTCTCTCACGGCTCAAGACCTTCCCTAACAATAACCTAGGCTAATGAAACGCGCGGTAACCTGGCGGGCACATATCCACGAGAGGACGTCCTCCCTCGTGGCCCAGCCAGGTCTCCGTAATCCCTACCAGGTCCGGCTCCCCCTCCGACACAAGGTCGTTAATAAGGGGGGCTTTGTTGACCATGGACCTGGCATTGCATAACATCAGCCTAGGGCCCTGGCTCAGTGAACCCGGACCACCTAGCTCACAGGGGGAGCTCAGGGGGTTAAGCCCCAGTTAAGAGAGAAAGCATACTGCTTTCCTTTTCTGCCTTTCGGCTCATCACCAGAGACCATTAGTTTCATTGTGTCTGTTTTTTTACATGTGTGTTAGGTTTTTGAGCTGATAAATAAATTTCTTCTGTCTCAGCAGATCAGGAGGAGAACCTGGTGGCCTAATGGCTAAGGCTCCTGCCTAGCATGTAATACAGCCCCGGTTCAAATCCCAGTAAGGGTATGGCTAGCTGACGAGAGCTAAAAAGCTCGAAATAGATCTATACTAGTCTCCCTGACTTATTTATTGATCAGCTCAAAAACATGTGTGTAAAACATGTGTGTAAAAAAATTACACAACGGAACTCATAGCTTTGTCTAGATGGTCTCTGGTAATGAGCCGAAAGGCAGAAAAGGAGAGCAGTGTGCTTCCTCCCTTAATTGGGGCTTAACAGGGTGTTGTGACACAAGTATATACTTATCCTCCTGTCTCAGCTGATCAGGAAGAGAACCTGGTGGCCCAATGGCTAAGGCTCTTGCCTAGCATGCAATACAGCCCCGGTTCAAATCCCAGTAAGGGTATGGCTAGCTGATGAGAGCTAAAAAGCTCAAAATAGATCTATACTAGTCTCCCTGAGTTATTTATTGATCAGCTCAAAAACGTAACATATATATGTATATATGTGTGTGTGTGTGTGTGTGTGTGTGTGTGTGTGTGTTATGTTTTTGAGCTGATCAATAAATAATTCAGGGAGACTAGTATAGATCTATTTCGAGCTTTTTAGCTCTCATCAGCTAGCCATACCCTTACTGGGATTCGAACCGGGGCTGTATTACATGCTAGGCAAATGCCTTACCACTTGAGCCACCAGGTTCTCTTCCTGCTCAGCTGAGACAGGAGGATAAGTATATACTTTGTTCCACAACACAGACAGACAAACAGACAGACAGACAGACAGATAATTGTTTCCACAACTTCCTGTAAGGGCCCCATTTAAGGGAGGAGACATGCTGTTTCCCTCTCTGCCTGTCGGCTCATCACCAGAGACCATCTAGACAGAGAACCATTTTTTAGCTACGTTGTGTAATATTTTTAGATATTGATCAGCTCATAAAAACTAACATACATATATATATATATAGATAGATAGATAGATAGATAGATAGATAGATAGATAGATAGATAGATAGATAGATAGATAGATAGATAGATAGATAGATAGATATAGATATAGATATAGATATAGATATAGATATAGATATAGATAGATAGATATAGATGCTGGCATAGCTGGCTTCGGGGATTTTCCCGTGTATAAGGCATAGAAAAGTTGTTGCAACGTTTCGACAAGATCTCACTTGTCATCATCAGGCAGGCTTGTGTCTGTGAGTGACACAAGCCTGCCTGATGATGACAAGTGAGATCTTGTCGAAACGTTGCAACAACTTTTCTATGCCTTATACACGGGAAAATCCCCGAAGCCAGCTATGCCAGCATACCTACACCCGTGAAAATCTACGAAAACAAATATATATAGATATAGATAGATATAAATATATATAGATATAGATATATATAGATATATAGGCTGAACAGCTGAACAGGAGAATAATCAGAGAAGCTATCGAAATAGAGAAGCAACCTAACAATATGAACAAACGTGACGACACCTCCCGCCTACCAGACATCTGGAAACCAGCACTGACCAACAGACGAGCCCCACACTCCACCCAAGCCATTGAAATTCAAAATAAGAAGAAACATACAAATAAGACCAATCAGCATCAATCTACCGATCATGATACAGCTGCACAGCCAATCAATCCATTCACAACAACAGTCAGCACTCCACTCCCCCCACCAAGATTTAAGGAAGGGCTACGCCTTCGTAATCGCAGACCGAAGCCTGAGGATGGCAAGTGAGATCTTGCCAAAACGTTGCAATAACAATTCCATGCTATATACACGGGAAAATACCCGAAGACAGCAATACCAGCATATATAGGGCCTGGTTACATGCAAGGCCGCCTTCTACCGCATAGCTCCACTCGACCTGTCCGCTCCCACAGGGAGGGCCTCCTTAGGGTGCCGTCCGCTGGACAATGCCGGCTGGCGACGCCCAGGGGAAGAGCCTTCTCTGTGGCAGGTCCCGCCCTTTGGAATGACCTCCCCCCAGACCTTCGGACTATCACCGACCTTCGCCTCTTCCGCCGGACTTTAAAAACCTATTTCTTCCATATGGCCGGCCTGGCATAGCTGCTACAACCATGTTTTATTAGATCTGGGTTTTAAATTAACTGTCTCCTTTTTAGCACGGGTTAAATTGTTTAATAGTAGTTTTAAATTTTGTAGAATTTGTACTATTTGTATTGTTGGATTTTAAGTTCCTGTGCGCCGCCCTGAGTCCCTTTTTGGGAGATAGGGCGGGATAGAAATTTTATAAATATAATAAATATATAATAAATATAAATATATATACATACATACATACATGCATACATGCATACATACATACATACAATTTCATGCTATATACAAGGAAAAATACCCGAAGACAGCAATACCAGCATATATACATACATACATACATGCATACATACATACATACATACAATTTCATGCTATATACAAGGGAAAATACCCAAAGACAGCAATACCAGCACACACACACACACACACACGCGCACACACACACACACACACACACACAACATATAATCTCTTATAATCTCTTAATAAAATATTTGAGGGCATAATATGAACTTTTGATGTATTTTAAATGATTTAAAGTAAAGATAATGTGCTTGACATCTTTTCTTACTAAAGGTATAAAAAATATGAAATTGAATTAAGGCTTCAGATCTTATTTTTCTAATGCAATTCTTTAAAAAAAGACTTTAAAGACAATAGATTAGCTATCCAAAGTGTTTTATCAAAGGCTTTTGAACAAAGGTGTCAGCCTTCGCTTTACTGCTTGCTTCGGCTGCCATTGAAATGGGGAGGGAGGGGCTGTGGGCATTGGACATTATGTGTGCTGGTGGAGAAAGGAGCCAGGAGTTGATATCGTCAAGGCTAACGGTCTCGCATTCCATTCTGATGACCGCTCTGGATGTGCTACCCACCTGACATCGTGGATGATATTGCATTGGACACTATTGTGGGGGTCATGGGTTATTGGGGATGGGTTATGCTTTGATATGTATGCTTCGCGCCCAAATTCCTCATTCCTTGCTTAACTTTCGCTGCTGTCCTTTCAAAATCAGTAAAAGTAACCTTAAACTTTCACAAATGGTTTGAGCGTGGTCTTTCTTGATTAATGGAAGAAGCAGGCCTGACAAAAGGTTTGCTTGAATACTGTAAACTTACATTTTTTGACATTCCTTACGCTCTCCCAACATAGGATCTCCCATTTCCCCAAGAATTGTAGCTTCCACTTCATAATGAACTATAAGTGCTTTTTCTGATGGATGTACATCAATATTTCCTCCTTTTACCTTTCTGTTAAGTAAAAATTAAATAGTGAATAAAAAACCTACAATTTTTATATCAGCTAAGCATAGAAATAAAAACAGTTTTGAGTATTTTTGCAGGTTGCAGTACCTCACAACTTTAAACTGATCAATATAATCTATATTATATTTTATAAAACAGCTGTTACATATGCTTCCTTTATATTACTTCCAGCTTGTCAGCTATGCAAGTTTTTTTTAAAATGAAACTATATCCCACCAAAAAGCAATAGAGAACATCCCTAACATCAGTAGGGAGAATGGCCATTCCCATGGATGTAAACGGGTACAATATATTATTTTGCCATTGTGAGCAACATAATTTATACAATTTTACCTTGAGATATTATCCCCCGTTTGACAGAAGAGATCATTCTTCCCACTAGTAAACAAAAAGCTGCCTCCAAGTTTCCTTCAATCCAAGACTAAAGCCATATTCGAAATTTGGACTTGCAATTCTCAGGCCTCATAGATCAGGGATCTGCAAAGTTGGCTTTTTTTAAGACTGGTAGACTTCAACTCTCAGAATTGCCCAGCCAGCCTGCAAACCCGTCATAGATCATCACGAGAAAATAAAGTATTGTGCATTTAGATCAAGTCAAAGACTCAATTATCATTCAACAATGACCTGTCGCAGCTCAATCCAGTTTTTCTGATCATCATTCCCCATCCTATATCTCATTCCCTGACCTCTGCTCTCTTCCCCTTCTCAGCGTTCATTTTACAGATTCGACTCCATATATAACTAAATGCAGAGTCCGCTGTATTGGTTTATTGGGAACACACGAACAGCCTTGGAATAGCTTCAAGGCCGGCACCTGCATTATGCCATTACTTCAGTGCACTAGACACCAGCAGCTCTGCTTCGGATGAAGCGTTGTTACCCACTAAAGCAGTGGTTCTCAACCTTGGCGAGTTTAAGACGAGTGGACTTCAACTCCTAGAATTCCCCAGCCATCCATGCTGGCTGGGGAATTCTGGGAGTTGAAGTCCACCAATCTTAAAAGAGCCAACTTTGCAGACCCCTGCACTAGGGTCCTTTCCCTTGATATCGCCCAGCTACTGGGCACTAATCCGAGCCTGGTGCAGCTCAACACCTTCCGAAAAGCCAGCCGCCTTCCCGGCTGAGGCATCCTTCCCCCTCCTGCCATTTTCTCCAGCAGAAGAACCGCGCCCCTGCTCGGCCTTCTGCTCTTACTCTCGGTTCAATGCATTGCTCGCTCTCCATCTCCACTACGGCGGGAAAACCTTTACCTTTTGAGGTACCGAGCATCCTCCCCCTGCATAGCGGCGCCGGTCAACCGGAAAGAAGGCAGAGAAGGAGAGGGCGACCGCCAGCGAAGCCGACAGCCAGGGACCGGCTGGGTTGGGTTCCGTTACCAAGGGAGAAAAAGCGACCCGTGCTGCGCAGGCGCAAGTCGCAACACGATGCGCAGGCGCACAGGGTTTCTAGAGAGAACGCCTCTCGGAGGCGGTGCGTGAAAAGTAGGACCTGTAAAATTGGCTGCTGTTTGTAAAAGTGGAGCTTTCGTAAATGAACTTCAACTTGAAAGCTTTTAGTTTTTGATGCTTAAATTTGTTATGTTTACACTTCTACACTTAAAGATTTAAGTTTTGTCTTAAATTCAGTGTTTGACATTTTCCACATCCAAACTGTAAAAGACAATTGGTTTTAGATAGAAGAGTATTTCCTGCGGTAGACAAATTACCTGCTGTTTAACTCATTTATGCTGTATTGTGAAATGTAAACACAGAGCTTAGAGAAAGAGTATATTAGAGAAATAACAGAAGGACTATGAGACGTGATAGCTTTGTTCGAATATTTAAGGGACTCCTACAAAAACAAAGGGATCAAACTATCTTCCAAAGTACCAAAAGGCAAGACAAGAGATAATGCAAGCTAACCAAGCAGAGAAGCAACCCAGAACTAAAGAGGAAATTCCTAACGGTGAGCGCAATCAACCAATGGAATAGTTTGCATTCAGAAATTGGGGAACTCCATCATTGGACGCTTTCAAAAAGAGACTGAGCAACCATTTGTCTGAAATTGCAGGGGTGGCATGCAGAGCCCTCTCTGCTGGGACACGCGCCGTCACCCCAGGTCAGATCTCCGTGGCATTTCTTTCGTGAGCTTCTATTTTCCTGCAAACTAAAAAATAAAAGCTCATGAAAGAAAAATATTTTCCCTCTTACCGCACTGCCAGTGCTGGGATGCCCCGCCTCCTGCCTGCCAGTTGGTCTTTGGGTCTCTGCTGCACATGTGCATATATCTGTGCATGGTGTCTGTGCATGCAAGCATTCACGCACACACATGCACCTTTCAGTTTGGACATGCATGCATGCAGTTCGGCCAGTCAATATCTAAAAAGTTCACCATCACTGTTGTATAGGGTCTCCTCCCTGAGCAGAGGTTTGGACTAGAAAACCTCCAAAGTCTCTTCCAACCATATTATTCTATGCTCTATGTTCTCTGCTCCACAAGTATACCACTTAATTATTGCTTCAGAAGGGGGGCATTAACAGGCCATTTATGAAGTGATCAAGTGATAAGATTCTCCACAATAAAAACATTGGCCTTGTGTGCATCATCAGTGGATATTGGAATTCTGCTAGCTTCTATCTCCATAGATTCAACAATAATGTCTTAGATGTGCAAGACAAAAATGAACAGAATGAAAGGAAATAATGCCACGTTCCTTTCATGCTCATATTCTGTAGTAATTCCTTTAGTCTTTCATCATTACCAAAAGAGGCCTGGATTAATGCTAATAAGGCATCTGAAGTGTCTTGATTACTGAATTTCTTCTGACAGTCTCTCATCTGGTCTATTAATTCTCTTCATTCCAGCCCATATCCTGGAATGAAGAGATTTCAGTGAGTGTCCAGTGACTCCAGAGATTCCTTATTATATAGGAAAATTCAGCTTCATGCTCACTGATAGATGGAAAACATTTGACTACAGACAAAAGTAATATAAAACAGAATTCTGAAGGAGAAGAGAGAGAGAAAAATCACAAGATTGGTGAATAACAAGCAGAATCTGAGGAAACTGAGGACCACTATGATGGCTAGAATCCATCATAGTGGTCAGTTGTGCTGCAGATTGACTTGGAGGATTCACAAATATTTATGGAAAGAAATCTGGGATAGCAGAAGATCAAGTGAGGACAGAGCATGGGGATAATAAATAAGTCCAGCATATCTGGAGGTGACTACAAGCTGATTTTTATTTTATTTTTTATTTTATTAAATTTATATCCCGCCCTTCTCCAAACGGACCCAGGGCGGCGCACAGGAATGTTAAAATACATACAAAACATATAAAATTTAAAAAACTTATTCTAGTAAAACCTGTGCTAAAAACCGAATTAAAATCCCAAATCTAAAACTGTCTAATGGTCAATACAGGGGGTTACGCTAGGCCGGCTAGATGGAATAAATGTGTCTTCAGACACTTGCGGAAGAGGCGGAGGTCAGAGATGGTGCGGAGTTCAGGGGGTAGGTCGTTCCAGAGGGCTGGCCCAGCCACAGAGAAGGCTCTTCCCCTGGGTGTCGCCAGTCGGCATTGTCCAGCCGACGGCACCCTGAGGAGGCCCTCTCTGTGGGAGCGTATCGGTCTGAGGGATGTATGGGGCAGAAGGCGGTCTCGCATATAACTAGGCCCCGAGCCATGGAGCGCTTTAAAGATGGTCGTCAAGACCTTGAAGCGCACCCGAAAGACCACAGGGAGCCAGTGCAGCTCGCGCAGGATAGGTGTTATGTGGGAGTGTCTAGGCGCTCCCGTAATCACCCGCGCGGCTGCGTTCTGGACTAGCTGCAGCTTTCGGGTGCACCTCAAGGGAAGCCCCATGTAGAGAGCATTACAGTAGTCGAGTCGAGAGGTGACGAGTGCTTGAGTGACTGTGCGTAGGGCACCCCGATCCAGTAAGGAGCGCAATTGGCGCATCAAGCGTACCTGATGGAACGCCCCCCTGGCCACGGCTGCCACGTGATCTTCCATAGACAGCCGGGAATCCAGGAGGACACCCAAATTGCGCGCCCTCTCCACGGGGGCCGGTGTTTCGCCCCCAATGGCCAGTGTTGGAATAATCTGGCTGAACCGGGGCGCCGGAAGCCACAGCCACTCAGTCTTGGACGGGTTGAGCTTTAGTTTGTTACCACCCATCCAGATCCGTACGGCCTCCAAACACCGGGACATAACCTCGACGGCATCGTTGGGGTGGTCTGGGGTGGATATGTACAACTGAGTATCATCAGCGTACAGATGATATCCCACCCCAAAACCACGGATGATCTCACCCAGCGGCTTCATATATGTGTTGAATAGTAGGGGCGAGAGGACCGACCTCTGAGGAACCCCACATATGAGGGGCCTCGAGGCCGACCTCTGCCCCCCTGTCAACACATATTGCGACCGACCAGAGAGGTAGGATGAGAACCACCGCAAAACGGTGCCTCCCAACCCCAACCCCCCCAGTCGGCGCAATAGGATACCATGGTCGATGGTATCAAAAGCCGCTGAGAGGTCTAATAGGACTAGGATAGAGGAATGTCCTCTATCCCGCGCCCTCCAGAGATCATCAACCAACGCGACCAATGCCGTCTCGGTGCTGTGCCCGGGTCGGAAGCCGGACTGGCGCGGGTCTAGATAATCAACTTCCTCCAAGTGTCACGGAAACTGTTGGGCCACCACACTCTCAACAACCTTCACTAGAAAGTGGAGGTTGGAGACAGGACGATAGTTCTCTAATAATGCTGGATCCAGGGACGGCTTCTTGAGGAGGGGCCTTACTACCGCCTCTTTCAAGACGGCAGGCAAGGACCCCTCACTCAAAGATGCGTTGACAATGCCCTGGAGCCAGCCTCGTGTCGTCTCCCAGGATGCCAGTACAAGCCAGGAGGGACACGGGTCCAATAAACATGTGGTAGCCCTAAGTCTCTTTGACAACTTGTCCATATCCTCGGTGGTAACAAAATCAAACTCCTCCCAGGATGGTGTCACAAGATCAGCCTCGGCCCGCTCGACTGGGCCACTGTCGATGGAGGGTAACTCGTTCCGAATCTGAGTGATTTTCTCCTGCAGATAAATCCCAAATTCTTCTGCTCGACCCTGTAAAGGGGCTTCCCGCGGCCTCTGTTGAAGGAGGGAGCGGGTCACCCCAAACAGGGCGGTTATCTGCGGATGCAATAAGAGTGGCACAATACTCACGTTTGGCCACTCTTAACGCCACTAAGTAAGTCCTAATATGGTCTCTCACTAGTGTTCGGTCAGCTTCGGAGCGAGAAGATCTCCATCTGCTCTCTAGGCGTCTCTTGTGGCGCTTCATCTCCCTAAGCCCCTCGGTGAACCAAGGAGCCCAGGTGGTTCGTCGCCGCAAGAGAGGCCGCAAGGGCGCGACTCGGTCCAAGGCCCCCGTGGCCGCACTTAACCATGCGGCCACTAGGTCCTCAGTCGAGTCGCGGGGCAAGTCCACAGGAATTGGCCCAAGCTCCCTTTGGAACCTTATCGGGTCCATCAGGAGCCTGGGGCGGAACCATATAGGAATGTCCGGTTCCGCCTCCCCGCAGTGAGGTGTGATGGTGGCCTGCAAGAGCTTAGAACTCTAGAGGAAGAGATTGACTTGTTAAGATGACAGCCCTCTGGTGTACTGTATGTAACAAGCTGATTAAAATAGAAAACAAGATTTTCTCTGATTTTCCTTTGCTAAGATTTATTGAAAAGGAATAGACTAAAATTTCAGCAATTAGATTACTTTCATTTGAATACAATTTATTTTTCGATTTATTTTTGAGACTAAATATTTTTCAGTTTGTTATTAAGGAACTTTCTGCAAACAGATCCCAGGCAGTTGATCATTTGTCCCATTGAGCAATGTGCAGATGATTAGGATATGAATTTTTCTCAATCTCTGAACATAACCATGATAAGTACTTTGGCCTTTGCTACAGAAAGCAGGCATCTCAAGATTTGGAAGCTCTTATTTTTGCAGAAGAAAGTGTTGCAAAGTACTGACTGAAATGGTATTTGCAGCTATCATATTAGGTGATGGTTTTGAAACTGTAAAAACTGCACATTAATAGTAAATATACAGTGAAAGATATCAGATTTAACTTTGGATCAGGTAGAGGTTTGTTAGCTTCTCTTCCCTTCAGTTTTATTGAAACATACAATTTATCCAGAGGTGCCTAAAAATGTCTATGCAACTGTACACATTTATTTATTTATTTGTTCGCATTTATAACCCGCACCCATCTCACCACAAAGGGACTCGGGGCGGCGCACAGGGAATATAAAATAAATATACATATATACAAGAATATAAACATTCTTAAAACTAAATTAAATTAAGTTCTTGACGTACGACTGATCTCTTAGGAACTTGGTGGATGATCTCTGGAGGGCTCAGGATAGAGGTTGCTCCTCTATCCTAGTCCTATTAGATCTCTCAGCGGCTTTCGATACCATCGACCATGATATCTTATTTCACCGACTGGGGGGGTTGGGAGTGGGAGGCACCATTTTGCAGTGGTTCTCATCCTACCTCTCTGGTCGGTCGCAATGGGTGTTGGCAGGAGGGCAGAGGTTGGCCCCGAGGCCCCTAACATGTGGGGTTCCGCAAGGGTCGGTCCTCTCGCCACCTATATGAAGCCGCTGGGCAAGATCATCCGTGGTTTTGGGGTGGAATATCATCTGTACGCTGATGATACTCAGCTGTACATATCCACCCCAAACCACCCCAACGATGCCATCGAGGTGCTGTCCCGGTGTCTGGAAGCCGAACGGGGCTGGATGGGTAGCAACAAACTCAGGCTCAACCCGTCCAAGACCGAGTGGCTGTGGTTTCCGGCACCCCGGTACAGCCAGGTAAGTCCAACACTGGCCATAGGGGGCATACAACTAGCCCCCGTGGAGAGGGCGCGCAACTTGGGTGTCCTCCTGGATTCCTGGCTGACCATGGAGGACCATGTGTCGGCCGTGGCCAGGGGGGCGTTCTATCAGGTACACCTGATATGCCAGTTGCGCCCCTTACTGGACCGGGGAGCCCTTCGCACAGTCACTCAGGCATTGGTGACATCCCGGCTGGACTACTGCAACGCTCTCTACATGGGGCTCCCCTTGAGGTGCACTCGAAGGTTGCAGTTGGTCCAGAATGCGGCCGCGCGCGTAATTATGGGTGCCTCAAGGCAATCCCACATAACACCTCTCCTGCGCGAGCTGCACTGGCTACCTGTGGCCTTTCGGGTGCGCTTCAAGGTGCTGACGACCATCTTCAAAGTGCTCCATGGCTCGAGGCCTAGCTATATTCGTGACCGCCTCTTGCCCCATACATCCCTTTGACCGATCCGCTCCCACAGAGAGGGCCTTCTCAGGGTACCGTCAGCCGGGCAATGCCAGTTGGCGGTGCCCAGGGGAAGAGCCTTCTCTGTGGCGAGCCCTGCCCTCTGGAACGACCTACCCCCCGATTTACGCACCATCGTGGACCTCCGCCTTTTCCGCCAACGTCTTAAAACTCATTTATTTCATCAAGCCGACCTAGCATAATCCCCCGTTCTGACTCTTTATAGGGATAATTTTATAGGGATAATTTTTAAATTTTAGAGTTTTATCAATTTTAGCACAGGGAATATTTAATTAGTTTTTAACAATTTTGGATTTTTGTATTTTGTATGTTTTAATGATGCCTGTGCGCTCCCTGGGTCCTTTTTTAGGAGAAGGGCAGGGTATAAATTTAATAAAATAAAAAATAAATAAAATATTTGAAGTTACAGGAAAACCCTGAAAAAGTACATACAATCCAGTTTAAAAGTTATGGCCACTTCAGTTCCCCCATTGTTCACCTTTATGACCCACTGCAGGGATGCAGCAGCGCCCTCACCAATCTATCTCCTCCACTTGCTGGTTCCACCTGTTCAGTCAGGTAAGGAAGCCTAAAGAAGCTACAGTGCAGGGGGTAGTTATGCTTTGTAGTCTTGGCCAATTGCCCATCCAGCCAACCCCTTCTACCCCTTGGGATTCCCCCAGGTTGAGGCCTGCTTATAAGCTGGCCTTTCAGCCAAGCAAGGGAGTTTAAAGAATATGCAGACAAAGGGAGGAAAATTACAGCTTATGGGCCTGAGCTGACTGTTGATCCAGTCATCTGATGGATTTGCAGACTCGGCCTGCTGCTCACTCACTTCCAGAGCCCAGCAGCACCCAACTTACCTTTGTATTTTGCAGAGGAGCCCAGGCAAGATGAGGCGTTCTTGTAGTGGTTGCCTTGGCAACCTTATTCATGTCTTCTAGTAAGTGGTACTTCTGGGGAGACAGTGGGCTCTGTTTGTAGTTTGCAAAAAAAAAAAAAAACCCTCCTAGTCTCATAGAACAGGGGTCTGCAACCCCCGGCCATGAGCCATTTTGAACCAAACCCCAGAAATGGGCTAGTATGTGCACACGTGCATCCTCTGTGGCGTGAGCAGTGGGCAAGCACGTGTGGGAACACTCCATTTGCACGAGTGGTGGGCAGGTGTGCCCACCGCCCCCTAAATGGAGCTGTGCGCATGTGCGCTTTCTGGCCACTCAGAGGGAACCAGCCCCTTTTGCCCCACAGTTGGTCTGCAAAGCTGGGAAGGTTGGGGAACTCTGACATCAGTTTAGGCCTGGAAAGTAAATTGGTCTTCCTCTGAGGAACAATCAACCAATAGAGGGCAACATACCCATATGGAATTGTTTTACTACTTTTCCCTTTGAAAATTTGACAGCTATTCTAAGAACTCTTTTAGTTTGCGACTGGCCATCAAAAGTCATAGTGAGAACATACATTTAAAAATACTTATCTAATATACGTATATAATCTAAAAATAATACTCAAATTAAAGAATTGATTTTCTGTTACCAAGTATATTTCAATAATCTGCCACAGCAGATTTTTTTTAATAGGAACCTCAGTAAAAAGCAGCGCCTCCTTTAAAAAAAAAACACTACTACAAACAGAGTCTTCTTTAAAAAAAGGGGTGTCTCCCCAGAAGTACCACTTCCTAGAAGACTAGCACAAGGCCAGCCGCCTCTCCAAGAAAGCTTTGCCTCGCCTCGCCTGACCCAGGCTCCTCTGCAAAAAAAACAAAGGTAAGTTGGGTGCTGCTGGACCCTGAAGGTGGAAAAGGGGACATGACCGTTTTTCACACTTACAACTATTGCACTATCCCTATGGTCACATGATCAAAATTCAGATACTTGGCAACTAATTCATATTTATGACTGTTGCAGTGTCACAAGGTCATGTAATCCCCTTTTGCAACTTTCTGTTAAGCAAAGTCAATGGGGGAGCCAGATTCTTTTAACAACCATGTCATTAACTTAACAACTACAGTGATTCACTTAACAACTCTGTCCAGAAAGATTGTAAAATGGGGCAAAATTCACTTAACAACTGTCTTGCTTAGCAACAAAAATGTTGGACTCTTATCATGGTTGACAATATTGAGTGTTACTGAGTGATGAAGAAGCACTAGAATGGAAGCACCACTAACATCCTGGTTCTGTGAAAGATAATCCACAAGCATGAAGGACATTGTTTCCACGCTGTACCCTAGTCTGAAATCAGAATAAAATGGATGAAGAAGTTTCCTCCTGTTGTCCAACCACTTTTTCTACCAATGTCTGCAAAAGGAAATCAGAACTAACTGATCCAGCAGAGAAGGATCCAGTGACAACCTCTTAACTAAAGGGATACCATTCCTTCCTTCAAGAATGGTGAGAACATCTCTCTTAAAAAGGCTGAAATCATTGGGTAGTGATTCAGTCATCAGTGGTCACTTTCTGGGCTCCTGGGAAATATATTCAGTCAGTTATAGAAAATAATAAATTCCAAAAGCCAATAGATGCTATCAAGGTTGATATTCTTGATTCTGTATTCTGTACCATATTCTAAATAAAAACCATGCTCTGTTACATGAGATTTTCTAATACAAGAACAATATGGATCTATCATCTCAAGAAACATAAAATGAAAAAAAAATCAACATTGAAGATACAGATTGGGGTCTGACAGCTTTAACATTTTCACAATTGGAAAGATGCAGATATTATTCTTCGTCTCTATATAAGAACATAACATAAGAACATAAGAACAGCCTTGCTGGAACAGGCCACAGCCCATCCAGTCCAGCATTCTGTCTCACACAGTGGCTCCCCATTTGCTTCAGGGTATTCCCAAGCAGATGTCTTCACCTGCTTATGATTCCCTGCAAATGGCATTGAGAGATATCCTGCCTATCTCTCCATCCCGGAGGGTGTCCTTAGGCATCCATCATGATAGCCATTGATACCCTTGTTCTCCATGAACTCGTCTAATCCTTTCTTAAAGGTGTCGAGGCTGACAGCTGTCACCACTTCTTCTGGCAGGGAGTTCCATAGACCAGTGATCCTCTGGGTGAAAAAGTGCTTCCTCTTATTTGTTTCAGGTCTAGCTATCAAAAGTTTCATGGAGTGCCCACTAGTTTTAGTGTTGTGCGATAGGGAAAACAGTTTTTCCTTTTCTACTTTGTCCACACCGTGCATGATTTTATAGACTTCAATCAGGTCACCTCTCAGGCGCCGTCGTTCTAGAGTGAAGAGGCCCAGTCGTTGCAGCCTCAGATGGTAAGGAAGGTGTTCCAGCCCCCTAATCATTCTGGTTGCCCTCCTCTGCACCTTTTCCATTTCCATAATATCCTTCTGAAGGTATGGTGACCAGAACTGTACACAATACTCCAGATGGGGCCTCACCATAGATTTATAAAGAGGCAAAATGACACTTGCTGACTTATTTTCTATACTCTTCCTAATGATCCCTAGCAATGAGTTTGCTTTTTCACTGCTGCGGCACACTGGGTTGACACCTTCATTGAGCTGTCCACCAGGACACCAAGGTCCCTTTCCTGGTTAGTTGCAAGGAGTTCAGACCCCATCAGTTTATAGATGTAGTTGGGTTTTTTTGCCCCAACGTGCATCACTCTGCACTTACTAATGTTGAAGCTCATTTGCCACTGGTTTACCCACTCCTCCAGTGTCAAGAGATCCCTCTGGAGCTTCTCCCACTCTCAGTTTTTACTACCCTGTATAATGTAGTGTTGTCTGCTAATTTGGCTCCCTTGCTGTTTACTCCTACTTCTAGATCATTTATGAAAAGGTTGAAAAGCAGGGGTCCCAGTACTGAACCTTGGGGGACCCCACTCTTTACCTCCCTCCACATGGAGAAGTGTCCATTTAATGCTACTCTCTGTTTCCTGTCCCTTAGCCAGTTGCTAATCCAGGACAAGGCCTGTCCCTTTATTCCATGACTGGCAAGTTTATTTAAGAGCCTTTGGTGCGGGACCTTGTCAAAGGCCTTCTGAAAGTCCAGATAAACAATGTCAACTGGATCTCCCTTGTCCACGTGCTTGTTGACACTCTCAAAAAATTCCAGCAGATTAGTGAGGCATGATTTGCCCTTGCAAAAGCCATGTTGGCTCTCCTTCAGCAGCACCTTCTCTTCTACGTGCCTATTAATTTTATCTTTTAAGATGGTTTCCATCACTTTACCTGGGACACTTGTCAAGCTGACCTGTCGGTAATTTCCTGGATCACCTCTGGATCCTTTTTTGAAGATTGGTGTTATATTCGCTACCTTCCAGTCATCTGGCACAAGGCCTGATTTGAGGGAAAGATTATATATTTTGGCAAGGACATCAGCAATTTCATCTTTAAGTTCCTTGAGAACTCGTGGATGGATGCCATCTGGTCCTGGTGATTTGTTAGTGTTTAGTTTAACAAGACATTCAAAGACCTCCTCCCTGGTTATTTCTATCTGGGTTAATTCCTCAGTTTCCCTCCCTACGAAGATAGGCTCACATGTTTTGGGCATGTGATCTCTGTCTTCTTCAGTGAATACTGAAGCAAAGAATTCATTGAGTCTCTCTGCAATCTCTGTTTTCTCTTTAATAATCCCTTGCCTTCCATTGTCATCTAATGGTCCAATGGCCTTCCCAGTTGGGTTCTTACTTCTAATGTACTTAAAGAAGTCCTTGTTATTTCCTTGAGTGTTTTTAGCTAAACGCTCCTCAAAGTCTTGCTTTGCTTTCCTGATTGTTGCCTTGCATTTGTTCTGCCAGAATGTATGTTTCTGCCTGTTGTCCTCATTTGGAGAAGCCTTCCATCTTTTAAATGAGCTTTTCATGCTTTTTTTTTGTAATATTTTTTATTTATTTATTCTTATAAAAATAAAATCATACAAACATAATTTTAAACATATTGCCTTCACAGTGCGAGAAAACGAGAAAGCGATAACATTTAAATAACCAAACTTAACATTACCGTCCTAATAATAGGCCAAATATTTAACACCAACATTTACACTATATACAGCCCATCTAGTTAACCTACCTACTTCATCAATTCTTATTCGTCCTTTAATTTCTGATTGATATTATTTACCAATATCTGATTTAAACATATATTATTGCTTCAGTTGTTATTATTCGGTCGTTCCCTTATCCAGTTATACCACCTCTTCCACGAGTCCTTTTTTCCTTTAATTAATTTTGTTAATCTATCCGATTCTGCGCACTCATTAATTTTGTTTATTACTGCCCTATCCATCGGTATTTGATCACTCTTCCATTCCTGGGCAAATGCCAATCTTGCCGCAATAATTATGTGCAACACCAAAAACCATATCTCCATGTTGATATCTGGGGGTTTAAGTCCTAACAGGAAGGTTTCAGGTTTCAAATCTAATCGATGTTGGGTGATTTCTATTAACCACTGCCTGATTTTTTTCCAGTATTTAATCGCCATTGGGCAGGTCCACCACTGATGGAAATAGGTCCCCTCTCTGTGGCCACATTTCCAGCAATTAGGCATGGTCCCAGGGAACATTCTGGCAAGTCTTGCCAGGGGTAGATGCCACCGATATATCATTTTATATGTATTTTCTTTATACGCCGCTGCCATTGTCAATTTCATATTTTTGAACCAGATTTCTTCCCAACTTTGAAAGTCCAGTGTGCATCCTATATTCCGTCCCCAAGCAATCATGCAGTCTTTGACCACTTCTTCCCCTACGTCTAATAACAATAGATGTCCGTAACACTTGGAGAGCATCCCTTTCTCTTTTCCAAAAAGAACCATGTCCAGTTCTTGTTTATAGGGATATATCCCTTCAGTCTTCTGATCTTTTTTGTATCTTGAGAATATCTGGGAGGATGGCCACCAGTCGATATGGTATCCTTGCGAGGCTAATGTTTCCCTGGTCTTCAAATTCCCCTGTGGAGCTAAGATCTCCTCATATGTCAAGATCTTCTCCCCTCTATATCGTGTTGGGTAGACAAGGGCTTCCTGAGTAGAGATCCAGCATGGCATCTTCAAATATAACTTCCTCCTCAACTTCTCCCAAGAATAACTCAAGGTCCTATGCACAAGATGGTCATTGATGACCAGCTTTTCTTGCTTTTGATCACTTCCCGAACAGCTCCTGTAAGCCACATCGGAGTCCTCTTGAACTTGGCAGTGCCCTTTTTCCTTTTAGGTATACATTCCAATTGGGCCTCTGTTATTGTTTTTGTGACCAGCCTCCATGCCTCATGGAGTGTTTGGACTTTCTCAATTCTCCCTTTCAGCTTCTTTTTTACTAGTTTCCTCATCTTCGGGAAATTTCCTTTATGAAAATTTAAGGTCTCTGTGTTAGATTTTATCGGTGATTTGCAGTCTATGATTAAGTTAAAAATAATTGTGTTATGGTCACTGTTCCCTATTGGATCAGTCACATTAACATTTTGCACCAGATCCTGTATATTGCTCAGAACCAAGTCAAGGATTCTTGTACCTCTAGTTGGGTCTTCAACCACCTGTTCCAGGGAACAATCATTTAGCACAGGGGTCCCCAACCCCCGGGCCGCGGACCGGTGCCGGTCCGTGGCTGGGTAGGAGCCGGGCTGCAGGGCTGGAGAGGAGGAGGAGGGAGGAGGGGGCAGCCCCCTGAGCAGAGCGCCGTTGGAGCCCTCCACCCTCGTCGACGGAGGGACTCCTGGGCGCCGCCGGAGCAACCCTCTCTACCGGCCACCGATTCCCTCCCCCCCATGGAACCTCCCCTGCTGGCATGCCGGTCACTCGTTTTCTTCCAGGGGCTGCGGAGGCTCTGCGGGCGGGGGAGGGAACTGGTAGGGAGGGTTGCTCCGGCGGCGCCCAGGAGTCCCTCCGTCGACGAGGGTGGAGGAAGAGCCCCCACCATCCTCCTGCGTTCTTCCACGCGCTCTACCCAATGGGCTGCCCCCTCCTCCCTCCTCCTCCTCTCCAGCCCTGCGGCCCAGCTCCTGCCCTGCCACGGAGCCTGAACGAGCGAACGAGCGACCAAGCGCGGCGGGCGGGCTGAGGAGGCTGGGGGGGGGGGACGACGACGACGACAGACACACATAGACAGAGAGAGGGAGGGAGAGAGGGACAGAAAGATAGACAGAGACACAGAATGAGTGAATGCAAGACAGACAGACAGACAGACACACACACACACACACACACACACAGAGTGACAGAGATGGGCGGATGAAGGAGAGAGACAGAGAGAGAGAGAGAGAGAGAGAGAGAGAGAGAGAGAAAGAGAGAAAGAAAGAAAAAGAAAGTGGGAGAGAGAGAAAGACAGACAGAAAGAGAGACAGAAAGGAAAGAAAGAGACAGAAAAAGATACAGAAAGAGAGAAAGAGAAAGAAAGAGAGAAAGAGAGAGAAAGAAAAAGAGAGAGAAAGAGGGAAAGAAAGAAAGAAAAAGAAAGAAAGAGAAAGAAAGAGAGAAAGGGAAAGAGAGAGAGAAATAAAGAAATAGAGAGAGAGAGAAAGAGGGAAAGAAAGAGAGACAGAGGCAAAGAAAGAGAAAGAAAGAGAGAGAGAGAGAAAGAAAGAAAGGAAGGAAGGAAGGAAGGAAGGAAGAAAGAAAGAAAGAAAGAAAGAAAGAAAGAAAGAAAGAAAGAAAGAAAGAAAGAAAGAAAGAAAGAAAGAAAGAAAGAAAGAACTTATGACCACAGTTGAGGCCAAAAGTTTGGTTGCGAACCAAGATCATTGTTAAGTGAGTTTCACATTTTCCAAGTTAGCCACGCCCTACCCAGTCACATGACTGCTGAGCCACTCAGCCGGTCCACAGAATTTTCTTTAAAATGAAATCGGTCCCTGGTGCAAAAAAGGTTGGGGACCCCTGATTTAGCATATCTAGGAACTTTATCTCTTTGTCATGTGCTGAACAACAGTTCGTCCAGTCTATGTGAGGGTAATTGAAATCCCCCATTATAACCAGGCTTCCCTTTTTTGATGCCTCCTTTACAACATTCTCCAACTGCCAGTCTCTCTCAGGGGCTTGGGTCGGAGGCCGATAACATATGCCTACTGTTAGACCATTCTTTTGGCCTGATAGTCTTACCCGCAGAGTTTCTAGTGGTGACTCTAAATCACCTCGATATGCCAATTCATATGACTTTATCTCTTCTTTGACATACAAGGCTACACCACCTCCCGTTTGCCCCTTCCTGTCCTTCCTGTACAGTTTGTAGCCTGGGATGACTGTATCCCATTGGTTATCATCTGTCCACCAGGTTTCAGTGATACCAATAATATCAATATTTTTGTCTATTGCTAAGTATTCCAGCTCCCCTATTTTGTTCCGGAGGCTTCTGGCATTTGCATACAGGCATTTATATATACTTTTCTGATGCAGTCTTTTGAGTCCAGTTATATAATAACTGTGATAACTCTTAACCACTGACTAATGTATTTAGAATACATTACTAATATATTTTAGTATCTATAGTATATTTAGTATATTTTGTTGTTGTTAGTTGTGAAGTTGTGTCCAACCCATCGCGACCCCATGGACAACGCTTCTCCAGCCTTCCTGTCATCTACCATCCTCTGGAATCTATTTAAGCTCATGCCTACTGCTTCTGTGATTTCATCCAGCCACCTCATTCTCTGTCACCCCATTCTTCTTTTGCCCTCAATCTTTCCCAGCATTAGGCTCTTCTCCAGTGAGTCCTTCCTTCTTAGTAGGTGGCCAAAGTATTTGAGTTTCAACTTTAGGATCTGGCCTTCTGAAGAGTAGTCAGGGTTGATCTCCTCTAGGACTGACTGGTTTGATCGTCTTGCAGTCCAAGGGACTCGCAGGAGTCTTCTCCAGCACCATAGTTCAAAGGCCTCAATTCTTTGGCGCTCAGCCTTTCTTATGGTCCAACTTTCACAGCCATACATTTGCCTTGACTATACATACTTTTGTTGGCAGGTTGATATCTCTGCTTTTTAGTATGCTGTCTAGATTTAGTGTATACCATAAATATAATTTAGTATACATGACTAATGCATTTAGTATACTCGGTATCATGTGGCTATTACATCCCTCAGACCAATCCGCTCCCACAGAGAGGGCCTCCTCAGGGTACCGTCGGCCGGACAATGCCGACTGGCGACGCCCAGGGGAAGAGCCTTCTCTGTGGCGGGGCCAGCCCTTTGGAATGACCTACCCCCTGAATTACGTACCATCACCGACCTCCGCCTCTTCCGCCAATGTCTTAAGACATATCTGTTTCAACAAGCCGGCCTAGCCTAACCTCCCTTGGGGACTTAAGATAGTTTTAAATTGGGTTTTAAAATTTGGTTTTAGCGCAGGATGGGGTTATTTAATAGTTTTTTAAAATTATATTTATTGTATTTTTGTATGTTTTTTTTTTTAAATTTCCTGTGCGCCGCCCTGGGTCCTCTGTGGAGAAGGGCGGGGTATAAATTTAAATAAATAAATAAAATAAATAAATATTAAAGTGCACATTCTACTGTTGAAACACTGGCTCTATTTCACTAACTTTCTTTGTCTCAAACCCTTTTATTTAATTTTGTCATCTTGCCTAATGAAGAACTTGGTACTGTGAATACTTTGGTGCCATTTTGATTGATCATAATAAATGTTCTGTCTTGCCATGAATGTTGGTTCTGTTTTATTGAGTTATATGATATATGGAAATTTTAAATCAGTCATTGTCTTACTGACTTTTATAGGAATGTGGCAGAGCTGGCATTGACTTTCTGTAATTGCAATACCACATCAAAATATATGAGCAAGGAAGTTTATAGGGAAGGCATGGACTTGGTCATTTTGGCAAGTGACAAGATTACTTTGTAATCAAAATAACTATGCCTTGAAATTATATTCATATTTATATTGTGTGCCCCCATTGACAGAAGAAAGATGCTTTATCATTGGTATCAATTGTAATATATTACTTGGTAGAATTGTTTTCAACTTCTTTTCCCTTCTCAAAGCTAAAATCAACTATGGATTCAATTCCAGAGCTTTCAGTCACTCTTAAGCCACCTCCCTGAAACTTGCAAAATAAGGTAATATTGCAGGACTGTATCTGCATTTGCAATAGAGACGCGGTGGCTCAGTGGCTAAGACGCTAAGCTTGTTGATTAGAAATGTCAGCAGTTCAGCAATTTGAATCTCTACTGCAGCCTAACGGAGTGACGTTACTGGTCCCAGCTTCTGTCAACCTGGCAATTTGAAAGCATGTAAAAATGCAAGTAGAAAAAATAGGAACCATCTTTGGTGGGAAGGTAACAGCGTTCCTTGCGCCTTCGGCATTTAGTCATGCCGGCCACATGACCACGGAGATGTCTTTCGGCTTTGAAATGGCTTTGGCTTTGAAACGGAGATGAGCACTGCCCCCTACAGTCGGGAAAGACTAGCTCATATGTGCGAGGGAAACCTTTACCTTTATTTGCATTTGCAGGGCTCTTTTTAAACTCAAGCATTAAAGACACCATTACACATGAGCTAAAAGTTAAGGGCATTTGTTATTGCCTTTTATTTGCTGGGAAACACCACAATAAAATGACAGTTTGGTGGAAGAATGCACATAGAGCATACCACTGGAATGCAAAATCTACTTCGATTTGAAAAGATCTATCAGCAGAATTCTAAATGCTATGTCCTATGACTAGATGAAAATGTTTTACATTCCACATAGGTCATATTTATTCACCACAAATTTGTTCCATCCTGTTTCCACAATAGTTCAAAATGCTCTTCCTAAAAGCTTCATTTAAAAAAAAATATGCATATTTATTTCTATTAATCTATCAAATTTAGGCACTACTGATCTCATTATCTAAGTGACTCTGGGCAGTTTACAGATAAAATAAATAGATAAGTATTTCCATGCACATTTTGAATGCAAGTTGCCCAGGGCTGGGTTGCTGCCGACGTTACTGAAAGTTCGCTTTCTGCACACTTTGCCAATTGCAGTCAGCAGAACTCAGCAGTTTGAGGCTCAAGATCGACTCAGCCTTCCATCCTTCCATGGTCAGTAAAATGAGGAACCAGATTGTCAGGGACAATATGCTGACTATGAAAACGGCTTAGAGAGGGCTGTAAAGCACTGTGAAGCTGTATATAAATCTAAGTGCTATTGCTGTTGCTATTGGATGCAAATTGACTAATTGCCAGATGATATATATGCTTTGAATACTTATAGTAATACCAGCAAAATGTTGGTCTTTTTTTTAGAGACCACAGGTCAAGCTTGCTCAAAATACCCTTTTTTCCATTTCTGTGCTCCATTCCACTAATTGTTTCCTAGAGCTAGCACCATCCACAGTTTCTTCTTCTGTAAAAACTAAATGATGCTGTCTTAATTTTGGGTAGGAAACATAGTTAGAGTGTCAGTTTAGTCTAGTGGTTAAGGCAGTAGGCTAGAGTCTGGGAGACCATGAGATTCCCGGATTCCCACTTTAGGTATGAAAATCAACTAGGTGACTTTGGGTCAGTCATTCTGTCAGCCCAGTTCACCTCACAGGGTTGTTATTGTGGGAAAATGGGAAGAGGAATGTTCACTATATGAGGAGTAAGACTCAACTCCAAAGTTGTTGGAATATAAAACAATTTTATTGAAGCATTTGCAAAAGCTGGTGGTCCTCAATACACACAGACAAGAGACCACACCCAAATAATGAAGAAGCATACTTTTATAATCATCCTACCCTCATCAGCTTACACCACTTCATTACTTTCCAGGTCCAGTTGGTCACATGCTTTCCAACTTTCCAATTTATTATTACCCCTAAATGTGTAAAGTTAAGGCCCTTCTTGTCACCCAAACTCACTAAGCATTCATCCCCCTCGTATCTCCCTTATTGGTTCCCCTATTTCACAAGAATTGCAACATATACATTCTCAACCTGCCCATGGTTGGCTTGACTATTTTCTCTGGTCATATAGGCTTGAGAACAGCTAAAAATGCTACAATGTGCTAAATGCTTTCCTGGTCTCTGAAAGAGAGGCCGCTATGTAGCAGCAGCCCTGCCCGAGCTCCTAGAGGTGATCGCTACGGTGGCAGTTGAGACCCCCAGACTTTTAGTCATGGGGGACTTTAATCTGCCATCGGTGGGCGAATCATCCGTGGTAGCTCGGGAGTTCATGGCTTCCATGACGGCCATGGACCTGACCCAAGTAATTCAGGGCCCCACTCACGAGGGTGGACATACGCCGGATCTCATCTTTGTCTCAGACCAATGGAAGAGTGATCTGGGTATAGGGGACATAGTCATCACGCCCTTGTCATGGTCAGACCACTCACTTCTCCGGCTTGACTTTCCGACCGCTGCTCCCCTCCACGGGGAGGCGGAACCAGAGTCACCAATCTGGTACCGCCCCAGGCGCCTGATGGACCCGGATGGGTTCCAGACAGCGCTTGGGCCATTTCCTGTTTCCCTGACCCGCGCCCCGATCGAGGACCTCACGGCCGCATGGAACATTGCGGCCGTGGGAGCCTTGGATCGGGTCGCGCCCTTGCGGCCTCTCTTGCGGCGGCGAACCACCCTGGCTCCATGGTTTACTGAGGAGCTGCGGGTGATGAAACGCCGCAAGAGATGCCTAGAGGGAAGATGGAGGTCTAGCCGTTCTGAATCTGACCGGACACAGGTAAGAGCCCATTTACGGACTTACATTGTGGCGCTGAGAGTGGCCAAACGTCATCATTGTGCCACTCTCATAGCATCCGCAGAAAACCGCCCTGCCGCCCTGTTTAGGGTGACCCGCTCCCTCCTCCAACAGAGGGAGCGGGAAGCCCCACTACAGGGTAGAGCAGAGGAATTTGTGTCTTTTCTGCAGGAGAAAACCGCTCAGATACAGAGTGAGCTAGCCCCCATTCATGGCCCAGTGGGATGCCACGAGAGAGATCTTGTTTGGGAGGAGTTTGACTCCGTTACTTCCGAAGATATGGACAGGTTACGTGGGCGACTGCGAGCCACCACATGTTTATTGGACCCGTGCCCCTCCTGGCTTGTACTGGCATCCTGGGAGGTGACACGAGGCTGGCTCCAAGAGGTTGTCAACGCATCCTTGAGTGAGGGCTCCTTGCCTGCTTCCCTAAAAGAGGCCATGGTGAGGCCCCTCCTCAAGAAGCCCTCTTTGGACCCAGCTCTTTTAAACAACTATCGTCCAGTCTCCAACCTTCCCTTTTTGGCGAAGGTTGTTGAGAGTGTGGTGGCACAACAGTTTCCCCGTCACCTGGAGGAAATTGAGTATCTAGATCCGCGCCAGTCCGGCTTTCGGCCCGGGCATAGCACCGAGACGGCATTGGTCGCGTTGGTAGATGATCTCTGGAGGGCCAGAGATGGGGGATGTTCCTCCATCCTGGTCCTATTAGACCTCTCGGCGGCTTTCGATACCATCGACCATGGTATCCTATTGCATCGGCTGGGGGGGTTGGGGGTGGGAGGCACCGTTTTACGGTGGTTCTCCTCCTACCTCTCTGGCCGATCGCAATTTGTGCGGGCAGGAGAGCAGAGGTCGACCCCGAGACCACTCACATGCGGGGTGCCTCAGGGGTCGGTCCTCTCGCCTCTCCTGTTTAACGCATATATGAAGCCGCTGGGTGAGATCATCCGTGGTTTTGGGGTAGATTACCAACTGTACGCTGACGACACCCAGCTGTACATATCTACCCCAAACCACCCCAACGATGCCGTAGCGGTGATGTGCCAGTGCCTGGAAGCCGTGCGGATCTGGATGGGAAGTAACGGACTCAGGCTCAACCCGACCAAGACCGAGTGGCTGTGGTTTCCGGCTGCCCGATTCAACCAGCTTTCTCCAACGCTGGCCATAGGGGGCGAACATCTTGCCCCTGTGGATGGGGCGCGCAATTTGGGTGTCCTCCTGGATACCCGGCTGTCTATGGAAGAGCAAGTGACAGCCGTGGCCAGGAGGGCGTTTTACCAGGTTCGCCTGGTTCGCCAATTGCGCCCCCTATTGGATCGGGACGCCCTTCGCACAGTCACTCATGCCCTCGTGACATCCCGACTGGACTATTGTAACTCTCTCTACATGGGGCTTCCCTTGAGGTGCACCCGGAGGCTTCAGTTAGTTCAGAATGCAGCCGCGCGGGCAATTATGGGGACCACCAGGTTCGCCCACGTTACACCACTCCTGCGCGAGCTGCACTGGCTGCCTGTCGTCTTCCGGGTGCGCTTCAAGGTGCTAACTATCATCTTTAAGGCGCTCCATGGCTCGGGACCTAGCTATCTGCGGGATCGGATCCTGCCCCATACATCCTCACGACCGATTCGCTCCCACAGAGAGGGACTTCTCCGGGTGCCGTCCACCAGACTTTGTCAGCGGGCGACGCCCAGGGGAAGGGCTCTCTCTGTGGCGGGCCCGGCCCTCTGGAACGACCTTCCCCCCGATATCAGAACGACCACGGACCTCCGCTCCTTCCGTATGAAACTAAAGACCCATTTCTTTCGACTGGCCGGCCTTGGATAGTCTCTCTGTCTATAGATTTTTAAATGTATTTTAATGGGTTTTAATTTTTTAGCACGGGATAACATAGTTTAATGGTGTTTTAAACTGTATATTTTGTATTGATTGTTTATATTGTTTTTAGTTTCTCCTGTGCACCGCCCCGGGTCCCTGTGGGGAGAGGGAGCGGTTAATAAATGCAAAGTTAAAGTTTTTAAAAGTTTTCCTGAAAGTTAAGGCTTATGGGATATTATCAGCAATACAATTGGAAAGCAAATTTAAACATGGATGTACCTTGGATATGTAGTTCATAAGCTATATGCTAGCCTATATAATGGAAAATTACAACTTATTATATTGTATCCCACAACTACCTTGAGTTATTTATAAAAATAATAAAGGTGTGATAATAAATAAATAAATCATGATTGAATTCTTGGGCTTTGGTATCTCTTTCTTCTTCGTGTCATCAGTCCAATCACAGGACTGCATCAGGAATTAAGCAAATCTGGAGGACTTCTCTTTTTACCTTCTATCCCTTCATGAAGAAGCTGATAAAGTTAAAAGCAAAATAGCACAGTCACAAGAGGAACAGAGTCAAAAGCAGCAATTTCTCCTACACCTGTGATGGCGAACGGAGCCATTTGTCAGGGCACCCGAGGCATTGCCCTGTCAGCTGGCCAGTGTGCATGCATGCTAGCCAGCTGACTTTGGTCTCCTTTTGAGGCCATTTTTTACCCACTGGAGGCTTCCTTAAAGCCTCCGGAATGCAAACAACTGGCCCTATGGGAAAACCAGAAGTTGAGGAACATTCCGGTTTGCTTGTAGGGTTGTTTTTTGCCCTCTGGAACCTTCAGGGAAGCCTCCTGAAGGCCCCTGAATGCTCCAGGGGACGAAAATTAGCCTTACGGACAAACCGGAAGTCACTTCTGGTCTGCTCATAGGGTCATTTTTTGTCCTACAGAGCCTTCAGGGAAGCCTCATGAAGGCTCCAGAGGGCTAAAACAGGCCCTACGAGCAAACTGGAAGTACTTTCCCAAACTTCCAGTTTGCCCGTAGGGCCAGTTTTTCACACTCCAGAGGCTTCAGGGAATGGTGAAAAAAGCATGCCAAAAATGGGAGAGTGATGGCCGTGCATGCATGTGCACTGGGGTCGTGTGCATAGCATTATGGGTGTGGTATGCCCATGCATGACCCCCCTGTGTTCCCCCCGCTTTTGGCATGTGAGCCGAAAAAGGTTCTCCATCACTGTCCTACACTGTCTCTCTCCTTCTTTTTCCAACTTTATATAGGCAACAAATGCTGATTCCCAGATTCTTCTGTGCATTGTTTTGGAAGCAATGGCCAGAAGGATTTGGTTTGCTTTCATTCCATTTCTGCCTAAACCAGTAAGGGGCAAGAATGAAAGTGCTTACAATGCTGTCAGCTGTACAGTCTAGAACCACAGACTGAGCTCTGCTCGGACCAACTCATAATGCAAAATGGCAACCAACAAGGATGATCAAGGACTAGTGGGTAGGGGGCATACTCTCATCAGCCTGAAATGCCCCAAAAGTGCCATTCTGATTCCACAGTCTTACAACTATTTCTTTAACAACAGTTTGAAGTTACAATGATGCTGGAAAAAGCCCATCCTCAAAGTTACAATCATCGCACCAATTGTTTTAGCTTTTTTACATGTCAACCAACATGGCAAAGGGTTCACATTTCCAACATCCATTTGAAATGCCTTTATATATTCTAAATAGCAATAGCACTTAAACTTATATACTGCTTTACAGTGCTGTATAGCCCTTTCTGAGCAATTTTACAGAGTCAGCATATTGCCCCCAACAATTTGGGTCTTCATTTTACCCCCTTTGGAAGTATGGAAAGCTGAGTCAACCTTGAGCCTGGTGGCATTTGAACTGCCAAATTGCAGGCAGCCCGCAGTTAGCAGAAGTAGCCTGCAGTACTGCACTCTAACCACTGAGCCACCAAGACTCTAAATAATTTATTTGGTGCCATGATACATCATTTTATAAAAACATCCCATTCATGTGTCCATTTTTCCCAAGACCTACTTGACATTACTAAAAATTAGTTTGGCTCACATTGAAAACTTCTTTCCAACCTTGGTTTTTCCATTATAAACAATCATGCCAACTGTGCTTCTTTATTTTTATTAATTTCTTGGATACTAATTACCCTTCATATCTTTGCTGTTATCAGATATCACCCGCCCTGGGTCCTAACAAGGAGAAGGGCGGGGTATAAATTTAATAAAATAAAATAAAAATAAATAATTTACATCTTATTTGCCTTACAAAAAAACATCATGTGAAAACCTTGATTGAACAAAGCTGTGACGAGCAGCTTCAATGGGCCCATCTGGAGAAAAGCAGAAAACATGAAAGAGTATGACATGGAGTGTAAGAGAAGAAATGATAATGAATATTTTATTTATTTATTTATTTATTTTTCATATTTATAACCTGCTCCCATCTCACAACAAGGGACTCGGGGCGGCGAACATAGAATTAAATCAATAAATACAAAATACAATACATAGATATTAGATGCCTGTGTTGTAAATATGAACTAACAAATAAAATATATTTGTTAATTTAAGAGAATGGGGAAGGATCAAATTGATCATCATAAATATCAGAATGGACTGCTATTATGAAGTGGAGCTGATGTATGTATATGTGCAGGAAAGTGAACATATAAGATTAATTATGAAAATAACTGACATGTACATCAAATATTATTAATTGGGCTCAGCTAAATTGCTCTGGTTGCATGAAAATAGGAACCCCTTGGCTATTTCTGCATACATGGCAATATTTAATAATTCTAGTGTAATTTCAGAGCATACTTAGTTAATGTGTTGGATTAAATTGAGTCTGCTCCTATTTTTCACTTTGTGTCACCCAACTTCTACAGCTCACAAGCAGGTCAAGAATAAAGACTGACATTTTGAGAAGCATATTGCCTCTGATAGTAAATACAACCTTATCCTATATTACATTGCCCACTTAAGTTGTCCAGATTGGTAGCAATCACTGAACCATTGAACTCAACGCTTTATCTACATGTTATGTTAAACATTTTAATATCTACTCTGAATTTTCAGCCATTTAGTTTCACGGGCTCCATTATAAAAGGAGAACAATGTCTGAATATTTAATTTCTCCATATCATGCATAATTTTATGCACCTTAGTCTCTGTTACATCCTAGTAACAGTTATAATGGTTTACACCAAGGTCCTCTGTTGAGGCAGGAACAGAGGTTTAATCTGATTGGTCGAGAGGTCTGACAGCTCCCTATAAAAGGGCTGCTGTCAGACAGAACCTTGCTGATTTGTACATAGTTGATCTGTGCTAATAAAGAACTGTTCATTGCTGAAGCCAATCTGCCTTCATTCTTTCACCCTATCTAACAGTCTCCATAACCTTTTTGATTTTGAAGCTATGAAAGCTTTGAAAATATAATTGTTGCTCCTATGGTAATTGGTCCAGTCTCTGATGTTTCTAGGAGTAAATGGAAGGAATCCTGTCCAAAAGACTGAAAATTGCTGCCATTTAGTATCACACACTGGCCTATTGGAGCTATGGTCTGATTCGGCAGACAGGAGCAACTTTTGCTTTACGTGCTTAATTTTTTAAAAAATGTGCAGCTTGGTTCATTTCAGGAGGCCTTGTGCTAGAGCTTATCCCAATCAGTTGGTTGGAGGTGTTTGGTGATTGAAACAGGAAGTTTCTGTTTGGCTCACATGAGCGTTATCTGAAGTAGATGGCATGAAACATTTCATCCTTCTGTCAAAACTAATTAAATGTTTTATTATTATAAATTTAAAATGTGCAGTTATCATAGGAATAATTGACAGAACATTCTGGGCATACAAGCTTGATGCAATCTTTACACAATTAATGTAATAAAGTTACCTGTCACATAGGGATCTTTGCTATCATTACTATCATTTATACTTTCTTTTATAACGTGCTTCCTTTTAGAACATTAGTCTTCTGATATTCAATCTAGTGAAATCCAATCTCCTGTTCACCAAGCCTGGGGCTGCTCTAATGAGTCCAGATAAGGTTCCTGAGCAAAGTTGCCCAGAGAAGCTGAGATTGACCCAAGTCCTCTGCTAGGGTCTCTGGCTGACTCACACAGAGGTCTCTATAGAATATTCTGATATTCTTCCTCTCAAGAATTATTCTCAAATATGGCCATGATAGTCTCTGCATGGAATTTATTAGCATTGAGTAATAAATTCAAGGAGGGAGGAAATTTCCAAGATTTATTCTGTTGTGTTGATGGCATGAAAAATAAAAGGGATATTGGACTTCCGGTTTCCAAAGGTGACGGACGCGTTCTAGGACGAGCCCGCCACTTGTTCTCCTGGTGGGGCCCCCCCGGGGACCCCCAGCCAGACGGCGGTCGGCGGGGCATTTTTCCGGCTTCGCCCCAGGAGCCGGGAGACTGAAGGGGGCCCCAGCCTTTTCGCCGAAGGACTCCGGAAACAGCGGGCTATCTGAAGACTGGAAGAAATGCCGGGGACAAAGGATTTCACTGAGTCTCCAGGCGTCAATTAAAGTGGCAAATGTGGATTGTGAGTTAACTTTTACATTCAATCAAGGCTAAACGGAGAATGGAGGGGGGAGTTTACTTGTTTTAACCCCCCCTCGGACTAAGCAGCAATCGTAAAATTCCCCCCGGAAAATGTGGAGGAAAAAGAAGATTAATTTACCACCTGAAATAACTGCATTAAAAAAATATATTCAACTACAGGATCACGGTTGCAACATAATATCAGTCTTTTGCAATAGAAAATGAGACTTTTACTTTCCTTCCTGTAAAGAGGCGGGGAAAATGGCTTCTCTTTGTTCTCTGCTGGAAACTTTCTCTTTGTTTGTGAACTATTCCTTCGAAGTTTAAGAGCGCAAGGCATCAATAGTTACTCCCCCATGAAACCTTCAGTATCTGTCCCAATACGTGGACTTTGATAATACAGTTATCCTTTCTTGGTTTTTTATAACATCTGGACTGAACTTTTAATACAGTTGTTTTCCGATATCTTGGACTTCTCCGGCTGCCTGTATTTCTGATGCCATTTTACTTGCATGAACTTATAACAGCTATAATGGCTTCAAAAAACCACCTACTAGAAAGTCTTTTTCTGCCCCATCTTCAACCCGTTCCAGCCCAAGCCTGCAGCAACCAAAGATTACAGCAATGTTACAAAAAGAAGCGACTGGTGAGGGCAGCCAGCACCTTTCATCAAACGAGATGCTGCAGGAGATAATGAAGAATGTGCAGGAAATACGTAAAGACTTGTTAAGCCTAAGAATAGAACTGTTGGAAACACAAAGAAGCACAACAGATAATAAACAAAAAATTGAGGCGTTAGAAGGGAGGACAGCTGAGATGAAGGAAGAGATAAAGGAATTACAGAAAGAAAGCACAGAAGTAGGAGGGCATATGTCTAAAATGGAGTTCGAAAGAATGTCTTTTTTTCTCAGGTTTCAGAACGTGCCAGAGATAGAAGGGGAAGATCTTAAAGATTTAATGAGTACAATTTTAGCAGACTATATTAAGAAAAATAAAGAGCATCTCTGGTGGGATATGGACCTGGTTTATAGAATTAACTCAGCATATGCTAGAATAAATGATGTACCAAGAGAGGTTCATATTAAATTCTTAAGGAGGTCCACAAGGGATGAGATATTGAGGGCGCAGCAGGGGGGGGGCTTTGAAATACCAAGAAAAAGAGATTACCATCTTGAAACAAATTCCAAAAAAGATTAGAGAGATAAGAAGGAAGTATTCCTTCCTATCCAAAAAATTATATAAAAAAGGAGTTTGGTTCAAGTGGATGCTACCCGAAGGAATGTTGGTCTTCTGGGAGGGAGGTAAAGTTAGAGTTAAAACAATAGGAGGAGGAGGAGGCCTTTCTTCAAAAGCATCATTTACCCCCAGGGGACAAAGAAGAGGGAACGGGAGGGGCCATGGCCCCGCCCATAGGCGGAAAGGAAGAGGAAGAATCAATAGCAAGAAGACTCAGATCGTAAAAATGACTTTATTCGAAACTATTACTGTGATTTGTAAAAAGGGATGGTAAGGAAAAAAAATAAGATTGAATGTAAGACTTTTATGATGTAAGATATATGTAATTTTGCCACTTGCTTTCTTTTTATATTGTACTTGTATGAAGACTCGGAGGAGATCACCACCTCCGACATGGAAGCCACCAAAATGTAATCACATACCCTTCACCCTATTCCTTGATAAAATTGTAAAAACCAATAAAATTATTTTTGAAAAAGAAAAAGAAAAAGAAAAGGACTTGCAACAGCAAAGTCTGCAGAGCCCAACTATGTTAGTTAATTCAGCATTAGTTCCAATGAGCAATGAGCATGCTGTAACTGGCTCCATATCTTGCCAGATATTCTGACACTTTCAGTGCACTGCTTTGGCTGGTTTATGTTGCACACTGGCAAGACTTAAGTTTCAAAAGAAAAGTCTCAGATCCCTCCCCTGGCACCCCCCAAATCAAGAAAAAAACCTTCCCACTTTTCAGTCTGAAGTTTGATATGAAGAACTTCTACTGAGATTTCTCTGCAGAGACTTTGGGTTTTCCTGGCAAACAGGGTTGAAAGATCTTCAGCAGAATGTCTGCACTTTGCATGTCAAGAGGAGCCAGCAGGCTGGGTGTGCCAGCCAAGGGAAACACAGCCTCAGTCCCAAGAATGCTTTTACGAGACACAGACCCACAACGGACTTGGAGGAGATGAATGAGCTAGGGGCCTCTTGTCTGTCTGTCTTTTTTATTTTATTTTATTTTATTTTATTTTATTTTATTTTATTTTATTTTCTCTCCCTCTCTCTCCCTCCCTCCCTCTTTCTCTTCCTCCCTCCCTCCCTCCTTCCCCCCTCCCCCCTTTCCCAGCAAAGACTTTTTAGGATCCTAATGTGTAGTTACTGTATGAGATGATGATATTAGATCTTAGGTTTCTAATCTTCCTTTGAATTCTGAGCCCCTTAGATGCAACCTCTCTCCCACCTTCTCTTAAAACACTCTCATGCAGAACAATTTGTCAAACAAGTACAAGAAAATCTGGGTGCATCTTATACACTGAATACAGCATTTATTTGCCTCCTGAAACCCTGCCCCCTTCACCAAAATGGCCATGCAGTTTTTAGGAGGCTTTCAAAGAGCTTCTGGGGGCTAGGGAGGGCAGAAATGAGCAAAAAACAGGTCGTGTTTGCTCAATCCCCCCCTCCCCCAGCCCGCAGGAGCACTCTATAAGCTTCCTAAAGGCTATGCATGCCCTTTTTTGGAAAAAACAAAACAAAAACCAGGCCATTGTTGGGAGGTTTGTGTTAAGTCCTCAGGTCTACGACCGAGCCAGCAAGTCTGGTAAACTCTGAGTCACCGCATTCCGGAATGGAGCCGGCAGCTGCGTCTGATTGGCTAAGACGCAGCTGGCCAGATTCTGTCTAGAAAATAGATACAATGTTGTAGCTTGCTTGCTAAAAGGTTCCCCGCCTTAAAGCTGTATATAAGCAGTTGTCAGACAGGGAAACCTTGCCAGTAATGATCCTAGTGTATTGTAAATAGTTGTGAATAAACGTTCCTGTTGTTTGACCATGCCTGAGTCGGAATCCTTTGTCTAATCCAACTCTGGCGACGAGGATGGGATAAAGGCCTTGTCACTAGACACAACGGGGAATGAAGCGTCCACTGTCCGAGTGCAGAGCGCCCACCACAGCCTCACCATGGCGACAATGCCACCGTTCGCTCCATTCGACCCGATGAAGGAGCAATGGGCTTCCTTCTTAGCTCGCTTCGAGTGCTTCCTGATAGCAAACGATTATGGCGAGCTAGCACCAGCCAGGAAGCTGAGCCTTTTTCTCCAGTGCGGTGGCCCGGAATTGTTCGCCACCGCGCGGACCATCGCAGTCCCAGCAGCTGTGCACGAAGTTCCGTGGGACGACCTCCTCGGCCACCTGAGGGCACACTATGCACCCGTGCCCTCACGCATAGCGCACCGCTATGCATTCAGACAATGTGTGCAACAACCAAAACAATTGGTGGCCGAATTCCTACAAAAATTAAGAGCCACCGCGATTCCGTGTGAATTCCCTGCAGCCTTCCTGGAGGAATCGCTGCTGGAACAATTCGTATGTGGCGTGAAAGACATCCGCCTCAAACGCCGCTTGCTCTCCAAAACTGTGTTGACTCTAGAGCAAGCGGTGGAAGAAGCCCGCGCGGCGGAATTGTCAGAAATATCAACGTCTGACATGGGCCGTGCACACCCTCCTCTCTTCCCCACACCGCGAGCCTGTTTGGTGGACGAGATAGCCCCGCTAGACGAGATGTACGAAGAGGAACAAGGGGAATGCATGAGGGTGACTGGACGCCAGCCCAACCACTCATTTACGCCCCAGCTAAAGACCGGTGCCTGCCTGGGTTGCGGAGGTGCCCACCAGAGACCCGACTGCCCCTTCAAGGCATCCGTATGCTGTCGATGCGGCAGAAAAGGACACCTGGAGGCCTTGTGCCGTGCCGCCGCCCCAGCGACAGCTCCAGCCGCTGCCTCCGGAGCCTCTCCGACCGGACAACAAGCGGCTCAGAAACGGACGAGACGCTGCCAGCCACAGCCGACGGACTGCTTCGCGCTGTCAGAAATGCCCCCAGCTCAGAACTACGACCTGGCAGAGAGTACGAGACTGACCACGGTGGTTTGTGTAGAGGGGGTGGGAGTCAAGATGGAAGTAGACTCTGGGTCCTCTAGATCTCTCATTTCGTGGGCACACTTAGCTAAGTTGTGCCCAAAACTCCGTAAGCAGGACCTCACCCCTGTGACAACTGTCCTAAAAGATTATCAGGGCTCGGCCATTCCCATTCTAGGGCAGCACAGGGTTAGGGTAGACTACGGCCCTTTCCATGGGTCCCTTCCCGTCCTGGTAGTGGCCAATTCCCTAGCTGTCTTGATCGGACTGGACTGGTTTCCAGCCTTGGGACTGTCAGTCCAAGGAGTGAACAGCGTGCCCGCCAGTTCTCCGGTAGACACCGTACTCAAAGAGTTCGGCGACGTCTTTGATGGCAGCCTAGGAACGTATAGGGGCACCCCAGTTTCCCTGAACCTAGACCCTCAGGTTGCTCCTGTCCGCTTGAAGGCCCGCAGGCTGCCGTTCGCACTAAAGCCCCAGGTTGAAGCGGAATTAGATCGATTAGTGGCGCAGGGCGTGCTCGAACCCGTCGATCAGGCGAAATGGGAGACCCCGATTGTGGTCCCCATTAAGCCCGACGGGTCCGTGAGGATCTGCGCCAACTATAAGTCGACGATCAACCTTGTGCTTCAGGCGAACCCATACCCGGTTCCGGTAGTACAGGACCTGCTCCACTCATTGGGGCAGGGACGCGTGTTCTCGAAACTGGATATGGCGCAGGCCTACCAACAGCTCCCGGTGGACGACGAGGCTGCGGAGGCGCAGACTATCGTCACCCACCGTGGGGCTTTCCGCTGTCGCCGCCTCCAATTCGGCGTGTCTGTGGCCCCGGGGATCTTCCAGAGCCTCATGGAGCGACTGCTCCATGGGCTCCCTGGAGTTGTGCCGTACTTTGACGATGTCCTGATTGCTGCTTCCAGCATATCAGAACTCGCCAAGACGTTGCGGAAGGTCCTCAGAATTTTCAGGGGCGCGGGTTTAAAATTGAAGCGCAGCAAATGCACATTTGCTGCACCGAGGGTGGAATTCCTGGGCTTCATGATTGATGCCCAAGGAATTCACCCGACCCCCTCAAAGGTCGAGGCCATCCAAAAGGCCCCCACTCCTGCCTCCAAAACGGAGCTGCAGGCATTCCTCGGCCTTTTGAATTTTTACGCGCCTTTTATTCCCCACATGGCATCGTTAGCCGAGCCGCTGCATCGGTTGCTCGACCGATCTGCGGCCTGGCACTGGGGCAGCTGCAAAGTGCATGCGTTCACGGCTGTCAAAGCCATGCTCACATCAGACGCGGTACTAGTTCAGTACCATGACAGGCTTCCTCTGACGCTTGCATGCGATGCCTCCCCTTATGGCCTGGGGGCTGTCCTGAGCCACGTCCTTCCGGACGGTTCAGAAGCCCCCATTGCTTTTTACTCCCAGACAATGTCTCAAACTGAGAGAAACTACAGCCAAATCGACAAGGAGGCTTTGACTGTAGTGTCCGGGATTAAGAAGTTTCACAATTACCTCTATGGGCGGACCTTTTCAGTCGTCACAGACCACAAGCCGCTCCTTGGGCTGTTGGCCGGTGACCGTCCGACCCCCCCCATCCTTTCTCCCAGGATGACCCGTTGGATGGAGTTCCTAGCAGCGTATGACTATACGCTGCTATACTGTCTTGGCAAGCAGATATGGCATGCCGATGCCCTAAGCCGCTGCCCTCTTCCGGGGATGGATCCAGCCCCCGTGCCTGCCCTCTCCATCCTGATGGTGGCGGAGTCGGACTTGCCCTTGTCCTCATCCGCCGTCGCCGCCCACACCCGCGCAGACCCCGTCCTCGCCCAGGTTTGCCGTTGGGTGCTGAGGGGGTGGCCTTCGGGCAGCGTGGCCGAAGAGTTTCGGCCTTACAAGTCACGCCAAATGGAGCTCTCGCTCCATTGTGGGTGTTTGTGTTGGGGAGATCGGGTCATCGTTCCCTTCCCCCTGAGACACATGGTCCTTCAGTTGCTCCATGCCAATCACCCAGGCATAGTCCGCATGAAGGCATTGGCCCGGAGCTATGTCTGGTGGCCTGACATGGATGCTGAAGTGGTGGATTGGGTGGCCGCCTGCCCCACCTGCCAATCTTCCCGCCCTGCCCCGCCGGTCTCCCCGCCGAGGGAGTGGGACATTCCCAGGAGCCCGTGGTCCCGGCTTCACTTGGACTTCGTGGGTCCCTTCCATGGCCAGAATTTCCTTGTTGCAGTGGATGCGTTCTCCCGCTGGGTGGAGTTGATTATCATGGCTTCCACCACAGCGGAGAGCACCGTGCGAGCATTGCGCCGCCTGTTCTCCACACACGGGTTGCCGGACGTCATTGTGTCCGACAACGGACCCCAATTTCAGTCCTCCACCTTCTTGGACTTTCTGGCCACCCAAGGGATCCGCCACGCGCCGGTTGCCCCTTATCACCAGGCGTCTAATGGATGCGCGGAACGAGCTGTCCGCTCGGCCAAGGAAGCCTTGGCCCGTTTGGATAAAGGGGACTGGCAGGCAAGGGTGGCTGCGTACCTCTTGGGACAGCATGTCACACCTTGCCCGGCCACAGGGAAAAGCCCTGCGGAGCTCTTGATGGGTCGTCACTTGTGGACCACCCTGGACAGACTGCACCCCGATTATAACGGGGTGCAGAGGAGCAACCTGCAGGCCCCCTCCCCTCGCTTGTTTAAAACTGGGGACCTAGTCTGGGCAAGGAACTTCTCAGGGGAGCCGAGATGGATTCCCGCAACCGTCTTGGACTTACCCGGCCCCTGTTCTTACAGGGTCGGCCTACGCGAGGGATCCGAGTGGCGGCGCCACCTGGATCAACTAAGACGCCGCCTGCCAGAGACGGCCTTCGCCACACCAGGCCGTTCCTGCCCGTTGGCCCCCGTTGGGCCATTGTTGCCTGTTCAAGCCGAACCGCAGATTGTAACTTCAGAGGCCTTTGCCAGTCCAGGCCTCTCCTCATCTGACACCCCGTGCGGAACCCCTCCGGACTACTCCACTCAAGCCGACACGGAATTGTGGGCCTCTCCTCTCGGAGGCCCTCCCTATCAAGCCGCTGCCTGCCAGCAACCTTCAAGAACCTCAAACCCGGTCGCCACGCCCCCTCGCCCGGACTTACCATTATCGCCGGTACCAGCCACGCTGACTCCACCTCCGAGGGCAGGCCGCGGTGACGTAAGTGGAAGTTCCACTCCCCGTAGGGAGGAGCTTCCCCAGGAACTACTTACTCGCCGAGCTCTCCGCAGCAACTGAGGCGTTCGGGGCGGGTCCGACATCGCCCCGCCTATTTGGACGAGTACGCATGCGCTTACACTTTGATGGACAGAGAGACTGGACACATGCGCACTGACTATGGGGGAAGGAGTGTTAAGTCCTCAGGTCTACGACCGAGCCAGCAAGTCTGCTAAACTCTGAGTCACCGCATTCCGGAACGGAGCCGGCAGCTGCGTCTGATTGGCTAAGACGCAGCTGGCCGGATTCTGTCTAGAAAATAGATACAATGTTGCAGCTTGCTTGCTAAAAGGTTCCCCGCCTTAAAGCTGTATATAAGCAGTTGTCAGACAGGGAAACCTTGCCAGTAATGAGTGTATTGTAAATAGTTGTGAATAAACGTTCCTGTTGTTTGACCATGCCTGAGTCGGAATCCTTTGTCTAATCCAACAGTTTGCAGAGTGTAAAACCTTTTTTTTTATTTGCCTCTTCAAAACCTTGGTTCATCTTATACTCCGGTGCATCTTATACTCTGAAAAATACAGTATTTCCATGGCCAAATCCCAAGAAAAGGGAGTTCCCCTCTAATCAAGAGAGGGGAAAAAACAGTAAGGAAAAGGCAGGAATCACACATATCTTAGTGAATGTGTGCCTTTGGCTGTTTTTATACAAATAAACTCTGGAAGACATGAATCTGCTGATTAAGGAGGCAGAGACTGCAGGAGAAAGGAAGAGAATTGAACCACAACTGAAGCATAAAAATGGGCCCTACCCAAACCATTTTGGCCTGACACTTCATAAATTATGTGCATAAGCTTAAACAAAGCTTCAAATGGATAAAAGGGGATGCTGAGTTCAGCATTCAATTTTCCATCTTTACGAAACTAGCAGAGAAGGAAAAAGCAGGAGCAAGAGATGTCCTTCTTCTCCTACACTATAGAATCACATTTAAGTCCCAAGCAGAAAGGTCCAGATGATACCTTCTCCTCCCTCCATTCCTATATGGGTTGATTGCCCCCTGCTGTTGAGTAATTCTTATTCATTTCAATGCAGCTTTTGTAAAGACATAAAATCCTATAACATTACAGGCAGGTCTGTGCTAGTTTAGCATCTTGATAATAGACTCTGTTGGATTCATTGTTGGGAGTGAAACAAGGGGTGGCAGTATGATTATTCAGTTTGATTATAGCAACCAACCAGCAAGCAAGGAGCCATGGAATTAGGGGGGAAAAAGATTTCCAGCAATTGAACTGTTACACTGAATCTGTGCTGGGGTTATACTATAGCAAAGGGAGCAACCAAATTGTCATATTACTGCAGCATTGCTCAGTAAATCTTGTTAGATCAGCCAATATTCAAAAGCTGCTATGGACACTTTGATCACTCTTGCAGCCATGCATAATAAAGTTCCTGGACAGGCCATAAGCAGTTCACTCCTTGGTTGGCATTCACTGACTACATAGCTTAAGTGGAGGCACTCAAGATGCTTACAAATTATAGTACTGAAAGGGACCAATATTGCTATCAAATCAAATCCTCTGCTAGTGCAAGAATCCAAATTAAAGCATCCCCAACAAATAGCTGTCTAGCCTCTATCTATATATGGAATGGGATAACTCGCCACAGCCAACTCACCCTGGCCAACTTACCATGGGACAACTCACTGTGGGACAATTCAACAATTCAATTTAATTACTTAAAATAATTTAAAACATATTTTAATTTTTGTCATTCTGTCCTTCCTTTGGCATCTTTTCTTTAATGATTCTTTCCCTCTATTTCTTTGATATTAGTGTAACTCTTGTTCCATAGTGAGTTGGCCATGGTGAATTGGCCATGGCGAGTTGTTGTAGACCCATCTGAACACATCCAGTGATGAAGAACCCATTATCTCTATGGGATATTGACTTCAATCTAACATGATTTTACAATTTGGAATTTTAAATACTGTAATATTCAGTTAGACTCTACCATCCTGTAACTTACATTCATTATCCTGCATTTTGAAGCAGTAGAGAACAGGTTTTGGTTTTTTTTGGTTTTGAAAAAGTTTTATTGGGTTTTACAAATTTTTATAAAAATAGGATAAGGGTAGATAAGGAGTTACAAAGACATTTTGAGAACCTCTATGTCGGAAGTGTCGGCCCCCTCCGAGGCTTCAAAAAAAATAAATTATAGATAATACAATAAATTTTCATTTGTACTACAAAGTGGAAAGAAATACAAATATATCATTTTCAAATCTATGCTAACAATCATGTATAAACATCCAAATAAAAGTTATACTATACAAAAATAAAGTCACTTATGAGATCTAAGTCTTTTGGCAATTGTGTCTTCCTCTCCCTGACCTCCAGTGGGCGGGGCCGCGGCACCCTCCACTCTCCCATTTTCATCCTCCAGGATTGAGGAGTGTTTTTTAAGAAAGGCTTCCGCCTCTGCAATTGTTTTAATTCTTACCCTTCCTCCCTCCCAGAACACCAACATTCCCTCAGGCATCACCCACTTGAACCAGACCCCCTTTTTGAATAATCTTTTGGACAAGAAGGAATACTTCCTTCTTATCTCTCTAATCTTTTTCGGGACCTGTTTCAAGATGGCAATCTTGTGCTGTTGATAAATTAAAGGACCGTCTCTCTGTGCTCTCAGGATCCATTCCCTTGTTGACTTTCTTACAAATTTAATATGTATCTCTCTGGGTACTTCATTTATCCTGGCATATGCTGAATTAATTCTATAAATCAGATCAATGTCCCCCCGAATATCTTCTTTACTCTTTTTTATATAATCTGCTAAAATCGTGCACATTAAATCTTCCAGATCCTCAGTGTTTGATTCAGGAACGTTCTGAAATCTTAAAAAATAAGACATTCTTTCAAAATCCATTCTAGACATATGACCAGCTAAATCCCCTATTTCATTATGAGAATTTTTAAGCTCTTCCCTTGTCTCAGTCAACCCCACCTCCAGACCATCAATTTTTTGTTTATTTTCCATTAGTGCTTTCTGTGTCTCCAAAAGTTCTAATTTTGAACTGACATTGTCCTTCCGAATTTCTTTAATTTCTTTCATAATGTTCTGAAGAGTTTCATCTATTGCTGATAATTTAGCGTCCACATCTGCTTCTTTGGGTAACATTGAAGTAATCTTAAGTTGATGTAGCTGCTTTTTTGAAGCCATAATGAAAGATTTAAGTCTTTGTCACTAAAATGGTGTCCGCTGGAGAGGAGTCTGCGAGCCAAGGAGGGAGCAGTATCCAATGTCCCAATTCAAAGTTTCATTTAGTTATAATCCAGAGAGAGACCAAGTTCTTAAAAACAAACAGATAAGGAAAAAAAAAGAAGGCACTTCAGGGAAAGGTCTAATTAATCAATTATTAATCCATTAATAAAAAGAGAAAAACAGTCCCGAACACAAGAGAATGTCAGCAGTTTTCCAAGAAAAGTATGTCTCCTGAGAACAAAGGAACGCCATCTTCCCTCGCCCTCCTGGAAGCCGCCGAGAGTTAGCAAGTGAAAGTTGTTTCAATGTTGCCAGACTTCGATACAAAGTATCCAAAGATCGTGAAGGAAAGACTTTCACTTATGGTTTAAAAAAATCAGATGTTGATTTCTCCGCTTCCCCAAGCCTGGGGAGCATTTCTAAACGCCGCTTTTTTCCATTCCGAGGGGGGTATTACAAACTCCCTCCTCCTTCTTCTTTCAAGCTTAAAGTTGCAAGCATTAAAATAAAGTCACTCACAATCCACTTTGCAGCCAGGAGCCTCGGTGTTGCCTTCAACTCCGGCATTTCAGTTCTTCTTTAAACCAGATAGCTGTTCCGGCTCTCCATCGGCAAAGGGGATGCCCCCCCCCACGACTCGTTCCTCTGCGCCTAGGTCGAAGCGGGGGCCACCCCCTGACCGCCGTCGGGGTGGGGGGATTCCCCGCAAGCCGCCCGTACTGCAGGAGTCCTTTAAAAGAACTCCCTGCCCCCAGGGGGCCCGCAGAGGCAACCAAGCGGCGGACGAGTACCAAGACTCGACCGTTGCCTCCGGCCAACCGGAAGGAAGTCAGATTTTGGTTTTTTTAATGTGGCTTCTTGGGAATAGCAACAGCAAAAGCACTTCAACTTACATATATAGAGCTTTATGGTGCTTTACAGCTCTCTCCAATTGGTTTACAGAGTCAGCATATTGCCCCCAACAATCTGGGTCCTCATTTTACTGCCCTCAGAAGGATGGAAGGCTGAGTCAACCTTGAACTTGGTGGGATTTGAACTATCAAATTGCAGGCAGCTGGCAGGCACCAGAAGTAACCTGTAGTACTGCACTCTAACCACTGTGCCACTGAGGCTCCGTGAGAACCTTTCAGCTAATTCCAAAGAGCTATTTTATTCTCCCTCTTTTCTTTTCAAAGTTAAAATTCCAATTTATTGATTCTTTCTTCATAAAACTTAGCTTTAAAATCCTCTCATCAGTTGTGTCTGTGTTGTCTTTCTCTGAAATAATTTAAATGTTTGGATCTTTCCTAGTAGCTTTTCCTGCAGTGGAATCCTGCTTATCACCACTCTGAGTTTATTAAAATCCACTCTCTTGAAGTCCAAGATACACATTCAAGTGTGCTCCACTTTAGTTTTCCTTAATATCAAAAATGCAGCATTACACTATCACTTTCCCTCACTACTGCACCTACTTTTACTTCCTTGTCCAAGTCGTCTTTGTTGGTTATTATCAGGATCAGAGTAACAGATGCTCCTGTGCTTTCTCCCTTTCTGTGAAAGAGAACGCTGTCAGCAAGAAAATCAGGAATTTCTGGAAAGATCAAGCTTGGCAGTCTGTCTTCCAATAGATGTCAGAGTGATTTAAACCCTCCTTTAATACTAAGTCTAGTATTGCTAATCAAAAAGCTTAGATAGCTTCTCTCTCATTCATTTTCTAGTGTAACGATGGCGAACCTATGGCACGGGTGCCACAGGTGGCACACAGGACCATTTCTTAGGGCACGCGAGGCGTTGCCCTGTCAGCTCCAGAGCACATGTGTGCCCTGGCCAGCTGATTTAGGCCTTCTTTTGAGGCCGTTTTTCACCCTCTGGAGGGGGGGAGACTGTTTTAACCCTCCCCCGGATCCTAGAAAGCCTCTGGAGTTTGGGGAGGGTGAAAAAAGCACACCAAAAGCAGAGGATCATGCACATAGCATTATGGGTGTAGCACGCCCATGCATGACCCCCCTGCGCTCCCCCCACTTTTGGCACGCGAGCCAAAAAAGGTTAGCCATCACTGTTCTAGTGGGTTTTCTTGTGTGTGTGTGTGTGTGTGTGTTTGTGTGTTTGTGTGTGTGTTTCCATAAATGAGGCAGTGTGATTTCAGAGCATTTCCATTACAAACCAGCTGAACTTTCCATACTTTCCTGGCATTATTACTGAAGTTGTAAAGGTCTCCTGTTTCTATTTGTGATGATTGCAGAGTTTGTAAAGGGTGGTTTTAATAAGCAATTAATTATTTGGAGAAAGTCAAATCTTGCTCATCTGAATCATAAATGAAGCTGATCACCCCTTGGAATAACAACCACCCCAGCATTAACAGCCTTGTTTACCCTCTTTCAGACTTAGATTTGTATCATTTATACCAGAGGTTCCCAAACTTGGCAACTTTAAGACTTGTGGACTTCAACTCCCAGAAATCTCCAGCCAGCTATGGGAACCTCTTATTTATACCTATTTATTTATTGATTGATTGATACCTATGAGTAGATGCTGCATTTGTGTAGAAATTTGTACAAAAGGTTGTTTTTAAAGGCTGAGGAAACAAAAGGGTGAAATTTTATTTTCGTATATGTAACATTATAATCATGTTAGGAGGCAGGTAGAGGGAGGATCAGTAAATTGGGATCTTTATGATAGTTGTTAAAAATGTTCTGGAATCAATTCAAATACTAATCAGAAACCTCATTGTTTAGTTAAATCACTTTCAGATGCCATTTCAGATACCGAATGCAGTTGCTCCCATTTTTGAATGTAAAGTTTCTTTCTTTCTTACATTTTTTTATTTTTATCCACGTTGGCAGATGTTTAGGCTGTAGATGATCTATTAATGGGCTTGCAGCAGCAGAGACGTTGCTGAATAGACTCCGGTGTTCTAGTAAATGCCATAAAATGGACGCCAGGGCTTCCTCCTTTCCTTTTATTTTTATTTGATGGAACTGAAAGAGGCTGAAATAGACATCAGGCTCCTTTTCAACAATGAATATTTGTTTAATTAAAAGCCCAAAAAGCAAACTGTGATAGGAGTTGTCAGGTGATGTCTATATATACCTGAGGACCAGGACAGAAAAAACAGTGCCTGCTTACCTCTGGATAAAATAGCTGATGAAACTTGAGGTTAGATGCACTGTTTGTTGTCCCCAGGCTTGCTTAGGTCCCCAGGCTTGTTTAGAATGCGTGGCCCCAACTAAGCATGGGGGGCAGCCGTGGCGGGAAGTCAGGTGGAGCAGCCTGCCGTGGCTCAGTGCTGTAGGCGAGTCTGGAGATCCCTTGGTGCATTCGTGAGAACCCCGGGCTTGCTTAGAGTGCAGGGCCACGTGGCCACAACTAAGCACAGGGGGGTGGCCGTAGCGGAGCCTAGGCGGAATGGCCTACATTCTAGGCAAGTCTGGGGACCTTGTGAAGACCTTTGCGAAGTCCCTGGGCTCACTTAGAACGTGTGGCCGCAACTAAGCATGGAGGCAGCGGTGATGGCGGGAAGCCAGTTGGAGTGGCCTGCCACAGCTCTGTGCTCTGGGCAAGTCCGGGGATCCCTTGCGGCCTTTGTTCCAGAGAATCCCCGAGCTCACCTAGATCGTAGGACCACCAGGTGCTCAGCTGAGGACTTTCTTGCCACTCCCACACCCAGTCCCCAGCCTCACCTGGCTGGCTAAGCCTGCCAGGCGGGCCTAGCTGATTGGGTTGTCCCTCAGCATCCATTGCATCGGAGAGCTGCTGATTCTGCCTGCTGGTAAGTGACTTGGGTTTTTTTTCCTTTATGCTTTTAATGTTTTTTTAAGGATATTTTATTTATTATTTATAGAATATGTTTTTAATGGTTTTTAGGGAATGTTTTATCTATTGTTTATAGAATATGATTTTTTAAAAATGGCTTTTAAAGAGGGAATGGTATTTTTAATTATTGTTTATAGAATATTTTTAGGCATTTTTAAAAATTTATTGTTTATAGAATGTTTATTGCAAGAAATATTACTGTGTTTTCAACATGTTTTATTTGTGAATTCACTACAGAAATAAACACAAAATCTCGCAAAGCTGCCTTGCACCAACCTGCCCATAGAAAAGCAGCCACTTTGAGGTACACATAAATTTTATGTGCCTCAAAATGGCTGTTTTTCTATGGGCAGGTTGGTGCATAGTTTGGGAGATTTTGTGTGTTTCTGTAATGAATTCACTACAGAAATAAACACAAAATCTCACAAAACTGCCTTGCACCAATCTGGCCTGTGTGTTTCTGTGTGATATCTGGTTGTTGAAATAATTGTGAGGTGATTGCTTTTTGCAGCAATAACCTTTTATGTGACTCCATGGCTGTTTTCATATGTTGAGTTGTGTGCTGCTTTGTGAGCTTCTGCGGCTTGATGGGTGTTGATGGTTTCTGATTGCCTTGCTTTTGTTTTCCTGTTTTCTTGGGTTAATCTTGGACCCAGGTCTTTTGTCTTTCCTATCCTAGGGATTAGTTCTGTCAGAAAACAGGAAAAGGGGAGTTCCAGGCAAGCTATTTTTAGCCTTTGTCTTAATGGGTGTACTTAAAATTTACACTTCAGCTGGTGTTTTTGTCTGGTGATTTCTGGTTCTGTGAGCTTCCTGGTACTGTCCTTTATAACTTCCCACAATGCCTTGATGGTTTTTATTCCAGTGGCTTTATATTTCCTGCCCTTAGGGTTAGGGGAAAAACTGGTTTCATCCGCAGGATCTGGAGGAAAACTTTTTTTTCAATGATTTGGCCCTCATGATCGATATTCTAAATGAAATTTCTCTTCTGTCAAATGCCCTGCAGAGGAGAAACACAGATATCATCAAGGCCAAAAAATTAGAATTGTGATCAATTAAAGCATTTGAAATGCTTAGACGGGGAAAGGGCTCGTATGAAAAAAAGGTTGATGCAATGCTAGTTTCAGAAGCCTTCAAAAACATAAAACTAGTTCCAAATCAATGATTTGTTGCCCTTCCTTGTGAAAACCTTTTGGCAAGCATCATCACCAATTTGAATAAAAGGCTGATGGATTGCAACCATCTAAAAACAGGTAGCCAATTGCCAGATGCAAACAAATTACACTTTATCACATATTTGGAGCCCGATTACTGGAACATTGAGGATGTAGTCATTCCATGGGCAGAAGCAGAGGCAACATTGATTGAATGTGGTGAAATTTTTAATTATGAAAAAAAATTTTTTTTTATTGAAAAAGTTTTATTGGTTTTACATTTTTTAACAGGATAGGGTAATGGTTACAAAGAAATTTTGAGAGCATTCACGTTAGAGTCGTCGGACCTTCCGAGACCTCAAAATACACAATAAAAAAGTTAACATAGAAAACATTTTCCATACCACTACAAGATGAGAGCAAGTGCATTTACCTAAATTCTCCGTTCCATGCTGTCAGACATTTACAAAAAGTCCAGATAGAAATATTATGCAAAATTGTTCAAGAAAAATCAAGGCAAAGTTATTTTTTTGATCTAAGTCTTTTGGCTATTGTATCTTCTTTCTCTCCTCCCTGCCCCCCCGTAGGCGGGGCCGTGGCCCCCTCCGTCCCCCCTGGATCTTCCCCCAGGACAGAGGAATATTTTTTAAGAAAGGCTTCCGCCTCAGCAACTGTTTTAATCCTCACTCTTCCTCCTTCCCAGAACACCAGCATCCCTTCAGGTGTCATCCACTTGAACCAAATCCCGTGATCAAACAAGGTTTTAGACAAGAAGGAAAAATTCCTTCTTGCATCTCTAATTTTTCTAGGGATCTGCTTCAAGATAGTGACCGTTTTTTGTTGGTGAATTAGAGGTTTCTCTCTCTGCGCTTTCAGGATTTCCTCTCTGGTTGACCTTCTAACAAATTTCACATGTATCTCTCTAGGCACTTCATTTATCCTGGCATATGCAGAATTAATTCTATAGGCTAGGTCAATGTCCCCCCTGATCTCATCCTTAGGTTTATGTAAATAGTCTGCTAAAATTGTACTCATAAGATCAGGCAGGCATTCACCAGATTCCTCAAGAACATTCTGAAATCTCAAAAAATATGTCATTCTTTCCATATCCATCCTAGACACATGCCCATTTATTTCCCCCACCTCATTAGAAACATTTTTAATCTCTCCCTTAGCCCCCTCCAACCCCCCTTCCAGTTCTTCATTCTTCTGTGTGTTCTCCAACACTTGCTTCCGGGTATCCAGTAGTTCCTTCTTGAAAGTAATATTTTCAGCCCTCTGGGCCTTTATTTCTGATATCAAAGTTTGCATAGAGGTTTCAAGAGAAGCCATCCTTTGTTCCAAATTTACAAGTGCTGCTTCTTGTGCCATGGTTAAAAGTTAGAGTCACTGCCACCAAGATGGCGTTTTCCGGGTGGGGCTGGTGGGGCAAATCAGGAGCTCAGTTCAGTTCAGGGCTGTGAAGTTGCAAACAATTCAGAAACCAAAAGAGACACAGTTTCCCAGGTCAGCAAATAGTAATAACGAAGGTATTCCAGAGAAGAAATCACAAATCCATCAAAAGAAAAAAAAAATTCAAAAATCCAGAGAGAGTCCTGCTTTCAAAGAGACGCTGGAAATTTTCCTTAGTTGAAATAGTCAGGCAGGGACAAAGAAAAGCCACTTCCACCGCCCATCTCAGAGCCAGAGGGAGAGAGTAGCAAAATAATGCGATTCTTTGCAACATTGTTTCTAGGTCTGGCTGGTTAAAACTATTATGAAATTGATTTGAACGACTACAGAGATTTTTTGGAAAATGTGCTCAAACATCCAAAGACCTACAAAATTCCTGACAGTATCAAAAAAGCTAGAGATATTGTCAGGACAATTGCTTTTAGTTCAGCAGAGGTGGAAAGGGGGTTCTCAAAAATGAATCTCATATGTTCAGAGCAAAAAACCTGCCTAATAGTTTCAAACATTAGTAATCTGATGATGATAAGCGTTGTTGGCATGCCTGTTGAGAGATGGGACCCAATTCCTGCAGTGAAAAAGTGGCTCAGAGCACACCATCACACGGTTGATGATCCACAAGTAAAAACCAAGAAACATGCAACTGAGGAGTCTGGAAGCCTAAGAACAATCTGGAAATATCTTCAACCATAAAAACAATAACACAAGTAAGTACTTGAGTGTATCTTTTTCATTGTGTTATTCTTATGTAAGGTGTAAGTGCATGCAATTAAAGTCTTCCTTTCGGTGTCTCTTCTTTGTGCAGGCCATTCATTGGAGCAAGTGTGGTCAATGATGTAGAAGACCAGCAAGGACAGTCATCTTTCTTCTGTAAGTAGCTGTTTTATTGCTTTGTGTGCTGGTTTCATCCTTAATGTAGTAGTGCATGCAATTAAAGTCTTATTTTCTGTGTCTCTTCTTTGTGCAGGCCATTAATTGGAGCAAGGTGGTCAGTGATATTAAAGACTGGCAAGGACAGTCATCTTCCTTCTGTAAATAGCTGTTTTATTGTTTTGTGTGCTTGTTTCATACTAATGCAGTGCATGCAATTGAAAAGTTCATGTCTGTGTCTCTTGTTTGTCCAAGTCATTGGAGCAAGGTGGTCAGTGATATTGAAGACTGGCAAGGACAGTCATCTTCCATCTGTAATTTTTTTTAAATTTTAATTTTTTAATTTTAATTTATATAACCGCACCTCTCTCCCCAAGGGGACTCAGGGCAGTGCACAGGAATTAAAACAGAAATATAAAATATACAATGACAGAAATCAGTACATAAAACTACATGCTAAAAACGTATTAAATTCATTACACTGTGCTAAAAAATACCCTAAAATCTATTGACCCATTAAAATCTAATTAGAAACTATTTAAAACTCAGTCTACTGGTGGCTAAATGGGGGTGGGGACGACTAGACCAGGCCGGCTAAATGGAAGAGATGAGTCTTCAGGTGTTTGCGGAAGGAGCGAAGGTCCGTGATGGTCCTAAGTTCGGGGGGTAGGTCGTTCCAGAGGGCTGGGCCCACCACAGAGAAGGCCCTTCCCCTAGGAGTCGCCAGCCAGCATAAGTAGCTCTTTTATTGTTTTGTGTACTTATTTTAATCTTATTTAAGTAGTAAGTGCATAAAATAATAAATTTCCTTTTTTTATATCTTCTTTTTGTAGATCATTCATTGGGGCAAAGAATTCAGTGACATCGACTTGGTCACTCCCATCCGGTCATATGACTGCCAAGCCACTCCCACCCAGTCACATGACTGCCAAGCCACTCCCATAAAACAGGCCACACCCACAAAATAGGTTCTAAATTTTTTTGAAACCCACCACTAACCCAATACTTACATTTATAGTGGCGCCAGGCATAGAATGGCCACTAGTTTTGGGTCTTGCATGGCTGAAAAAATGGAACCCCAAAACAGCAATGCCTGCTTACAATGTGCCAACCCAGAGCATACCCAAAGAATACAAGGACTTGGATGAGGTTTTTAGCGAAAAAGCCTCTAACGAGCTTCCTCCCCATCGCTCCACTGACTCTGCTATAGAAATTCTACCCGGGGCCAAACTCCCTAAACCCAAGATGTATAGCATGTCCCTGAGGGAGCTGGAAGAACCGAGGACATTCATTGAGAAAAACCTAGCAAGGGGTTTCATTGAACCAGCCCAGCCAAAAATTGCAGTGTTGTTTAGAGAGAAAAAATGCCTCTGGGTGGATTTTCGAAACTTAAATTCAATCAGTGTGGAGAATATGTATCCCCTCCCCCTCATGAAGGATATGCTAGCACGCCTCAAGAAAGGGAGACTTTTTTCAAAGCTGGATTTAAGGGAGGCTTACTACCGTGTCAAAATTAAGGAGGGAGATGAATGGAAAACTGCATTTAACACTCCTCTTGGATGCTATCAATTCAAAGTGCTACCATTTGGGCTACAAGGGGCCCTTGCAGTGTTTATGCAATTAATAAATGGAGTGTTGCAGGAGCATTTATATAATGGCTGCATAGTTTACATAGATGATATCTTGCTATATTCTGAGACCAAAGCAGAACATGTAAAACTAGTCCGGGCGGTTCTGAACAAACTTCGCTCTGCCAAACTTTATAATATAATAATAATATATATATATAATATAATAATATAATATATAATATATATTTAATTTCTTGACCGCTCCTCTCCCCGTAGGGACTCGGAGCGGTGCACAGGGAAACTAAAACCATAAATACAATCAAAACAACATCTTAAAAACAGATTAAACAATGCCTGTGCTAAAATACCCATTATAACTAAAATTCCCTAAACAACTAAAACCCCATAGAGAGAGACTACCCCAGGCCGGCCAAGCAGAAAAAATATGTTTTTAATTTCAGACGGAAGGAGCGGAGGTCCGTGGTTTTTCTAATGTCGGGGGGAAGGTCATTCCAGAGGGCTGGGCCCGCCACAGAGAGAGCCCTTCCCCTGGGCGTCGCCCGCTGACAAAGTCTAGTGGACGGCACCCGGAGAAGTCCCTCTCTGTGGGAGCGAATCGGCCGTGAGGATGTATGCGGCAGGATCCGATCCCGCAAATAGCTAGGTCCCGAGCCATGGAGCGCTTTAAAGATGATAATTAATACCTTGAAGCGCACCCGGAAGACGACAGGCAGCCAGTGCAGCTCGCGCAGGAGAGGTGTTACATGGGTAAACCTAGAAGTACCCAAGATTGCCCGCGCGGCTGCGTTCTGGACCATCTGCAGTCTCCGGGTGCACCTCAAGGGAAGCCCCATGTAGAGAGAGTTACAATAGTCCAGTCGGGATGTCACGAGAGCATGAGTGACTGTGCGAAGGGCGTCCCGATCCAATAGGGGGCGCAACTGGCGAACCAGGCGAACCTGGTAAAACGTCCTCCTAGCCACGGCTGTCACTTGCTCTTCCATGGACAGCCGGGCATCTAGGAGGACACCCAAGTTGCGCGCCCCATCCACAGGGGCAAGATGTTCGCCCCCTATGGCCAGCGATGGAATAAGCTGGTTGAATCGGGCAGCCGGAAACCACAGCCACTCGGTCTTGGTCGGGTTGAGCCTGAGTCCGTTACTTCCCATCCAGATCCCATCCAGATCCCGAGTTTATGCTAAACTCTCCAAATGTGAATTCCACCAAGAAAAAATCGATTACTTAGGATACCGCATTTCACATCAGGGCATAAAAATGGCTCATTCAAAGGTACAGGCAGTACTTGACTGGGATCCACCCAGAACACACAAACAATTACAAAGCTTCTTGTGATTTGCCAACTTTTACTACCAGTTTATCCCCGCTTTCACCCAGATTGCTCTCCCCATCACCAAGCTCTTAAAAACGAGAGGGGAGGGTAACCTGAAACTGAAGCAGCCTGGACAATGAACTGGACAATGGAATGCCAAGCTGCATTTGAAAAACTTACACAGCTGCTTTCAGCAGAGCCAATTCTAAAGCACCCAGACACAGAGAAACTGTTCCTCATACAATTGGATGCTAGTGATGTGGCGATAGGAGCGGTCCTGCTTCAGAAAAATGAGCAACACCAATTACAACCATGCGCTTACACAGCCAAAAAAATGAATGAATCTGAGCAAAGGTGGGCCATTTGGGAGAACGAGGCTTTTGCCGTTTGGTGGGCTCTTTTAACCTGGAGGCATTTCCTAGAGGGGAGCAAGATCCCTTTTGAAGTCTGGATGGATCATAAAAATTTAGAAGCACTAAAGACCCCAAGGAAACTCTCCCCAAAACAAGTACGATGGGTTCAGTACTTTAAGTGGTTTGAATTTATGCTCAGATACCTCCCGGGGGGGGGGGGTTCTGGCAGATGCATTATCCAGGAAAGCACAATACAATAATGTGAAGCAAGATGTAATCAAACCCATGATACAAAAAAATCAACTAGCTGCTAAAGTAACCACTAGATCCCAGGAAAAACAAGACACTTTGGAGGACAATGATACCACCCAAACTTTTAAACAAGCTTTAACCACTAATGAATGGCTTTTAAGCCACAAAGACAGATGCCTGATGAAAGATAACTTAGCTTGGGTGGGAGGGAAGTTGTATGTTCCAGCTAGCCAAAGATTGTACTTAATGGACAGGTGCCCCGACTCCAAATTAGCGGGACACTTTGGTTTTGTAAAAACTCTACACCTAATTAAAAGGCAATTTTGGTGGCCATCACTAAAAAAGGACATAGAGAGCTATGTAGCCAGCTGTCCAATTTGTGCAGCAGCTAAAAGACGCCAAGGCAAAATGCCAGGACTGTTACAGAAGGTAGCTGAGCCTTCAGCACCCTGGAATTATTGTTGAACTACCAGAACTACCAGAAAGCGCAGGGAATACTGTCATTTGGGTCGTAACAGACTTGTTTTCAAAGCAGACACACTTTATACCGTGCCAAACAATCCCAACTGCCAAAAGTCTAGCCATGTTATTCCTGATACACATTTATCGCCTTCATGGAGCCCTGCAGAGAATCATCTCTGACAAAGGGGTTCAATTCACCTTAAAAATTTGGGGGGAATTTTTAAACTTACTTGACACCACCCAAGGACTGAGCTCAAGTCACCACCCCCAGACTAATGGTCAAACTGAAAATCAGAACATGGTTCTAGAAAAATACCTAAGATGTTTTATTAAATTTCAACAGGATAACTCAGGTGATTTTTTACCTTTTGTGGAAGTGGCTTTCAATAATGCTGTACACTCAAACACTGGTTTCACCCCTTTTAGAGTAGCAACAGGTCAGGATTTCAGCCCCTGTCTGAGCTACCCACAGAAGAACCCACTATCCCCTCGCTTAAGGAATGGATAGACACCCTATGAAACACATGGCCAGTAGTTAGATTAGCTTTGCAGGAAGCTAGAGAGGCTTTTAAAATTCAAGCTGACAAAAAAAGAGTAGACCCCCAAACTTTCCATGTTGGAGATAGAGTATATTTATCTACAAAATTCCTGAAGTCATCGCAGTCATCAAAGAAATTTCATTGGATCTTTTCCTATCACAAGAATTATCAACCCAATAACAGTAGAATTACTCCTCCCAAAGGCACTGAGGCAAGTCTATCCAGTGTTTCACATTAGTTTACTCAAACAAGAAGTAATCTCACAACTCAGACCACCTACACCACCTGTTCCTATCATGATAGAAGGTGAACAGCATTTTGAAATTAAGGAAATCCTGGACTCTAAGACCTAATATTTAGTTGCGTGGAAGCATTTACCTTTATCCCAAAATGGATGGGTGGCAAAACACCATGTTAGGGCCCCTGCCCTATTGAAGACTTTCAAGGAACTAAATTGATCTCCAAGGCTGAGCAGCTGAACAGGAGAATAATCAGAGAAGCCATTGAAATAGAGAAGCAACCTAATAATATGAACAAACGTGACGGCACCTCCCGCCTACCAGAGATCTGGAAACCAGTACTGACCAACAGACGAGCCCCACCCTCCACCCAAGCCATTGAAATTCAAAATAAGGAGAAACATACAAATAAGACCAATCAGCATCAATCTACCAATCATGATACAGCTGCACAGCCAATCAACCCACTCACAACAACAGTCAGCACTCCGCCCACCCCCCACCAAGATTTAAGGAAGGGCGGCATCTTCGTAACCACAGACAGAAGCCTGAAGATGGCAAGTGAGATCTTGCCAAAACGTTGCAAAAACAATTTCATGCTTACATGGGAAAACACCCGAATACAACAATACCAGCATACCTACACCTGTGAAAATCTACGAAAGCATACACAAACACAAACACAAACACAAACACAAACACACATAAACATAAACACACACACACACAAACACAAACACACACACACACAAACACACACACACAGAAACACACACACACACAAACACAAACACAAACACAACAAACATAAACAAACACAAACACAAACACAAACAGAAGAAAGTTTCCTCTCAAACCCGACCTGTATTTGCTAGGCATCAAACCAAGTGAAATCCAAAATCAAGATTGGTACCTCTTCTCGCACATAATAACAGCGACCAGGATGGTTATTGAGCAACATTGGAAAGACACTAACCTACCACCAGAGTACCTAATTATAGCCAAAATTTTCAACTATGCAGAATCGGATAAATTAACATATATCTTAAAAGATAGACAAGACTCAAGCTTTTTCAAATGTTGGAATAAATAGTATGCATGGTACAACAGGAGAGTAATGGATACCAAGGAAACCAACTAAACAGACTATCTAAGAAACCAATGTGAAGAATAAATAAGACAAGAGGATAGTAAATTTGAGAGAGAAAAAATCTTTGTATAATTATAAATAATAACTGATAAGTTAGACTGGGACAAACTCAATTCTCAATCTAGGGGACTAGACATTTCCCCGGTAGGTTTATGTATGTATTTCCAGTTACCCTTACCCTATGTGTGGTTTTATATGGCAAATATTAATAAAGATATATATATATATATTTAAAAAGAACGTTTTTTATTTGCAATAGTTGTCCTGGTACTCCTTGATATCAGCACTTACTGGATGCCTATATTATTGCATTATAGCAGGATTCAGTGGGTAATCCCGAAAGTGTTTGCGAAGAGCCATGGAACAGAACTCCGTGTTACTTCATGTTTAAAAGCAGACAACAGACCTTCCAGAGGTCTTATAAATATCATAAAGCAAGTTCAGACACTGAAACCATACTGACAGACAGATATCAAACTGGATTCTTACACTGCCCACCAAAGCATACAATGCATTTTTTACATCTGATTTTTACTGATCAATGTATCCCTAGGACTATGAGTTGCTCAATGATAAAAGGGGAAGGAAGGGATGAGGGGATGAGGGAAAAGAGGTTGAGGAGGGAAAAGTAAAATATGGGATAGTATAAAATTAGAGATAGAACAGAGTGTTTGTCCACTCTGATATTGATTCCACATACTTTGAACTTAGACGTCTATATCGCTAGTATATGGATGCTGTTTATATTCTCATGAAGAAATACAGCCTTTGATTTATGCAGTCCTGGTTCAGAATGAAACTGGAACATATCTTTTCAGGCTTGCAGAGAAAAATACTGAATAAAATTGTCATTTTTTTTTTATTTGAATCACATTTATATCCCACCCTTCTCCACAAAGGACCCAGGGCGGCGCACAGGAATTAAAAAAACATACAAAACAATAAATACAGAATTTAAAAACATATTAAATTATAATCCTATGCTAAAATCCAAATTAAAATCCCCAATTTAAAACTATCTAAAATAGTCCCAACGGGAGGTTAGGCTAGGCCGGCTTGCTGAAAAAGATGTGTCTTTAGACACTGGCGGAAGAGGCGGAGGTCCGAGATGGGGTAGGTCGTTCCAAAGGGCAGGGCCCGCCACAGAGAAGGCTCTTCCCCTGGGTGTCACCAGACGGTATTGCCCGGTCGACGGCACCCTGAGAAGGCCCTCTCTGTGGGAGCGGATCGGCCGAAGGGATGTATGGGGCAGGAGGCGGTCTCGCATATAACTAGGCCCCGAGCCATGGAGCGCTTTAAAGATGGTCGTCAGAACCTTGAAGCGCACCCGAAAGGCCACAGGAAGCCAGTGCAGCTCGCGCAGGATCGGTGTTATATGGGAGCGTCTAGAGGCTCCCGTAATCACCTGCGCGGCTGCATTCTGCACTAACTGTAGCTTTCGAGTGCACCTCAAGGGAAGCCTCATGTAGAGAGCATTACAGTAGTCGAGTTGGGATGTCACGAGAGCTTGAGTGACTGTGCAAAGGGCAGCCCGGTCCAGTAAGGGGCGCAATTGACGCATCAGGTGTACCTGATGAAACGCCCCCCTGGCCACGGCTGCCACATGGTCCTCCATAGACAGCCGGGAGTCCAGGAGGACACCCAAATTGCGCGCCCTCTCCACGGGGGCCAGTGTTTTGCCCCCAATGGCCAGAGGTGGAGTAATCTGGCTGAACCGGGGTGCCGGAAACCACAGCCACTCAGTCTTGGACGGGTTGAGCTTGAGTTTGTTACCACCCATCCAGATCCGTACGGCCTCCAAACACTGGGACAGCACCTCGATGGCATCGTTGGGGTGGTCTGGGGTGGATATGTACAACTGGGTGTCATCAGCGTACAGATGGTATCCCACCCCAAAACCACGGATGATCTCGCCCAGCGGCTTCATATATGTGTTAAACAGGAGGGGCGAGAGGACCGACCCCTGAGGAACCCCGCATAAGAGGGGTCTCGAGGTCGACCTCTGCCCTCCTGTCAACACATATTGCGACCGACCAGAGAGGTAGGACGAGAACCACCGTAAAACGGTGCCTCCCAGCCCCAACCCCCCCAGTTGGTGCATACCATGGTCGATGGTATCAAAAGCCGCTGAGAGGTCTAACAGGACTAGGATAGAAGAGCAACCTCTATCCCGCGCCCTCCAGAGATCATCAACCAACGCGACCAATGCCGTCTCGGTGCTGTGACCGGGTCGGAAGCCGGACTGGCGCGGGTCTAGATAATCAACTTCCTCCAGGTGTCGCGGAAACTGTTGGGCCACCACACTCTCAACAACCTTCACTAAAAAGTGAAGGTTGGAGACCGGACGATAGTTCTCTAATAAAGCTGGGTCCAGGGAAGGCTTCTTGAGGAGGGGCCTCACTACCGCCTCTTTCAAGACGGCAGGCAAGGACCCCTCACTCAAAGATACATTGACAATGCGCTGGAGCCAGCCTCGTGTCGTCTCCCAGGATGCCAGTACAAGCCAGGAGGGACACGGGTCCAATAAACACGTGGTCACCTTAAGTCTCCTTGACAGCCTGTCCATATCCTCGGTACTCAAACTCCTCCCAGAATGGTGCCTCAAGACCATAAAGGCAAGAAGGTGCTGGCCTGTCTGTAAGGACCAGAGAACAACACTAAAAATCATAATGAAATCCACAGACTAACACAATCCTATTTACAAAGGCCAGAATCCAAGCTAGATGGTGATGATGATGATAATATTTTTAGCATTGTGGGATCTGGCCCTTCTTAACAGAGCTGACCTTTACAGTCAAAATGTTATTATTTTCTAAGTAGGCTGATGAATCATAGCAAATTCCGAGTTCAGTACAAACTTGCTGCCAAAAGTCAGCCCCTTGAGAGTACCTCCCTCACAGTAGTGAAGCCAGCAGAAAGTGGCTGTTTGATCAAGGCTTTTGAGAGAAACGTAGATTCGTCCATAAAGGTGAATCATGGAAGCAGAAAATCAGATTGTAAGTGTGAGTCATATTCTCTGCTTGCTGTTGGAACAACTAGAAAAGAAAAAGAATCCCACCCACAAATGTTTTGGCAAGTAGGCCAAGAAAGAAAACCCCATCCAGAAAATATCCAAGATTTTTTCCAACTCAAAATGTGGAGTTATTATTCTTTAAGACAAAAGGCAAATTCACAATTCAAATCAGGAATCTAAGGAATTATTGGCAAAATATTTGAAAAGGTTTGGTTTCAATCTAGTTTCAATTTCATTGGCAATTTTGGATTGTGTAATTTTGAGAATGTGATGGCTCAGCTGAGCTTGTCATCTTGAAAGCTGATAGTCTGGGTTGTCTGACCTGAATGCCATGCAATGGGTTGAACTTCCATTACTTGCCCCATCTTCTGCCCACCTAGCAGTTCAAAAGCATGCAAATAAATAGTGACCATTTTGGTGGGAAGGTAAGAGCATTCCGTGCACCTTGGTCAGTGATGGGTTCCAGATCCTGTTCCAACTGGTACGGTTGGAACAGGCCCAACGTCATCCACATGGATGCACGCAGCATGCATGTGCATGCATGCAGTGTGTGCATGCATCTTACCATCCAGCGACGCCTCCAGTAGCCTCCATGATACTCCAGCTGCTTGTTGGAGTGTTGCGCAAGCACTGTATGCGCCGTGTACATGCGCAGAAGCACCAAACACTTTAAAGACTGGTAAGGAGCGTGGGCAGGCGGGCGGGCTGGACCTCCAGAGCACCATACCAGAGAGGTACCCAGTGCTCCGGGCAGGCCCCGGTACACCCATACTGGGGCGTACCGCCTGCAACCCACCACTGAACTTGGTGTATAGTCATGTTGGCCATACAACCATAGAAATGTCTTCAGACAACACTCCTTTGGCTAAGAAACTGAAATGAACACCACCCTCTAGAGTCGGATTCAACCTTTACTTTTACTTTTACCTTTACCTTTAATCCTTGTTTTAGTACAAAATACAATTCATATTTGATTATATACATCTGATAAGCACAAACTAGGTTACCTAGTTGGCCTCCATACCAAAGGGAGATCTAGAACCTGGTTCTCCTGATTAATGTAGCATCTTAACCACTGTACCATACAGGCTTTGAATATTTATTCCTAAGGCTCAATCATATATATTTCCCAATACATTTTAAGCATGGAAATAGAAAATTTTACATGCCATGAAGCAGTACAGTACCGTGGAGAATAACTCTCTGTTCCCTTTCCATCCATCCTCATAAGATAGTTCACCTCTGCAGCAGGATAGAGTTCTTATTGATAATATATATAATGACTGGTTTCAGATAAGGATGATGCTAAACATGTATCACTGAGTTAAATCCTGCCTTCCACCTGCTACAGCCTTGGGTCTTTTGAGTAAATCCAAACTATATTTCAATAGGTTGCGTTATACAAGATGGTCCCTGCAGCCACTGGAGGAGATACATAGCTTTCTCTTCCTCCTAGCTCCCTTTATCTTATTGTCATCCAATCATGGCTAGGTAGGAGGACTGATTACAAAGATCCAAATTCAGTAACAGATGTGGTTTGGTAGTTGCACGTATGCAGATCTTTTTAAAGGAGGTGGCAATTGTTCTGCATTTCACGCATGAATATGACTCCATTTGAAATGGTCAAATGGATCAATCCTTTTCATTAAAGAAAGACAACAAAGGAAATCATTAAAATATAATGCTGACTTTTTTTCAACATTTCAATGTTCTGCACATGTCTGGCAATTAGGTTCTAACTTCACTGGACAAAAACAGTGGATATATTCCTAAATGCCAATACTGAGGGACATGGCCTGCTTGGAGTGAAACAGAGAGCTAGACACACAGCCATCTCTATTGCTAAAGCACTTGTAAAAGATGATTTCAACACTCCTAACAAGGGGAAACAACACTGGATAAAAAATTGCCCCCCACAATAACAAAGCTTTCCCTGCATCTTGGAACAACCATCTGGATTTTACTAGCCTCATGCAATATGAACAACATTGAACCAAATTCGGATTGCTCATGGTAGATGCGCAGGTGCCCTCTATAAGTGGAGCAAAATATCATCACCGAATTTGTCCGAAAAACAAACTATCCAACACATAGAGACAGAGTGTCAAAACAGAGCCTATAATGGGTATTTCACTGATTTCCTGGCTGCAACAAATGAAGTATAAAGTTATATTTGCAATTTAGTTATACATTTGTAATCTTCCTGTTAAGATTTCAGATTTTATATTCTATATTTTGTATTTTACCTTTGTTGCTTTTTACTGAAATATGATGTGAATTGCCATATGATAAACAACAAACAAGCAAGTGGAGATATTTCCAAATGAACTATTTTAGCATGGTAGAGGCTGAGAAATTATCTTTTGCACAGATTTGTAATTCACTATGGGGATTAGATGACTACATTCTTTAGGGCTCTAGGAGTTAGGGTTACAGTTAAAATTTCATTGTATGACTTTTACCTAACTTAAACAAGTTTTATTGCTTTCTACAACATCCAAAATTTCCAGTCAGCAGGGTAGCACCCTTTACCTAGTCCCATGGGGGGATATTGGATTACAAAAGCCATGTTGGATGAAAATTCTGGGAACTCAACATATCCAGAAAAGAAAGCTGTGTGTTTCCTCTTCCCTATCAAAACCATTTAGGTATATTTGTCCTGGCATTTTGCTGCCACAACTATTTCTATATGTACTTAAGTGTTATGCAGGATCTTTATTTCCCTTTGTAGAAATTCCATAATAGAAATGATAAAGCTTGCTGGGAAATCCATTAGTAATAATAAGCATCCAAAGGGAAACTGCATTAAAAAGGATTACCTGCATCTGCAAAATAGCAGAATTTCAAATATAGCACAGCAGAAAAGGAAAAAATGCTCATACATTCAGATGGCCTCAAACCTGCTGACCTTTTGGAAGGTCTTAAAACCTGGCTCCTCCCTCAGGCTTTAGGGCCAGGATGTTAGTGGAGTCCAATTTATGTTTTTGTCCAGTGCTGATTGAAGAGTTGAATATTTTTAGCTTTTATTGTTCTTTCATATGTATGGGGTTTTTTTTATGTCTTGTTAAACTGCCCTGAATTATTTGACTAAGTTGAAGAGCCATGTAAGTTTGCAGAACAAATAAATAAAATGAGGGGCCTACCTTTCTGGAGAACTCTCATGCTGAGAAAAGTGGAAGAAAAGAGACAATGAGGATGGCCAGCAGCAAGTTGGAGCGACTCAGTTACAGTGGTGATGGGGAACTCTGGGAAGACTAGTTGGAGACAGATTGCCATAGAGAAAATCTATCCATAGGGTTACTAAGTGTTGACACCAACTTGATGGCACCTAATCAATCAATCAATCAATCAATCAATCAATCAGAAAGTAGATCAGAAGCATATACTGAGATTCCATATTACACTACTACTGCTGCTCTTTGAAACCTGTGGATTATTATTATTACATTTTTGTGTCTATAATAATAGTAATAATAATTTGAACACTATTGGCACTGACAAATTGACCATCAGTCAATTGTAAAAGATAGTTTAACTTGGAACAACTTACATCATGTGATGATACCTCTAACACAATAAAGCATCAATATTTGCCTAACCCAGGTCTTTGAGAAGGCCTCAATAGGTGGATAAAAATGTGAAATCCAGTCTGAACATCTGGCTGACTGTGATGAACCATAACAATAATCCATAGGCATCCTCAGGGAGAACATGATGAAATCTCACTATACAAAAAATATGTTAAGAGTGATTTGGATCTGCACCTAGTTACTTCTTCGCTCTCAGTTTGACAACAATTGAGAGGGGGGTGGATAGAATGTCAGGGTGCGAACTGAATGCCAAGACTCTATCTGCAGATAATGAGACCACCTCCAAGGTCACATCACTCAGGTGTTTGAACAATCCAGGCTGTTCCCATAAGAAATGAATGTAATTGGACAACTCAATGAATTGAGAGGGATGTTCAAAAGGAAAAAGCAAATTTAACTATGTGCGCTTGCATGTGGGAAAGCAAGAACTGGTTTCACTTCTTCTGTGCCAATGTAGTGTATTCAATAAAGTTTTACTTTTGGGAAGCACAATGTCCCGGGTGTTCTCTTTTTGGATTTTCTAGCTATACAGCTGACATAAACCAGCTCTCCATCTATTGCAACCTACTTGGACTCTTCCAGGAGACCTGTGATATTGAGATGTCAGCAGCCAACAAGAAGACGGATGGGGCAAAGTTGGGTGGAGCCCCCCTCCAGGAGGTGCCAATGGTCCAAGCAGGGCTGTGGGGTCAGCCGATTGGCACATGCCCTAAGCAGGAGGCCAAGAAGTTGGAGTAGCCACCCATACATGGAGGAGAGGTAGTGTCAGAAGCCCCTTGCCCTAGGAAAAAGAAGCAGTGGATAGGTGGCATGGAGAAGGCAGCAACGGTAAGTATATACTGGTTCCTCCTGAAGTTACTGTGATTCAAGGAAACAAGTGGAAAGCCAGGAGAGCAGCTGAGTGGGAAGAGCTGATTGAATAGAGGTTTCTGATCGCAACCAGTAGTCCCACGATGGAACATCTAAGAGAGAAGTTTGGTGGGGTGGAAGTCTGGGGCTCTACCTCATCAACGTCAGCAGTGATGGGAGCTGGAATGGGGACTGCCAAACTACTGGCTACCCTGCCCTCCTCTACTGCAGCCAACTGAAGCATTGTGACCATGCAGCAAGGGGCAGCAGCTATCCCCATCCAGCAGGTCTGGGGCAAGCTCCGCCACTCCCCACAGTGTTGGGAGCCCCTGTACAGGTGCTGGGCTGCCACCAGGTTATGTGCTGATATGGCAGGACTGAAAGCCTCCCCCTTGAAGGCAAAATTTGATGCCCAGCCCGAAAAGCTAGCTTATTTCCTGATACAGGTTGCAATTATTTGGAGCAGTACAGAGCGATGCACCCTGACCAGCCCTCCCATGTGAACACTGTTACCTCAACCCTGGAAGGGGATGCTGTGGAGTGGTTGGCATCACTTTATGATGAGAAGGATCCAGAGCTGATGAACATGAACAGCTTCATACAAGAGATGTAGCACAGATTTGAGGATCCCATGGAAACCTAGTGAGCAGAGGCCAGGATCTGCTCCATTCAGCAAGGGAAGCGGCCGGTCATGGAATGCATCTGAGAATTTTGCAGCTTGGTGGCCTGCAAAATTGAGAGGATGGCCTGAGCCCCTAATGATCTACCAGTGGATGCTTGAACTGGGAACTGTACCAAACTGCTTACCCCAAGGTGCCTAATGACCTTTGGGCATGGTACCAGCGAGCCACTAACATGGAGCAAGACTTGATAGAGTTCTGACAGCAATGCACATGAGGGTTGCCCCTGCCAAGCAACCATGAGACACTCCACAACCTTGTGGAGATGGGAGGTGCTCCGCTGGTCCCTAATGAGAAGCCCCGCTGAATTCTGGGAGACTGTCTCCAATGCAGGACGGAAAGCCACCAAGTGGCCAGCTATCTTGCCCTGCATCCAGCATCTGCGTCATGAGCCCTGGCCCAGCCAAAGGCAAAGAAGTCACCAGCAAAGCCGATAGAGAAGACACAGATTGCACAGCAGGTCTTAGAGGTCTCTCCCCAATTCAGTGAAAGGGAGAGAACTCTGACCTCCTTCAACCTCCAACAAGCCTGGCATGGTCTTCTATGTGAGCCACAGTGAGGGGAAGATGACCTGATGGTAAGTGGCACATCAACCCAATGACTTCCAGGGTGGAGAACCTGATGCCTTACTGGGAAGAATTAGTTAGAATTATTGGTCTATATTTCAGATATAGATTTGAAGATATAGATCATTGGGTCTCATGGAGGGGAGTATATAATGCGGTCTGCTGTCTGGGTTATCTTTTCACACTTGGCTCTAAGACGTTGACTATAAGAGCCACACAGATTAGATCCTAAAAGCCTGAGGTTTGTCCTTATTTATACTTGCAGTGACCATCGCATCAGTATCATCTTAAATACAATGCCAACATTCTTGTGCAGCATTTTAAAAACTACTTCAGTAGAGTTCATTAATTAATTAATTCATTCGTTTGTTCATTTGTTCATTCATTCAACTTATATGCCAATTATCTCGCCTGAAGGTGGCTAGTTTTAACTCCCATCATCCTTAGTAAAAGCATCATCATAGTCATCCTGGCTGGAAATGACATGACTGTAATCCAACACATGCAGAGGACACCAATTTGGGTGGGAAAAACTATTTTAATCGAATGTATATAATATCACGTCTATAATCTCTTAGAGCAAAACCTGGGAAAACCTTTCTGATTTGGCTAGCAAAATTGAGTGTTTTTTAAGATTGGTTATGGCTTTAGAAGTGTCATAACAGCAGCATAAGAAAACCTGGTGACTTCTGAAGTCAGTTCCAACTTATTCTATGATTTTAGGGATCCTACTTTGGTCCCCGTAACATCAATTGCCTTCACTTTTTCAAAGGAAGACTCTGAGAATGCTGAAGGGTTAAGCAGTATTGATCCTTGTCACATGACTCTGGGAATGTGAGCTGACTAAGAACCTCAGGAGCCAACAGCCGCTGCTGGAGAGGCACATCTTGCCTGCACATGTGGTTCAGACCACAAACACTTCAAAGTGCTGCTCTCAGACTGACAGAACATTCTGACGCCGACTGTAAAGCCCACTGACTCTCTGAGGGGAAAATATCAAACATTGAAGCAGCCCCCCAAATGTAGCCTGCTTTTCCTGGGGGGGGGGGGACCTTTAATGAACCTGTGGTGGAGAGAAGGGAAGAGGTGAGGTGCAGGTCCTGATTGGTCCTTTTGTGTTAACCAGACTGGCAAAGGCCTTTCACCAACATTTCAGTGCCACTGGAGTTTCTCAAAATCGTAAGAATAGTTGGGAAGTGGGATTCCAAATATTGTCATGTTGGGATCAAGTAGCAAACTCTTTCAATTACCTTTTCTGTTTTCTTCCATCTGTTTGTGTATTTGGTGAATATATTTTTTTCTCCTCGGGATGGGTCTTAGTTTTTAAAACTTCCCACTTTTAAAAATTATCAGGACTGGAAATGAATTTTTATTTATACAGGTTTTATTTATCAATGTTTACCATACTGAGAACTGGTTTGATGTAGCGGTGAAGGTGCTGGCCTAGAAACCAGGAAATTGTGAGTTCAAGTCCTGCCTTAGGCATGAAAGCCAGCTGGATGACTTTAGGCCCATGCCCATCATTCTCTCTCAGCCCAACCCACATCATAGGGTGGTTATTTCTGGGGAAATAGGAGGAGGAAGGCGTATTAGCTATTTTCCTGGCTTGAATTACTTATAAAGTAATAAAGGAGGTCGGCCTCGAGACCCCTCTTATGTGGGGTGCCTCAGAGGTCGGTCCTCTCGCCTCTCCTGTTCAACACATATATGAAGCCGCTGGGTGAGATCATCCGTGGTTTTGGGGTAGAGTACCACCTCTACGCTGATGACACGCAGTTGTATATATCTACCCCAAACCACCCCAACGATGCCGTAGCGGTGATGTGCCAGTGCCTGGAAGCCGTGCGGGCCTGGATGGGAAGTAACAGACTCAGACTCAACCCGTCCAAGACCGAGTGGCTGTGATTTCCGGCATCCCGATTCAACCAGTTGACTCCATCACTGGCCATAGGGGACGAACATCTTACCCCTGTGGATGGGGTGTGCAACTTGGGCGTCCTCCTGGATACCCGGCTGTCCATGGAAGATCAAGTGACAGCCATGGCCAGGAGGGCGTTTTACCAGGTTCGCCTGGTACGCCAGTTGCGCCCCCTATTGGATCGGGATGCCCTTTGCACAGTCACTCTGCCCTCGTGATATCCCGACTGGACTACTGTCATTCTCTCTACATGGGGCTCCCCTTGAGGTGCACCCGAAGACTTCAGCTTGTCCAGAATGCAGCCGCGCGAGCAATAATGGGAACCTCTAGGTTTACCCACATAACACCGCTCTTGCGCGAGCTGCACTGGCTGCCTGTCGTCTTTCGGGTGCGCTTCAAGGTGTTAGTTATCATCTTTAAAGCGCTCCATGGCACGGGACCTAGCTATCTGCGGGATCGGATCCTGCCCCATACATCCCTGCGGCCGATTCGCTCCCACAGAGAAGGACTTCTCCGGGTGCCGTCCACTAGGCTATGCCAGCAGGCGACGCCCAGGGGAAGGGCCTTCTCTGTGGCGGGCCCAGCCCTCTGGAACGACCTTCCCTCCGAAATTAGAACAACTACAGACCTCCGCTCCTTCCGTCAAAAACTTAAAACACACTTTTTCTGCTTGGCCGGCCTAGGTTAGTCTCCTGTCTTTTAATAGGGTTTTAGGGTTTTTTAGTTAATTTAAAATTGGGATTTTAGCGCAGGGATAATTTTAGTTTAATTTGTTTTTACCTATTCTATTCTATTTATGTATTTTGTACTGGTATTTTTAATTTCCCCTGTGCACCGCTCCGAGTCCCTTTGGGGAAAGGACGCGGTTTACAAATAAAATTATTATTATTATTATTATTATTATTATTATTATTATTATTATTATTATTATTATTATTATTATTATTATTATTATTATTATTATTATTATTAAAGGTAAGATATAAATCTAATGGAATAAATAAGTAAATATTTTAAAAATTAAAATAGACACATTTGCTACTGCTACCACTTTTATTATTTTTCATATAGGTTAGCAAATAGTTGATTTCACAGACCCTTAGTTCTAAAGGAATCCCTTGAGTCCTAGGATTACATTTAAAATATATTGGAATAAAGGAATGCCAAATTTGGTAATGAAGGAAAAGTAACCAGAAAATAGGTAGGCCATTGTGATTCTTCTTTTACAATTTAATTGTAAGGGCATCTGCATCTGTGAAATGAAACATAGCTTCCCTGTGGAAGGTGGGAAGTAAATCAGTAATTATTGAAGAGATGAGATATGACAGAATCAGCAGTGTCAGAGCTTCATACTTTGCATTGATAAACTGTAACAGAAACTTATTTTTAATGGTCCTTATATCTGCTTTCCTCAGCACATTTCTCTGTCTGGGTTGCAGCACTCTTGCTATCCTCTCCTGCAATGTCTTTGATACCAAGAAAGGCTTTTGCTTGTAAAAAGCAGTGGTCCTGATTAAATTCAAGTTTATGACTCGAGATCTACTTGAAGGATTTGAGCCACTTCAAGGTTCGATTTGAAAAAAGATTTGCCCAGGAGATAGGAGAATTTTGCTTATGTTTAAAATAACCAGAAGCCAATAGCTGAATACTGCTTTGGAGGTACTTTGTTGAAGCTGTGAACTCAACCTTTAGGAGAAGACAAATGTTGTAAGCCAAGAGTGTCAAACTGGCAGCCCATAAGCCAGATGCATCATGTGCAGGCCACGACCATCACAGTTCTGTGAATGGGGAAAATATCATGAAACGTCATGTGATAGCAACGTAACACAGTGAGTTTGACACCCGTGTTATAAGCAAACAAGTACTTTAATTAACTCAGTAACAGACATCATCTTTCTATGTACCTTATTAGGAATAAATAATGGGTCTCAAATGGGAATTGGTTGATTTGTGAAATGAAGGAAAGAACTAACCTCACCATTGGCAATGTATAATTATCACAGATTTGCTCCTTTCACTAGGAATTGTCCAAACGACAACTTGTTTCTATTCCTGTAGAATTACATTTTTCGTTATTTTCTCCCTGAATTACATTTTTCATTTTTCTGCTTTCAAAATGACTTCTTGGCAAATTATTTCTATTGAAGATTCTCTAAATGGCTTCTAGTTTGTTCTATATGTGCTTCTAATTTGGCTCCAGCTGTGTCTGCTAATATTTTTTGATTTGGAATTTCTGCAGGTATAATCAAAAAATTTAAAACATCTGAAGCTGCTTCATTTGTTAGCAAATTAGAATGAAAATAGCAGCAATGATGGAGTGCCGGAAAATGTTAGCCTGGTATACAATCATTCACTGCTAAAATAATGTAAGATGTATAATTCAAAACTAAAGCTATCCTTGAGTCCATAATTAAAATACTGAAAGCTGGGTTGAGTTCTCCTCTATATTGGTAGGGTTGAAGTGTAACATTCCATTAGTACAAGTAAGAGCAGAGTTAGGGCTTTAGGGCTAAGAGCTGAAAAGATGAATAGAGGCCACAATAATGGTATCTTGTCTGATAGTTGACTGAAGTGATAAATCTTGTTGGCTGGCTACTTATGTCCATGTAGAAGGCCCATTACCCTACTTTTTAAAGGGTAATGTTTCTGCAAATACTGTTACTTACTGTTTCAGTAGGTTTACATCGCCAAAATTTTGTTGAATCAATTTTCTCATTTAAAGTTTGACATAATCTTAATGCTTTTAGCCACTTTGTGCACGTTAGAAGAATCATGGAAATATGATCTGTGAAGATGCATAAACAAAACATTAAAAATGCTTTATTAAATATGTATTGTGCCTGATGTTTTGCATGAGCCAGTTTGGTCTAGTGCAGGGGTTGGCAACCTTAAACACTCAAAGAGCCATAAAGGTCCTAACCAGAAGCCTCCCATTGAATTCTGGAGTCGACCGGAAGTCCAGTTTCCCACCATAGAGTCTCCTCCTAGCACGGCGTTCTTTTTCCTCTACTTGTGCTAACCAAAAACCCTATCAATTGTGGAGCTGACTGGGACAGGGAGCCACAGCAGAGGGATGAAAGAGCCACATGTGGCTCTAGAGCCGTGGGTTGCTGACCCCCTGGTCTAGTGGTTAAGGCACCAGGCTAGAAACCAGGAGACTCTGAGTTCTAGTTCTACCTTAGGCAGTCACTCTTTCTTAGCCCAACTCCTCTTACGTGGCTTTTTGTGGGGGAAATAGGACAAAAAAGGAGTATTAGATATTTACTCCCTTTGAGTTGCTTATAAAAATAATAAAGGATATAAACAAACAAACAAACAAACAAACAAATAAATAAATAATAACCAAAGTGAAATTAATTCTGTAAAAAAATTAGGTAGAATTAGACCTATTGAATTGACAAATGGTACCTTCTCAATTTTTTTCTTATATATTCATTTCCCAACCACATTCAAAATGTTTTCCTAATTTTCATTCATCTAAGCTGTTTTCCTTTTCACCGACTCATGTATTTGATAGCCAACAATTTGAAAATAAATCCTGAATGTTCTTGTAAGAAAACTATCACAGTTTAAATTTCTAGGAATATTTTCACCCAAACTGACCTCTCCAAGAGGGGGAGGGTTATGGATGCCATAACCTTGAAATTCTTTCCAAGAGAAAAAAGTCTGTTTCAAGAACACATAAGGAAAAATGTGGCTGGTTCCTTGTTCTGCCAACTGAAATCTGAAATACAAACCAGGGGGATGCACATTTCTCCCCTAACTTTCAGGTTTTTTTAAAAAAAATGTCTGTACTATATGTAAAAGTCAGAAAGAGGGAGGGAGGGAGGGAAAGAGAGGATTTGGGTACACATATCAAGGCTTCCATTCATCCTGTACTCCTTTCTAAATATAAGCCCAAAGAACAACCATAAAGTTGTCCTCCTCTTATATCTCAGGGCTGAATGCTAAGCATTTTAACTCTAGTTGGAACACCTTGCTAAGAATCATCACAAAGAAGAAACTGAGCAGAACAAGAAGAAAGTCAGACAACTGTTTCAAAAGCAGAGAGTATCGAAGAGGTGTGGAGAACAAAACAAAACAACACCAACAAAACTTAGGGGACAGCCCTTTTCTTATCTTTTTTTTAGTGAAATTTTTGTATGCTTTTAACAGTTTTACGGCAAGCTGAAACTGTTCAAGCACAGTATCTCGGGATCTCCATACTAAAGAAAAAAGATATGTCTATTGAATTTCTATCTGACATGCAGCTCTAAAGGCCCACAATCTTTTCAAATAAAACTGCAGCAAGCAATCCTCTTCTTTAAGATTTCCAGGCACTTGCAAACAATTGATTGAACTTAGATCCAAGCTTGTAGCTTCTCTGCCTCATACAGATGTGAATGTGCAGCATAGGCTGGTGATTCAGATGGCTTCAGGAATGTGTGTGTCTGAGCTGCTTCCCTTTAACCATCTGGGGAACATCCCCCCCCCCCACACACACCTCCTCTAACTATAGCTGTGCTTTCTCAGAGCAAATAATTTTCAAGTACTTGAAAAAATTGCATTCATCTGCAAAATTAAGTTAATCTTGAACAACTTTAACATGTAAAAATACAGAAGATGGTTTTAATGATTACTCATGTGTATTTAATTTATAGGACATCTTTCTAGCAATCTGCTGATGTAGCATGAAACAGATAACAAATAAATAGTACCAATGAAAACATTTATTGACAATATTAATATTAATGACATTATTGAAAAAAATGTATTACAACTTTGCTAGTATCTGACATCATTTCATTACCAATGTGTTAATTCTCTTCGATGCATTAGTAGAACATTGCTAAAATTATTTGGCATCTTTCTGTCAAAACTGTATTGCTACAGTATATACTTTGGGTTTGTAAATGAAATGTGTTGTAGTCTGAAGCTGTTTCCTGGGACATTACTAGTAGGGTTTTAGAAAACAATGTATTAATTCCATTTCATATTTGTACACAAAACATATAGAATGTATGTTTTTTATTTTGGAGGTATGTTAGTCCAGGTTACCACTCTCTCTCCAATATTGTTTACATGAAATTTATATAAAATCACATTAAATCAATTCATTTCCTACATCAATAAAGCACAGAATCATGTATGATTCTCCCTCTTTTGCCACAGTTGTAAAGCCTTCACATTGGGATTGATTTTATTTTTCCCTCTTTAAAAATGACAGTAAGGAACTGAACAAGAAGTATGAGCTGTTCTTGATTAAAAATTCATTTGCCTTGTCTTTGCTGATGATTGATAATGCAAAGGAGGGATCAAACAAGACAGAGTGTGATATGCTTTGCGGAAGGAAAGAACACACATTACATATATCACTTGTTTCTTAGAGCAATATTAATGCTGGAAGAGATTGAGGTTTTGAGAAATAGGAATCTGAAGCTTAAGTATGCCAGATTTGGGAGGGGGGGGGGGGTTGGTGTGGTTTTTGGTCTCTCTGTTATTGGATGCAAATGGGCAAAGAATGTAGGCAAGTCATTGGTTTTACTCAGTATTTGATGATGTGTTGAAAGAAATTGGATGTCTATTGAATAATATTGTGCTGTTTCATGTTACAAACATTGTTATCTTGCCATTGGGAAAATGTTGACTATTTGGAACAAAGTATAGTATACTTATTAGAAGTGTGATTGATTTAGTGCAATAGAATAGTAAACACTGTCCTGTACTATTCTTTTTGAAACTAGAGGTTGCAGGCAGGTTGTCTGACAGGTAGCAATGCTCTCTCATAATTATATATTTCTTAAACTTGGAAAGGTATAAAGCATAATTTCCTTACAATATGTGCTGAATAGATTTTACATATGAGGGGAAAAAAGAGCAAAATAATATTTTCAGGCATAAGACTGTTAGCCTGCAGTGATACCATTCAGAAAAAAACCCTTGTATAGCTACATTGCTCGTGCCATACTTCTTTTTGACAAATATTTTTATTTAGGAAACTGTAGTTTTAGTGATTTGAGTAGATAGCTCCTCTCTGCAACATGCTGAGAGTTCTTTCTTTCTCTTTCTCTTTCTCTCTCCCTCTCCCTCTCCCCCCTCTCTTTTCCATGCAAATGCAGCTCTGATGTTTCTGCTTCCAGGCCCTTCTCTATCAATGTTTTGCCTACATTTCAGTGGTGGGTTTCAAAATTTTTTAGAACGTATTCTGTAGGTGTGGCCTATTTTGTGGGCAGGGCTTGGGTAAGACTGGGTAGGAGTGGCCAACTTGTAAAATGTGGTGAAACTCATTTAACAATGCTCTTGCTTAGCAACCAAAATTTTGAGCTCAATTGTGGTCTCTCCCAAGTCAAAATGGGAGGTGCACCGCCAGCATAAAAAGGAGAGTGAAGGTGCAGTAGTGGGAGAGGCTGTCTGTCTCTGAAGCCAGCTCTTGATGAAGGAGGCAGAGATGAGGCCGCGGCTTGCTTCCCTGCCTCCTTCCTCCAAGAGCTGCAGGTGGCAGGTTGCCACCCGTTGCAGGTGCCCTAGGCAGCCTCAACCCCCACCTCTCTGCCGCCTCCAGGCTCACACAACCTCCCCGCCAGCCCACCAACCTGGGGACACTCCTGCTCCTTTGTGCCCCATTGCTGGCTGCAGTTGGGCTTTTGACAGCCCCGCTTTCTCCTGGCACTCCTTCACCGGCTGGGACTTTTGGAGCTTACCACCACCACCCCACCTTGGCCACCCAAGGTCGGCAGAATATGCCTGAGGGCGCTTCACCTCACTGTGATCTGAGAGATGTTGTTGCCTTGGTAGGACATCTTCCCCTCGAGGCTGCGCCTGCAGTGCAGGAAGGAGAGCAGCGGAAGCAAAGCGGCCTTTCTAGACTCATCTAAAGAAGTCTACCCCCTCCCCCCTTTGCAAACTCCCGGTTTTGCAAGGCGCTTGTCAAAGAAAAGGAAGTGTGGGATTCTTCCAACATCTGAGTCTGGCAAAGAAAATGGGTGGGTGAGGCAATCATGGTGCAGATGGGGAGAGAGAGAGAGAGAGAGAGAGAGAGAGAGAGAGAGAGAGAGAGAGAGAGAGAGAGAGAGAGAGAGAGAGAGAGAGAGAGAGAGAGAGAGAGAGGTGGGGGGGGAGAGGCCAAGGGAGGGATCATTCCAGTACGGGGCCTCCGGAGGACCTGGTACACAAACGCACACCGGATTTCTGGCATTGGTATGCGCCAACCAGACCGGACCAGCTGAAACCCCACCTCTACTACGTCTGCACTCAGCCCTTTGTGATAACAGCAACTCTTTGGTTTTCTTATACAGAACAGGCCATAGGCTATTTCTTATTGCCAGCTCTAAGAGGAGTTGACATTGACAGTTTTTCTTTAGACGTAATGAAGGCAAGAATATAATGAGGATAAGGACTAGTATTTTGGGGAAATGACCCCTCTGTTCACATCACAATGGGTTTTTGCTGTGGCAATTCTCAAGTTGCTGTCATGGGCCACTGCTCTACAACAATATCATAAATGTCAGTGGAACAATGGAAAAAACTATGGAAGAAAATCAGTAAAATTTATATCCAGATACAATTTAATAAAAGTTGGTACATAATGTTCTGCAGATGGCATATAATTCTGCAATGATTGCCAAGATGGGCAAATCATAACACAATAAATGCTGAAAATGCCACAACAACAAAAAAACATTTTAGTATACATGTGGTTGTGCAAAAAAAAAAAAATCAACCTCAAATTACTTGATATGTTCCAAAGCATATGTTCCAAAGCATTTAGAAAATTCTGAAGTAAAATTTAAGTTAAAACCACAAATATTTTTAATAGGCATGATCCCAGAGAATATAAATGAAAAACATGACAATTTATTTGTTGACAGTAGCAAAAATAATTCTGGCACAACTTGGAAAAGGGAGGTCTGCTGACAATACAAGATTAGGAGACTAAAATTGGAGAATATGCAACAATGGACAAATCTGACTATATACTGTATATAGTGGAGGTCTAACCCAAATTATGAAGGAATGGTCCCCTTATATCTAACATGCAATACCAATATAGGTTAGAAATAATAATAATAATAGATAAGCCTTGTACCTTCGATTCTGCTGTACTATACAACCAGGAGAATATTTGCTGGTAGATTTTCTCATCAGTAGGTGACTCTAGTGAGAGGTGACAGCAACGATTCTACTACTACTACTCTAAAAACCATACATTAAAGCAAGTGACTGGCCTGTGACTGAGATGTTGTAGGGGCAGTGCAATTTATATTGAAATATTTTACTTCTGACTCAAGAATGGGAGGAAAGAATATTAAAATTCCGGTGAAAAAGAGTCTGTTTTGAATTTGTGACAGAATTTTCAATCTAAGTTTCAAGCAATTTTCCTTGACTAATATTATCCATTTAAAAAAATTCATAATTTTGGATTCGACCGGAAGTATCTCAGCAAGACTGATGGAAAAAGTAGGCTCTGAAGAGTCTCACATAAGTTCTGTTTGACAAACCAATGGCAAGATCCTTTTTTTGGATCAGATCTTCCCTGGGGGGAGGGGAGTGAAGAAGGGACTGGATCTCATCAGACTCAGAAGGAATGTAACAGGTCCCTCGTAGGTCGGAGATTAGTCCTTTGAATTAGCATCGGGGGCGGCAGTATGGCAACATGGCTGCACAAGCCGCTGGCTTCTAGCCAAAGCATTTGAGCAAGAGTGTGCAGTAGAAGGAATGTAAAGCCTGGTAAAAAGATATAATTAACCAGCAGACATAAATCAGAATTTGGAAAGGGAAAGAATCTTGTGAGTATAAATAATATTGATGTGCAGATTGGGTTTTTGGCAGAAAGAAAGAAAGAAAGAAAGAAAGAAAGAAAGAAAGAAAGAAAGAAAGAAAGAAAGAAAGAAAGAAAGAAAGAAAGAAAGAAAGAAAGAAAAGAGAAAAAATGGTGGTTTAAATTACTAAGCCCAAAAAGAACTCTTTGTTTGAAACAACTTGGACACAGAAAAGAGGAAACAGAGAAATGACTAACCCATTCAAATACAAACTTTGAATCTGGATTTGAAAAGATTGTGCCTTTAAAAGAGATTAATTGACAATTGGGAATTCTATAAAGGAATGGAAGAAGGAGGGGTGAAACGGAAGTTAAAAACATACTAAGGAGACTTGCTTTGTTCCAGCTTCTTCTAACTAATATATCTCAAGCAACTCTAATTAAAGAGAGGTGGAATATAACAAGGGATAAATCACGAAAAAAGCACTACTTTCTCACTTATAATGCAATCTTGTCTGAGCAACGAATGGAATGTGAAATCTTGGCAAGAAGAATTAATTAACCAATGGGCATAAATCAGAATGGGGGGGGAGGGGGAGACAAGGAGAAACGAAAGTTAAAAACATACCAAGGAGACTTGCTTTGTTTGAGTTTGTTCCAATTAATATATTTTAAGCAACTCTATCCATTGAGAGGTGGGAGGTAACAAGGGGGGGGGGGAGAATCAAGAGTGGAAAAAATACATAATTATTTGCCGGAGGGAAGAACAAAGAAAGCGAAGTGATCAAGATGTCACTCTCTTCTCTTCCTCTTCACTTTAGCTGAATCAGAATTTAAGATGGACCAGAACTCTTAAATAAGAAAAACCTTGAAAGACTTGGGGTTTAAACTATAATTAACTGTACAACTAACTGTAATTTTGGAACAGGACAATATGGAAAGCTGAATCAGAATTTAAGGTGGACCAGAACTCTGAAATAAGAAGAACCTTAAAATGTGGGATTTAAACTATAAGGAGTGCAGGAGTAGGAGGAGGGGTGGTGTAAAGGAGCGCTACCTTAAACCAGTTACTCAAAGGCTTTGGTTTAAGGTGACACTGCTTTACGCCGCCCCTTCTACTCCTGCAAGTGACAGGTGCTCAAAGACTCAGGGGGCAGCTCAGGGGAGACAATGGCCACAATGACTTAACACCCCAGCAATGTTAGGAACTGGCACCACTGCCACTGCCTAAGCCCTCTCAGGAGCCAAGCAGAGCAGGAGCCCCAAAAGCAAAATGTTTCTCTTTTCCAGTCATCGTTGCCTGTTGGCCCGATTCCCCGATGCAATTCGTGGAGCTATTTGCCCTCGTGAAAACGCGTGGGTAGCAGTTTTGGTGTATGGAGACCGAAAAAGCGATGCTCATTTTTGGCAATCCCTGTCACTGGAACTGTGTTTTTCAGGCAGTTATAGTCATTTTTTTGGCCTCTGCCCAATTCGGAGAGGAAAATGTTTTCAGGTGGCAATTTCCCTGAAATTCAATTTCCCTGAATCCAAAAACAGCCAATGCTGCCACCTGAAAATGTTTTCCTCCCCAGTTTCCTGTTGCGCATCACAGAGCCGTGCACCCTCCTCCTCCTCCTTCTCCGCAGACTCCCCTCTTTCCTCCTGGGCCAGGAGCAAAAGCTGACTGTCCTCTGCCTGGATCATATGGAAAAGGGGCAGACAGAGCTGCTAGCTGCCTTGCCTTAAACCTGTGCAGCACCTGCTTCACCAACTGATTCCTGACCTCCATGCTTCCCTGGGCCGCTTGCGGAATCAAGTTTCAACTGAGGCAGCAAAGGCACAGGGGGCTTGCCAGGAAGCCCAGCACTGTGTTAAAAGATGGCAGCATCCAGGAGGACTGAAATACTGCATCTCTATTGGGCCTTGCTGCAAGAAATCCAGGCTTTCAATGCCTACAGCTATAGGTAGGAAGACGGAGGCTTCCCGGGAGCAGAGCCTTCAGTGCTAGGTCCCCCTTCTGCCCCCATGAAAATCACCCCCACCCCACTCACTCCGGTTAAATGTGCCTAGGATGATAGGGTTTGCTTTAAATGGATAGTGAGGCTTCTTTGCCAGCTTCCCAGCTGGCAAAACAGATTTTTTTTACCAACTGGGTGTGTATATGTAGGTGGGGGGGGGACTAAAAGGAAGAGTAAGAGAGAAAGAAAGAAAAATGAAGGAAGGAAGGAAGGAAGGAAGGAAGGAAGGAAGGAAGGAAGGAAGGAAGGAAGGGAGAGAGGGAGAAAATAGAGAGACAAAGATAGAAAGAAAGAGAAGGAAAGAGAAAGGAAAATAATAATAATAATGATGATGATGATGATGATGATGATGATGATGATGATGATGATGATAATAATTTAATTTGTAAACCACTCTCTCTCCCCGAAGGGACTCAAGGCGGTGCACAGGGAATTAAAAATACATATATAAAACCAACAGACATTGTAATACAAATTTAAAATGAATTAAACCTAGACCCTGCGCTAAAATCCCCGACTATCTAAAAACTAATACCCCTAAAAATCCCTAATAAAACAATTTGAATATTCAGCTTAAGGTAAATGGGTCGATTAAGCCAAGCCGGCCAGGCAGAAGAAATGAGTTTTTAGTTTTTGACGGAAGGAGCGGAGGTCCGTAGTTGTTCTAATTTCAGGGGGAAGGTCGTTCCAGAGGGTCGGGCCCGCCACAGAGAAGGCCCTTCCCCTGGCCGTCGCCCGCTGGCACAGCCTAGTAGATGGCACCCGGAGAAGTCCCTCTCTGTGGGAGCAAATCGGCCAAAGGGATGTATGGGGCAGGATGCGATGCCGCAGATAGCTAGGTCCCGAGCCATGGAGCGCTTTAAAGATGATAATCAACACCTTGAAGCACACCTGAAAGACAACAGGCAGCCAGTGCAGCTCGCGCAGGAGTGGTGTTACATGGGAAAACCTAGAGGTTCCCATAACTGCCCGTGCGGCCGCATTCTGGACAAGCTGCAGTCTTCGGGTGCACCTCAAGGGGAGCCCCATGTAGAGAGCATTGCAGAAAAAGGAAAAAGAAAGTTAGAGAGAGAGACACACACACAAGAAGGAAGGAAGGAAGGAAGGAAGGAAGGAAGGAAGGAAGGAAGGAAGGAAGGAAGGAAGGAAGGAAGGAAGGAAGGAAGGAGAACTTATGATCACAATTGAGCCCAATGCAAGAACATTGTTAAGTGGGTTTCAACATCCTTCCTTCCAAGTTGGCCATGACCACCCAGTCACATGACCACCAAGCCATGCCCACAAAATAGGCCATGCCCACAGAATAGGTAGTAAAAAAGTTTGAAACCCACCACTACCTCTACCCCTGGTTTACGGTCTTCATCTTGATCCTAGCCTTGCATTCAGCTAGGGCAAGAGTGTCCAAACGTTTTGCAAGGAGGGCCAAATTTGGTGAGGTGAAAATGTGTAGGGCCAACCATTCAGCCTGACATTCTTTGAACCATTAACATTAAATGCAAATGAACTGTTGACTAAACAAATAACTGCACTAATGTGAAGGGTGATACTGAGATCTCAATTGCATTATATAGGCCAGTCAAGAATAGTGGTTTTGATGCACAAGATGTCATGCAGGTGGAAGTCACTTAGTCTTATCCTCACACGGTTCTTGTTAATGTTCATAACTGAGAATGTTTTTCGGTAGAAGTAGAAGGGGTGCAGACCCCTGACTAAGCCATCTTACCTCATTATAATACACAACATCTTTGTATTCAGCCTGGATGTCGAGTAGAAACTGTTGAAACTGGCAGTGGCACAGGACTTTGGAGCGAATATAATTAATAGCCTTCATCACCAGTTTCATAACATGATAATATTTCAGATGTTTAGCGCAGAGAACTTGTTGGTGACTAATACAGTGTAGTTTTATAACTCTGTCTCCTTCTTCGCTGACTTTGTTACAGATTAGGGTTGATAATCCACTCCACTTGCCAGCCATGGCAGATGTGCCATCACTGTAATAATCCCAGTGACTTTATTCTATGGTAGTTTCCTGTCATCCACAGCGAAACAAACAGAAACAAATAAATCTGTTCCTCTTGTTTGGTCCTTAAGGCTCTGCAGGTCAAGTAGTTCTTCACTCACGTTCATGTCATTGTCCACTCCTCTCAAACAAATCAATAACTGAGCAGTGTCAGATGCATCCGTGCTTTCGTCACAGGTTAATGAAAGAAAGTCAAACTCCACCCCTTTTGCCTCTAACTGCCTCTTAATATCAGATGAAACGACTTCAATTCTCCATACCACAGTGTTATGAGCCAGGCAAACATTGGCAAACTCTTGCTTCTTCTCAGGACAATTTTTCTCCACCATTTTCATCACATAGTCTTTAATAAATTCACCCTCAGTAAAAGGTTTGCCGTGCTTGGCAATCAGCGTTGCCACCTCGTAGCTCGCCTTTGTGGCATTTTCATTTGACTCACGGGCTCTTGTGAAAAAGTGCTATTGTGCTGTTAAAGCAGCTTCCAGTTCCTTCACTTTTTCGCTGCGTTCGTTCCCAGTTAACTTGTTGTAATTAGCATGTTTTGTCTGATAGTAGCTCTTGATATTGAATTCCTTAAAAACAGCCACAGTCGCAAATTAGGCAGACAACAGTTGTTTCATATTTCAATGAAAAAAAACACTCCAATTTCCCCTTGTCCTGAAAGCGGCGGCCCTTGCTGTCAACTTTCCTTTTTTTTAGTTACAGTCGCCATTTTAGAAATGGGCACACAAGCTTTGTGTCACAAGGATCACACGACGAGAGTGCTGACTCAGGTCTACTGCCATCTTCTGGTGAAATATAACCACCAGCCTTGAAGGTGGTGTTCAGCCACCTGTGGATGGGCAGCAGGGGACAGCTGCAGGAATCACTGTGCGATGAGGGAAAAAATGCCAGCCGACGGGGATGAGTGACAGGCTGAGCTGGCAGGGAGAAGAGGCTGTGGGCTGCTTGAAATTTGAAAATGGGCCACAATTGGCTCCCAGGCTGGACTTTAGACATGCCTGGGCTAGGGGGTCCTCGAACCACATGTGAAGCACTACCATAAACTGGTTGTAATCCCTCAGCATCATTGTTGTGAAGGGTGACCATCCAATCTGCTGTTGTCCCTTCCAGGGCTATGGTGACACATCTCAATGATGGTGTCAGGTCTGCCTCTGTTCAAAACTGAAGAAAGAAACCCCACAACTCCATTGAAGTAGAGAAGAGGTACTTTTACTGAGTTTGAAATGATAGTGGCCAAAGAAAAGCAAGATCTGAGCCAAAAGGCACAAAAGTTACATATTGAAAGTTTCCCAAAATCCCTCCTTCCAGGGACCCAGGCTGAATGTTCAATCCACATCCCAGATAGTGTCATGTGGAGCACATCTTCAGGTGCTTTCGTCCATCTGGAATTCTAGGCCTTGACTAGGTGTAAACAACTCCATTCACCAGTGCAGTAATTCTTGAGAGCAAACCTCCATTTTAGTTCACATGGGCCTTCATCAGACCAGCTTACTTCCCAAACCCCAATGCCATGCCCCCCCCCCTCCCCATTACTATGGCAACTGATAGCAAACATGGATCAAAGGGAAAACCCATGCTGACAGCCACTGTTTTTTGTAAATATTTAGTGGCCCATTAAGTAGGTTTTACATGTTTATATCCTGATAGTTAAGATGTTTTCACACATTTGATTTAAAGAGTTTGATGACTTGGTTTATGAAGTAAATGAGAATTGTACATCAACCAGAAAATACATTTGCTGCAAACAACTTTTTCATGTTTTCCTTCCCACATTAATAACAATCAATTCAATTAATTTCAAGGAGAAATTGAATCGTGATTTTCATCTTATTCGTGGAAAATGCCATTCTGGCTATGGCCATATGGTAGATTCATAACCCATTTAAACTGCCAATCATTGATGAAAGATTAACTTCAGTAAGGGTTTATGCCAGATTGCTAGAGATGGCTATCATTATAGTTTTGCTTTAATTGTCAAGGCTAAGGTTACTGTAAATAGAATGCTAATAGTTCAGAATGGATACCTGATGTTTTCTTAATGATCTCTCTTGGATGATAGGGGTCCTCCTCCAAGGAGGAGGAGGATGCAATAAGAACAAGAAAGCACTATAGGTATTGGGATAGCGAAATAGAAACACATGGCAAGAATGTTAAATTGAAGTCTAAAAGAGCAACAACAATAAAAAATCATGTTAGTTGCCAGACTGCTTTTCTTTGAAGATTTGATTTGGGGCAATGGATCTGATGTGTCTATGAGCATAAACTGTTTGCCTTCAACTATTTTCATTTTTTTCTTCTTCTGTTGGATCATGTTTGATTCTCAGACCCTTCCTGGACAAATCCCTGCATAATTCTTGGCAAGATTTGCCAAGAAGTGGCAGAAGTGGTTTGCCATTGCCTCCTTCCTAGGGCTGAGAAAAAGTCAATAGCCCAAGGTCATCCAGCTGGCTTTAAGCCCAAGGCAAACCTAGAACTAGGATCTTCTGATTTCTAGCCTACTGCCTTAACCACTACACCAAACTTACTTTCTTTATATATTATTATTGATCATCGCAGTCAGCCAGATGTTCTGACTGCTGGGTGTGGCATTTTTGTCTACCTATTGAGTCCTTACCAAGGACCTGGAATAGGCAGATGTTGATGCTTGATAGTTTTAGAGGTATCATCGCAGGATGAAAACTGTTCTCAGTAAAGCCACCTTTGGCAATTGACTTATGGTGAATTTGTCAATACCAATGGTGTTCAAGAGGTGTTCCAGTTGCTTTTTCAAGAGGCAACTGGACTTTCTGTTTTTTCTTTGAAGATATTTTGCTTCTCATCCAAGAAGCTTCTTCAGCTCTGATTGGATAGTGGGGAAACGGAAGGATTTATACTCTTTGCAAACAGCTGGTCATTTGCATTCTTTTAGCGAGTCATTAAGGCCACCTGGAGGTTCATCTCTGTCACCAGGATTACCTGAGTAGTGCAAATGGGTATGGCGCCTTCTTGGAACTGTTGCAGACTGGAGATAGCTGATATCGTATCCCTCCCGCTCTGTTGAGAGAAGGCTGTTCAATTTTGACATAGATGGCCTCTTTGACTCCTCTTTTAAGCCAATTGTCTTTTAAATGCAGATGGACTCCTGAATCTTGTCCTGATGGGCTTGTTCCCCTATATTGTGCCATGCATTTATGGAGTAGTTGTTTTGTTTCCCCAGATCTGCACATGGCTCACTGCATTGTGCTGCATATACCATGTTCCTCAGTTTGTGTCTGGGTGTTTTATCCTTCCGGTGCACAAGCTTCTGCCCTAGTGCATTCTTGCTTGCAGGCAAATGATATTTCTTGCAGATCTTCCAATGCACCATTGTTGCTACTTTATCATGCTGCTGCTTGTAGTCAGTCTGTGTGATCTTCTTGCAGCAGCTTACCAGGTGGTCTACTGTTTCTTCAGCTTCTTTGCATAGGTGACACTTACAGTCTGTTGCTGTCCTCTCAGTTTGGCTTTTTAAGAATTTGTCCTTAAGGCTTGGTCTTGTGCAACCAGAATTAGTCCCTGGGTCTCCTTCTTCAACTTTCCTGCTCTTAGTCATTGCCAGGTCTTGTTATTGTCTGCTTTCCCTGCTATTTTTGTAATGTACTGGCCATGAACATTACAAAATGTACTTTATTTTATTTTATTTATTTTATTTATTTTATTTTATTTTTATACCGCACCTATCTCCCCGAAGGGAGTCAAGGCGGTGCACAGGTAATTAAAAGCAGAAATACAAACATATAAATAAAACGGACGTATAATAAATAAGACTACAAAAATAAAATCTAATTAAATTTAAAGTGCCCTGTGCTAAAAATTCCCTAGAACATTACCAATACATTAAAATCCATTAAGACAATTTGAAACTCAGTCTGTGAAAGTGGTCTCGGGGATTAGGCTAGGCCGACTAGATGGAAAAGATGAGTCTTCAAACGTTGGCGGAAGAGGCGGAGGTCCGTGGTGGTCCGGAGTTCGGGGGGTAGGTCGTTCCAGAGGGCTGGGCCCACCACAGAGAAGGCCCTTCCCCTGGGGGTCGCCAACCGGCATTGCCCGGCGGACGGCACCCGGAGAAGACCCTCTCTATGGGAGCGAATCGGCCGAAGGGATATATGAGGTAGGAGATGGTCTCGCAGATAACTAGGCCGCGTGCCATGGAGCATTTTAAAGATGGTTATCAACACCTTGAAACGCACCTGAAAGGCCACAGGCAACTTGTCTAACATGCTCCCATTCTAAACTTCGTTTGGTCTTTCTTGTATGCCAGTTTGGTCTGTCCAATAGTCAGTAAGCCTTCCTGATATTCTAACTGCAGTGCATCTTCATCATTGTACTTCAGATATTCTTCCACAGCCATTTTTCTTCTTCAACCATCAGATGTACTTTTTTTTTAAAAAAATTATTTTGATTCAAACATCATCTTCCATTAAACAGCATGTCATCTGGGTACAAATATTTTGTGCAAATATTTTATACAATAACAATTACAATTTACAGCCATATTTATTATTTTATCTATTCTTAACGTAATACTAATACCAATATATACCATACCTAATACTATAACAATCCTCTTCTTAACTTATTTAACTTTGTTAAAACATTTTCTTTATTTCACTCCTCTGCTTTTTTCCACTTTTCATATTTATTCTCTAACCATTGATAAAACTATTCCCATGTGTTATAATCAGGTTGTTCCTTCTCTTTAATTTCAAATGTTGACCTATTCATTTCTGCACATTCTAATATTTTCCTAATTACATTCTCATCCATAGAGGCCATCAGATTACTTGAACATTTCACACTCACCTATTTGCCTTGGTAGGTAGAGTGATATCTTCTTCCTAAATGAATTGCTGTTTTCTGGATCACATCACTACCGTGTTTTCCCCAAAATAAGACAGGGTCTTATTTTCTTTTGACCCTCGAAATAAGGGCTTGGCCTTATTTTTGGGGAGGTGTTATTATTTTTCAGGCGCAGAAGGCAGCAAGCCCACAGGCCTACCCCCCCCAGTCCCACCACCTGTTTGCCTGCGGGCAATGACCCAAGTCCTCCACCTGTCCTGCCGAACAGCTGACTGTGCTGCTGTAGCCTTGCAGAGGGCTCTTCCTGGCAGAGAAGAGAGAGGGAGAGGGAGAGAGGGAGGGAGGGAGGTCCTTCACACACACACTCCCCCTCCAATAAAGCCACATCCCTTCACTAACTTGCTTTCCAGCTCCATTCTCTGCTCCACGTGCAGGACAAGAAAAGTAGACTGTGTGACTACGTTAAAAAAAACAAACCAGAAAATATCTTCCAAGTTCTCGCAAAAACAAAAAAAAAAGATTTTGCGAAGTTGGTAGTAGTCCCACAAACTGCTTTTCTTGCCCTGAACGTGGCAGTGGAGAATGGAGCAGGAAAGCAGGTTAGTGGAAGGATGTGGCTGCCTTGGGAGGGGAGGTTAGGGATCTCTCTCTCTCTCTCTCTCTCTCTCACACACACACACACACCACCCTTTCCTTGGGATGTAGAGGCTTCAGATAGAGCATTTGGGAGATGTGTGTCTGCACTGAGATTGCCAGGAAAAAAAGAGGAGGATTTTGCCTCTTTTCCTGTTTTGAATCTGTGCTGAGCTTCAGAACAGGGAAAGAGGAAGGAAAATCTCCCATCCCCATTTTCAAGCCGTTTGCAAAAATGCCCCATTCCAAGCCTTCAATGGTGCAATCCTGGAATATGCCAAAGGCTCGAAATAGGGTGTTTTTGCAAACGGATTGAAAATGGGGAGGGAGAATTTTGTCTCTTATCCTGTTCTCAGTCTGTGCTAACCTTCAGAACAGGTTGAGAGGCAGGAATATTCTCTTCCACATTTTCAAGCCATTTGCAACAACACCCCATTTCGAGCCTTCAATGTGAATATGCAGGTGAGAAGCGACCTCCTGTAGGCATGGAAATCCATACACTTGGGACATCGGAAGAAGCCCTGCAAGGAGACCCCGCTGTCAAAGTGCAGGAAATCTCCCCCCCCCTCCCACCACACACACACACACACCTGCAGATCGTCTTTTCAAAGAGAAGTTTCACCAGGATGAAGAGGTGACTGGAGGCGGTGTTTCCTTCATCCTGGTGAAACTCCTCTTTGAAAGGATGATCTGCAGGTAGGGGAGGGAGATTTCCTGCACATCAGGAGGGCATTTTGGAGTCTGTCTGTAATGGAGAACGAAGCAAAAAAAGATAATTCCTTAGGGAAAAAGAAAAGAATGAAAGGAAGAGATTGACAAATATTCTACAATTTTCAAGGTCTTGGCAGTTCCACATATGGAATCCAGATGTCTACCCTTCCTTTCTATCATCTTCTCTTGCAACTAAAGACGAGTTTTGAGAGAATGATGACTTTGAAAATGAAAAGTGCTAGTATGGAACCTGAAGAACACGAATTCACTATCAGTCTAACATTTACAGATAGCAGAGACACCATCATAGTCACAGTTCTAGTCTAATGCATCAATACTGTAAATAGGTCATTATGGATCTCCTCATATTATGATTAAAGAACTGGGGGCTGTGTTTGGGATTAAGAAATGTTTCCCTGAATCAAAACTATATGGGACCTAAGAGATTTACAATCAGAATCCCCTATGCTTTAAAATCAATTTTAGGGAAGCAACATGTGGCTATCAATCTGTTTGAAGGAGTAGCAATAGGAAACAGAGACTAATTATTTCCTTATATATGTAATCTCTCTCTCTCACTCACTCACACACACACACACACACACACACACACACACCAATTGCCATACTGTACCATGTTTTCCCCATAATAAGACGGGTCTTCTTTTCTTTTGACCCCCAAAATAAATGCTTGGCCTTATTTTCAGGGAGGTCTTATTATTTTTGAGGTGCAGGAGGCGGCGAGCATGGTCACCACCTGACTGCTGTTGTGTTGCAATATTTTCAAGGGAGGGCTTATTTTGGGGGGAGGGCTTATTTTAACGCATGCACTCAAAAGGCCGATTTAAAAGCCATTTAAAAACAAGCCACCACGAACAAAGGAAGGAGCAATTTAAATGGTAAATATGGCAATGCTCAAAAATAGAATGTAGTGTTCGTGATCAGATTAAAGGCTGCAGCCTTTAAAGCAGGGGTCCCCAACCTTTTGGCACCAGGAACCGGTTTCATGTAAAAAAAGTTCCGCGGACCGGTGGGAGCCTCCAGCGGGTGAGTCAAGTCATGTGGGCCATGTGCGCCTTCGGCGGTCACGTGAAACTTTAAAGCTGCCAGGGGTCCTGGGCGAAGGATTCTGGGGCTGGGGCAGGGAAGAACAGGCTGTGTCCTGGGCAGGAGGGCCTGGCAGCCCCTTCCCCCAGCGCAGGGCCGGGTGGTGCCCCGAACTCTCCCAATGCAGGCCGTTGCCCCCATCCTGCCCCCAGGGAGCGCCCCGGCCAGCTGCCAGGATAGCGGAGCGTTTGCTACACTTTCCTAAGAGTTGTGCTACTCTCTCTGCCACTCACTCCGGCCCGGTTACTATCAAGCCACGGACTGGCACTGTTCCGCGGCCCTGGGGTTGGGGACCCCTGCTTTAAAGGACGGAATGGCCAGACTAAGCCCACTTTGGACATGATGCAGCTTAATTAACTGATACAAAGTAAGCTTTATGATAGACCAATTATTTTCTAATTTTATTTATGCCTTCTTGCTTTCTCCTTGAGAGGGGCTGAATCTTGACCTGTCTCTTTTCACTGATCAAAAATTCTTGGATCTGGATGCAAAACATTTGTGTTATTGAATAGTAAAACATTGCCAGTATACATTTTCAGATCAAATAGTTTTGCCATTTTGTACTAGTTAGGCATTCAAGCAGTTCAACATTTTTATCCGATTTGAGATGAAAATTAATTCCCCCAATACTGGAATTTTCCCCACAGGATGAAAATATTTTCCCACCAGTCATGACTCTGGCTTTTAGCACTATTCCACATCCTTATATCCATGATTCACTTTGTAAATAGATGACTCATAGCTGTTAGAGCCATGGATCTCTGCTGCCAGTTTTGCAGAACAATAGCCAGTGAGCTGGTCTGAAACTGAAATGTTTGGTAGACAGGATATGAAAAGTAGTGGAATGCCAAACAAATGCAGGAATTGTGCAGTTTCTACTGCATTATGTTGTTGGCTTTGTCTATCATTTTCTTTGTTCTTATTTGCTTCTAAATAGTATATATTCCCAAAGGAACAACACAACGTTTTAACAGAAATTCTGTTTTTAATTATTCATATATTATAACCACTTTAAGCCCTGTACGAAACCTCAATTCAATTATTCATAATCCATTTTTATTTTCCTTCCAATTGAATTTTTGATCTCCCATAATAGGTATTGTTTATTTGTGTCAAATCCCTAAGTTTTATTATTAGAGTATTTATTTTTAACAGTTTAAATTTTGAAAACTTGTGACAAAAATAATGTTATTCTTACTCTGGAGCCTCAGGGTCTGGCCATATTATTTAGGAGAAATTTTACCCAGCTTTGGTTTCCCAGCTGCAGCCTTATTCAACCAGTATTCCCAGATAATAACTCCCTGACTGCCACAGGATTGGACTACTACATTGTCCTCTACATAGGATGGCCCTTGGGGGTGATGTGGAACAGGGGTGGGTTTCGGCAGGCAGTACTGCTGGTTCGTTCGTGCACACGCTACATGCGCATCTGCAGTGCATTTAAAATTAATAATAATAATAATAATAATAATAATAATAATAATAATAATAATAATAATAATAATAATAAATAATAAATTTTATTTATATCCCGCTCTCTCTCCCTGAAGGGATTCGAGGCGGGGCACAGGGAAATTAAAAAACAAATTACAACAAAACAGAATACAAAGCTAAAATCAAATTAAACTGACCCTGCGCTAAAAACTTCTATAAAAATATAACTATCCCTAAAACCCCTTAAGAATTTAAAATTAAAATTAAAATTACCCTAGGCCAGCCAAACGGAAGAAGTGAGTTTTTAATAGCTGTCGGAAGGAGCGAAGGTCCGTGATTGTTCTGATTTCGGGGGGAAGGTCGTTCCAGAGGGTCGGGCCCGCCACAGAGAAGGCCCTTCCCCTGGGCGTCGCCCGCTGGCACAGCCTAGTGGACGGCACCCAGAGAAGTCCCTCTCTGTGGGAGCGAATCGGCCGAAGGGATGTATGTTTGTTCTGCACATGCGTAGAACTCAAAAACATGATGGCGCCGCCTATGCCGCTGCCCAGAGAACCAGTTCTGGGGCATGGCAGATCTGAGTCGCTGCCGGTTCCAGCAACCCAGGCTGCCGAACTGGTCTGAACTGGTAGGAACCCACCACTGATCTGGAAGCTCTAAGATATTCAGGGTGCCGTGGCTGATTTTAGAATCCCACCGTTGAGTAACACTGATATTAAGATCACAGTCCTAATATTCTGTTTGCTTCTTGGCCCAATTTGAAATATTAGCTGTTTGCTGGATTACAGTATATCAGGCACTTCCTTGCCACAACATTCCTTTGAAGCAGTGTCATTTTATGGGCCCTGGGAAGTGTGCCTTTTATATTGTAGCACCTGTCTTCTGGAAAGGTTTTCCCTGCCCCCACAACATACAGTTAGTCCCAACTCTACTAGTTTTTAGAAAGGCATTTAAAATTTGGTTCTTTTATATGGTGTTGGAATCAGTATAAGAGATCCTACTTGTGAGGTTTATGTCAGCATATTGCCCCCAACAACCTAGGTCCGGGATTGCAAACCTATGGCACAAGTGCCACAGGTGGCACACGGACTCATTTGTCAGGGCACGTGAGGCATTGCCCTGTCAGCTGGCCATGCACATGTACATGCACGTGCTGGCCAGCTGAGTTCAGCCTTTTTTAAAGCCATTTTTCGCCCTCCCCAAGCTCCAGAGGCTTTATAGGAACCTGGGGAGGGCAGACTCCCCCCTGCCCCCCCAGGACCCTCCAGAGGCTTCAGGGGTTTCCCTGAAGCCTCTGGAGCACAAAAAACCAGCCCTACGGGCAAACCGGAAGTTCAGGAATGGACTTCTGGTTTGTTCATAAGGCCGGTTTAAGCCCTCCGGAGCCTTCAGGGACCTTCAGGAGGCTTCTCTGAAGGCTCTGGAGGACTAAAAATGACCCCACGAGCAAACTGGAAGCATGTTTGCTCCTAGGGTCATTTTTTGTCCTCCGGAGCCTTCAGGGAAGCCTCCTGAAGGTCCCTGAAGGCTCCGGAGGGCTTAAACCGGCCTTATGAACAAACCAGAAGTCTGTTCCCGAACTTCCAGGTTGCCCATAAGGCCATTTTGTTTGCACTCCAGAGGCTTCAGGGAGCTCCTGAAGCCTCTGGAGGGCCTCGGGCGGGAGCAGGGGAGGCTATTTTCACCCTCCCCAGGCTCCTATAAAGCCTCTGAGGCCTGAGGAGGGCGAAAAAAGCATGCAAAAAATGGGGGGAGCGCCTGATATGCGTGCATGCGTGCTGGGGGTGTGTCACACATTGCATTATGGGTGCAGCACGCCCATGCATGATCTCCCTGCATGCAAGGCAAAAAAGGTTCGCCATCGCTGACCTAGGTCCCCCTCAGAAGGATGGAAGTATGAGTCAAGCTGATCAGAATTGAAATCCTGGCTGCCATATTGCATTCTAACTATTGGCCATCAAGGATCTATTATACAGTTTCATTTGTCTCAGTTAGGCAACAATATACATTTTTAATTAAGAAAACTAAATTCCACATGCCCAGTTTGTCTATCTCAAGAAGGCTTTTTGAGAGTTTCTTCTTGCAAGGTTTGTGGGAATTGGATAAAATGGCAAACATTGTCTACAGTAGTCCTGATACTGAGCATTGAAAGGTGCATTCTGTTCCTGTGTTGTGGAAATTGGGGGGGGGGGGGAGGAAGATTGTGAAATGGAGCATTTGGTTCGAATATATTCTTGTTTTTTAAACTGTGATTATGCTAAGAAATTATGGCACAAGCTTACAACCTGCCCCTTGACAAATAGATTAATTTGTCAAACTTGGAGCACATGCGACCAGAAAGGGGCTCTTAAGGGATTTCCCATACCAAAGGCAGACTAAGATTGGAGGATTCTGTAAAATGATTGTAAATCACCTCATGATCCATATCTATGTGTCTTTGTAATATAATAAGTGTAGTCATAAATTTGAACTACCATGATCAGTGTAAACTGCTGCTACTACTTTTGTGTCGGAAGCACCAAGGTGCTTCTGGGTTGAGAGGATTAACAGGTGACATCACAGTTGCCCAGGGAGACGCCCAGTTGGTAATTCCTTTCATATCTCTGTGAATGAGCCCATCCAAAGTGGTATCTATTTGTCTACTTACATTTGTCTACTTACAAACTGCTAGTTGGGCAGGAGCTTGAGTGAATGATAGGAGCTCACCCCATCACACAGCAGCCCTCAGGTCTCAAACACAGGCTTGCTGATTGTCAATCCAGCTTCTAATTATGTGAGCCATTGTGCTCCCTATTGTAAATTAATAACTGTTCAGATACTTATAGTGTTTTTATGTTTCAGTGATAATAAAATATAACCAACATGACAAATCATTTGTTTTTATGCTTTTAATATTTTATTGTACACAGCTCAGAGTTTCTCTATCAGACAGATCAGTAGTTCTTAAACATAATACATACACATATATACAGACAGACAGATATAACTTGTTCTCTAACGAGTCAGATAGTATTGGGCAGTGTTGCCTTTTTATTACAACTCTAATTAAGTAGTTATTTTATAAGTCAAAGTATATTTATTTTCAACAGCTTTGTTATTTCATTCAAGTTGATGAGACTCAGAGTATAGTCTCCATGTCCTCCAGATGGACATGGAAGCCTAATGCAAATGAATAAAGATTGAAATCCTACACATGTATTTTTAGGAAAAACAGAGAACTGGACTGAGCACTGTAAGGGCCTATGGCTGGTCTACAAGATGATTTAATTTTAACCTGTAATAAGGATCTTCAAACACGTACGTATGCATGGCTACAGTAATTGTTCTCAAATTCCATTTTACTGTAGAATATGACATTATCACTTTTCATGCAACATGGAAAAGCAACTCTTTAGGAGTAATGAACACGTTCAGAATTTTAATTATTCTGGGAAAAGGCTTTTGCCCCTTTTCAAACTTTCTGTATAGGTCATCAAAAAATATAGTGGACAACAATTTGTCTGAAATTGTATAGGGTTTCCTGCTTAAACATGAGTTGGACTAAAAGACCTCCAAGGTCCCTTCCAATTCTGTTATTCTGTTATCTTTGCCTTGAATGTTATTAGAACTTCAAGTGACTCCTACTGATAAAGAAACTGCTTGAGAATAAATAGCACTAGAGTTTGGGCTTTTTAATGAGTCACTCTTGAAAGGTCTGTTCAGAAGGAGGCAAGAGGCTTGGCATAAAATGGCCACAGAGAGTAATGATCTGTGACTAGAGAGAAGAGATCTCTCCACTGGAGCAGTCACAATGCTACTATCTCAGGAGAGTCACCAAGCAGAAAAAGCATGCTGGGTGGAAACATAAGTAATGCCTAAATGAGACAGAGCAAGGTTGGCCCCTTTGCTGCTGGGAGCATGCTGTTTATTTATTCAATTTATTAGCTGTTCAAATTGTCATAGTAATTCTAAGTGACATACATAACATAAACAAATACCACCAGCAACTACAGCAGTGGTGGGTTTCAAAATTTTTAGAACCTACTCTGTAGGTGTGGCCTATTTTGTGGGCGTGGCTTGGCAGTCATGTGACAGGGTGGGAGTGGCCACCTTTTAAAATGTGGTGAAACTCATTTAACAACGCTCTTGCTTAGCAACCAAAATTTTGGACTCAATTGTGATGATAAATTCTTTCTTTCTTTCTTTCCTTCCTTCCTTCCTTCCTTCCTTCCTTCCTTCCTTCCTTCCTTCCTTCCTTCCTCTCCTCTCCTCTCCTTTCCTTTCCTTTCCTTTCCATTGGGTCACTGGCAGCGGTGGGCCAGATTTACTTCCAGGTACGCCGGTGGAACCCCCTCTCACCAGTTCTCTAAATTTCACCAACCGGCTCTCGCGAGTAGGTGCGAGCCTGCAGAAACCCACCACTGAACTACAGTAAGAAAAAAAAAGAGAATCCTATGTGATGACCAAAACAATATCATATAATATTCACCAAGCAGCTATAAATCGCCCTGCACTAATACCTGCTGGAAGAGCCAGGCTTTCATAGCTGCCCTACAGGCCATGCAGATTTCAAGCAAATGCTATTTCAGTGGCAGAGGCAGCAACAGAGAAAATGCATCTTTAGGATCGTTCATGGTAGCATTGCTATGCTGAAGGAACCTGGAATATATCAACCTGTTTGACCTTTCTAGATGGGCAGAAACAGGTGAAGAGAGTCGGAATCATTGACGCCAAGCCACAAATTGGCCATTTGCTGATTTCACAGGAGACAACAATGCTTCAACTACATAAGAAGTCTCTGACCATTTATGGCTGGGGGTTTGTAGACTAAAGGGGATCCCTTCCCTGCAACAAAATTAGAAACAAAGAATGTGAGGATGAAGATGGGGGGGGGGGAGCCCTTGAAGGACTTCACGACTCATTTAAAGAAAGCAAAATCAACTTTCTTGTAGGAATCAACCCTTCCTCTCAACATCAAGTTTGAGTTTGAAGAAAAGTGTTCCTTACATACTTTATTCTCCATCCCTTACAAAAGAACAACTTCAATGCAGATCCCTTTGCAGTATAGATTTCCCACTAGAGATCAAATGATAGGCTCAGGGACCCTTAGAAACCAGCAATCTGATTAGCAGAATCCGTCTTGGGGCTTCATAGTCAAATAGTACTTTACTGAGATGGCATCAAAGTGAAAGGTTTTCTAAGTAAGTCCTGCAGTGCATAATATTGAAATAACAGATGAAAATATCACAAAATTGAAACATTCTTTTATGGTGAGGCCCCTTTGAAGTGTGCACTAAACTGAGCCAAGAATGAGGGGAAATGGACAATGTCAGCACAGCAGAGCATTAGCTCTTCACTGAAGATATATATCCCAGCATGCACTGCTAGTAACCACGGGATTTTGTTGTTTTCCCTGGGGCTCACATTCTGGCCCATGCCACAACTGAGTATATACCTAATGAGATTGCTCAAAAGGAATGTTGTAGTGACCACATTCATAATTTGGATTGGCTGGAGTTCTATCATTGGAACATGGTTTTCAATGGACCATTACTTTTTGTTTTTAGCAAGCCGAGTTTGGCACTCTTTTGCCTCAGGAGATGTAAAACTGAAGAAATTAATATTTACTCAGGTTCAATTCAATATTCTAGCAATTTGCCTTTGCTGAGAAGTGAGAGCAAAGCACTTCCGAGTTGTTGAAGTAATACAATGATGAAAGGAAAAAAACCATAACATAATATGGACATTAGGTAATTAAAATATAAGCATTGTTAGTTAGTTTTGATTGATTTAAATCAGAAATTTTTCATCTTTGTTTTTGTATATTAATATTTCTAGTTTTAAAAGTGCTGAATATTGACTAATCTCAAAGCTTTCTGAACATAAAGGCCACTGCAAGCAATAGTTCCTTGATAGTTTACATTCTTAATATATCAGAGTAGATAGAATTGCTTTTATGAATTTTTGAAATACCTTAGGAGAGGCTTAATCTCCCATGATGTATATAAGTATTACTTTTCACCTGTTGTTAACTTGCTGTGATCAAAAGGGTTTTCTAAAAGTAGACTTGATAGGTTAGAATGTACACAATGGAAATAATGATCATTTTTCTGCTTGGATCTTACTTTCTGGCAAAAACATAAAATCTTTTTTTGTCATTAGCCTAAAATTAAATTGCTTTCTTTGCAATTTAAACCTTTGCAAAATCTTTTAATTTGAAATTGAGGTATGCTAACAAAATCTGATCTGTATATGAATGGAATATATCTATTGAGGATAATATTTCATTTCTTTTGAGAGGCTTAGGGTGGAAAGTTCACTCTATCAGGACCTAAATTATATGAGCTGTTGAGATTGATCAGATCTCCAGATATTTTTAAGCACTTACCGTAATTTTAATTGGGGGTAAAATTTACATGTTTTCCAATCTAAAATTCAATTGCTGAAGTTGTTGTTAGCACTATAATAGAAAGAAAATGCAATGACATTTTAAATTAAGTGTTCCAGATGAATATCCTGTTTTGAGAGTGAAACCATATAAGTTCCTATCATATGAGGCCTAATCAGAGACCTGAAAATAAGTGCAATTTGATACCATGTATTAGTAGTGTTGTATCCATGAATGCTATTGCAGCTGCTAAAATGAATACCCTACCTAGACTTAATTTCCTCTTCCGAAAGATCCCCATACATACTGAAAATAAAATATGAACTGATTGGCATAAACAAGTAATCCAAATATAGTCCAATAAATGACCAATGATTAAATTCAAGATTTTAAAGGATTCAAAAGACAGAGGTGGATAGGTGCTTCCAAACTAAATTGCTTTTTACATAGATTATAGTGGATTGTATCTTCTTATGACCCAACTATCTCTACTGAAGGTACAGGACTTTCAGGTGATCTGTATAAATTTCTCTGGTTTGATACAAATAGAAAAAACCTATTTATAAAACATCATGCAATAATAGGTAATGTACTGAATAATTGGTACAACTCTAGAGAAATAATAAGCCTAGATTTCCCCCTTCCCCTTTATTATTAAATGATCTTTTTTATGAAGAAAAAAAAGCACAAATATTTCATTTAAATTGTAAGTTTTGATTATTAATAACACAAAGAGAAAATGTTTTGAGACTTTTTGCAGTGCACCTTTTCACCTAATTAGCTTCCGTGTTTTCAAATAATTAGTGTAGTATTAAAGATTAAAAGATTTTCAATTTCCTTGGAAGAATGGAATGCTGAGTCAATGGGCTTGTAGGATTGAACTCCTTGCTGTGGGCAGTTAGTCTGCAATACTGCATTTTAACCACTGCAACACAACAGCTCTATTATATTTATATACATACTCTGTCTAGGCAACAATATATTTTTCTTTAAAAAAACAACAACTAAATTTCACATGTCCAGTTTGGCTAGCTCAAGAAAGCTTTTTGAGAGTTTCTTCTCTTTGCAAGGTTTATGGGAATTGAATAAGGTGGCAGACATTGTCTACAGTAGCCCTGATACTGAGACCTGAAAGATGCAAGATTAAAATATTTTAAATTTCCTTGGAAGGATTAGTCAATGAGCCAGTCAGGATCAAACTCTGGACAGAGTTAACATGCAGTACCTCATTCTAACCACTGCACCATCATGGCGCCCAAGAAGGAAATGGCAAGCTACTTGTGGAAAACCTTCCCAAGAAAACTGCAGTCCAGGCAGTTTCTAGAGTCAGATCCCCCCCCCCCCAGTTAAAGTTCATGATCTTGCCCCCACACTCACAAATCCATCACATGGTCCAATCTTCCACTGCCATCCTGGCAGTTCCACCCATCCAGTTCTGGTCAAGGGCAGAGGTGCCAAAACAAAGGATGACCTTGGCAATCTAAAAGGAATTTTATTTTAGTTACATAACATTCTACTCTTTACTATCCCCCTCCCATTTCCCCACTATAGAAACAGCATAGTAGATAGAAGTGTGGCAGGCCAAAGATCCAAAAGGAACATGGCTGCAGGCCTGACACATTGCTCATATAAGGGTCATCTATATCATAATATGGGAGATCAGTTTTCTAGATTTTTAGAATTATTTGTACTATTTGTTTAAAGTAGCTTTGGGTGACCATTTCACTGAGGCAGGTGTACAGTTTATACATTATATTGTTCACCTCATTTAAATCCCATCCCAAATCTGATTGCTTATGAACTCTAGAAAGAGTAAAAAGCAGGCCGTGAACTATTACTGTTTTCCCCTCTTTCTACGGCTAATTCTCACTTCGAGTTGGGAGGGATATAAGTTTGGGGATGGGGAGACTAACTCTCTTTTTCTAACTGCCATGGCTCCGATCCAGATCTTGACAATAAGGCAGCTTTTAGGGAAGGGGGAGGGAACCACCAGAAGACCATAGTTTTCCAACTTATGAGTACTTCCAGGTGGAGTACTTACTTTGGGACAGACTGCTTCTTTCATATACTTTTAACAGGCTCTCTACATGATGTCAACACAAAGGTCTAATCCTATTTTCTTTTGCATTGTTTCTGGTTGGGTGGCTTGCTGTTGTTTTTTTACTCAAAAACCTCAGACTTGTTTTCTTTGACCTTCATCTGCATTCCAAGCAGAACCTTCTCCAGAGCAAGCACCACATCTTACTGTTGCCTTCACCCTTTTTTCTTTGTATTTAATACAAAGGATTATTTATTATTATTTTTTATTTGAGCGATTTCTATGGCTGCCCAACTCTGTCTATGACTTTCAATTTAATCTATTTTTAACTTTGTATTTTGTATTTGTCTGTGGTTTTATTTGTATTTTTAATTGCCTGTGCCCCGCCTCGAGTCCCCTTGGGGAGAGAGAGCGGGATATAAAATTAAATTATTATTATTATTATTATTATTATTATTATTATTATTATTATTTGGGCAACTTAACGTTCAAAAGGAATGATGTCCTTTCTGTATTAGGAAACATATTGTGATTGTAAAATTGGAAAGCTCTTTTTGTATTAGATATAGGCTTCAATTCCAAAACAAATGTCTTACTTGTGAGTTTATACACTGTATCACATTAATATTTTTAAATGTTTATGTGCTAAAATGTTTTTGTTAACCATTTTTATCTTTGGACTATAGGGTGAGTTGTGTTTGAACAGAAGCAGAGAATACATTTAAAGAAATGTAACATTTTATGTTGTGGGATAACAATTTGACAGGAAGAGTTAGGAAGAGTAGGTCTGCTGAGAAACTATTAATCTAATTGTGACAAAATTTTACTTATGCAAAATGACTACATATAATCGAGCATTCATATCAGACTCTCCTATAGAGCAGCGTTTTTCAACCACTGTGCCGTGGCACATTAGTGTGCCGTGAGATATTGTCTGGTGTGCCGTGGGAAAAATTCCTGCCAGAATATCAGCTTTGTTTTCAGCCAAACAGGCCCAGGTTTCGCACTGAGTAAGTAAACAGAAATATGAACAATTATAAAATACTTTATTATTTCATAATAAAGTAATTATAAAATAATTTCTTTGTGTTTATTTGATTCCTATTCAAGAGAATTACTTTATATATAGTCAATATAGGCACAGAGTTAAATTTTTTTAACATTTTCTAATGGTGGTGGTGTGCCTCGTGATTTTTTTTAATGAAAAAAGTGTGCCTTTGCACAAAAAAGGTTGAAAAACACTGCTATAGAGTATCATGGTGTTTTCTGCAAGAAACTTTGTGGCTACATGTTATGAAAGCTACTACTGGCTATGAAGGCCTTGGAAGCAGCAGCTCTTTTATTTTATTTCTTTATTAGATATTTATCCTGCTTTTATCATTTTTAAAATAATTCAAGGTGGCAAACATACATAATACTCTTTTTTCCTCCTATTTTCCCCACAACAACAACCCTGTGAGGTGGATTGGGCTGAGAGAGAGTGACTGGCCCAAAGTTACCCAATTGGCTTTCATGTCTAAGATTTGATCTCCTGTTTTCTAAGCCAGCATCTCAATCACCACAGCAAACTGGTTCTCGCACAGATTTTTATTTGTATAGAAATATTTAATTATTTAATTGCTTATAGAAAAATAAATCCTTTTAAAATGCACTCCTGAGAAAGTGCCGCTTAAAAAATATTGACCAAAGAGTTACATTCTAACTACAAAAAAAGTACAGATGGCTTGCATCCTCTTTAAAAAGGCCCTTTTTCTGATAAAGGAAATGCATATTTTATACTGGGGTGAAGAATTGCTAGGAAAAAAATCATTTAAAAGCAAGGGAAACATATTCTACTATCAGAACCATTGTTTTTTTTAACCTATGTGAGATTAGTCATTGTTTTGTATTAAGAATTTATCTAAACACTTAAATCAGGGGTTCCCAAACTTGGCAACTTTAAGACTTGTGGACTTCAACTCCCAGAATTCTCCTGGCTGGAGAAATGATTAACTTCAAATAAACTAAGATTTTTTTTATTTCTTTCTAGAAAATCCGCAGTCCATAGTACATACTTGTTAGTTTAGAATGTGCAGTGTAATCATAGATTACTTTTCAGAAGTCAGTGTCACTGCTTTTCAGTTCGTATTATTCTCAGAACAACCTACGTAGGCTTGTGGTCTGAATCTCATATAGTACCCACAATCACAGCACCCATAATTGCAATAGACCGAGAATAAAAAGTGTTCTGAGTTTGCCAGTTGGTCAAAATGAACATATTTGTTCCTTTAAACTGTAATGTCTCATCTTCAATTTCCAAAATTTGTGCTACTTAAATTGAAAGACAAAAGGTTGCCAATAGTAATCATACACGACCACCAAAAATGCTTCAGTGACCTAAAAAAGAAAATGCTGCAAGGCAGAGATGATTCATCTTTAATTCTCCTTAAGCAAGGAAGAGGATACCCTAAAACTTTATATTGGAGCAAGATGGGTTAAATCTGAAAGGGAGGCAGAGATCTGTCTTTCTGTTCTGCAGCAGATTGTGTAATCCTATGGATTTTCCTAGAAATGTGACAGTTGCATTAAGTATTTATTGTTTTAACCTTCATCTTATGGTCAGACTGTGTAAAATAAACGTGAGGTGGAAAAATGCTGGTGGTTAAATCTGGGAACATTCTGCCTTTAAGCTACCGTATGCATTTTACCATTAAACCTGTTGTAAATGTATTTCATTATTCTGGCTTTTAGACAAAGCAGCCACTGAATAATGGTCTCTGCATTATGCTCCATTTTATGTTCAACGTTTCTCAACATGTGATAGATGAAATAACCTTTTTATAATTTGCAACTTCCTTGCTAAGATAGAATCCAATCCTATATTCAAGCAGAAGAACTGCTATGAATTCTAACTTTGAACCTTTGAACATGAACAGCACCAACACTCATCATGAAATGTGCAGGGACTGTAGTCATTAGAAAGTCTATTTAGTGTTTATATTATCTAGCTTTGACTCAGCTTTCCTCAAAACAGGATTACAATCCCATTTCTAATATGTTAATATGATAGCTTTTGTCATGAGTAAAACAAGTAATCACATTTTAATAGTAGAAAGGAGTCCCTGCATCTTGTTAACATCTGGAGTTCAATCACATTTCTGGCTTAAAAGCTGCAGAATGCCTCAGCAGGACATAAATCGCACCGCTTGCTGAAGTTGCCATACATGGGTTCCAGATGGGAAGGGGAGAATTAACATTCACTTGTAACACATATGGGTGTCAGCAGCATAGAGTGAACCCTAATATAAAACTTGCTGAACAAATGCTTCAAAACCAACCCACCAAACTCTGCCCCCTTTCCATGCATTGGCAAAATGCGGGAAGTGTTTTTGGATTTTCTTTATAAATCTTGTTCCATGGTGCTGCTTATGCACCACTATCCTGTCCTTGACTGAGTTTTAAGAGCAGAAGCTCCTAAGTGAAATTTTCAGCTTTTTGTACAGCTGGAGTGACAAGAAAGAATCTAAATTATCTGCTTATTGGTCTTCCACACCTCTTATAAAATGATTGTCCTGTTTAGATAATTCCCCAGCGGGACTGCAATATTCTTTTGCTCAGTTTTGTGCATCTTGCTATGTCTAGAATCCTTCAATCTTCTGTCCTAAATATCATCCACCAGAGTTCATTCCATGCTTCCCAAGAGCTCCTAATATCCAGCTTTCTCCGTGATCCCATTGTTCTCTATTATGTGACCCTTAATTTTCATATCTAAGAATTTAAGGACATAGTTTGGAATATATGAACTTCTTTCCCAATAAATACTATATAAAATGTGGTGGCATAAGTGAAATGGTTATCATTTATGTGGTACACACATCAACATTTATGTAATCCATATCAGAACTCCAAGTTTTCACCCACTTCTGTATTACTGAGACTTGACTTTCAGCCTTACCTTGAAGAGTCCAATTTAAATTAAAAAAAGAAAACATTTTTGAAAAGCATATAAACCATGAAAAATGAAGAACATATAACAATAATAAAATAGCAAAATACAGTGAGTATAATATAAATTAGTAAAGATGAGGTCTAAAATATTATGGAGGTTACAGATCTTCAATGTTTCCCAGTCACCTAGAAAAATATCATGATCTATATGTCATATCAGGCAAGTCTGAATGTCAGTATTCAGCTTTTCAACTAAAAATATCTGGTTATCAGTATCTACTGATACAGCTCATTAATGAGTACAGCTCATTAATTGGAATTATGGACAATGATAAATTAGCTCAACACCAGGAATATAAATTCTTATACAGTTGAAATACGAAATCTAAAGGTAACATCCCTTCCCCCATTTGGGATATGGTTCAAATCCTTGTAATACATTGCAGTTCAAGAATAGTTTCCCGTTAGAATTGTATTCTATGTAACATTTACTTTTCAAATGGGAAATTATTTTAGAAACCAAAGCATAGTCCCGCAAATTGATTCTTCATTCTTCCAAGGAATGAATTGAATGTATAACAAGAAGTGTAAAACACCTTTGCTGCATATATGAACATATATGAACTAGCTCAGTATACTTGATAGAAATATATTATTTCATAAAAACCTTTAAAAATATATTTGGTTGCAAATGGAATTCAGTTTTCACAACTCATTTCATTCTGATATGAATAATTTTTCAAACATTTTCTACATTGTCACCAAATGTGAAAAAATTATTCCATTTGCTCACTGCACTTCCAATACTTTTTAGAAAAAGAATCAAACATTTTAGCAACCAAGACTGCAGTAATGTACCAATGATATAACATCTTGTACCAATTTTCTGTGAGTATAATATTCAGAGTAAATTCTTTCATTGAAAAGCTCATTGCTGTATCACTGTTACTCTATAAAATTCAGCATCCATTTAATCATGCAATTTTCGGCCACTTCCAACTAAGTCATATTTCACTAACAGTTTATAAATTAAACCCAATAAAATGGCATGTTGCAAGATTTTCTAATGCTGTCAAATCTATACATGTTTCTACAATTGTTTTTGTGCTGTACTACCATACTCAGGGGTGGGCTGTTGCGGGTTCACACTTTACACAGGTTCGGGTTATCCTCTACCTAAGGATCCGCCCAGTTTGGCGAACCTGAAAAGCCCAACCTTGGCTGGCCCCTCCTACCCCACCCAGCTTGTGAATAATTAAGACCTGCAATGTGAATGAATTATTGCCTTTCTCCTGAGTTTGGTGTATTCGCCTCATAAAAATAGATACCTAATAATAAAATGAAGGGGAAAATTATGGCTTACTATTTTTCTATATTTGTCCCAAATATTCAGTATATTACTCATTATTAAATGGTTTCTTACAAATTATTTATTTCTGTGTAAATCCAAAAAGATTTGCAAACCATAAGGAAGTCCTGTCCTTTCCATAGAAGTTACAGAACCATAAGGAAATATAATCATTTCTGGGTGCCATAATAAACTGTACTACTAGGATGATAGTACAGTTTAAAATTTGGAGCTGCTAGTCTTTCTTACTTCTTGAATCCTGCAAAAAATTGAATTTAATCCTTGTTTATTCTGGAATTATTTGAAAAAGAAAGTTGAATCTTGATAGGATGTTCAATAGGATGTTCAGCTTTATCACAAGACCTGATATGAATGTTGGTACCATTAAAACCATGCTCAACTCCACACCCATAACTAGTGGAAGCAGATGCCAACAATACCAATCTGGAATGAATTTATCTTAATCCGTCAGCCCATATTTCTAGACCAAATGTAGCTCAACTTCAAATTTACACTTACATTTTTTAGAATATCTCAAATAGAGATACAGTATAAGGTGAGAATTTGCCAGCTGCTCTTTCTACATGTAAATATGATATTTTGGATGCCCAAAATGTGCACGAATGACAGAAGATGAGTCTACTTCTCACATGCGATTTCTCCTTACTCACACAAAACAACTGGCATGCTTCCAGATAATAATAATAATAATAATAATAATAATAATAATAATAATAATAATAATAATAATAATAATAATAATAATAATTATTATTATTATTTTATTTTTCTATACCGCGTCCTCTCCCCAGGGGGACTCGGAGCGGTGCACAGGGAAAAAATTAAAACAACATAAAATATATACATAAATAAATACAGTAAAAACAGATTAAATCTAATTGTCCCTGCACTAAAATCCCCATATTTAAAATTAACATTCCCTAACCCCTGAGGTAGAGACTAACCTAGGCCGGCCAAGCAGAAAAAGTGAGTTTTTAATTTCTGACGGAAGGAGCGGAGGTCCGTAGTTGTTCTAATGTCGGGGGGAAGGTCGTTCCAGAGGGCTGGGCCCCTCCTATTGATTGATTTTCTTATAGCACCAGGTCTATGTGGGAGAAACTGAAGAATAGAAAGCTCTATTCTTATTTTACTCAACAGAATGTGAGAAAAGAATTATGTCAAAGGTTAGGATTGAAAATCTGTCTCTCTGCTCAGGAACTCTTGAACAATTAAACAGAAAGGGACCAAATTGGGTATACGAAAGACTAGCTAACAAAATAGAGATCAAGTTTGGAAAACAAGTTAAATCAGAGAAAACTTGTTAAAAAAATTCCCAAATACATCCATTTGTGAGGGGGAACATTGGCAACTGTTCTGTTCTAAGTCCCCTCCCTCCCAGAAGGGGAAATATGCAACTGTGTCTTCTAATGCACATACTCATTACATAAGTATAACAGACAAGAAGAACAGAAGTAAAACCAAGTATGTGTATGTGTATACAGTACATACAAGTATTTTTTATAAAGAAGAAAAATATATAGATTTATCTTATGGCCCAGCTAGAAAAAGGATATAAAGAGTTCTATCCTTACTATGCTTATATACAGAAAATTCTCATTCCATCTCATACTTAGTATTTAAATGGGATAGAATATGGTTGCCCTGAGAGCTGCATGCTGGCTTTTTTCCTAGCTGGTTATTCTCCATCTTACCATTTATTATTTTTCCAACCAAGAATGCCAGTGGAAAGGGAATAAAGAAATCTCTTCTTAATTGGAAACAGCAAGCTTATATATTTTTTCAGTTGTCTATTTTTGGTACTTGTAAAATTAAAGTTAAATAGCTGTAATGTAGCAATTTCCAAATTCCCACAACTATATCCATTAGTAAAGGAATATATCCCAGATTGAGAGGGAGGGCACATTTAATTATTAATATACCAAGATTTACAGCAAAGTATTTTCAACTTTATAGGATACGCCTAGCAAGGACCGCTGCCTGTGTTTAATCAGCAAAATTTTCACAATAGCTTTTTCTCTCCCCCCCCCCCCCCGCCCCCAAATAAATAAAATTCTGAGCTGACTTGGAGGATTTATTCCTTTTCAAATGTTCCATGAGTTGGAATTTGGAACGAGGCAGCCACCAGAGAAATCAGGTGCTGGTAGAAAAATAAAATTCGAATCCAACAATTTCGTCATAGAATATCACAGAAATTATGGAAGAGAATCTTACAGTTCTTGTCCAGTCATCTGCTTTGGTCAACCTGTCTAAAAATACAGATGTTCTTGAAGTCAGCTTGATTCCCAGTGACCATATCCATACAATTTACTTGGTAGTAGCATAGATGTGGTTTCCCTGGAAGTACTTTCTTCCGAGGTGGTTCTTCAGTATCCCAGTCTAGCCTCAGCCTTGGAATTCCAAGATGCTTTCCTCCTTACCTGCTACATCCCAGTATTAACCAGCAGTGATCCTTTGTAACTTTTGAGCTCAATCAGAGTTGAGTAGGTGCTGCCACCTGCTGAGAGCTGTAGAACACATATCAACTGTTGTTTGAAAGCCAGTATGATATAGTGGCTAGGTTTTAGAGTGACCTGGACAGATCTAAGTTCAATGTACCCTCAACCATAGAAGCCCATTGAGTTACTTTGGACTAACCATTTGCTCTCTGACCCACCTATTTCATAAATAGTTGTGGCAAAAAGTGAAGAAGGGAGGAGTAAATATGTCATCTTGATATCCTGGAGAAAAGGCAGAATATAATCTATATAAATAAAAATGTAAAATAGTTTGTACGAATCCACTAATCTCAAAAAGTACTGGACCAATTTGCCTCAAATTTTGACACAACGCAGCCAAGGACTTCCAATAATAGAATACCTACTCATTTTGTGCCTAGCACATGTGTGTCATGTGCAAGGTACACACATGTAAAATGTACCCACTGATCAGGTTCTCACCTCCCTGTAGCCCCGCCCACCAGGCATTTCCAACAGTCATTTCCTCAAGAACACTGTACAGAGGCCTAAAAGGGCCAAAAGAAGGCACTGAGATAGCAAATTCCCAGGTGGCCCTTAGAGAGAGAGAGACAGAGAAATACAGTTTAATAAAAGAAGGACTAGGGGAGACAGGATAGCAGCCTTCCAATATCTCAGGGGTTGCCACAAAGAAGAGGAAGTCAAGCTATTTTCCAAAGCACCTGAGGGCAGAACAAGAAACAATGCGTGGAAACTAATCAAGGAGAGAAGCAACTTAGAACTGAGGAGAAATTTCCTGACAGTTAGAACAATTAACCAGTGGAACAGCTTGCCTCCAGAAGTTGTGAATGCCCCCAACACTGCAAGTCTTCAAGAAGATGTTGGATAGCCATTTGTCTGAAATGGTATAGGGCTTCCTGCCTAGGCAGGGAGTTGGACTAGATGACTTTCAAGGTCCCTTCCAACTCTGCTATTGTATTATTGTATTACAGTAGGTAGGTAGATAGGGGAATAGAGAGAGAGGGAGAAATGCAGTTTAATAAAAGAGAGACTAGGGGAAACAGGATAGCAGCCTTCCAATATCTCAGGGGTTGCCACAAAGAAGAGGGAGTCAAACTATTCTCCAAAGCACCTGAGGGCAGAACAAGAAGCAATGGGTGGAAATTAATCAAGGAGAGAAGCAACTTAGAACTGAGGAGAAATTTCCTGACAGAACAATTAACCAGTGGAACAGCTTGCCTCCAGAGTTGTGAATGCCCCTACACTGCAAGTCTTCAAGGTGTTGGATAGCCATTTGTCTGAAATGGTATAGGGCTTCCTGCCTAGGCAGGGAGTTGGACTAGATGACCTCCAATGTCCCTTTCAACTCTGCTATTGTATTATAGTAGGTAGGTAGATAGTGGAACAGATAGAGAGGGAGTAATACAGTAGGTAGGTAGGTAGGTACATAGATAGAGGGATAGATAGGGAGAAATACGGTAGGTAGGTAGGGGGATAGATAGACAGACAGTAGGTAGGTAGGTAGGTAGGTAGGTAGGGTGATAGATAGGGAGAAACACAATAGGTAGGTAGGTAGAGGGAGAAAGGAAGAAATACAGTAGGTAGCTAGGTAGGTAGGGGGATAGAGAGGGAGAAATACAGTAGGTAGGCAAGTAGAGGGATAGACAGAGAGGGAGAAATACAGTAGGTAGGTTAGGTAGGTAGGTAGGGGGATAGGTAGGGTAGGTAGGTTAGGTAGGTAGGTAGGGGGATAGATAGATAGGGAGAAATACAGTAGGTAGGTAGGTAGGTAGGTAGGTAGGTAGGTAGGTAGGGGGATAGAGAGGGAGAAATACAGTAGGTAGGTAGGTAGATAGGGGGATAGATAGAGAGGGAGAAATACAGTAGGTAGGTAGGTAGATAGGGGGATAGATAGAGAGGGAGAAATACGGTAGGTAGGTAAGTAGAGGGATAGACAGAGAAGGAGAAATACAGTAGCAGGTAGGTAGAGGGATAGATAGAGAGGGAGAAATACGGTAGATAGGTAGGTAGGGGGATAGAGAGGGAGCGAGAAATACAGTAGGTAGGTAGGTAGAGGGATAGTGAGAAACACAATAGGTAGGTAGGTAGATAGAGGGAGAAAGGAAGAAATACAGTAGATAGGTAGGTAGAGGGATAGATAGAGGGAGAAATACGGTAGGTAGGTAGGTAGAGGGATAGATAGAGAGGGAGAAATACGGTAGGTAGGTAGGTAGAGGGATAGATAGAGAGGGGTCCTTCGTGGAGAAGGGCGGGATATAAATGTGATTAAAATAAAATAAATAAATAAATAAATAAATAGAGAGGGAGAAATACAGTAGGTAGGTAGGTTGGGGGTTATACGGTGGTTGTGTGTATGTGTGCAGATGTAGATCTACACACCGATTGGTTGGCCATTTAACCAAACTGGGCCACAGCAACGCGTGGCCGGGTATAGCTAGTGTAAAATAAAATAACCAAAGACTTTTTTCCATCAAGGAATTAAAAGTTTTTGGCTAAAGAAACAAGTACCAGGGCCTTGAAACTCAATGATAGCTATAATCATCTTTTCCTGTACCAGCTAATGGACTGTCAGTTGACAGATGGAATTATGTGAAAATACCGTAAGATGGATGAGTTCTTGTCCCCAATGGATGTTTGCTCTCTTAGTTTTGGGGCATTCTCTGCATCACACCCAACATAATTTCTATATCTGAGCCTGTAGTTTGAAATGAACCATATCCTGTAGGTTGGCAATGGCAATGGGGTAGCCATATATATCATATCTCTCACCATATTACAGATCTCTTATATTACAGATCTCTCTCTCTCTCTCTCTTTCTGTGTGTATGTATGTGTTGCAAATGACAATAATGCCCACACATGTACATATAGTATAATGTTCTTAAAATGGCTAAATTCTTGAAAATCTTGTGAAATATTGAGCAGGATCTGCAAAGCCTCATTTGATCTCAAGCCTTGAGTTGATCAGATCTGACAAGCAACGTTATAATATTTCAGTTATTTTAATTTATTCCTCCTCTCCTCATTTGTATCATTGTACAAGTTTGTATAATGGCACTTGGAAGTTTGTTGATCTATGCAAACTAGTGAAAAAAATATTTTGCAGGTATCATTGTAGTACTAATGTTAGTCAATCCAAAAGTATCTCATTTCAACTTCACACCAACCTCTTTATATTGGAAGGGAATTTAAGAGTGTTCACAGCTTAGAGTGACAGCTTAGAATGACAGACATCTGGTATCCTTTTGGTAAAATATAGAATCTTGAGTCTAAGGCAATCCTGATGATTGTCCCCAAGTTCAGAGAATTGTAGATTTAATTTAAAAAAATGTAAGCATACCTCTTCTGAAGAAACTTGGGACATGACTAATTGTTTAGAAACTAAAAGAAGTCTAAGGAAAAGTTGATGTTCACAAAATAAAAATCGCATACAATTTTGTTTCCTCTCTGATCCTTAGCACATGTCACTCCTTCTCTTGGCCCTTCTTTTTCAATCAGTAAAAGAAACTTACAGTAAAAGAAAGCCCAGAGGTCCAAAGCAAAAAGGACAGCCATGCTTCAGATGAAAATCGGAACACTACTTACCACAATATTTCTTTTGTGAGACTGTCCTTCCAGACCTGCCTTTAAAGAATGTAGATTTTAATGAATTGCTGCACATATTTTCAGAGACAGATCCAAGCAATGAATATGCTTGCTCAAAAAATGAATTACTTTATAGAACCTCCTCCTCCTCCTCTACTTTCTCTCAGCCACCCAGATGTGGTTACCTTGTAGCCAAGAAAGTCTGCTCTTTATTTCTTAACACAGCTAGATCTTATCAGGTTTTTTAATCTCTCATTCCAGATTGGATCTCCACAGAAAGGCAAGCCACGTGGCAGTAATTGTGCTAAGAAAACAAACTAATCTCTTTAGAGAGAGAGAGAGAGAAAGTTTCTTAACAGGCAATTGTTGAGCAATTGGCACTGAGGAAACAAATCTATATAGGTGCAGGAAAAGGAAATGGAAAGGCGGCATCACAATGGAAAGATACTAATTTTTAAAGTATGAAAGTGTAACTCAAGAAGTTATACAACAAGAAGAATAAAGACGTGAAAGTAATTCTGTGAATTCTGCAGCCAACTGCAATGGATAATTCACTGATATGGAATATAAATTTGTTAGAATCATAGCACTCAACTTTATTTTCCCCTAAATCCATGATGGCGAACCTATTGCATGCGTGCTGGAAGTGGCACGCAGAGCCATTTCTCCGGGTACACCAACCGTTGCCTGTTGCCCTTCCAGATTCCAGTGTGCACATGTGCACTGGCAAGCTGATCTTTGCGTGTGCATGCATGCCAGAAATCAGAAGACCAGGTAACTGGTGTGCATACACAACCCAGAAACTGGAAACTCAGCTTCCCGGTGCGCACCAGGGAGCTGCTCTTCCAGTTTCCAGTGCTTCCCCATCGCACATACTCCCATTTTGGCACTCGGTGCCAAAAGAATTCGCCAACACTGCCCTAGATTATGATTCCTTAGAGTGATGCTATAGGAGATTTACAATCTGTTTGATAAGGGATTGGGGGCTTGGTTTACTTTAATTTTTAAAAGATGAAAACAGAAGTGGAATGATGGCCCATCAACTTAGGAGAAAAGCTGCCATATTTGCAAGATCTTGTGGAATCGTTTCCTTTGCTGGAAATAAAGTTCTGGTGAAGTTTGGAAGGATATATACATACGGCCTTTTTCTTCAGCCATGATTCAAGAATTTGTTTTGGTTTCCACTGGGATAGCCAAGATTTTTCAACAGCCAGTACTGGCACCAAAAGAACTGATTTCCACGTATGCCTGTAGAATTGCAATCATAAAATTTCCAGCAGTTTTTTAACTTTAATAGCTCATGCTATTATATGAAACCTAGGGACAATCATATATATTTACAGAAGAAAAATGTCTGCTGTGATTATTAACAAATGCAGACCTATTTGGAAAAAGCTGTTAGAGAAGAAAAAATATTATCCACCAAATCTATATTCTTCCATCTCTGAAGTATGAACTTCAAATCCAGTATTGTTGGATTAGATCCAAATAAAACATCACCACTGCTTGAATGATGATCACATTAAGCTCCTCCATTCATTTTCAAGAAGTGAAATGAATAATGCAGTGATTATTCACCAGAAATTCTTCTTTTGCTTGCTGTTTATATTTTCCTAGAACTTCTGGAAAACTCCTTTTGAAATGGTATTGTGAAAAACAAGGAAATTGCAGTTTCCTTATAGTTAATTAACAAATCTATTTTATAACAAGAAGCACCTAACTATGCTGTGTGTTATAACAAGTATGCTGTTTTTTGTTGTAATGAATTTTGTAAAAATTTTGTAAAACGGTTTCTACTATAATGGCTATTTTTATAAGCACACAACTTGAAAACTTCAGTGTTCAGGCGTGGCCTCCACTCAGTGATTGTTAAGGAAAAAATGTCTGATTCCTTCAGTCCCTTTTGAGTTATGAGAAAATAAAGACAAAAGAAATTCTTCTGCATAACGATACCACAAGCACTCAGAATTTAGAAGCAAAGTTTCCTGTCTTTGCTAGTCTGAAACATGACCCAGCTGTATTCTTTAGGGAAGCTACCCCTAGGGCTAGCTCTATTTATCACTTGTCTTGCACATTATGATAATTGTCTGCACTGAGTTTAGGTAAACCTTTTATTCTTCTCATTTTAGTATGACTGGCTGGAGATCACATATAACCCACAGCAGGCATGGGAAGTTTTCCAAACTGAGTCCAGTTCAGATCTCAGTGGAGCTATGCTAGAAATGTGCAAGTTAATGTTTGTGATATTCTCAGGCTCGCAGTTAGATATTTGTCCAGTTGCTCAGAATTTTTATTAAATGACCAAGCATGATAGGATACTACAACCTTGAACTTTGTGGCTAGTATAGTCAGCTTACCATCAAATATTTGGAATTTGGCCATTATTCACCCCAACTTTTTCTTTCAGAAAGCTTCAGTACAATAATAGGATTTCCTGTAAAGTCTATCTCTTATATTCTCTCATTTCACTGGAGTTTTTTGTAGTAAAAATTTAAATTTCTAAATTTCAATTAAATTTTGCAAAAAACTGAATTTCTAACCAAGGATGTAAAGCTGGAGCAGGCTGCCTTAAAAGTCTAGTTAAAAACTACAGTCAAAGTTTTGACATGCTGTTGAGTGCTTATCTTTCAAAGAAGTTGTTGCAATGGATTTCTTGCATTAAGAAACTTTGCCTGCATTATCTTTAGATCCCATCCAACTCAAAGTTTCAAGGTAGGCCAAATCAGGAAACAGACATTGCAAGGATTACAGAAATCTTTCTTTATTGTCATAGGACATAGTAATTAAATCTTGAAAACCTACCAGAGTTTCCATCTGCCCCCTCTTATACCACACAGAATCAAGGTACGTTTATTTTGAATTTTTCACGCTCCTTTTTTTCCTAGGTCTAAATTATCATTTGTGTGTATGCACCTATGAATTAATTTTTGAATCCTGGTGGCTAGACAAATCCCTGTATTTCTTTTGGGAATGATTTTGGAAGTAATTTTCCTTTGCCCCTTCTTAGAGTTGAGATAGTACTGTATGACTGGCCCAAGGTCACCCAACAGGCTTTAAATCTCAGCTGGGACTAGAATTCACTGTCTCCCAGTTTCTAGTCTGGTGCCTTAATCCTTACTATTCCAGGCCAACACTTTTTATCATTTAGTTTCTATTTTATCATCTTAAAATATTCTGATAACAGTTTTCATATCTTTGGACAATATTGTTCTACACAGATTAATCTGTTATCCTCAGATTCAACTTTTTCAACCAGCTGGCTTAAACTAAAACACACATGTAATGAAATTTTATATTGGAGAATATAAGGGTAAACATAGATGATATCTGGCTGTAAGACTGTGGTGCAAGAGAGAGAAGATCCCTGATTCAAAGGAACACAAATATAAAAAAAGTTTATCCCTATGTTTTTCTTTACATACATGTACATTTGTGGAATCATAGCAGCATTTTAGAAATAAGGAGGAATTTACTTTACTTTATTGTCATTGTACATATATACACAGTTTACACATACAACAAAATTCACGTTAACACCCAGAGACCAGGCCCAACACACATAACAATCCCCAAACACACCCCACCCACCAAAAAAATCCTCGCCCCTAAACCACCCAAACATCCACACAACAGATCAAGTAGTACTGTCCAATAGCTCAATGATGGTGACCCTTTAGTGCATTGTTGAGTGCAATTATAGCTCTGGGATAAAAGCTATTCAGAAGACGTGTGGTCCTAGTTTTTATTGTTCTGTATCTTCTGCCAGAAGGCAACAGTCTAAAAAGATTGTAAACAGGATGGGAAGAGTCTCCCATGGGAATTTCCACGAAGATTAATCAATGGAACAGCTTGCCTCCCAGAATTGTGGGTGCTCCATTGCTGGAGGTTTTCAAGACAGATTGGACAATCATTTGTCTGGGATGATATAAGGATCTTAGGCAGGAGGCTGGAATAGACCTCCAAAGCCCCTTCCAGCCCTATGATTCTACTTAAGGACCACGCACAGGTTTGCATGATACATCAAGGGCTGCACTCAGAAACTAGTGGGGCCACTTAGGAATTAGTAAAAGGGTGACAAGGGTACCCTAAACCTCTGAAGCTATTTAAGGAATCCATTTGGCCCCTAAAGCCTTCACACAAATCCTGTAATGCAAAAAGGTTAGCTTACCATTTGAAAAGAAGTCATAGGAGATACTAAAAAGACACTGGAGAAATGCATGGATTCCTTGAGCCACACATTTTGCATCCTGGCTCTGCAGCAACAGTAATGATTTGCAACCCATTTCAATTTGGGGCCCAATGGATGTAGAGCACATGAAATGCTAAGACAGTTGTTAAATTCAGGCCTTGAATTACCATCCGTAGCCAATACTACCTGATTGAAGTTTTTGGATGTAATTCAAAGTCAACATCTTACAGTGTTGCAATGCATCATTCATGTGCTTGAAGCTACATTATTCTCAAATGACTGAATTATAAGTCAGCCATTCCCTTCCATTTGGGTCAGGTCTCTCAAATTGTTGCTCATGGCCAAGAAGCTTTGAGAAGGGCTTGATAGAACCGATGTCAGAATTTGTTCTGATTCTGCCAGGAGAAATGGATTGTTTGAGGGGAGGGAGGGGGGGGGAGATGCCCAGATTGTTACTTGGCAGGGCTCTGACTTGATGTGTGTAGGCCTCATGGCATGTGCACATAAAACTGGATTTCTGTCACAAAACACACCTGCTCTGGGCAAGCCAGCTTGAGTGAGTTCTGACAAGACTCCAGCTTTGTGTGTAGAAGGCTAATGACTTACTGAAACAATCCTGCTCTGTTTAGACCAGTGGTTCTCAGTTATTTTCTGTCAGGCCTCCCCTAGGAAGAAGAAAACATTTCGCGCCCCCCCAGCCCTGGAAAGTGCCCCCCCCAGCCCCGGAAAGCGCCCCCCCCCAGCCCCGGGGCTGCCCCCTCCCTTCTTTCCCTCGCCTCCTTCCGAGCCAAGGATATTTATTCTCCTTGGTGCCGCCGTTGCCTTCTCCGCATGGCCTGAGCGCCTGTTCCTTACTGCGATGGTCTCAGCAGCTCCCAGCGCTCCCAACGCAGCCAGTCGAAAGCCGGGAGGGAGGCCGCTTTTCCACGCCGTGGAAGGGGGTCGCCTCCCTCCCGGCTTTCGACTGGCCGCGTCCAGGCGGGCAGCGGGCAAGAGCCGTGAGCAGGCAAGTCGGGCGGCGCACTGGGAGCTGCTGAGCCGGGCGTGGGCGCGCTGGGAGCTACTAAGCCGGGCGGCGCGCTGGGAGCTGCTAAGGAACAGGCGCTCGGGCCATGCGGAGAATGCAACGGTGGTATCGGTCTTTCCGGGTGTGCGGCTCCGCGCCCCCCCTTACGGAGCCTCGCACCCCCCTAGGGGGGCCCGCCCCACTATTTGAGAAACGCTGGTTTAGACAAATGATGGCCTGTTTGACCAAACAGAATGTTATGGCTTATGTATCCTAAACTCATTCTCTGACAGAATGCACTCCTGTTCTGTTGGGCAAGTTGATAGCAAAGTCAAAGTTTTCTACAATTGCTTCTATAAAGAGCAAATATGGATTAAAAATAAATGTGGAATAAATGCCACAAATGCCCCCCAAAAGCCAGTTTTTATGAATTATGTAGATCCCATTAAAATATGGTTTTAAACATGTTTTATTTATTTCCAATGAAAAAGTTTTATTTTGTAAAGTTGCAAGTTTCTATAATTTTTCTAGTATCATAAAATGTAGCAATCTATCATATACAGATTAAAATATAATTTTAAAGTAATATAGTATATTTATATCTTGTCCACTCATATTTCCAATAAAATAATTAATTAATGCCTGGTGAATTGCTCCTATCCACATGCTTGCTAACATTGTCCTGAATGTTCAAAAACTATTTTCTCTCTCTTTTTCTTTCTTCTGATTAATGACTGCAATAAAGTTAATAAAAAGTATTCCATAATGCTTTGCACTAATTAGCCTAAAGTAGATCTTGAATTAACTCTTCTTGCTTTTGTTTTCCTACCCGTCTTTCTCAAGATTAGTATTGCTATTGCTTTCTCCATCTTTTTCTTCTTTTTCTTTTTTTACTTTATATATGTATGCCTTTTTCTTCTTTTACTATATATATGTAGGTCTTTGGTTGTTCGGGTTTTCTCCCGCGTAGAATTGGAAGTATCTTCACGACGTTTCGATGAAGTCTCATTCATCATCTTCAGGTTGGTGCTTCCGGCTTGGTGCTTCCAGGAGCAATGTGAGATCTCAGCCGGTTCCTCTTTTTAACTGCCAGTGGGGGTGTGACCTGATTGGGTGGGAGCTTGGCTGCATTCTGATTGGGTGGAGGTGTGTTCTGATTGATAGGGAGCTTGGCTGTGCTCTGATTGGATGGGAGTTTGGCTGTGCTCTGATTGGATGGGGGCGTGTTCTGTTTGGGTGGGGGCCTGCTTGTGCTTGTGTTAGTCTGAGTTGCAGAGGGATTTGAGCTAGTGAGCTGCATTACTGTTGTTTGGCTTCGTGTTTGTGGTTGTGCCACATCTCCGTGGTGGGCATCAGTTTGCTTTATGGAGGGGTTTAAAGTGGCTAATAATGCAGCTGTGGTCTGGCTTCTGGTTTGTGGTCGGGCTTCTGGTTTGTGGTCATCATCGGTGTGGGTTTGGGCTTGCTTTTTGCATGGATGTGTGATAGTGACATCCTGTGTGGTTTTCATGAGTGTGGGTCTGGTATCATTCTTTGTGTTAGGGACTCGTTTGTCAGTGAGGGCGGGTTTCCAAATGGCTGGTAGGTGGGAGGTATCATCTCGTTTATTCATGCTATGTGGCCGTTTTTCTATCTCAATAGCTTCTCTGATTATTCTGTTGTTAAAGTGTTCAATTTTGGCAATAGTTCTGGTCTTTTTAAAGTCTATATCATGTCCTGTGGCTTTGAGGTGTTGGACCAGGGAAGAAGTTGGTTCCTCCTTTCTGACTGAGTTTTTGTTTTCTTCAGTGCGTGCCTTTATTCTTCTGTTGGTTTGTCCGATGTATGTGGTGGGGCAGGTGGTGCATGGGATTTCATATACTCCTTGATTTTCTAACTCTATTTTGTCTTTGGGGTTTCTTAGGATGGTGGATATTTTTCGGTTTGTGTAGAATGCTGTCTTGATGTTGTGTTTGTGGAGGATCTTGCTGATTTTGTCTGTGGTGCCTTTTATGTATGGGAGGAGGGCTTTGCCGTTTTCTTGTTCACTGTCTTGGATTTTAGTGGGGTTTTCTTTTTGGATTACCATATTTGCCGGCATATAAGATGACTTTTTGCCCTGAAAAACATGCCTCCAAGTGGGGGGGGTCGTCTTATACGCCGGGTGCACTTCAGACCAGCGGTGTAAACTTGCGTTGTAATTGCACGCGCCTATCTTTTGCGCGGCGTGGAAAAGCGGCAAGTCTCTGCGCAGCTGCGGATGGTTTCCTCCTTCCCCTCTGTCTCTGTCCCCTCTGTGTGTCTGTCAGACTCTGATTCCCTCCCTCCGTCTCTCTCTCGCTCTGGGCCTCTCTCTCTCTCTGTCACTGTCTCGCGCGCTCTGTGGTGACGGCGAGGCCTTCCGCAGGGGCAGGGGCTGTTCCCTTCACGTTCCTCGTCTCCCTGGATGCCGTCCGGAGCCCTCCGCAGCCGCGCGGAGACTTTCCGCTTTTCCACGCCGTGCAAAAGATAGGCGCGCGCATGCCCCGCCCAATTACAATCTTGGAGAGTTCGTAGCGGCGTGGAAAAGCGGAAAGTCTGCGCGGCTGCTGATGGTTCCAGGCGGCATCCGGGGAGACGAGGAACGTGAAGGGGACACCCCTCCCCCAGCGGAAGGTTCTCGCCGTCACTACAGAGTGCGCGAGACAGTGACAGAGAGAGAGAGAGGCACAGAGCAAGAGAGAGACGGAGGGAGGGAATCAGAGTCTGACAGATACAAAGAGAGAGAGAGACAGAGGGGAAGGAGGGAGGGAGAAACAGAGAGAGACAGGGAGGGAGGGAAGGAGACAAAGAGCCACAGTGAAAATAAAAAGAAAATTACTTTAATCATAATCTATGGGCTTTGTTAAGGTGCTCATGTACCTTTGTAAAGTGGAAGACAGCAGAATGTTGGGTTGATATGGCTCCTCACAGCTTCACTTCAAACCCAAAGTCCAAGAGACCTAGCAACTTGTTAAAATCCTACACTGGACCCTGATAATGCAATGTTTGGGAGGGTCAAGGCTGGATGTGTCCTAGACCACTTGACCTTCAGAGGAGCAGCAGCAGACCATCTGTAATACTATGTATCATTGGAAGAGGCACGAGGAACAATTTTATCCTTTTCTTTTGGTGTTTTTAACAAGATTTAAAAATTGAAATGAGAGTGAAAGGTCTCAAAAGCAATCCAAAATCTGTCAAAGTGGGCCAAAGTTAGGCTGCAGCAATGTGATAATTTTATGTCAGATTTTAAAAGTATGCCATGGGGGAGTTGCAAAAGGAACACTCGGGTATCTATCCCTGCCATAAAATAAATGCATCTACTTTATCTGAATGTTTCTGATAGGAAAGAAATGATTTATATCAGTTAATCCAATTTATATTTCTAAAATATAAAGTGTTGAAGCTTGAATAATGAGGGAGTTCGACTCAGGTTAGTTTAAAACAATAGGGGGTAGTCTTATACGGCGAGTATATAACAAACTCTATATTTTGAGTGGAAATGATGGGGGGGGTCGTCTTATACGCCCAGTCGTCTTATACGCCGGCAATACGGTAGGTTAGTGATCTTGTTAAAAAGAGGAACTGGCTGAGATCTCACATTGCTCCTGGAAGCACCAAGCCGGAAGCACCAACCTGAAGATGATGAATGAGACTTCATCGAATCGTCGTGAAGATACTTCCAATTCTACGCGGGAGAAAACCCGAACAACCAAAGACCTACATACAAACACCAGCGAAAACCTCAGAAAACACACACATATATATTTGGTACTCAGATGACTTACTCTTTGGAGACAAATACTGTGGGGATAAGACACCCCTAACACCCCTTAGGATATTTGTTCTGTTAAGATACAGCCTGTTGTGCTGTACTGGATTCTACTGTACAGTTCAGTACTGAATTCTACTGTACAGTGCAGTGGAGTTGCCATGGTAATGGCTTCACAGTACTCCACAAGGGGGCTCCCTCTGGTAAGGGGGAAAATCCAACATTAGAAATTACGTTTGGTCTGGACATTTCCCCCCTATAAATAAATACCCGAGCAACGCCAGGTTATCGGCTAGTCACCTATATAATAGGCTTAATTACAATTGCCTAGTATGGGGAGAAAGTATACGGGACCACATTTTGCATGTTTTCATTAGAAGATGAGCAAATTTCAATTGTCAAATGGATTTGTTAGTTTTCAATTTGTCATAAAATGCTGGAACTTCATCTTGTTGTCTCTAATAGTTCTTCAATTGCTTTCTTGAAGTTTCAGTTGTGGTGTAGTTCTAACAAAGATCAGCGAATGGTAACTTCCATTACCTGTGCTTTCTATCATTTATCATTTATCCTTTTCATTTCTATGTTATTGAACACTCCAGGAATCTAGAAGATAGTTTGCTGCTTCATTTAAAAATGTTCTTAGTACTATATTTATTTATTTTATTAAATTTATATCCCGCCCTTCTCCACAGACGACCCAGGGCGGTCGTATATTATGAAAAACCCTATGTATGTTTCTGAGTATGTGTGTAACACATATATACATATGCATATACATGTATATATACATGCTATTAACATGCTATTAATATGTATATGTTCTTTTGCAGTAATGATTCAGACAGATAGATAGGTAAACAGAGTTGGAAGGGACCTTGCAGGTCATCTAGTCCAACCCCGTCCAAGCAGAAGACCCTACATCTGCCTCTACCTAAGATTGAACTCACAACCTCCTGACTGGGAGGCGAGAGCTCCACCTCTAGGCTACTGTTTGAAGGAAGCCTGCTTACTTTTTATTGCTTCTTTGGTGGTTGCTGATATCAATCGTATACATTTTATTTAAACTTCTGTTACTGTAATTTTAAATAACTTCAAAAGAGAGTATTCAAAAGGATGGAAACCTCAATTTGTTTCTGCTACAGTATAGGGTTTGTTTCCTATTTGTTATATAATGTAGCGTGCCAATGTAACATTTCCAGAGAAATTATTACTAAAAAATGGCGGACCTGGATTCATTCAGACAAGATAAAAGAAAAGAAAATGAAAAATTACTCCTAAATATAGAGTTCAAGCAACTGCATTTGAGCACAAAAGTTAAAGCTCTGGGTACAAAATTAAGAAAATGTACTATATATTCTGATGCACAAAATAATTCTCCTTACGAGGTTTAAAAAAATGGTAGAAAAAATTCTTGGTCACCTTGTAAAAATTAGAACTGCAATTTGCCATCTACTTCCCCTCCTGAATTTTGGCCCCCAAAGAAAAACCAACTCGAGTTAGATCTTGTCCCAGCTGGTTACATTCTTGCTTTGGGGGATCCTTTGTAGAGCCATCCAGATTTGTTCCTATAAGTAATTGTGTCGGAATTATTTCTAATTGCTAAACTCTCATCTTTTGCTTTAAGTGTGAAGTTTCAAGAGAAGTTACAAATGCCATGAATAAATACCCTCAGTTTGTTAACTACATCCAATTTGTTCTGTTTTCTAATGATTTATTTTATTTATATTATTATAACATTTAAAAATGTATCACAAATATGTTATTATTGTTGTTGCTGCTGCTGCTTTATTTTATCTGTATTTTATAGTTGAGAATTGTTCTGATGGATCATTTATACTTGATGGAAATAATAATCAATGATTTAAATGATCAATCATAATTCATCATTTGAAGGTTGTTGTTTTTAAATGTGTGTTGCTAAATTGTCAGCTTCAGATTTTTTTTTTAATTAAAAGTCCTGTCTTGCCATTTTTCTTGAAAAAATGGTTGAGAGGCTATCTCTTTAAAGTTTTCTTTCCAATCCCACTTTGACTCCCCTTTGCAGTGTCTTTCTAAATCATCTTTAAAAGTTCTGGCATTAAACTAGAATGAGAAAACAAGCAACAACCGAGTCAAAGAAATCAAGGACATTTATGTCTATAGTTAGGAATTCTTAATTTTGTGGTCTTCCTTTGAGAAGAAAAACAGAGGCCTGGCATCAGGCACCTACTTCTTTTCCTTTTCAGATGCATTTTCCCAACTGTACATTCTCTGCACAAGCTCCTTTTGTTCACAGCCGTGAGCTGAATCTCCATGTTACAGCAGTTGCCCAGATGTTCCCTATCAAACTCAAACTTATGCCAGCAAACTTTGGCACACATGAAAGTACACTGAGTAATGGGCCTCCACAAATACTGTTTTCCTCCTCTGATTTCTGCAAGCATTTTAAAATGCTAATGAGTTCCACTCAGCTGCAAGCTGAAAGAGACTGCAGGGCAGAGCTATGAGAGTGTCCAGCAAATTAACAGTTAAGGTCTAAGAGGCGCCTTGATGCTGTGGTGCCCTGAGGGTCTTGTCTGGAGTTTTCTAACCTTGAACCACTGTCACTAGCTTTCCTGCTAATAGCTTTCCAGCGACTGAGCTAAAGCTGGAGAATTTTGATTTCCAGACTGAAACTGTAGTCACTCTGTAGTTAAAACTCCATTTTCCCTCTCTTAGACGGCAAAGAATGATATTGGCAGGGCTCATGGCAAGATATTCCTAAGCAGGGCCACAATTATGTAACAGAACATTCACATTCTGACATTAAAGGACAACATTGGTTGGCAGTCAACTTAAGAGAATGACAGTTGGTCTTACCTGAATTGTGATTTTAGGAGTGTTGCAGGATGGTCCAGTAATGGGTTTTGTCATGTCCAATTGGCCTTGAGACTGGGTTGAAGTTGAAGCCATGCCTCTGTGCTCCTCACTTCCACTTCCAGTTTCAACGATGTATGCGCTCCCAAGATCCTGAAAACAAGTCACAAAGGAGACTCCTCCACCCTCCACAACTATCGGCAATTCTAACTGGGCGGGAACTGGATCATCCTGCAATACTCCTAAAATTACAGTTCAGGTAAGACCAACTGTCATTTTCCGGAGTGAGTTGCAGGATGGTCCAGTAATGGGACATACCCAAGCTACCGTCCCATGGGGTGGGAACTCACTGCTTCACAAGGACCCATTATAGAACCCTGCAGCCGAAGGACGCATTTGCCGTAGCGAAAGCATCCAACCTATAATGCTGTATAAACGGTGACGGGGAGGCCCAGGTTGCTGCCCTGCAGATGTCACCTATTGGCCCCTGTGCAGCCCAAGCCGCTGACATGGCGCGCTTCTTGTGAAGTGTGCCATGACTCCGTCTGGCACCAGCAAATTCTTTGCTTCATACGCTAGGGCGATCACCTGCCTAATCTATCTGCTACTGGTAGAGGCTTCCCTCTAGGGAAGAACCCTCTTCCCTAACGTGGAAGGTTGGAATGAGATAAATAGTGCTTCACTTCATATTTAAGAAAAAAATATACTGAAACAGAAGCATAGCTTGATGTACATATCCATTCCCAAGATTTAAGAGTTTCCATGCTTGTCATCTGAAAGGTCTCATCACTGGGTATGCAATAAACTCATGTCTTTGATCTTGAAAGAGTCCTTCCATTTATAAACACAGTGAATGGAATTAGGTAACACTTCACACATGGTCTGATATAAATGTTTACAATAACTGGGGATGTGATTGATACCTGTGGATCAAATATACCAGAGGAATTTTTCCAGCAAAATTTCAAATGGGTGTAGCTTCCATACTCTTATCCATAGTTTTACTATTTGGGGTTTGTGTTGTAGCTCCAAGTCATAATCTGATGGAAATGCATGAATTTTGAAAGCTCTCATGCTGGCAAGAACAGTTCCTGAGTAAACAAAAAAAGTAGGGGGTGATAAAATAAATATCCGGAGAGAACTCTACAACCGTAGTTGCTCTGTGATCAGTATTTGCTCAGGGATTCCACTGAACTTCTAATTATGTTGTTACAATTCATTTCATCTCATCTCATTAAGACAAAGGTCACCACACAGGATGAAGTAAAAACACATTTTTATAGCATTAATTTATATGAAGGTTCCATGGGAAAACTTCCTGAAGGAAGTTTGTTGGTGTTTCTCACTTGAACAAAATAAGTGTCATTTGTGATTTCTGTCTGCAAATAAAAATTCCACCCTCTTGCTTTTTGGTCATAATAATCTGACACTAGTTACGTGGAGAAAAACAGAATAATTGACATGTTGATACTTGTTTTATGTTCCAGCCTGCTAGCTAGATTGGGCCAGCCCATCTTGCAGTTCCTAAGTCACTTACTATTGCTGCAAAAACGTCATAAAATCAGGTTGATCACATGGGTACCTCACTTTACACCTATCACATTTTACAATTGTAATTAGAAGACTTCATTACGATCATAAATTGAGAACTACTTGTATATAGCTGGCATTTTAACTACTAACAATTTATATATATATTAATGTAAATGAAATGAAATTTAGTTTTGTCCAAGCAACACCCATCACTTTTTGAAACAGAGTGCCTTGATGTTCTACTCAAAGATTAAAGAAAAGCTTAAAAGTTTTGCATTCTGTTCTAATCTTTCTTACTGCAGATTTATAAAACTGAATCTACAATATGCTTAAAGAGTGTCAGGGGCATCTGCAGGATGGGGGGAGGATGATCAACGACATCAAAATGGAAGGAACAATTGGTTAATTAAGCCCCACTTTCCCCTCTGGAAACCTCTAGTGAGAGGTTTGATCAAGAAAAATTGCATCATCTTGGAGAAAATCTTTCAGGGAGCTGTACCAATCTGGACTTGGCAATTAGGTAAAACTGAAGTGGAAGTTAAAATGATAAAAATTGGGGTGTGGTGCCATTCACTTTTTCCATACTGTTCTTAAGTGCCCTCTCCTCCCAACACCTATGTTTGTATCGTCTCTCTACTCTACTGTTCAATTAATACAACTGCTGGAAGCTCAGGCCTCAGTCAAGTGTAAACATGTTATTAATGAAATGGCATTTGTTGCGATATTTCTATTGGTTGATCAAAGGACACCAGAATCAGGAGTAGATTGCTCTAATGCTTGTTTTACTTAAATTTCTAGAATAACTCCAATAAGTCTGAATTATACATATGTACTGTAGGTAGACCAAGACAATTGAGTAACAATGCAACATTGCAGAAGAACGTAATAAATCAATAACAGTATTTCTCCTTGCCAAAATACAGAGTTTGTTACATTTAAAATCTAGGTGCTGTTGTTGTTTTAGTGTGTGAGGAGAATAAAAGCTGTCACAACAAACCATCATACTCAAAATGTTCAAAAGAATAAAGAAGCAACCTAATATTGTCTGTCTACTTCAGGGGTAGGTGGCATTGGTTATTGAGAGTCCGAACAACTCATTGCAAGATGCTCAGTTTGCTGTTCCCAGCCACTAAACAAAACTATAAGTTAGTGTCTTCATCATTATCATTCAAAATGTTCAACATGTCGTTCCTCCAATACTCCAATTGAGGTGAATATTATTACTATTTACAATCCCCACATTATACAACTGGTGCTAAGTCAAAATTCACCATGGAGATGTTAAAACTCCCTGTCCTGAGATTACATTCCATCCAGTCTGTTTTGTCATGTAAATCTGAAATAGTGCTGGATCACTCCTGGTTGTTGCTTGAATCATTTTGGTTTTGAAGGAAAACTTTTTTATTTCTATCAGAGAAAGCATGTCAAAGATTCATCATCTGATGTAGATTATTCAGACTGTTTGCCTTGTATGATTCATGAGATAAACTTTCTGCATTATTGAGTATTAATTTGAATTCTATTTTATATCTAAGCCCAGGGTGTCAAACTCACATGGCAGCATCATGTAACGTAGCAGGATGTTTTTCCCCTTCACTAAACTGGGCAGGGGCGGAGCCAGCACATGGCACATCTGGCCGTAGGCCGCAAGTTTGACACCCCTCATCTTTGCCATTTAAGGAACAATCTCTAATGCTACATTTCAGCAGCTACTATAAAGGAAATCCCTTTTTGTGGACTAAGCATTGACATTTGTGGTTAGTGAAGAGTAATGATGATTCAAACATTTCACCAAACAAAGCTCAACATTTCCCTCTTTATTTGTATGTACTTTTTTCTGCAGCTGTAGGAATGATGCAAAAACTACCAAACATTCACGACTGTCTTTTATAACGTGTGACATACCTGTATCAGTGACATATGTATTATGAAGCATTTCTAGTCAATTCCACTGGTAAGCATAGATTACAATGTTTGATACATGACTTTGTTGTCATTTACTTTTTATGAAGCTTGTGTATATATATATATGTGTGTGTGTATACCCACTTGTAGTAAAATATTCAAGGCATAGGGCAGAGTTCCCCAAACTTTCCAGCTTTGCGGACCAAAGGGTGGGGGAGAGGGGATGGACCTTTCTATGGTACTGGTATAAATATTGACCATTTCCATACTTTGGCCACTGATCAGACTTCCATACTCTTTGGCAAAGTGTTGTCAGTGCTTTTGTTGGCAGCGGTCTCAGCAACTGCAGGAATTCCATCAACTCCTGGAGCTTTATGCTTAGCCAGCTGGTTGAGTGCCTACCCTACTTCCCTCTCCAGGATATCTGGTTCCATTTCTGGTAGGTCAGCTTTTTAAGCCTTGCTCTTGTTTTTTTCTTGTGTAAAGTTGCTCTGCATATTCCTGCCATCTTTCTCTGAAACCTTGTTGGACATGCAATTCTTTGACCATAGCCTTTCTTGGCATGACGGGGTTTCTAACCTTCCTCACATAAGTGATACCCTCTCTTGTATGACCTCTCATGCTGCTTCCTTTAGTTTCTTACATTGCTCTGCTCAGTACTTTTATCTTTTCTTCTCTCTCTCTGGAGCTTTGCATTTAGTGTTCACATTTCTTTCCTGTCACCAATGGCTTTTGTTTTCCTTCTCTCCTTTGCAGTGTCTATTGTAGGTTCTGATATTCATCTGGCCAATTTTGTTGGCTTCTTGTATGTAATATTTTATTGGGATATTTCAATTATGGTTGTTTTTATTTCTTCCCATACCTCAGTGATGGCAAACCTATGGCATGCATGCCACAGAAGGCACACAGAGCCCTCTCTGCGGGCACACAAGCTGTCGCCCCAGCCCAGTTCCACCGTGGATGCGCGCTCTCCTCCTGCCGGCCAACTGGTCTTCGGGTCTCTGCTGCGCATGCAAAGGGCACATGCATGGGGGGCATTTTCATTGCATTTGAGGGCCTCATACAGTGCCCTCGTGAGCCACTTTGGCTTCCAGGTTGGTGCAGGACTTCCAGGCCAAAACGGGGCAGGGGGGGGGTGCATGGCACACCCACACCTGGTTTTGGCTTCCAGGTTGGTGCAGGCGGCCTTCCAGGCCCAAAACAGGGGGCACCACCTGAGGCCTTGGTCACACGGGGGAGTCCCATGCACATTTCATTATGGGTGTGGGCACATGCTGTGATGTTAGCCATCACTGCCATAGCTCATCTGGTTGTCTTTCTGTGATGTTCAAATCTGTTAACTTCAACTGCATATGCTGGGGGAATCTTTTTGACATCAAATTTCTGAATCATGAGTGGTCATTTGATTCTGTAGCACCTGAACTTTACCTTGGTAGCTAACAGTTTGTGGTCTGATTTACAATTTGCACCTGGGAACATTTTCACAGTGAGGATGGAACTTTACACAGTGCAACTAGTAAATTCTTCTTTTTCTTGCTTGTTTTTACTGTAGATTGAGAAGCCTCTCCCCAATCCTAATTTATCATTGATTCTCTACACAATAGATTATTCTTCTGCTTGATTTACTGAAACTTCTAGAAGAACTAAACACCATTGACTCTGTAAGAATTACAACAGGTATACGCTAGCCAAGGTAACTGAGTAGCAATACATAATCACAGTCATACTTAATCATCCGATAACAATAATAACACAGTACACAACAACATTCATTTGTGTTGAAATTAACATAATGAAAGGGGAAAAAACCACCTACAGAATGTATAGAACTACAATAGTGACACATGAGTGAGGCTGCCAAGCATCATAACCTCTGCCTGAAATGCATAGCAAGTCCATGAAAGTTGATTTTAGAAGAGAAAGAGGCACCTGAGATTCCACTGCTAATATCTATAGATAATGGAAACAGGAATTTCAAAAGGACACCTATTTCTGTTTCTTGATTAATCAATGTCTTTCAAATATGTAAATTACAGCACATTAGATACATGAGTGTGCCAGACTGAATAATTTATATGAAGACAATATAGTAATCATTAAAATAAGATGTATAGCAACTAAACTGGGGAGAAAGTGCCCCAATAACTATTTACTGGACATATCATAAAAAAGGCTAAATTAGGCAAAATAGAAATAGAAATTTTAAAAAATGGAATAAAGATCAGCAACATCAAATAAGAGATTTCACTTTAATGACTAGAAATGATGAAGATTTAACAAATGACTTTAAAGCCACAATAAGAGAATGTAAAAGCAACCTGTTGCTTATTATTTAAAAATTCAATTACTAAGGTTACACCAAAAGGCAATGCGAATGTAGTGAAAATAGATGAAGAAAATGATTATAGTAAGATATTTAACTTCCTAGGTTCACACATTCACAGGCAATCTTAAAATAAAGAAGCATCTGCTACTTGGATAAACCTAAACAATATACAGAGAGGTATCACACTGACAGCAAAGGTATATTGTCTAGGCCAGTGGTAGTCAACCTGGCCCCTACCGCCCACTAGTGGACGTTCCAGCTTTCATGGTGGGTTCAGTATCAGTTTTGTCCGATACTGAAGCACTTTCCTTTTTTTAATTTAATTGACTTCCTACTTTATAAATCACCATTAGTGTGGAACTGGTGGGCAGTTAGAAAATTTTACTACTAACAGATGCAAAAGTGGACAGTAGGTATAAAAAGGTTGGCTACCCCTGGCCTAGGTCAATAGCCATGGTTTCCTAGTTTTAACCATATGGATATGGAAGCTGGACTATCGGTAAAGTTGAACAAAGGAAATTTGAGGTCTTTGAATTAAATGTTGAATCTTGGACTGTATGGACAACAAATCAATAGACAGAGAGAACTTGAATAGTTCTCTCTGTCTATTGACTCCAAATTTTAGTGGGTTCTTAATTTTATATTTTTAGCACGGGTAAATATTATTTAATTCTATTTTAATGTATGTATGCTGTATTTATTGTATATTGTTTTTAGCTTTGCCTGTGCACCGCCCCGGGTCCCTGTGGGGAGAGGGTGCGGTTAATAAATTTCAATTTCAATTTCAATTTCAAATCACTTTATGTAAGATAAAGTAAAACCAGACTACTTACTGGAAGCACTAATAAAGCTTCAACATTTGAATATTTAATAAGAACGCAAAAGCCATTGAAGAAAATCCTGATCCAAGGAAAAATCAAAGGCAATTAAAGAAAGAGGCCAACAGGTGCAAATATATTATCACAGATGACATGATTATGAGCGCACATGAACTCTAAGAAACAGTTACTGGCAGACAATGCTGGTAAATTATCATCAAGTCACAACAAACAGAAATAGCTGAACAATAACAGAAATAAAAGAAGGAGGCTCTTTCATTGTTGCTGACCCACTATCTTTGTCCCTCACCATTTACAGACAAGTTGGAATGCAATATGTCAAATACAACATTATTTCTTTACCATGTGCAAGTGAACAAATCTACAGTTGAAGCTTTTAGTTGACATACTAAACCATATCAGCTCCTACAGATCAAACTATCCCAGAAAATTAATAGAAAAACAAGCAATAAACCTATCATTATACAGTGTGAGCTTTACATTGTTATTTTAGAACAGTATTTAAGACAGTTCATTCAGTATTACTCAATCAACTATCAATATAATCTGCAGTCAGATAAATAATTAGAAACAGGAACAGTCAAATCATTTTGAGACAGTGCTCATCTGACAGTAAAACCCCACAAAGTATAAACAGGCTGTTTTTCTAAGTAGACACATATTGTATAGACTGAAGACCTACAATTCTAAGCAATCAATTGGCCTTATTTCCAAGTAAACATATATCCACCATGTAATTAGGATATTGAGTGTGACTGCCAGAACCTTCTTTCTCTGTTGAGAATAAGCACTGTGAATGCACATATGGGCTGTGTTAGTCATGCAGAAGCTGTTAAAATGTTTCAGAGATAAATCTCAGGGATTATATATGGTCATTCAGTTATGAATATTCCTCAAAGGTCTCTGAAATGGCAGAACTTTAGAGTCTCTGCTAATCCTTTACAGATCAGACAAGTGTGGAACTGTGAAGGGCATGATGGCATATGATTAAGATCCACACTGCAGCATAAACAGTATTAGTTATGCTGTAGCCTACTGGATTATTATAACAGCTTGATCTTGTGCATGTTGATGAGAGGGGGACGGGAATTTTAAAGTTCACAGGATTGAAGCCATCTCAGTCAGGCTTACTTCCGAGGATGTGTACTTTAGAATCAGGCTAAACACGCAAGTATTTATAGTTTTGCATTGCTATCTAGAAGTCCTAATTGTATGGACCTGCAAAATATTTAACTAGCTATCTTGCAACTAATTATGTGTGTCTTCTTCAAAGTAAATCCACCTATGCTCTGAGATGATTGCTTCCAGTAAATGTTCAAAGAGCTGCACCTTTAGAAATAAATTACCTCTACTTTGATGACCTCTTCATAGATCCTGACCTTGTAGCAATGAAGGAGCTTCCACATCCTAATGACATTATGAGCTGTATAACTGGGATTGTATACTTTCAAAAAAATTCATGACCAGAGACAGGAGATCAGACTGAACACAGTCCACTAGAAGTGTCAATCAACTTCAGAAGTCTATCAAGAAATCCAAATCCATTCACAATCAGGACAATGACAACATGATATGAAAAATAAATCACAATCACCACTCTCCCAGATTAGAAGATAATTAACAAGCTTTTGGGGAAGAGTAGAGGGCAAATAGAAGTAGCACCAAGGTTTATGATGTGGCGGGATTAAAACACAAAATCCAGCTGATTATAATGCCCAGAGGCAAAGAGAAATTAGGAGCAGCAAAAACATTGTCATAAATATCAGAAAAGAATGAAATCTTCTCTTGCAGACAAGAAAAGTAATAGAAGTGGAATAGCATAATTTTTAGCAAAAGTGTATCAAAATCTAAAAATGATAAAACAATTTCAGTTTAAATCCAAGTCAAGTCACTCAGTCATACAGTGGGATGTTTAGTCTATATTCCAACCAGAAATGCATAAAAAGCAGAAGTTGAGTATTCAGAAGTTGAATATGGTAAATTGCAACACCTAAAGACATCATACTAATTATATGAGAAAGAAATGCTAAAGTTAGAAATAAGTTAGCATTTGGAATATAGTAGTGGGAAAGTTTACCCCATATGTACAAAACAAAGCAGAAGACAGAGAAATATTCTTCAATAAACGTATTTTATGTGTGGATGTAAGAGGGAGGGGGGAGGAAAGAAGGAAGAACTGATGACCTCCACTTATGGCAGAATTGCATCTGATATTCAAAACAAATGTGTTATCTGCATCTATTTTATAATTAGCGAGTTCAGAAATTACACTAAACCTGATTTAAAATAATGCAGCATCTTTGAATGTTCTATCCTTTGATGCCAACAAACTATGTCTCACCATATTTTAATGCATAATAGTAGCAATAGCAATAGCACTTAAGAGGTATATACTATTTCACAGTGCTTTACAGCTCTCTCTAAGCAGTTTAGATATTGCCACCCAGTTAACATATTGCCCCCAACAATCTGGGTCCTCATTTTACCGACCTCAGAAGGATGGAAGGCTGAGTCAACCTTGAGCCTGGTGAGATTCGATCTGCCAAACTGCTGGCAACCGGCAAGCAGCAGAAGTAGCCTGCAATAACTGCACTCTTAACTGCAGCTCAGTAATGATGGAAGCTGGTGAAGTTCAGCCCAAATGGCGTTTTGCAGCATAACATTGCAGGGTTTCCAGCTGCAGTCCAGTAATGCACCTGTCATAGCTGCTATTTTTCTTTATTGCACCTGAATGTTTGGTGCTTTGTACAGCAGACCTCGGTGGGACTTTTCCCACCCACCCATTTTACACATCAGCCCCTCAGCTTCCCAAGGGGTTTCTGTATTTAAAATCCTTCTTGGATCCAGCACAAGCAGCCACTTCCTGGGACGTTTCTTCTTCCAGAACAAGGATTTACATTCATGTGACACACTGAGCCCCCAACTACTAGTCGCATTGGTAGCAATGGAACTAAAGCAGTGGTTCTCAACCTTCCTAATGCCGTGACCCTTTAATACAGTTCCTCATGTTCTGGTGACCCCCCAACCATAAAATTATTTTCGTCGCTGCTTCATAACTGTAATTTTGCTACTGTTATGAATCGTAATGTAAATATCTGATATGCAGGATGTATTTTCATTATTACAAATTGAACATAATTAAAGCATAGTGGTTATTTATTTGTACGGGGTGCATGTGATGAAGTTGGCGCGATGATGTCATCATGCCGGGTACTCGTATGTGGGTGGACCCGCCTGGAGACGGATAAAGAAGCGGTGTCTCGGTTCCTGACCATCGAAAATACCTGTTTTCCGATGGTCTTAGGCGACCCCTGTGAAAGGGTCGTTGGAGAATCATTGAACTAAAGGAAAGCAGGTGTGGCCACTGCAGTGTATTCTGTGGATGAAAAAAACTGGGTCGCGTAATCATGCTCCTGAGTCCTCTTTACCTCGGTCATTGCAAGCTCACGTTCTTAATGAGACCCACAAACGTAGCACCGCCAATTAGCGTTTAGAAGCGACGGGATGGCGCTCCATCGCCGCGCAATGAAGATCCTGCGGCGCGCGGCAAACAGTAGCTACCCGTTGCCGACTCGAGCGCTCCGCTTCGGTGACTCAGCAGTCGGACCGAAATCGCTGCCTCGGAGACGAGCAGCGACTAAAGGGCACCCCTCCCAAGCAAGGCGAGGCCGCTGAGCAGAGGGATGCCTTTCGTTTCCAAGGCTGCACGCGTACCTACGCTCAGCAAACCGCGCGAGGCCTCGAGGAAGGCCGGGTTTTCCCAAGACGCGGGGCGGGTTTTGGAGACGTGGCAGCGGAAGGCGTAGTGGGCTAAGGAGGAGCCGCTATGGCAGGGGGCTGGGCCGGATTCTCGGAGCAGGAGCTTCTGCAGCTTCAGGGGCATCGTCGCAAAGGTAACCCCAGCGTACCGTTAGCAGCGGTACTGGTGGAAGCGAGGAGCGGCGTGGGCTGCTGGGATTGGCGGAGACCGGACCGGCTGCGATTCCAGGATTCCAAAGCAGCTCATCGGTTCCTCTCCTCTGACGTCATCTCTCCGGGGTGGGGGTGGGGGGACGTGCGAGGCGCATGGGCTCCAGTGGTCTGTCAGAATGGGAATAAGACCCCTTAATTTCAGAGGAGCTTTCTCAAAGAAAATGCGTCGGGCGATATGTACAGAAAGCAAGGATGAAGGGTCTGCAAAGTTGGCTCTTTTAAGACTGGTGGACTTCAACTCCCAGAATTCCCCAGCCAGCCATGGGGAATTCTGGGAGTTGAAGTCCACCAGTCTTAAAAGAGCCAACTTTGCAGAACCCGGAGATCTCTGGACTTATCTGCCCAGGGGAAATAGCTTTATTTGCAAAATTTCGGATTATTCCGCTATAATAATCACTAATAATCCCCCCTAATGAATGTAAAAATAGATCGTTGAAAGATTCAGCCCAAAACGAGATCGGTTTGGTTAAGTTGCTGCACTAGAAACCAAGAGGCCATAAATGCTAGTCCTCCTTTAGGCAAAGGAGCTGAGTTCCTTTGGGCCAATTTTATGCTCAGCCCAGCTGACATTATGAGTTGTGGGGTAAACGAAGCGTGCACCTTTTATGTTGCGTTAACTTATTCAGAATAAAGTTGGGATATAAACCTAACGCCGTAAATCAATGCCATAATATATTCTCTTGCATGGTTTGTAAAGCTTTATACAAGGAAACAGGTACCTTAGAATATTAATTTTCCCCTCCAAGAAATTCTTGGAGGGGGAGGGGATTTATGGATGGGAATGAGTTTCAAAGGAAGTGCCTTGGCAGAGTAGAACTGGACTCCTTAGCACAGTGTTTCTCAACCTTGGCAACTTGAAGATGTCAGGACTTCAACTCCCAGAATTCCCCAGCCAGGACATCTTCAAGTTGCCAAGGTTGAGAAACACTGCCTTAGCAACTATTTACCCAAGACCTAAATAATCTCCCAGACCAAACCCAATTTAAGAAACCAGAGTTTAAGAGTCTCTGGGACCTTGCAGATATTTTCATCATCTGCCAATCTTAATCTCAGTTGAAGCAACAATCTTCCTTGAAAAAACAAAGAATATAATGATTATTTTTCCCCAAAGGAAAGTAGCAAGATCGAGAACTTGTTAGCCTCTGCATGGTTTTTGACTCCAACTTACATCACCCTGTGGTTAATGTTCAGGGGCAAATGCTGGTATTGTTATTTGGGCAGAGGTAGGGAGTGAAGATGCAAAGGAGCAATCCCTGATTCATGTTCTTTATTGACACTAATTTAAAAATCAAGACTGTTGCCATGATGTTGTTCAAAAAACACTTGAATCCAAAATTAGTGCTGGTCTGTAAATCTCAGCTTTTTTGAATAAAAATGGAAAAATTCTGCTATTTGTGTAGAAATACCCTCTTCTCACAGATATATGAAAATCTGGCAACAAAGAACTGATGGGCTTAAAGAAAATTTACTATATATTGCAAATTAGGTCTATGTACTCCTTGTTAGCAGGAACTGTAGAAATGTATTTCTTAATACTTTGTGCCAATAGTTTGTTTATAAATTTTAAATATCAGTTAATGCCATGGCAACTTAAAATACTTAAAATAAGTTTTTATGAGGGTTAAACTCAGGACATATACAATACAATACAATTGCAGAGTTGGAAGGGACCTTGGAGGTCTTCTAATCCAACCTCTTGCCTTGGGAGGAAGCCCTATACCATTTGAGACAAATGGCTATCCAACATCTTCTTAAAGACTTCCAGGGTTGGGGCATTCACAACCTCTGGAGGCAAGTGGTTCCATTGATTAATTGTTCTAACTGTCAGGAAATTTCTCCTCAGTTCTAAGTTGCTTCTCTCCTTGATTAGTTTCCACCCATTGCTTCTTTTTTATTTATTTATTTATTACATTTGTATACCACCCTATCTCCCTGACGGGACTCAGGACGGTGCACAGGAAGTAGTAAAAGCATTAACAATAAATACAGTAAAAATAAAATAAAAATAGATTAAATTTAACATCCCGTGCTAAAATTAGATTTAAAACCCTTACTAAAAGCTCTAAAAACTATGCCAGGCCAGCCGCATGAAACAAGTGTGTTTTTAATGTCCGGCGGAAGAGGGTCGGGGGGGGAGGTCATTCCAGGGGGCAGGGCCTGCCACAGAGAAGGCCGGCATTGTCCAGCAGACGGCACCTTGAGGAGGCCCTCCCCTTGGGAGCGGACAGGTCGAAGGGAGGTATGTGGTAGGAGGCGGTCCCGCAAGTAACCAGGACCCATGCCATGGAGCGCTTTGAAGATGGTTACTAACACCTTGAAGCGCACCCGGAAAGCCACAGACAGCCAGTGCAGCTCGCGCAGGAGAGGAGTTACATGGGAGTATCTTGAGACTCCCAAGATCCCCCGCGCAGCCGCATTCTGGACTAGCTGGAGCCTCCGGGTGCACCTCAAGGGAAGCCCCATGTAGAGAGCGTTACAGTAGTCCAGGCGAGAGATGACGAGGGCTTGAGTGACCGTGCGTAGGGCGTCACGATCTAGAAAGGGGCGCAACTGGCGTATCAGTAGACCTGATAAAACACCCCCCTGGCCACGGCTGTCAGATGGTCATCCAAAGACAGCCGAGGATCCAGGAGGACGCCCAAGTTGCGGGCCCTCTCTGCACGAGCTAATAAATCCCCCCCCCCCCCCGATAGCCAGAGATGGAACCAACTGGCTATATCGTGACGCCGCGAACCACAGCCACTTGGTCTTGGACTGGTTGAGTCGAAGCCTGTTTCACCCCATTGTTCCTCAGGTGCCTTGAAGAATAGTTTGACTATTTACCTAATTGACTATTGACATAAGTCAATAGTTTGACATATGATCTCACATGTTTTATATTATTTGTTTTCTTGGCAGAAGTGATATTTTTTCAGCTATGTAAAACTAACGTCTACCTATTTGTGCTATTTAGATCCACCAGGACCTCTATCCAAACAAAAGAATCAAGGACCTTCAGTAAACAAAAGTCGCCAATGTTTGCAGCAGAAAAAGGTGCCTCAGAAGATAGAAGAAACATTGGAATTGCCAGATGGAGGATCATTGCCACCTCTGGAGAAGGCTGAGCAACAGGAGGCCACAAATCAACAGGTGGAAGTTGGACTTAAACAGTCTTGTAGTAGTGACCCAACTGCAGCAACAAGTCATCAGCTTGTGAAAAAGAAAATGGAATTGTTAGTAAGTCTGTTATAACGTTGCAAGAATTTTACCATCCCTGATAAGTTAATTGGAGATTTGTATAATAAATTGACATGCACATATTTTTTCAGTGGTTTTAGGGTATTAGGTTAAAAAAACTTTCTAAACTTTCTCTTTTTGTTTTGGAATGTTTTGTCTACAGTGTAAAACCTGATCAATTGTATGATTTCTGTAATGTCAGGCCACCTGCCTCTGTAGAATCATCATTAACTAGTGGAGACTTTGTCAACTAGGTATAATTATTCTGTGATTGCTGTAAATGACCCTTCCTGAGTTTTAGTTTGACCTTCGAAGACCCCTCCTCATTTGCAGAGTGGGCATATTGATAGAAGTCCAAGGAAATCATGTTCAGAAGTATGAGGCTATGTGCTACTTCTGTTTAAGATTACTCTGAGGGCCCCAATGTGTGTAATTTATAGATTTTCTGCTTTTTGGATCTTATAACACTTCTCCTTTCTGTCATCCATACATTAAAATACTATTTGATCATGTAGCCTTCTTGCGGAATTCAGGAATCCTTAGGGAGGCTAACTAAGATCTGACCTGACTTTGAATCCAGGCTTAGCATTGGAAAAGTTTCTTGGAATTTTTCAAATGTTGAAAAAAATATTAGATACATAGTCATTTATTTATTATAAAGACTAATTTAAGAAATTTGCTGTATTTTTGCCCAGAGCTTCTTGTGAGATGGGTGGCCGTATAAATTTGATAGATAAGAGAGAAAAAGGAATATAATTATTTATTGATTCTTTTATTTTGTTATTGTTCAGGCAGGAGAAGTCTCGGTGGGAAATCCTTCAACAAGAGCAGAAACTGATGGAAGAAAAAAATAAACGCAAGAAGGCTTTCCTTGCTAAAGCAATTGCTGAAAGGTGTGGAGTCTTATAGCTAGAAAAACAGTGCATATTTTATATTATATATTATTTGAACAAGTCCACTTCATTCTATTTTGCAGCCCTTCTTTAAATATGATAGAAATTAAAAGTCTTGTCAAGGTTTTGTTTGAATAGTCTTAATTTTAAGTTACTGTGTAAATATATGTTAGGTTTTTGAGCTGATAAATAAATCAGAGAGACTAGGATAGATCTATTCGAGCTATTTAGCTCTCATCAGCTAGCCATACCCTTACTGGGATTTGAACCAGGGAAGTATCACATGTGAGGCAATTGTAATTGCCTCTAGACCAACTGGTTCTATCCTGATTAGCTGAGACGGGGATAAGTATATGGTTGTGTCACAACACCCTGTTAAGCCCCAATTAAGGGAGGAAGCATACTGCTTTCCTTTTCTGCCATTCGGCTCATCACCAGAGACCATCTAGACAGAAAGCTATTAGTTTCGTTGTGTATTTTTTATATGTGTGTTAGGTTTTTGAGCTGATCAATAAATAAATCAGGGAGACTAGGATAGATCTATTTCAAGCTATTTAGCTCTCATCAGCTAGCCATACCCTTACTGGGATTCGAACCAGGGAAGTATTATATGTAAGGCAGTTGTAATTGCCTCTAGACCAACTGGTTCTATCCTGATCAGCTGATCAGTATTAGCATATACCTATCCTCCTGTCTCAGCTGATGGTCTGGTGGCAGTTACAGCTGCCTCACATGTAATACTTCCCTGGTTTGAATCCCAGTAAGGGTATGGCTAGCTGATGAGAGCTAAATAGCTTGAAATAGATCTATCCTAGTCTCCCTGATTTATTTATTGATCAGCTCAAAAACCTAACACAAGTATAAAAAAATACACAACGAAACTAATAGCTTTCTGTCTAGATGGTCTCTGGTGATGAGCCGAATGGCAGAAAAGGAAAGCAGTATGCTTCCTCCCTTAATTGGGGCTTAACAAGGTGTTATGACACAACCATATACTTATCCTGTCTCAGCTGATCAGGAAGAGAACCTGGTGGCTTAGTGGCTAAGGCTTCTGCCTAACATGTAATACAGCCCTGGTTCAAATCTCAGTAAGGGTATGGTTAGCTGATACAAGCTAAAAAGCTCAAAATAGATCTATCCTAGTCTCCCTGATTTATTTATTGATCAGTTCAAAAACCTAACACACATATAAAAAAGTACACAATGGAACTCATAGCTTTCTGTCTAGATGGTCTCTGGTGATGAGCCGAAAGGGGCTTAACAGGGTGTTGTGACACAACCATATGTGTGTGTGTGTGTTAGTTTTTATAAGCTGATATATATAGTCATCCCGACTCGACTACTGTAATGCTCTCTACATGGGGCTTCCCTTGAGGTGCACTCGAAAGCTACAGCTAGTCCAGAATGCAGCCGCGCGGGTGATTACGGGAGCCCCTAGACACTCCCATATAACACCGATCCTGTGCGAGCTGCACTGGCTTCCTGTAGTCTTTCGGGTGCGCTTCAAGGTTTTGACGACCATCTTCAAAGCGCTCCATGGCTCGGGACCTAGTTATATGCGAGACCGTCTCCTGCCCCATACATCCCTTCGTCCGATCCGCTCCCACAGATTTTAGACAGTTTTAATTTGGGGGTTTTAATTGGATTTTAGCATAGGATGGGAATTTAATATGTCTTTTAAATTTTGTATTTTGTCATTTTGTATGTTTTTTAAATTCCTGTGCGCCGCCCTGGGTCCTCTCCGGAGAAGGGCGGAGTATAAATTTAATTAAAATAAATAAATAAATAAATTGAGCTATCCGGTTTCCCTGATTACATCAGCCATTTACAGGACTCTATAATGAGAGAATATTTTCACAGCTCCTGTTCAGGGCTCCTTTAAGGGAGGAGACTTAATGTCATCCCTCTGTAAATGTAAATGGCTGATGTAATCAGGGAAACCGGATAGCTCAAGGCATAGAAAGGCTTGCCTGATATGCTGGAAAGTGCCGGTTCAAATCCCAGTAGAAGGAGTATGGCCAGCTAAAGAAGGCTATATATATATATATATAGGCATAGATAGCTCAAGGCATAGAAAGGCTTGCCTCATGTGCTGGAAAGCACCGGTTCAAATCCCAGTAGAAGGAGTATGGCCAGCTGAAGAAGGCTAATAAGCCTGAAATGGATCCATCCTGGTCTCTTTATTTTCAGCCCTTAAAAATCTAACACATATCTAAAAAAAAAAAATTTTTCACACAGCAGCAAACTAATTGGTTCTCTGTCTGGATGATCTCTAGGTTGAGTCGAAGGGCAGAGAGGGATGACGTTAAGTCTCCTCCCATTAAAGGGACCCTTGAACAGGAGCTGTGAAAATATTCTCATATATATATATATGCAGGTCTTTGGTTGTTCGGGTTTTCTCCCGCGTAGAATTGGAAGTATCTTCACGACGTTTCGATGAAATCTCATTCATCATCTTCAGGCTGGTGCTTCCGGCTTGGTGCTTCCAGGAGCAATGTGAGATCTCAGCCGGTTCCTCTTTTTAACTGCCAGTGGGGGTGTGACCTGATTGGGTGGGAGTTTGGCTGCATTTTAATTGGGTGGAGGTGTGTTCTGATTGGTAGGGGGTTTGGCTGTGCTCTGATTGGATGGGAGTTTGGCTGTGCTCTGATTGGATGGAGGCGTGTTCTGTTTGGGAGGGGGCCTGGTTGTGCTTGTGTTAGTCTGAGTTGCAGAGGGATTTGACCTGGTGAGCTGCGCTACTGTTGTTTGGCTTCGCGTTTGTGGTCGTGCCACATCTCCGTGGTGGGCATCAGTTTGCTTCATGTATGGATTGGAGGGGTTTAAAGTGGCTAATAATGCAGCTGTGGTCTGGCTTCTGGTTTGTGGTCGGGCTTCTGATTTGTGGTCATCATCGGTGTGGGTTTGGGCTTGCTTTTTGCGTAGATGTGTGATAGTGACATCCTGTGTGGTTTTCGTGAGTGTGGGTCTGGTATCGTTCTTTGTGTTAGGGACTCGTTTGTCAGTGAGGGCGGGTTTCCAAATGGCTGGTAGGCGGGAGGTATCATCTCGTTTATTCATGCTATGTGGCCGTTTTTCTATCTCAATAGCTTCTCTGATTATTCTGTTGTTAAAGTGTTCAATTTTGGCAATAGTTCTGGTCTTTTTAAAGTCTATATCATGTCCTGTGGCTTTGAGGTGTTGGACCAGGGAAGAAGTTGGTTCCTCCTTTCTGACTGAGTTTTTGTGTTCTTCAATGCGTGCCTTTATTCTTCTGTTGATTTGTCCGATGTATGTGGTGGGGCAGGTGGTGCATGGGATTTCATATACTCCTTGATTTTCTAACTCTATTTTGTCTTTGGGGTTTCTTAGGATGGTGGATATTTTTCGGTTTGTGTAGAATGCTGTCTTGATGTTGTGTTTGTGGAGGATCTTGCTGATTCTGTCTGTGGTGCCTTTTATGTATGGGAGGAGGGCTTTGCCGTTTTCTTGTTCACTGTCTTGGATTTTAGTGGGGTTTTCTTTTTGGATTAGGTTAGTGATCTTGTTTCTTTGGAATCCGTTGGATGTTAGTACGTTGGTGAGAGTGTGTAGTTCGGTTTTTAGGTGTTAGATAGATAGATAGATAATTTAATTTCTAGACCGCTCCCTCTCCCCAAGGTGTTGTTCGTCAGCTAAGCGTTTTGTTCTGGAGATGAGTGTCTTGGCTACAGAGTTGATCTGTGCTGGATGGTGGTGTGAGAGTGCGTGCAAATAGCGGTTTGTGTGTGTTTTCTTCTGGTAGATGGTGTGTCCTAGGGATCCATTGGATTTCTTATAGACTAAGACATCCAGGAAGGGGAGTTGGTTATTGGCTTCTGTTTCCATGGTGAACTGTATTTTGGGGTGTAGGCTGTTGAGGTGTGTGAGGAAGTTGTCCAGTTTATCTTTCCCGTGTGGCCAGATTATGAAGGTATCGTCTACATATCTGAGCCAGAGTTTGGGTTTGTGATCTGATTTTTCTGGAACTTGGGTTTCAAAGTGTTCCATGTAGAGGTTACCAATGACAGGTGAGAGGGGTGATCCCATGGGTGCTCCTTCTATTTGTTTGTATTTTTGTCCGTTATAGATGAAGTAAGTGTTGGATAGGCAGTGGTTGGTCAGATCTAGGATATGTTTGGGGGGGCTATATTTGTTTTGGATAGCTGTCAAGGCTTCTTTGATTGGTACTTGTGTGAAGAGGGATATGACATCGAAGCTCACGAGTAGGTCGCTAGGCTGTAAGTTTTGTTTCTTTATGATCTCTATGAACTGGAATGAGTTTTTTACGTGTGAGGTGATGGATTCTGCATAGGGCTGTAGTTGTTTGGCGAGAAATTTGGCTAGGTTTTGTAGAGGTGAACCTATGGAGCTGACTATGGGTCTGAGTGGGGTTCCTTCTTTGTGTATCTTGGGGAGACCATAGAGTTAGGGCATCTGGATGATTTTTCTCTGGGAATGATTCTTTGCTGGATTTCTTCGCTGATGGGGGAGGCTTTTATTTTGGATCTAGTGGTTTTTTCTAAGTAGGTGGTGGGATCTGTGCTTAGGGGTTTGTAAGTGGAGTCTTGGAGTAGGTTGGTTAATTTGGTTTGGTAGTCAGATATGTTCATAACCACCGTGGCGTTCCCCTTGTCTGCTGGTAGGATTATTCTGCTAGTGTCTTCTTTTAGGTTAAGTAGTGCTGTCTGTTCCTCTTTGGGTAAGTTGCTTTTGGGTGGCACACTCACAAAACCACACAGGATGTCACTATCACACATCTACGCAAAAAGCAAGCCCAAACCCACACCGATGATGACCACAAATCAGAAGCCCGACCACAAACCAGAAGCCAGACCACAGCTGCATTATTAGCCACTTTAAACCCCTCCAATCCATACATGAAGCAAACTGATGCCCACCACGGAGATGTGGCATGACCACAAATGCGAAGCCAAACAACAGTAGCGCAGCTCACCAGGTCAAATCCCTCTGCAACTCAGACTAACACAAGCACAACCAGGCCCCCTCCCAAACAGAACACGCCCCCACCCAATCAGAACACAGCCAAACTCCCATCCAATCAGAGCACAGCCAAACCCCCTACCAATCAGAACACCCCTCCACCCAATCAGAATGCAGCCAAGCTCCCACCCAATCAGGTCACACCCCCACTGGCAGTTAAAAAGAGGAACCGGCTGAGATCTCACATTGCTCCTGGAAGCACCAAGCCGGAAGCACCAGCCTGAAGATGATGAATGAGACTTCATCGAAACGTCGTGAAGATACTTCCAATTCTACGCGGGAGAAAACCCGAACAACCAAAGACCTACATACAAACACCCACGAAAACCTCAAAAAACATATATATATATATATATATATATATATATATATGTAGATTTTGGTTTATTCGGGTCTTTTCCCGTGTAAAATTAAAGGTGTTTTTGCAACGTTTCGATGGGTCACCCCCATCATCATCAGGCCTTTGCCTTTGCTTTTTTGCAAATGAACTGTATTTGAAATGGCAGTCCACTAAACGAGTCCCGGCCACTAAACAAGTCCCGGCCACTAAACAAGTCCTGGCCACAAACACTAACACCATCATCAATCACCCTCAACAAACATCAACTCCATCTACCAGTCAGGATGTGGCAAATCAGCCAACCAATCGGTTTAAAGTAGCCGAGCCAACATTCCAACCTCTCCCACCTCCACTTACAGAAAAACTGCCATTTCAAATACAGCTCATACAAATTGGGACCCTAACAGGGTGTTGTGGAACAAATCTACATATATATATATATTTGTTCCACAACACCCTGTTAGGGCCCCAATTAAGGGAGGAAGCACACTGCTTTTCCTTTTCTGCCTTTCGGCTCATCACCAGAGACCATCTAGACAGAAAGCCATGAATTCCGTAGTGTAATTTTGTTATATGTGTGTTACGTTTTTGAGCTGATCAATAAATAAGTCAGGGAGACTAGGATCTATTTCGAGCTTATTAGCTCTCATCAGCTAGCCATACCCTTACTGGGATTCGAATACAGCCCCAGTTCGAATCCCAGTAAGGGTATGGCTAGCTGATGAGAGCTAAAAAGCTCGAAATAGATCTATCCTAGTCTCCCTGACTTATTTATTGATCAGCTCAAAAACGTAACAGCCACACACATATATATATGGTCCCAGTAAAGGGTATGGCCAGCTGATGAGAGCTAATAAGCTCGAAATAGATCTATCCTGGTCTCTCTGATTTATTTATTGATCAGCTCATAAAACTAATACACATATCTAAAAAATTTACACAACGGAACTCTTGGCTTTCTGTCTAGATGGTCTCTGGTGATGAGCCGAAAGGCAGAAAAGGAAATAGTATGTCTCCTCCCTTAATGGGGCCCTAACAGGATGTTGGGAAAACAATTACCTATACTAAATACCCCTGTCTCAGCTGATGCAATAAGGGAGAGCCGGCTTGGCTGAATTGCTAGGCTCCTGCCTGATATGCAATACAGCCCCAGTTCGAGTCCCAGTAAAGGGTATGGCCAGCTGATGAGAGCTAATAAGCTCGAAATAGATCTATCTTGGTCTCTCTGATTTATTTATTGATCAGCTCATAAAACTAACACACACACACACACACACATATATATATTTAGCTGCCTGAGTATTTAGCTGCATTCAAGTGGGATGTAAATCAGATTAAAACATTTGAAGATATAATCCCATCAGTTTCATAAGGGGCCATCAAACTATTTTTGTTTATGTATCTTGAGACTTTTACCATGAGTCCTAACCAACATAGGCAATGGCAAATGATGGCATGAGTTCTAATACAAAACATCTAAAATGCAGCAGTTTTCCTTTTTCAGAGTTACCCTTAGAAAATCCAGGTTGAAGATTGCTAGCTGCTGCTCTTCTTGCAATTGAATATGTGGCCTTGAGTACATTTTTTTAAATTCTCTTGAGAATAATATAAATTTTTTCAGGACAATGATGCAGCATAAATAGAAGCTGTTGGGAATTTATAATGCTGTTCAGTGATAAAGGCATATTTTAAAATTGATTTGTTAGAAGCAAGCATATGATTTCGCAGGGAATATGAAATTTGTTAAACTGATGTCTATTTTAAGCACAATTTCTATTTTAAAAAAATGTTTTCCTATAACTCAGACTTTTATTAGGAAAAAAAATTAGAGTTTCTTCGGACTCTCTCCTCCCTCTCTGGAAAATAGAAGCTGCGTTTGTAATTTACTTATAAAGGAACAAACAAAACTTTTGACTGGCTTTATCAGGCAACCATATCTTCTATTGAAAAACATAGTTGTTTATAAGTACAGGTCAAATACATTTACCTGTTTCTTCCACAGATCTAAAAGAACTCAAGCTGAAACAGTTAAATTAAAGCGGATTCAAAAGCAGCTCCAAGCTTTAGATGACATGGTATCTGCTGATATTGGGATCCTGAGAAATAGGATTGACCAGGCAAGCTTGGAATATTCAAGTGCTCGGTAAGGACTAAATATTCAGGAATAATGTCAACTTATTAGTATTTTTCTTCCTAAGAGTGGTATTGTTTGATTTACTACCTTAAATTACAGTGTTTTCTTACAAAAAAAATATTATTTATCAGCATCTGCTTTCATTAGCTTCAAATTTATTTCCTGTTGCAATGCTCATTAGCTCTGCCCTGTTGTTACATTTTACTAGTATACCCTGTGTGCACAAGCAGTTTGAAAAAAATGACATAATTCATCACTGTCCAACGAAAAGCTAAACCAAATTGAAGAAAGCAGCTGTGTTGGTCACAGGTCTAATTTGTTTGCATTATGGTTGAAATTGGGACTTTTTTGTTATTCAATAGATGATGAAATATTGAATTTACTCTTTGTGATAATTGTAGTACTGAAATATGACTAATTTCAATTATCTTTAGGTTTTTATGTCTTAATTAGTAATATGTTAACTGCTAATTTAAAAAAATCGGCTTCCAGTAAGAGATACAGCAAGCAAGCAAATAAGAAATGGAGTATGTCAATTGCAGCTATCTCAATACACAATTCTGCCCTTGCTAAGACTTCCAACATCTCAGTAGCCATTCAGGTTTTTTTAACTGAGTGTGGCTGAAAGGATGTCAGACTTAAAAAGTGCAAGTCTTCTATTGAAGCTCAATGGAAATCCCACTAGTCCATCCCTGCTACTATTGGCTTTTCTTCTGTTACATTTGCTATTGATGTAAGCCTTTTTACAACCTTGTTAGAATAACCTCTGCTAAAACGCTATAAAATTAAACATAATTTAATTATTTTTTTTCAGGAAACGTTATGATAAAGCAGAATCAGAATATGTGACTGCAAAATTGGATCTCCAAAAGAAAACAGAAGTTAAAGAACAACTTGCAGAGCACCTGAGCACAATCATACAGCAAAATGAACTCCGAAAGGCAAAGAAATTGGAGGAGTTGATGAAAGAGCTGGAAGTAGAAGCTGATGATGAGAACTTGGAACTGGAGATTGAAGTAGAGCAAATGTTGGAACAGCAGGAAACAGAAGCTAGGAAGCAAGAGATTGAGACACAACAGCTTGCTCAGGTTGATGTGCAGTGTACAGATTCTCAGACTTTGAGTAAAGGACATGAAAATAAAAACTTTAAAAACGTTAATGGAGCAACTTAGAAGTTCCCACACAGATGATCAAAGTCACACAGCAAACTGTTTCTGAAATAAATTATGATTCATCCAGAATATGTCCGATAATATTATTTTTGATATTTGAATAATAAGAAGCACTGGCATATGATGACAAGAAGCCTCTGAGTTTGTGCAGTTTTCTAGTCTGTGTTATTATCAGAGTATGTGTGTGTGTGTGCGCGCATGTGTGCATATGCATTGTATTTTATTATTATTATTTTTTTATTACATTTGTATCCCGCCCTTCTCCGCAGAGGACCCAGGGCGGCGCACAGGAGATTTAAAAAACATACAAAAATAGAACATAGATAAATAATTTAAAATATATATTAGATCCCAAGCCTGTGCTAAAACCAATTATTAATTAAAAACCCAATTTAAAACTTTCCTAAAAGTCCCCATGGGAGGTTAGGCAATGTCTACCTTCCTTTTCACTGAGAAACCTGCACGTAATCCCTTATGAAGGGGAAAGGGTAATTTATCTACATAATATTTAAAATTCAAATCACCATGCCAGTAGGAGTAAGGAGTTGTGTATATCTTATATGAAATTCTCACTAAATCCTAAATTATTGATTTAGACACAATCCTCTATTAAGTAGTTCATTTTTCAGTGCTCATAAATGAATATAAAGGATCATGACTGAGCAAATCAGGGGAAAATCTGATTCTTCCAACTGCCAAATATTTTCTACCCTTGTTAGTGATTTTGTAAAAAAAAAAAAGGGGGTTGGACCATTAATAAATTAAATATGTTTCTGGACTAAATGTAATTACTGGGCAATAAAATGGAAAATACCTTCCAATATTTTAAATATATTAATTGAAGTATAAATAAACATTCAGTAAATAAGAAACAAAACACTTTTAAATTTATATTTGGATTCCCAAGATTCTCTGGTGATTTCATTATTTCACTTTTTTATTTTATTCATCTTTGCGTGTTTCTCTACCATTCATGTATTGTTGAAGTGCTAATCTTTTGTCTTTGCATAATCAGCACATGCCAAATTTCAATAAAAATGTTCCCATTTTTAAGAATTGGGTTAGTTCTTCTTGTATTGCCATGTTATACAATTACTGGACTTCAGAGTTAAATCAAAGACTTTATCACATGCAGTAAAATAAAATGATTTCATAGAAAATAGTTAATGTTCTTGTTTTTAAAAATGAAAATGTTGTGATTAAGAATTGTAATGCCAAATACAGTATAGAATTTTTGGTATTATCTGAAGCTTCTTTACGCCTAGCCATAGCCTAGCCCTAAAACAAATTAATTCATGTTAAGAGCCATTGCAGTTGTTACCTGTTTATTTCCAAAGTGAAAAAGTCACAGCATATCATGGTCTGCTGACTAACTTGGTATTAGACGGGTATTTGATAGATCAAGCTTACTTATGCTACAGTGTCATCAGAGAAACTAAAGAAGGCAAGCTGTTTGACGTTAAGACAGATAATGCTTTTGAAGATGAAAAAGATTATTTAACAGCACATCACTTTTGACAAACTTGTTTCTTGTATTTGTACTGTAGTAAACTATGAAAAGTAGTTGAATGTTCTTATGGCCCAGAAAAAAAGTGGCAGTGCTAAAGAGGAGTCACTCTGAGGTCGTACTAGTACCAAAGAATCTGTCATAAATATTAAATGTTCAATGTGTTTTCCCCTAAATGTCTGGTTCACACTGATATTTAAGATACAAAACAGCAGGATCGAGGGATCAATATAAATTAACAGCTCTTCAACTAGCTCAGAATGTGAGTAATGTTTCTTAATCTTTTCAGCAAAGCAAGAAAAGAAAAGACTGCAGGTTTCAACAGCAGTTACGGTACTTTGCATTATAGATAGTTATAAATGAATAAAACCTAGGCCGTCAAAATCTTTCCAGATCAAATAAAGCCACTCTTGTCTCTGCATTCAGTTATTTAATGAAGATATAAGTAAATCCAGTGTTGACAGAGATGGAGTGCAAAAAAGATTCTGAAACTAAGAGGTGGCATGCTCATACAGCCTCTCACCTTTTAATAGGTATGGAACAAAAAAAAAACAATATACAAATCAATTAAAAGAACATCCATATATATACTTTTATAAACACATCCACACTGGGCTCCATTAACATCCTGGCCTTGGGAAAATGCCAGATCTTGAAAACATTCTTGATGGCCATTCTTGAGCTATTTCATAAGGCAGTGGCCAAGAAAGAAAAGGCAGGCTTCCTGAGGTAACGTTGCCGACTTTAGCAGATATAGTGGAACAAACAAAACCATCAAGGATGGGAGTCCCACAAGTAAACTGGCACCATAACGTAAGGCTTTAAAAATGGCAATCAACATTTAGAATTGCACCTGAAGCCTACTAGGAGCAATTTCAACTTACATAGCAGTGGTGTTACCTAGACATGTGTAAGACAAATAGAAATCACACCACATCATCAGTTGCTTTTTAAAAAAACATGGAAGAATGTGAATATTTTGCTATATAGCTGGATTCTTCCCAACTATGCCCTTTCCTGGATTGTGAGGCTCTGTGCTCAGTCACTCGTGATTCATCATTCAGTTGGATTTCTGTAATGCGCTCTACATTGGTGCTACCCTTGAAGAGTACTTGGCAACTACAGATGGTACAGAATGCAGTGACGCTGGCACAGACAATTCCGGAAGCTTCTGTGGTACATATAACATTGCTGTTATGCGAACTGCATTGCTTCAAATTTCCGGGTCCAATTCAAGACTTTAAAGTCCTTCATTTAAACCCTAACCTGTTATTTAATTGTTGACAGTCTTAATTATAATGTTTTAATGTTTTCATACCTAAGTTTTTATTCTATTTTAAGCCACCCAGAGTTACTTGGAATCGTAAGATGGGCGGCATATAAATTTAATAAATAAATGCAGAAACCTCTGCTTTACAGGTACCCTTTCCTTTTTTGCAATCAACATAAAATCACTAGGTTTTGTATGAATGGAGGTGCAGGTACACCAATCATGTCTCAGTGACTGATGGCTTGCATTTTAGTACATGTTTCTACTAAATGCTGGCTGTGAGACATATAATTTGGCATTTTTTTTTCTGTCTGTCACAGTGTATCTTCCATATTTTTATTATGACAAGTGAGATAGAAGTTTTACAAATAAGCACTTATTTTATGTATTTCCCCTGTTAGATATACATTCAGCATTAAGGAGTTTTTTGTAATTCCTATCTCAATGGATATTGATTTTCACTTAATATTTGTTCTTATTCATTCTTGGTTTTGTAAAACCCAGATCTTTTCCAAAGTTCTATTAAATGAATCTGTTCTTTTTTGTTCATGTTCTTCCCTTCTATCTTACCATCAGTTTTTAACTCTCATCTTCTGATCTAGAGAATAGTAAATAGTAAATCCATAGGAGAAAGAAGATTAGTATAGCTGTTTTATATCTTAATTAATATTCAAAATACCTACTCAAACTATCTTAATTATAATTATAATTAAACAAATCAAAATTTATATATATAATCTGTTTAATTATAATTATAATTAACACACACACACACACACACACACACAGAGGTTGTCAAAGATGTCTCTAGAATAGAATTTCAGCACCAGGAATACCATGTCACAATAGCATCACTCAATACCAAGAGGATAAAAATCATAATAACATCACTCTATACCAAGTGGATAAAAATATCAAACATCTGGCTGACTATGATTGTAACCAGACATAAGAATAATAACACTGACCCTTTGAATAGTCCCGTTGACCTTTGGAGGTCAATACTGATTATTTTTGGGGAACCCTGTTTTAAATGGATAGGTTAAAAATATCAGGGAACGGTTGATACATCTAGGATGGAAATGCTTAACTAAATGTATAATACACAATATCAATAAGTGCATATCAGCTGACCCTTTGCAGCTAACAACTGTGATGACTTACTATATTCTTGCTCTGAAATAGCTCTGCTGCTCACCCCTAATAAATGAAAAGCTGAACCTCAAGTGGACATTCTGTTAGAATCTTACATGTTCTTGTTTTGTACCTGATACATTGTCCCCAAACTATCTGCAAAGTATGATTATAAAAAGCCATGTTGGTGGACACAGCCATACAATTTAATCTCTGTGCATTTTATGTGACCATAAAAAAGAAGAGAAATTTCAGTCACACCATTGTGGCCACCATCTTAACTTTTTGACCATACCTTGTGGACACCACTACACTGTCCTCTGTATTCATGTAGCATCCATGAAAAAGACCAATCTATTCCAATACCTTACAGAGAGACAGGTTCAGCAATCAGCCATTTATCTTCTGGAAGTTCCAAAGTTTCTGGACCAATACCTAAGCAGAAACAGAGTAGATATATTCAGGATTTAGTTGATTATGGCACCCAAAGAAGAAAAGGGAGTAAATATAAGCACTAAGATAAGTTAGAAATAATGTCTTTGACAAGCCATCCTCATTAAATCTGATGTAGCTCTAATTATATTAATTTATACCAGATGGGGACTACAAGATTCAAATAACACCTAAATGGTTTTATATATATCAGTCTCTCTGATTTATTTATTGATCAGCTCATAAAACTAACACACACACACACACACACACATACATACACATATATATACATACAGTACATACTTACATACATACATACATACATACATACATACATACATACATACATACATGTATCCGCCCTCCTCAGATATGTGATGCAGAAAAATCTAACACTGTGTTGCCATCTAGTGATTATCTCACTTTTGCAGTCTAGATCTTGAAGCCCTAATTAATTTTAATGTTTGTAAGCCTCCCAGAGTTATTTCTAAGTGAGATGGGTGGCAAACAAGTCTAATAAACAAAATTTTGGAACAGTGCTTTAGAAACAAATCCTTTCCCTTGCAAGAAAGTGTTTATTTTGAAGGCAAAGCAACCCAATGGGTATGTCCAATGAAGACTCCAGTAATACTGTTAGAGAGAAGGCCAACTTCTCTCATTTTAGTGCCCTAGGCAAAGTCAAATCCTGGTACCCACTGTGACTTAACACCCTTCTCTTTTTGTTAGGGATTTCAAAAGGGTACCCTCTTATGTCACTTTTTTAAAAAAAAAAGTTTTTGGACTTTACTCTCAAAATTTTCAGCCTGGACAATTTTTTTCTCGGGCTTTTTCATCCTATTTATACAATAAGTAATTACATCAGCACCCATTGTTTTGTGATAACCTTGAGCAGGCACACTGGCTCACAGAGTACAACATTATTCCCCTCCCCGTTTTTAAGATTGTGTTTTCAGAAGGCTTTTTAATTTTCATGCCTCCTAAAATTTGGACCCCCTAGGCTAGTACCTATTTGGCCTTAGCCTAAAGTCAACTCTGCTTAATGATGACCTAATTCATGGCCCAACTCCACTGTAGTATCATAAAAACGTTTATGGGATTGCAATCTACTTCATTCTCTCTCAGTCCAGCCCATCTTACAGAATTGTTGGTGTGGGGAGGGAGAAATAGGAGGGAGCACTAGAGATGCCATTTTGTGAACTTCTATATGAAAGAAGGGACACATATCTCATAATCAAAGGAAGTAAGCTTCTTTATTTTATATTATTTCAAATTGGGCAGAGATACCAAAGACAGTCCTCAAATGACAGACATCCCTTTCTGACTGACTCATAACAATGACTAGACTCTGACAAAATAATGGCTGGAGAGTTAATGTTATTTTTAAAAATAATTTAATTAACAGTTTTAATTAAAATAGTAAAAGACAATACAGGCTAAAAAAGAAAGGGCTGCACGAAAAAGTCTTAAATATCATGTTAACTCTAAGCAAATCCAATACACATTTTTCTAGTCCAGACAACAGCTAGTCCAAAAGGAAAAAATAAAACCACTCCAAATAATATGCCACATTTTAACCCTGATCAAATAAAGTGACTTTGTGTTCCTTATTTTTATGTGAAACCATCTTGCTCTTTAATCCATTCAGATGATTGTTGATCCTTGTTTTGAATTTCATCAAAACTTTAAACATCCTGCTTTGTAAGTCCAGCCAAAATAAGATATTCTAATTGCTTCCTGGGATTGTCATTTTTATTTATTTCTTAATTTTTAAAGCCTCATCCATTTTTTTAATGTTTAATGACAAATTCATGTTCATCTTGTTCTCAGTTAGACTTCGTTGCATATCTTTTTCTGCAACATCTTTGGGGAACAGACTGTTCCCAGGCACAATACAGCTGATGTTTCTGATTCAAAATCCTGATGCGCTTCCTCAAAAATGTCTCTAAATGCCATTATAAGTAGCTTGTCTTATTATTCATCCAATATTGAAAAGTTTTTCTTTCCCATGAAAATACATTTATTTTTAAAAAAATTAATTTCAAAGTCTTAATATTTCCCAATTTCCCAACATTTATTTTGAACTTTTAATCTTTTTAAAAATTTCTATAGTCAAAACATTATCTTTCTTTTTGTTGTTTACTATAAATTCTTAAAGGTGCATCTTCATTTTTCTACAGTAAGGATTGAAGGTACTCATCTGTTATTTTCAGCCTGGTCACTTTACAGATGTCTAACTTCTTTAAAGCAATTAATGGGTATGATTAGCAAAGGTAGTGCAGTCTCCTCTTCAAAAGCAACCATATGGAGCACAGCTTGGACCATCTTGTTTCTTCTCTTTGTCCAAAGTTGAAGGAATAGTGGAGGATGCTGGAAGATACAACTTCCAGTTTTCAGAATGATGAATGTACCCTCCTGTTCATGATGCCTCTTGATATACCTGGTCAAACTCAAATCTGTAACAAGCAGGGGACTTTAGAAACAAATTGGAAAGATTGCTGAAGTTGGGTTTGTTTATCGGGGTTTCTAGTTCAGTTTCAAGACAATACATGTACAATTGCCACCTCCATCACAGTATTCTGATTTTTTTTATATAGGACATTAAACGTTGAATAAATGGGAGCCTGAGCATACGGACAAGGTGGAAAAAACAATGACTCTATCATCCCCACCCACCCTTCTTCTCACTTTAATATATTTTCTATAGTAGATGTTGAAAATTGAAACGGTGTGTGAGAAATTTCATTTTCTTTACTGACACTCTTTGCCTTAGTCTCAAAATTAATAACCTGAAAAATTCTAATTCTGTACTTCTCCTTAATAGTAAAACAGCTTCTGTGCCCTTCCTCTCCAATTTTCTTCAAGACAAAAATAAATATAGTAGAAAAATGCCAAAAGTAATTACAATTTTGCTCTGCATTGCCTCCAAACTAAAGTTACAAGACAGTGCTACTTTTTTCATAAAGGGGGTGGGGAGGGAGAGAGAGATGGGGGGATTGAAAGTACCATGAAGTGCCCAAGAGTCTGAATATCCCCAGAGCATTTAACCTAGGGCCCCTTATCCCTAGTAGTGCTGATAACTGGACCTTGACAGGGATGGAAGAGAGGATGGGGAAAGCACAGCCTCTTGATCAGGTCTAGTGAGAGTTATGGGATGAGGTAGGAAGTATTCACTTTCTGGTTTTTCTTCCCCCTCTTGTCCCCTCCAGGTCTGTTGTGCATCTCCTTCCTTAGATCTGGCAAGAATCAGGCGGCACGTGCCCACCCATCTCAGAATCGAGAAAGAATGTGATGTAATTTTCTGTCATTCATCAGAAAAGTCTCATTTGCTAAATATTATGATTCTGGAGAAACCGAAAATCTAAATGTTATTTCAAAACATCAAAACATAAAGAATAAGAGGGCAAAGATGATTTCCTATGAAGAACCAGATGCATTTTTAATAAGGCTGCAACTTTTATTCATTCTGAGGATAGTGTAGTCTATTACAAGTTATGTTGATTAATTTGTATAGAAATTAATTGGTGGGAGAGAATCAATGCCACTGATTTTTTTTTGTGAGTGCCATTTTGAGTCTATTGCATTACTAAAATAGGCAATGAAAAAGATATTATATAGAATATTTTACTTCTAGCAAGGAACAGTTGATTTTAAGCCAGAATAAAAATATATGACAATTTGCAAGAAAGTTGACCATGTTACCTTTTCTACAACATTGTAATCCCTTTAAAGATAAGTTTCACAGTCCACTCGAAGACTCCTCATTGTCATTAATGGCAGACTGGAAACTTTTAATGAATTTAATCTATAATAAACACTCTCTCTCTGACACACATTTTTTTACTTTTCATTATTTTGCAAATGGTTGTTAAATATGGCAGATACCAATTTTCTAATAATTCATTCAACCACTTCTGGTGTAAGATCAACCTGGATCCCAAAATTGGTTCTAAAATGTATCAGTATTTATAACAAATTCTGTCTGGTATAGAGCTGGAGTTGAACTAAAAGTTTGAATTCTCTCTCAGTCACCAAGTTTACACAGTGGATACAAGTGGAGTAGAGCAGCATTCATAAGATTCCTGAAAGTCGAAATTAGAAGGAATCATTCAGGAACATAGCTGGTGTTAAGATATGTAATAAATAATTACTAAGATCTCCAGTCCATCACTGAATTGATCGAATACAATAATATTTTCTAACTCAAGTGATGATATAAAAAATAAAATAAGAATATGAAACGCAAACTTTCAGGTTACAGTCTTCTTCAAGTAAAAAAATGGAGAGAGAAACTTTTCAGCAAGGGATATAACGGCAACTTAAATTCTGTTTACAAGTTATTTTTGTTCAACTGTTGATGGAAAAGAAATTATTTCAAACTAATTAGGATTGTTTCTTATACAGGTTACTGTGTCCTGTTCACAACAAGATGAATTGTTTTGTCTGTTCTTCTGGAAATATATAATATGTGGTAAAATACATTGTTAATGAAGTGAAGAGATATCTGTTTTTGATCATCGTAAACTTCTTAGGAAACCCTTGATACCTGGCATGAAAAGACAATATCAGACCTTGCCCTTTCTATTTTTATAAACTAAGCATACCTAAATATCTGACTTCAACTGATCCATATGGTTTAATCAGTGACACTGGTTTTAAAGATGGGCCACGTTTTCATTAAAGCTGAGGCTTGAAGGGCTGAAGACAGTAGCAGCATTCTTGAAGAGTCCCTGTGAAAGATATGGCTGGGTCTTCTTTACTAGGATAAATAAAAACTCTAAAGACAATGAAAGAGGAAGGCAGCTATGAAGAACCTTAAGGAGATGCTCCAAATGTGGCACAGAGGTGCACTTTCATGATTTCATCCCACTGTAATATTAAAAAGCTTGGTATCAGCTGCTCTTCCCCATCTACTCCCTATTAAACAAAAATGAATGGGAAAGATCATATGCAGATGTAAAATTATGTCTCTAAGGCAATAACAATATCATAGGATGAAGCTACTGGACAGTGGTTTCTTGGCAGCTCGATTAGAATTTATGAGATTTTGTTATTTTTGCTGGATTTTCCAGGGTACTTAATATGTTTATGTATGAGTTTGTGTTAAGTTTGGGAATTTGGGACTCCAGCTCATCTTAATATCTTACTTTGGTGCTAGGCTAGAATTTTTTTTAAAAGTTTCTTTTATACACATTAAACTTAATTTTCTTGCCAGTTAATTTCCACTATTCCACCACAAGAAAAACAATTAAAAGAATAAATACAAATAACAAAATACAGGTAGACAAAAGGTCAGTTAATGTTTATGTACATTTACACAGTTACAGTATTATAACAAGTCCTGAACATGAAGTTGAAAAAATTAGGCTCATTGAACTTTGATTTATGTAAATACAGATCACATTTCTTTCTCTGTTTATGGCATGTCCACTAAACCCTTCCTCAAAAGCCAAATTGTTTCTTTGTAATCTATAATCAGAAACAGAATGGAGATAGAATTCATTCAGATGTCTGGTCATACAAGTTAGTGCAAATAAACAAGGATACTTCCACGGCTTATAGCTATTTTACAAAGGGTTTCTCTGTGCTGTTTTCTTAGGACTCAGCCCAGTTACCAGTGGTGGGACTTTGTCCCCAAATTACTCTGCCAATCTCTCTCTCTCTCTTTTGCTCCTCTTGGTGCCCTTCCATTATGCCCTGAGTTGCTCTGACTACTTTAGGATACATTTTTCCTTTGCCACCTCAAACATGATTGGTGCCCAATTGTGAATTTTGCTCTGGAAGCACTCAGCTCTGGACTGCTAAATCTACTAAGACTATACCATTTTGTTGTTGTTGCCAGAGATAAACTTTTCTTATGGGGTGGAAAACATTTTAGTTTTAAATCCACTAATACAAATACCTGGACTGTGAATTTTGTGCTTGGCAGAAGGTATCCCTTTATATGTCTGGAGGAAACATTATTATACTTCTTAGTTAACAATGTCTTTCAGAGAACATTTCAATCAACAGGAACAAAACCTTCAATATAAATGTTAACAGAACAAAAAAAAAACAGTAGTCTCCTTTTCAACATTTCTTATAGACTCTGACCTATTGAAAGATAAACCTGCCTTATCTATCTTTTAGGATATATGTTAGTTTATCCGATTCTTCACAGTTGAAAATTTTGGCTATAATTAGCTGCTCAACCTTTTTTAAAAGCTGGAATAGATGGTATTCATGGTATAGTAGGAGACTAATGGATACCAAGGGAACCAACTAGATAGACTATTTAAGAAATCAATGTGAGAAATAAACAAGATAAGAGGATAGTAAATCGGAGGGGGAAAAATCTCTGTATAATTATAAATAATAACTGATAAATTAGACTGGGATAATCTTAATTTTCAATCTAGAGGACTAGACATTTCCCCAGTATGTATGTTTCCCAGCTACCCTTACCCTATATTTGTTGACTGTGTGATTTTATATTGTAAAAATTAATAAAGATTTAGTGGTTGTTGTTTTTTTTTAAAGAAAGATAAACCTGCCAAGAAACATTTCTAGCTCATGCAGAAAGGGAAGAGAAATCCTAAACAGTAGAAAAATTGTGCAATTTTTAAAATATATTAATCATACTAGCTTTTTCTATGAAAGGCTTAGACAATATGTGATATTTTATATTGTAATGTATGAAATACACTATCTGAAAATTAAATGAACACCAAAATATTTTTTTAAGATAAAAAAATCAGTGAGGTTAAATGTTCTCAGGTGCATCTCACTATTGGGATATATATATATATATATATAAATATAGGATAAAATTTAATGAGAGGCACAGAAATGGAGCGGTGAGCAAGGAAAGGAGATTTATTGACAGAAATGAAATGTGAGAAGTAAAAAAGAGTTCTGACTTACTATCCAAGGGCAGAAGAAGATAATAGTGGAGAAAAAAGAAAGTTATAGGTATGGGAAATAGAAAAAAATGAGGGAATATTTAAGATGATGAACTTCTTCTCAACTGAACTCTTAGCCCTATTTATATATCAGCAGTTTGCAGACCACTACAGAGAAATTTACAGGTCCTTTTTCTAAGTTGCTACATGTGATACAGCATTCATTTCCAAGTCTTATATAGACAAGAATATATGTCTGTTGCTCTTACAGTCATTTATAGACTGTTCAAAGATATCTATTTTTAACAGATCTTAGATGTAAGATGCAATTTTATTTTCATGCATAGCACTCAATTTTAATTTTAATCATACAATTTATTTGCACAGTTCAAGATAAGAAGTAGAAAAAATTTTTAAATAGTGTTTTAAAAGAAAATACATCCCAATACCTCAGTCTGCCATACAATCAAATGTTCCACCTCTGTCCCACCCCCACAGAAATCTATTTTGTTCCAACTTGAAAGGAAAGACTTTCTCTATAGATTTGTATTGACCTGGATGGATAACAGATATTCACTTAATTACCTACAAATCAGAAAACAGTCACCTTTTTCTTTGAACTGCTGCTGAAGCTAGATGGAAATGCTAGTTGGATGCATCTGGATGTTCTCAAAGTCTCCTTTAGCTCTGATCATATCAGCAAACTGACTGCTACTCTTTGGGATATGATCTCCATTCTGCAGATATTTGGAATGCATGCCTTGTGTTCTCTTGTAGAGATGTGGCATAACTAAAGATGGACCTTGTTATCTAATTTGAACAACAAAACCTTCCCTTTCCCCTTCTCCACTTTTCCTTCTCTGCCTTTCTTTAAGGCTGTTTTCATGTTGAATGGATACCTGGGAGGAACACTCTGCTATTTCTAACAAGGAAAAGGCAATCAAAGTTTCTAAACTCTTAGAAGGATTCATAAATAAGTGAGGGGTATCTAAGATTTTCTCAACATGTTTGTTAATCCAATGACCTCATTTGGGAAGAAACAATCTGCTGGACCTACTGAATTTCCTTTTCTTGCATGCCATTGTGTTACAGTCTGCTACTCTATACATAGTTTATCTCATAAAGAAAGACAATATGATATGGCAAAATATCAGAGCCTACAGTAGAAACATATTTTAGAAGGGTAGCTGAATTATTTTGTGCAACAAAGTGTCACCTAATTAAGGATGACAAATATACTGTGGCATCTAAGAAAACAGCTTTTATTCCATTAATATTTAAGAACGAAGGCACCATGATTTAAGATGTTATAACTACAGATCTCTTAATTGTTTCAGAAGTAGTGATAAGTTGGGTCACATGTTTTATTGTTTACAACTTGAAATCTGATCTTGTCCATGTGATAGCAAATGATGTCATTTGTGTAAGAGTCAAGCATGATTAATTTTTTTAATGAACTAATTACTAATTCCTTTACTGAGGAGAGGGTTTGGGTGCATTTCTTTATGGGGCCCAGTTATTTATAATCTTCTTAATAGAGGTTATAAATTCATTTTTATTTTATTCTTTCTCTAATTTATCTCTAATTCCATCTTCATGAGCTATTTCTCTATTGAGGTATTTCAGAGTCTTTCCATGTTTGTATACATAATGGTCACCCAGCAGTTTTCATACACAAAAGCATTGTTGCATAACTCTTTTTAAATTGTCTATCTGTAAGTCCCAGCAAGAAAAATTCTGGTTTTAGTTGAATGTTAATCTTTAAAATTCTTTATATTTGAACCCAAAAGCTTTTTTATATATTATATAAAACATATGGTGTTATGTATCAATAGTACATTATTTTATAAAATCTTCTTTAAAATTATTATACTGTAAATTTAGTCCTCTCAACCACATATTTTAAGAGCTTCTCCAAAAATTCTTAACTTACCATGTTAGTGGTACAATACAATACAATAGCAGAGTTGGAAGGGACCTTGGAGGTCTTCTAGTTCAACCCCCTGCCTAAGCAGGAGCCCTATGCCATTTCAGACAAATGGCTATCCAACATCTTCTTAAAGACTTCCAGTGTTGAGGCATTCACAACTTCTGGAGGCAAGCAGTTCCATTGATTAATTGTTCTAACTGTCAGGAAATTTCTCCTCAGTTCTAAGTTGTTTCTCTCCTTGATTAGTTTCCACCCATTGCTTCTTGTTCTACCCTCAGGTGTCTTAGTGAATAGTTTGACTCCCTCTTCTTTGTGGCAACCCCTGAGATATTGGAACACTATTATCATGTCTCCCCTGGTCCTACTTTTCATTAAACTAGACATACCCAGTTCCTACAACCGTTCTTCATATGTTTTAGTCTCCAGTCCCCTAATCATCTTTGTTGCTCTTCTCTGCACTCTTTCCAGAGTCTCCACATCTTTTCTACATCTTGGCAACCAAAACTGAATGCAGTATTCCAAGTGTGGCCTTACCAAGGCATTCTAAAGTGGTATTAACACTTCTTGTGATCTTGATTCTATCTCTCTGTTTATGTAGCCTAGAACTGTGTTGGCTTTTTGGCAGCTCCTGCACACTGCTGCCTCATATTTAAATGGTTGTCCACTAGGACTCCAAGATCCCTCTCACAGTTACTACTATTGAGCATGGTACCACCTATATTGTACATGTGCATTTGGTTTTTCTTGCCTAAATGTAGAACCTTACTTTTTTCACCATTGAATTTCATTTTGTTAGACAGTGCCCAATGTTCAAGTTTGTCAAGATCATTCTGGGTGATTTTAAACAGTGGGGAAGGGGACCTAGAGTTGAACTGCAAAGCTAAGGCCCCACAATCAAAGAGTAGGGAAATGAAACCCAATGATTAGCAAATGAGGATCATAGCCACAAACTGCCTTATGGACATACATAATTCACTGAGAACATGCCACCATCTATTAAGGATGACTCTCATCACAGCATTCATTCAAATTCATACTGTACTCACAGGTCAAGTTGGTGGCTGGCTAGTGCTGCAGATGCTCCTTCTTTTAGTTGTAGTTTAAAAATATTGTAATTCTTTCCCAAAGAGAATGATGCTTATTCCGAAACAGAGCTTCCACAACACAGTGTGGTGTAGCTTATTAAGGAATAATTGACTTGCTGAAAATTCCTGCAGGTTTGCACAACTTTCTTTCTGCTGTCACATTTTATTACTCATAGGCACATAATTAATTAATGGATTGGAGCTCTGCTGCAATAAGAAACTTAGAAAAGACACGTGAAGAAGATCAGGAGTCCAGAGAATGGCTACCTGAATCTTAGAGTTGGTCTGGGGTTGCTGAAATGATCACTTAGAAAGCAGCAGGCAGATAGGATCAGGGTTCTACATTCTTGCTTTTTTGTTGTTGAAGCAGGGATGTTGATAATGTGTATGTGTTATGAAAAATATTAAAGTCATTATTTATTTATTTATTTATTTATTTATCTATCTATTTATTTATTTAATGTATTTGTATACCGCCCTATCTCCCCAGTGGGATTCAGGGCGGTGCACAGAAAAGATAAAAAGACAATACATACAATAGCAATATAAAAGGATTAAATTTAGGGATCTGTGCTAAAATTGTGGTTAAAAACTATTAAAATCACTAAATTAAAAGTAAACCATTAAAACTATGCCAGGCCGGCCACATGAAATAGATATGTTTTTAGGGCCCGGTGGAAGAGGCGCAGGTCCGTGATGGTGCGGAGGTCGGGGGGCAGGTCGTTCCAGAGGAACGACCACTGCTGGCCACAGAGAAGGCTGAATGCAGTATTCTCTGCTGGCCACAGAGAAGGGTCTCCCCTTGGGGATCGCCAGCTGGCATTGTCCGGCAGACGGCACCCTGAGGAGGCCCTCTCTGTGGGAGCGGACAGGTCAAAGGGAGGTATGTGGTAGGAGGCGGTCCCGCAGGTAATCAGGACCCGTGCCATGGAGCGCTTTGAAGATGGTCACTAACACCTTGAAAGGCACCCGGAAGGCCACAGGCAGCCAGTGCAGCTCGTGCAGGAGAGCTGTTATATGAGAGTATCTTGAAACTCCCAAAATCCCCCGCGCGGCCGCATTCTGTACTAGCTGGAGCCTCCGGGTGCACCTCAAGGGGAGCCCCATGTAGAGAGCGTTACAGTAGTACATTAAAAGTATATGTGGTGGTGGGTACTAAATAATGGCCTGTATTCCTAAGTAAATAGATGTAGCATCCATCCACCTAGCAGAATCAAGATCCGTAGCACTTGTATAGTGATGATATTGTTATAATTTAAGAGTTTGAGATGCAAAACTATACATGCTCAGAATGTTTGTTCTGGGGAATGATGGGGGGGGGGGAAGGAATATGTCTCTATCATTATTGAATTTGCACAAGTGGCCGTCTCAAGGGAGTTACATGTGGCTATTAAGTCTAAGATCTTGCCATGAGCAGAAGCATGAACATTACAGCCTAAGACCTCATGGGAACCAGCCTGTCCCACTTCCCAAATAGGAATACAAGGAGGCAGCAATACAAAAGACTTCCTCAGCATTTTCCATATTCATGAAATTCTTTTTTCCTCCCGACAATTATAATGTTGAATGATTTTGTCCGTTTGAGTGCTGATATTTTGTTATTAACTGTGCAATCTAATCCTGGAAGTATTTCCTCATATGTTCCAAGAGAACATGGACCAGACTTACTGTCAAATACCACTTTAATATACTTCTGTACTTACTACAATCATTATTTTCTAAAATAACTCAGATCTGTTTCCATGTCTGTAAAAACAAATCAAATAGCAGCTGAAGTGGAAAGTGCTGTAAAACATAGACTTTTTTTTTAGTCTAGTGAAATTCTGGATCAGACCTTTTATCTTCCGTCCTGTAGTTTTGTCCATGTATTTATGTAACTTTATTTAGGAATGTAACATTTTGCAAATTCAAAGCCTAAGCAGAAAATTATTTAGCAACATCGCAAACATTTTCATTTATTATATTTTAAAGACATGACAACAACAATGAAATGTTTTCAAATGGGTAAAGAGGATACAAATGACAGTACCTTTTAAAGATTAAAGACAAGTTTAAAAGTCAATGAGATTTTAATTAAATTAAATGGTACTTTAATGGGTACTTACTGGGAAGATTTATGGAAACATATAAATTTAGTTTCCATGAGGTGAAGTCTAAGCTTTTAAGAATTACCCTTCCTTGTTTTTTCCTCATGCAACATAATCCCCCAAATATTTGTGAATTGTGACTAAATGCCGAAGTTTCCTTTTTCAAAAAGAGAGATGGAAGGTTGAAGGGGGAGTTCAGTGGTGCCAATTTGTCTGCCTGTGCTCTGATTATTGGGTGTATTTTTAATTGTGTGTGTGTGTGTGTGCATGCCCGTAAAGGAGAGTGGCTGAAGGGGGAGAGAGGTTTCTTCCTTCACGTTTAGTGATATCTGATATCCATCCTGAGTGCAGCCAGAAGGGCAACTTTCCACTCAGGCTGCAAAGTGGGGCGGGGGATCATGGGGAAGGGAACAGACAATGGATTTGATTTTCCTTTTCCTACAGCTTTCTTTTTTTTTTTTTTTTTACAAACTTTGCAGGATATCTTTTATTTCCTGTAGGCAGTGATACCTTTTTAAAATATTTCTAACTCATAACTCTAATGTCCTTCCCTTCCATTTTAAAGTGTGGGATAAAGAAACAGTCCTTGAAAAGAAGAGGGGGGACTAATGTGCACTTATTTGTTTACATATTCTCCCTCTTGACTGCCCCTGTCTCCTGTCTAGAAGTGCTATCCAATGACCCCTGGCACTGATTAAAGTTTCAAGATGACCCCGGAGGACTTTCGTTACACAGGCTGGTCATAAAAGTTGTTTAAATGACTAGCTTATCCAAACTCTGTCCTTTCTCTAGGCAGAGTTTTGACTCTAATCAGTTTCCAGGCACAGTGGAGCTCATAAAGAGCAGCTCCACTGAAGCACCTCTTGGAAGTTCTTCCTCCTTATTCTCTTACTCAACTCAGGCACCACCTCGATGTACTTTGTAAGTTTTATTTAGCTTAGCATGTGAAGGGAACCCAGCTGCTCTATGGTTGGTAAGCCATATGGCTTCTATTTAGCATTTTATTATGAGCTATTTAATACATTCTAGTCAAAATCAACCATATTTTAGTACAATGTGTTATCTTAGAATGCTCTCTCAAAGCTAATCACCACAATTTGTCTTCTGTAAATCAGTGTTGAGGGTCTAGTCAGGTCTAATGTAAAAGAGAGGAGAAGCCACTCATGGCAGCCATTTTTCTCTTAAAAAGTGCACAACTTTGTCTCCAAAGTTTGACTGTCTTCACTGACCTGCCCAATGTTCTTTGATTTTAACCAGGAGGTGAGTGAAAAAACTTTCAAGTGTTGGAGAAAGAGTGGTTCTTAATTTGAGTCAAAAACTTTTTTGGAACAGCTCTACATGCACTAAATACTTCTTCTGAAAGTAATATTTGAATTACTTTGGTTAACTACATTCATATATTCTCAATCAGTCTTGTAACAAGATGTAGTGAGTGCTGAACACTAAACTGACTTGACTGCACAAGACATGAACTCAAACATGCGTTCTTAATGTTTTGGAGAAGTAGAATAAACTTTGGTTTCAAATTGCTGCCCTCTTGTAGACTTGATTGGACTCTGATGGTCTGCTCACCCTAAAGTTGCCTGAGGTATTTGGAGTTCTAAAGCCTAATTTTCAACTGCTTGTGGCATTTCTAGATGACATCAAGATGTTTAAGATTTTTTTAAAAGTTGAATGGACTATGGAAACTTATCATAGGCTTTCAAAAATCCTTTAAAAAGGGGCAAAATGAAGAAGCCCATAGCAAGTTAAAACACATTATGCAGGTAAGTAATTTAAGTAAGACTATAGTTCTTAATTCGGTTTTGCAGAAATAATATGCATATGAAGCAGTTTTGAGCAAGTGAAATATTGAGAGTGCTCCAACTGTTCACAGATTGTTTTTTCTTAAGGCCAATATGTGTAATAGGTTTATAGGTAATCCTTGATTTACAAGAGTTCATTTAGTGACTGTTCAAAGTTATAGTGGCATTGAAAAAAGTGACTTATGACCATTTTTCACAACCATTGCAGCATTCCCATGCTCACATGCTCAAAATTCAGACGCTTGGCAACTGACTCATATTTATAATGGTTGCAGTGTCTTGGGATCACTCTGTTCTAAACCTCAAGGTGGAGTACATTGTAATCACTCCTATTTCCCCCCCCCCCAACTAATTCAATAATCCTGTGAGGTGGGTTGGCTCCCAAATGACCCAAGGAGTTTCTGTGACTGAAAGTGGACTGTAACCTAGGCCTTCCCAGTTTTGTTCCAACACTTTAATAGGCTCTGGTCCCCCCTTATTGGATACATTCATTCAGAGCCATCTCTCAGGGATGCTTTATTTTTATTTTAAATTTTTGCACCAAGCAGGGGAAGGATTCAGCAGCTTTAATAGCACAATGCAGCTTGATGATTCTGTGATGCTATGGTTCTTGGCCAGGGATGGATGGAGGGATGGACGGACCGACGGACGGACAGACAGACAGACAGACAGACAACTTCTTAACCATTCCTTTCTTGCTGATAATTATTGTTTTTCCTAGCTGTTCTGCTTTCTCTCTTTGGTGTTTCTTTTCACTTTAATCTTCCTTCTCCCGGTGCTAGTCAGGCTTTTCTAGAGTGATTTGAGAAAGTCAGCAACTGTGTAAGAAACTGCCATGAGTTGGCTGCATGCTAAAATTATGAAGACAAAGTAGAGCTTGTAATTCTGGGACTCAGTACTCTTTAAGTCTTCTTCAAGTGATTTGTCAAAAATCATCTCCTTTTTTGACTCATCTTGGACATTCTTCTAATCCTCTTGAATGTTCTCAAGGATCTCCCATCAGTCCCTAATGAAGGTGAGGGAAGTAACCTGGCAATACTGAAAACACATTAAAATAGCTTTAAAAGGCATTCTGTATTAGGAGATCCTGGACATTATAGTTTGCCTTTAGGCTTCCCAGTGGGGAATCTACTAGGCCTTCCATCAAGTTTAAATTCTCTCAAGAAGCCGTATGGGAAACAACAACAACTCAAAGAGTGGGGAACCCAGAAAACTAAAACAGGCATTTGTATAGAAGAGGACTGCAGTCACCAATGATCGTTATTGTCATCATCGCCATCAACTCATAGTCATCAGCTATATCACTTCTCACTCTCACCCACCAGCCAAGCTTTAAAAGGCCCCAAATCCCTTAGGGGCACACCAGATAACTAGTGCTGCTGAGAGGAAATGTTAGGTCTCTTCACCCGAATTTCATGGATTAGACAAGAGGGAAGAGCAAGTATCCCAAAGTGGGAGCATGATGGCCATACAGGTTTCTTGAAGTTTCTTCTAGAGCAGAGGTTCCCAAACTTGGCAACTTTAAGACTTGTGGACTTCAACTCCCAGAATTCTCCAGCCAGCTCTGCTGGCTGGGGAATTCTGGGAATTGAAGTCCACAAGTCTTAAAGTTGCCAAGTTTGGGAACCTCTGCTCTAGAGGTTTAATATTTGAGTCTCCCTGCAAGATCTTTCATCATGTTGTGTTCTGATTGCTTTTCAAAAATATAGACTGCATCCCTTATGCAAAAAAAGAGAAAGAGAAAGGAAGGAAGGAGGGAGGGAGGGAGGGAAGGAGGGGAGAGGAATCTATTGGACATCAATATAGCATCTGCTCTAGCTATATTTTAAAGAGTAATTTTCATCTTTGTGAGGGAAGTAATATCACATACTAATTACCTGAAATAGATTTTCTTCTTTCAAATTAACCGAACAACTGTCTATGATACTTCTGATATAAAATGCTTCATATAAAATCATGGTTGTTGAACAATCCATAATGATTTATTTCTTATAGAGTTACTATGTGGATTTTCATATGTTAAGGCAAAAAAAAATGGCTTACAAAGTGCTTAAAAAAAAAATAGCATGAAGTGGGAGCCCAGCCTTAGTATGGGTCAGCCCTCAATAACTGCACTAAGAGACTGCCTTGCATCCTACAAGTTAGCCAAAACAAACATTTTCAGAAACTTTTGTTCCTTCACATATAAAATCCCTCCTTATCAGAAGCCTGGTAATTCTTAAAGTTGGGGAAGGGAACTCTACTGTAGAACTGGAATTTTAGAATTAGATATAACTTTTGGCTCAGAGCAAAGCAGGATTTTTCTGAAACCAGATTTTCGAATAAATATTTTTTCCCCCTAACAAAACTCATGACAGGAAAAGCCACTTGGGAAGCAATTTGGTGTAGAATAACAGGAGGGGAATTAAATGCTGCTTTCCCATCCTAATTGCCCTTTTAAAAGCAGTTTTTCTCATGGAAATTGGGTAACATTGTATGCCTTCATGTGACATTTAATTTGGCTCTGAGAAAGCCTTCAGGGAATGGACAAAGAGAAGGTCTTGGATTCTTCTTTAAAGGCACTGTCAGGGCAGTTGCAGCAAATGGCCATGCTTCCACCATCTGTAGCAAGGTATCTGGGGGTCTGAGAAGAAGTAGAAAGGGTAACACTAAATGGAATGATATGGGCTGGTGGATAACATAAGCAGCAGGAAGAAGACCTCACCCAACAAAAAGCATTTACAAGAGAGTTCAGACTCATGAACAAATGCATGGAATTCTTCACTGGATTTCATAACATGACATTTCAAACATTTGTGCATGAGTACACACCAACTTCTCATTCAGAAAATCTCAGATGTCAGGAAGAAGGCTTCTGGCTACCTTTGAGATATCCTGGAGTTTAGGTGATGGAGGGGGCAATCATGCAGTGCCATACTGATTTCTGAAATGGCATCATCTCATAAAAGTATACCTGCTGCATAAAAGAATAGTTAGGAAGAAGTTGGGGTGAAACTATTTTTGCACTGCTATCAGCGCAAATGATGGCAGCAGAAACCTAAAGGTTCTTTGTCTAGTAGCAATTAACTTGAACACAAGGAAAGCCGAATCTGGTGTGGTCCTGTAGAATTACCTTCCTTCCTTTTATTCCTTCTTCAAAGGTTCTGGGTGCTGTTCTATTGGTTTCTCCTTGTCCCTGTATCTGCCTTCTCATGGAACATAAGGCAGTAGGCCTTTCTCTTGCTTTTGAAGGAGATGATTTCACTGATTCCATGGGTAAAATAGCCCATATGGCTGATACAGCCAAAGGATGCCAGCAGTATGAGAAGCTTGTGGTCTCCTGGGTCTTTGACTCTCTGTATTTCAGTCCCTGTCAATTACAATACATCCCAATGCTGATTTTGTTCAGGATTTGAAGATTTATAGCATGACGGGCAGCATATAAATTTAATAAATAATCAGATTAAATTAATAAACCCTAACAGTGTTCTGTGCATCTTAACATACAGTAGAACCTCTGGTCATGAACACTTCTGACCATGACCAAATCGGATTACAACCAAAAAAATCACATTTTTTTCTGCAGCCAATTTCCCCTCCCATGCCATTTTGTAAGTGCCAAATTTTCAAAATTAGGTTCAGGTCATGACCAAATCAGTTTGTGACCAAAGTTATGGAACGAATTATGGTCATGACCAGAGGTTCTACTGTATACCATAGTCATGCTGGCCACATGACCACAGAAATGTCTTTGGACAACACTGCACCCCGTGGCTAAGAAATAGAGATGAGCACCTTCCCCTTAGAGTCAGACATGACTGGACTGGATAAAAAAACTTTTATTTTTACTTTTAATAAATAAACCAATGCAGTTCACAGAACAGAGGTATAACATACACAGATTTTGGGACACATATAATTGCCCATGCCAAGGTATTTGCACCAACTGAAGCTTCCAAGTAATCTTCAAGGGCAGCTCTTTGTAGAGTGCATTAAAGGGAGGTGATCAAGGCATGACTGATTGACCATAGAGCATCTGATTCAGAAATGGGCACAACTCACACATAGTTCAAACATGTGCATAGGCCCTCCAAACCATGACTGCCATTTGCTCTTCCAATAGTTGTGAATCCAGAAGGACCTTCAGATTATGCACCTATCAAAGAGGGGGGAACCATCTAACATGTGATTTACTATTTGAAATTGTTAACATTATTTAACGTTTAATCAAAGCTGATACTGTGTGTGTTAAAACATCATCCTAAAAGTTACGTTTCATAATTTGGATTTCCATTGTCTTATACTGGATATTATCTTCACTGAATAAAAATAGTAGAGGAAGAAAGACCAGGATACCCTGAGGAAAAAATGCAGTGGAACTCATCACTGTACTCCAGAGTTATGTAAAGGAAGTGACATTTTGTAATGTCATGTAGGCATGGATACAGTCTGACCTGGGGTGTGCATAAGCGCACCAGCGTGCCTAACATCCCTGTCCTACTGTCCCCATTTATTTGTACCCATTTCCTGTGTTCTTATTCATGCTTATGCTTATTCCTGTTATCTTGTATGTGAGTGACATAAATAAATAAATAAATAAATAAATACATACATACATACATACATACATACATACATACATACATACATACATAAAAAACAAGGTTAATATTACTGGGTTACATTATGTCTAAGGGTGCATAATTGGCTCCTGCCAGGATGTGATCCTCTTTATATTTAAGTGCTCCTGCTTAAAAGGAAAAGATATTGTCGAGTCAGTCTATGTTTCACTCAGATCACATTCTTTGCAAAAATCCCAGCAGCAGCAGTTAGTAGTCCACACGAAAGGTGGCTATTTGGCTAGCAACTGCTGCTGACAGGATAATGCTGGATTAGATTGAATCCCTACAGTATCAAAAGTCCTTCCATTTGCCTGGGAAGACATTATTGGGATTTATTTGTGGGTGCACAGGGACCTATCATAAATGCCCAATGAGTGACTGATGCTTTGCATATGCCCAGAATTATTTTTACTATTTCCTTTACATTCATTGTATGCGGGTATACATAGAAGAGAAGGGGGTGGGCTATTTATCCAAAGTTATCTGGAAGAATTTTCTGGTGTTTAAGGAGATCCTGCCTTCAGGACGAATGCCTGTATCTGAGTGTGGAAAGAAGCACTGGAGAAATGTCCTTACTTTGGTAAACAGCCTGGCAGCATCCAACACAGCCTGAATGAGAGAGAAGACAGGATAAAACAGCCTCCTCCCCATCCAGAGCTCCTTAATTAAATGTATGGCAAGAACCAGGGGAAACACATCTGGTTTCAATCTGCACAGCCTTTGATGGCATCAGATGTTCTTTTCCCAAATCGAGTTGGGGGTTGGAAATCTTGGCCTGCCTGTGGCAGCTCTGAGCCCAGGCTGGCTCCTATCACTGAACCACAGGGGCCCTTCTCTTTCCCTGCCATTGGTTGACCTTTACAGCACCCTCACTCCCCCTCTGCCCTGTTACTCTCCCCATCCAGAGAGCACTCAAACCCCGGAGAAAGAAGGTCCATGTTTTACCTGCTTCTTCCCTGCTTTTTTTTTAAACAATACCAAAAAAAATATCAGTTTTGGACCAGTCCACATTATTTTGGGGCTCCATATTTAAGAAATTGTCTTCATAAAAGAGCATTGAGCTTGATGAGATGGGAGGTCAAATGAGAACTCTCTGCAATTCTTCTGATGCATTACGGTGTGATGAAGACCTTTTGACTGAGACCAGTGTGTTGGTGGAAACACACGCCATACAAAACCTCCTATCACAGAATCAGAAAGGGTGGCAGCTCTTTTGTTGCTGGTAGACCTGCTATGCAAAGCCTAGTTTCTCTCTAGGTAAAATTGACTAGGCAAGAGAGCAACTTGAGGCAAATCAGCCATTAATTTAATATACAGACAGGGACACAAAAACTATATGGTGTAATAATTAATGGGTTGTGGGCTGTATCTTCTGTCTGTGTGAAAACACGTTAGGCATGCACACAAATTAATAATCTGCATTTTCTTATGTTAGTTGTTAGCTTATTCCTTGGCCAAAAAATGAAGGGACTGGATTTTGCCTGCCTTTAAAATACTCCTACCCCTTGTTCTATCAACATGTTTGCATGTGATTCTCATAGCCTCATGTTCAAAATGGAAAACCTTTGTTCTAGAATGGCTCTTTTCAGCTTGAATGTGAAAGCTGATTCTGGGTTCAGGCAAAGCAAGAGAAATCTTTTAAGTATTGGATACTTAAAGCAGTACAGCCTCCTCCCAGTAATCAAAGTACACCCCAGCATTCCAAGCCCTTCTGGCACTTGGGGCAGAAACCCATGAAAATGCTTCTCTTTTTTAGTTTCAATATAACGACAGTCATAAATAACTTTGCCTTGCTAGGCCTTTCCCAATACCCCCAAAGCACTCTCTGGGCAGGGTACTTCCAATTAGGGGTGTTGCAGCAATAATTTAAGAGCCTTATTTTTCCAAACATTTTCCTTTAGAAGGGTAGCTGATTGCTGCTGGAGAAATGTGAGGTTCCTGTCTTTATTTGTAAATTATTCCCTATTCCCCTCACCTTTACATTTTGACAGATGTATTTTGTGGGATGGTAGCTGCTGTTGATCTGCTTTTCCTGAGTTTCTTCTTGTTCTTGTCCAAAGGTATGAGTTGTCTCCCAAATCTATCAATGAACAATTTGGGGATTCCCTTCATAAAAGCACTACATCCCTAAGTAGCAAGACAGACCTACTGTAGTCCTGAAAGGAAGTGCAGAAAACTGTACTCTGAGTGCATCAGAAATTCTAGCAAATGCCACACACTTAAATGCTTAAAATGGCTTAGAGAAAAGGTTGAAGTTAAAGGTTCCTCTGATACGGATGATGGGCATGTAACTCCTGCAGTACTGATGCTAAGACATTTTTCAGTTACAACTGCTGGAGAAGACAAAGGGAAGACTGAAGTGGTGTTCCTGTTCTGTTGTGGGCACCTGGATAATTTCTCCTGCAATAGAACAAGTCTTTATAATGCCTAATGCAGGGGTCCCCAATCTTTGCAACTTTTAAGTCTGAAGGACTTCAGCTCCCAGACTTCTCCAGCCAGCTTTCCAAAGGTTGGAGACCTTTGTTGTTGCAAAGGTTGGAGACCCCTGGCCTAATGCATTTCAACATTTACATCTAGGACAAAGAGAAATAAAGAATGCCTATAGAGGGAAATATTTTATATTCAGTTTACTGGCATGATCCAACAAAGGTTCAGCTGTTTTTACCACCACTGAGTTCAATGGATGAATCTCTTTTACTGAAAGTGATAGGAGTTAAGCTTTGGGTAAATTGATGCTGTTGATACCTCCTCTTTTGCATCAACACAAAACAGTACCCTCATAAAAGGACAAATCCCTATCCCATTTCTGTTGCGAATTCCTGCCACTCAAGATTTGGTTCAGATTTTCAGGACCACCATTGTTTTATACAAATTTATTGGTTTTCTATTTTGGCTTTGCTCTGGTCTCTCTTACTAGCCAGCAGGAAGAGACCCACTCTACTTGGCCATGTCACAGGTAAAATAGGAAATTAAACACATGGGAAGATGACCTCAAATCATAAAGTGGTATATTTGAAAAGTCCTTAAGAAGGATGCAGTGCCAAAGAGACTCTAATTTGGGCAGAGAATCCAAAAACCATACACTACACAAAGACACCAGGACAGAAACACAAGAGAGGAGACAGCTCCTGTCATAATTGGTGCACTAGGTCCTCTAGGGAGAGAGTAACATCGAGTAGTCAGGGGGCAACCAGATCTCTTCATAGGGACAAAAAAAAGATTAAAACTGACAGTCATAGGAAACATGAAAATAATCAACATCTTCCCATTTAAATATCCTTCTTTACACTCAGGATGTTGTGGAGAGGAAAAGCAAGGCTGTTGGATCACACCAGTTTCACAGCTGTGCAAATGCAAAGTTGTTGAAATAGCATCTTCTTCTGTAAATAAAATAGTAGACCTTATTTTTTCTGCTTTTTCCTTTCCTACCTGGTGAGAAACCAGAAGAAAAGGCATTAAAAATAGGGAGGCCAATAAGGGTGGAAGGGGAGCAAATTGATATGAAAGCAACTTTGGAAACCAAGTGCTAGAGGAAAGGACAAAGGCTGTCAGAGAAAGAGTTGCAGTGGGAGAGTTGCAGTGATCGGAAGGGAGGAAACAGGCCCACCTGCTCCCTACATACCCCAAAGTCACCTCTGTTGGTCAGAACCACAACTGGTTATCTTACCGTAGCTCCACAGTATTGGCTGTATCATAGATGTTACCAATCTTGAAACTGTCTTGGTTTAAAAGAGGGAAACAATTTTTAATGTGGCAAACAAAATGACAGCATAAAGTGACAACTTTAATAGACTAGTGTGATTTCTGTTGATTCCATGTAGTTATCTTGGCAATTTGTTGTTCCTTCTTTATTTCCTATAATTCTGAGATTTCCTAGTGGTCTCCCATCGAAGCTCCAAACAGGGCGAATGCTATCATCTCCAATATGTTTCTCAAGATTAGTACAGATAGGCAGGGTGCAGTCATTTGCTATTTTAAGGCGGGGGAGGGGGCTGCAGAGACCAGACCAAAACGTGTGAGCCAAGGGCCAGTCGGATGTTGTCCAAGGAAACCTGACTCGGAGTCATTCGAAATGACAGTTGAGCAAAAGGCCCCAAACAAGAGCTTTTCACTGAGCCATTCATGTCGGGATGCACTGCAGTACATAATGGACTAGATACGGTCACCTTGTATTGTTTTTCCCCCCATCGGCTAGGTTGGTCGCAACAAAACGCTCGTACGCGCTGTTCTATTTTCCTCTCCTTTGTTTTAGCGGCCCGAAGCAACACTTGGGGCAAGGAGGGAAAACATATTAAACGTCTAAGAGAAACGAAGTTGATTAGCCACACCCGGCCTGCTTTCCTAAAGAGCCCGCAGTCCGCCCGACATGCAAATGAGATTCTCCGGCAGGACCTTCAACTAATCTTTCTCAGCCGTTAATTAGCAAAGCAAATAAGCAGCCGGGCTTGGGAGTCTTCTCCGGCGTCCGCCTGGGCTTCCCAGCTTTCCACTGGGGCAGCGGGGGGAGGATTCTTGGCTCTTGGCGGGGAAAGGGCCACGCGCGCGCGTTCGGGGGGGGAGTGGATCCCTAAATGCGAGGGTGGGTTCGTCGAGGCCGGACTGGAAGGGGGAGGCGGGGGCGGGGGGAGGAAGGAGGTCTGTGAAACGTCAGAATCAGCACAAAGCCTTTGCCACGTAATTAGAGGCTCCCGTTAAGTCTGGCTCTGCCCTCCCGAGGGCCCTGCAGCTGCCCCGCCCGCCCGCCTGCTTGCCAGGCTGCGCCGTTCCGAGTGGCAGAGGGCAAGCGCTTGGTCGGGAAGCCCAGCGGTGAGCGGCGCGGAGCTAACGCCCTTCCCCCAGCAGCCCTCTTCCCTCAGCTGGCGGGCGAGGAGCTCAGCTGCGCCGCTAAGTCGGCGGGAAGCCTCGAAAAAGACGTCCGCCACGGGCGCCTCAGTTGCTCGGCCGGCTAGCCGAGGAGCGCGGCCGACTTGGGAGACGCAGGCGGGCGACGGGGTTCCCGCTTCAAGCGACCTTCGCTGGGGCTGAGGAGGCGCAAGACGCGGCTGTTACGCCGGCTTTGGGCCGCTCCGCGCGGCTTCCCCCGCCTCGAGCAGCCTCGCGGCCCCGGGAAGCAACAGTGGCCGGCGGGCTTGGCCGAGCGCCTTTCGTCCGGGACTCCGTCCGTCCTCCTCTGCCTTGGCTGCCCTCCTCCTCCTCGGTCGGGGGAGGCAAAGCCATGACTTCCAGCTACGGGCACGTCTTGGAGAGGCAGCCGGCCGTCCTAGCCACGCGCCTGGAGACCCCCGGCCACCTCGACAGCCTGCAGGCGAAGAAGAACTTCTCGGTCAGCCACCTGTTGGACCTGGAGGAAGCCGGCGACCTGGTGGCGGCTCAGACCGACGAGAGCGTCGGGGAAAGCGGCCGGAGTCTCCTGGAGTCGCCGGGGCTGACCAGCGGCAGCGACACTCAGCAGCAGGACGGTAAGTACCGGAGCCGCGGCTTCCCGCCGGCCGCGCGCTTCGCCCTCGCTTTCGGATGGCCGCGGAACAAACCGGCCGCTTGACCACTAAGCCTCCACCCGGGAGCCCGACTTCTTAGATACGCGCGTGCGCACTCGCGCGGGACCCGGCGTTCTCCGGGCGAGACAGAGGAAGGATAAAGCCGATCCGAACGTGCGGAAACGATGCGGCTGTTTTTTAAAAACCGATGCGTTTGAAGGGGAAAGTTAACCCCTTTCCAGGGTTTTGGGTCTGCGGTCCCTGCCGGTCAGCAGGAACAAAAAATACCTCAGTGTTTCTCGACCTTGGCAACTTGAAGATGTCTGGACTTCAACTCCCAGAATTCCCCAGCCAGCGAATGCTGGCTGGGGAATTCTGGGAATTGAAGTCCAGACATCTTCAAATTGCCAAGGTTGAGAAACCCTGAAATACCTCCAAAGATTAGGTCTCGTTCCCATGAACGTAGTTTCCCTTCTTTCCTTTCGTTCACGAATCCAGGCCGGTTTAATACTAATTACTCCATTCTGACTTCGCCTAAACCTGACTACGCCAATTCCCGCACCCGCTTTTTTCGCATTTTGTGGTGAGGCGTGAAACGATAGCGGGAGGGCCAATTCAGAGGGAAGGGTTTCCCCCCCCCCCCCTCAGGTTCTAAAGGCTCCTCCAGTCCCGCGAAAGACGGGAAATCCAAGAAAAACGGGCGGAGGGGAATCCAGGGCACCTTCAGCTTAGGGGTATTAAGGATAGGAAACTTCCAGCGGGCCCAGCCGGTCGCGCCCCACAGTTGACGTTTTAATGGTCCTTGTTTTGGTGGGTGGGGGTCTTGGCGGACACCAGAGACTTACTTCCAAGGAAGCGTGCGCAGCATTTGGCGATAAGGCCGCAGAGCTTCCAGGCCTCTTTCCCGGGCGAGTCCTTGGAAAAAGCTGCCTGAGTCGAAGGGCCCCTCCGAAAAGTCTCTGAAGAAAGACGAGCCCCCTCCCCAGGCCGGGATCGGTGGCCGACCTGGGAAGGGAAGGGAAGGAGAGCAAAAAGTGAGCGGCTCCGGCAAGAGGGTCCTCGTGTCCGTCCTTGAAACGTGCAGCGGGAGTGCCTCCGAAGGCTTTGCTCTGCCTCAGCGACCCTCGGCAGGGGTGTTGTAGACCCAAGGCAGACAGATGGCCGCTCAGTTCTTGGAAAACTGAAGTTGGGTCCATCTTTTTGGAAACGCTCCTGATCCGCCAGGAGAGGCTGCTTCCCGTTCACCCAGGCCCCTTCCCCGGCCTTCTGCTGCAAATCGCAGACCGAGCCGGAGCGGGAGACTCTCTCTAGACCAGTGTTTCTCAACCTTGGCGACTTTAAGTCCTGTGTACTTCAACTCCCAGAATTCCCAAGCTATGTTATGCTGGCTGGGGAATTCTGGGAGTTGAAGTCCACAGGACCTAAAGTCGCCAAGGTTGAGAAACACTGCTCAAGGCATCAGTTCGAGCCGTCAAGCAGAGCTTTGAGGGGCTTGTCTGGCAGGCGGTTCCTTGCTCCCCCGAGTCTGCCTTTCTTCCGCTCTATCCCCCCCCCGCCCCCGTGCTTTTCACTGAATCCTTTCAAAATCTGTTTCCATTTCTTGACGAGAAGAAATGGAAGCATTTCAGTTTCTTATTCAATCAACAACAAAGCCCCGCTTCATTCTCGCGATTAGGAAGCGTTGTCAATCGCTAGGAAGAAACGGGGTGCCGCTTCCATCGATCTGCCTTGGCTTGCGGAAGGGTTTCTCCAGCCTTAGGAATGGTTTTAGGCCTGAGCGGAGGAAGCCGAACCCCAGGCTGGCTCCAAAAGCTGCCCCCTCCCCCGGCTTCTGCACAGAGAGTGAGTTGCCTCTGAGGAAAAAGAAGCCGTCTCCCCTCGATGCCAACGACTCCCCTCCGACTCCCCTGGCCTGTTGCCCTGACCATTAGGCCCATCGGAGCAGGCCGCTTTAAACCAGGTCGGTCTCGGAAGTTTTAAGGAAGACGTTCCACCTATGATAGGTGGGTTTTCTTGGAAATAAATAAATTGGGACTTGGGAGTCAGAAATGAGTGGCCGTCTGTCAGGGTGCGAGAATAGAGGCTCTGCCAGGAATAACTTCCAGGACGCTCCAGAATTAAAGGGCAGCCCTGGAAGTAAAGTCTGGAAGTGGTACTTTTTTTTAAAGGTTAAATATCATCTCAAGGAATCCCCCCTCCCCAATAACTGACTGGGAATGAGGGACTAGAGTTTGGAGGGCGGGGCCGGCTGCAGGGGAGAAGCGTTTCAACGCCATCTAAGCTCGCTGCACAAAATGCCCCCCTCCCCCGGTTTACTTTATACTTTATAGGGAGTGGAATGCTACTTTGGTGACTTAAATCTGATCCGTCTGCACTTTGAGTACCCTTGAAATGTTATTTGAGCGTCAGACCTTAGGCTTAGGATCCTTTTCGATGAAGGGAGTTTTGGCCAGAATGTAAAAAACAGAACTCCCAGTAATTTACTTTTACTGTACATTCATTTCGGTGAAAAAGGAGAATCGTCGACTCGGGCGAGGTAGAGGAGACTCTCGTTATGCCGTCCTACTTGCTGGGCAAAGCCGGCAGATTCGGGAAAAAGTTGCGCTTTCTAGGAGGACTATTAGCCAGTCTCTGGTCTGATGTAAAGCTTTTCCCCGGAACTGTCACAAAGTAGATCCCGGTGGGATTAGGAGACCCAGAGGAATGGGGCACAATGGTAGGCTGCTAAGGTTTCTGTGTAGGGGAACTCAGCTCAAATATCCTGTTAACTTTTTGCTACCTCGTGAATTTGTGCACCAGGAGACAATTACACCGCTCACCAACTAATCAACTAAGCCAAAACCTCGCGTCCCCATATAAGGCAGGGTTGCCCCGATCTTGACACAATGGTTCTTGAAAAGAATCTGCTCCTGAGAGAAGTTGCTTTCCAGCAAGCAGCTTTTTCTTTGTCCCCTGATAGGTGGTGGCGGTGAAGATCCGGGGAGGAAAGAGGCACCAAGGAAAGACCATAGACAGGGCTATGAACCATCGGCAGAAGAAGTGGAAAAATGGGGGGGGGGGGGGGGGGACGACACGTGCTTATTGGTTAACTGCTGTGTTCTGGGAAGACCCTCATTCATCCTTCCTGGGGAAGGGGGTATGCTGCCTTTTTCTCCCTTGCTGAGAGAAAGGAAGCTCTTCATCGCAGCCGTTCTCCTTTGCCCAGCCTGCGAGCTATCCGTTTTTAAGGAAAGAGGTTGGGGAGAGGCCTCGTTGAAGAAATGATGGGAGAGCCGGCTTGAGTGTCCTTCAGGGGTGAAATCGATTTGGAGGGATGAGAGTCTGAGTTGAATAAATGGATGCATTTGTTGATATTCCATCACTTAAAAAAATATAGTTTCCCAAAGATATTGCGACTTTTGGAGAACTAAATCAGAAAACCCGGAAGAATGAAAATGACCTGACCGCCTCTGAGTTTTGAATTCTTTATCTTCTTCTTTTCCTCTCAGCTTCCCTCACCGTTCCTATCTCGAATTTTATAAGACTACAGTTCTCTCTGTAGTTCCCTATTCATCTCGATCACAGGAGGATGGATTATTTAGCTCTTAATGAGTTGCGCAGCTGATAAGGGTCTTGCCTTCGGGCGCAGCTGGACTCCTCAGAGGCAAAGCACAAGAAAAGTTACATAATTTAGTCTTGGGGACTCTGAACCAGCCGCAGATCATCTTTCTGCAGGACATTAAGGAAGGAGTACCAGGCCTAGACTCTCTAAGTGCATGATTTTCTCACGTACTAGTAGCGAGAAACATCAGCATGTGAATAACAAGTCTGAAGCTAATCTGACCATTTTACAATTAAAAGCAAAACAACTCACGAGGTAAAATGATCCAAGCTCTTTTTTTAAGAAAAGATACCACTGAACGAGTTGGTGTCTTTGATTTACACTTAATTACATTCTAATTAGAGCAAGATATACGCACGTTTGACGCAGTTGTCCCCCGCAAATATACGTTGCCCATTTGCAGGTAACAAAAGTTTTTTGGCATTTCTGCCTGGATTTTAAAAAATGTTTATGATGATTATCTGAGTGATGAATATCTATCTGAATCGAAAGGGTATTCTAGGACATGATGGAAAATCCTGTCTGCCTCCAAAATATGCCTGTCCTGGCATTCTAGATTCCGCCAGTCAAAAAATGTAGCTATGGATTTCAGATCCTGGGGGAGTCTGATTTTCTTTTCCTATTGTGTCTTACTGCAAAGCTTTGCATTCCTCCCATACACAATGTCAATGAGATCTTTTAGAACCCATGGCAATTATTCAGATAAAAACAAAACAAACAAAATACAAGTTGTCAAGATCAACATAAATTTGCTTCCCGGAGTTTTTCAGAAGGAATTAGCATTTCCCTGCAGGTCGGAGGATTGCAATAATCGTTGCAGATAGTTCAGTGCTGTTCATTATCTTCCTTCAGAGCCACTTTCCTGCCTGTTAATTAAGAAGCCCTTCAACGTTCAGCTTCAGCAGATGTCTGCGTAAATGAAAACTTTGTTGGAGAACACGGGCTGTGGTCCGAATAAAACCAGAACATTTGCTCTTAAGGAAATAGTCTCGGTTACCCACTGAAATTGATCCAGCTGATAGCGAGTGGGTCAGAAAGAAACATCTGGAATTGGGGGTAGGGTGCCCATTTACCCGATGTCTCCCCCCCCCCTTCTAAAATATCAGCTCCTGATTTGGTTATTAGCAACTGTTATCCGACCTGGGATGTCTCTGACTGAGAGGTTGTTCCCTTTTAAGTGTGAATTTGTTTTGAGTGAGCTGTTTAGATCCGATTTATTCCCCGATTAACCGGTGAAAAAGCAATGACCTTGACTAAAAACCAGCCTTAAACTAACCACTTTCACTGACTGCGATTTAAAAGCAGTTGTTTATTGGGCTAAAGAGGGTTAAGAATGAATAACCTCCCCAACCTCTTTTGCAGCACCTATTATTTGTCTGTGCGATTTTCCTTTTAAAAGGTTTAAAGAAGTGCGATACTTTGGCTGCGTCCCAATCTGATCTAGGGGAAAATGGGTACTCTGCATTGATTCCAGGGATGTTTTTTCCACGTAGGATTTTAAGTACCTTCCACAACTGAGCTGAACTCTTTCCAAATGAATCGATTCATATCCACATTCTTTCATCAGCGGAATCGATTTTATGAGGTAAATAAATGGTGGTAGCGTTTAGAGAAATTGCTTAATCGCTTTGAAGCACTCCAAAATATCCATTCAAACTATAAATACCTCCACAGTACTTTCACAGGAACAAGGCCAGGGAGGCAAACGTGCCGCACCAGTCCCGGATAACAAATACTTGGTGTTGGTCTCCGCTCAATAGCACGCGCATAGAAAAGAGAGCACACACTTCTAAAACACACCCAGAGTAGTAGCAGTCCACCTCGTGGTTCCCCTAAATCCAACTATTTCCCCCCTTTTTTTCATTTAATTTGCAAAGGAAACGGGTTTCAAGGTCTGAAACGGTAGTTTCTCAACCGCTTTACCGAGCGAGCCGCGTTTTTACCAGTGGCGTCTCATTTGATTCAAAAGGAAGTTGCTGCGCTTTCTTTTCAGTTCGCGGCACTCAAGGCTTTGCTTCAAAACGCTGCGATCCCCAGCCAGAGGCATTGGCCGAGGCAGGGCTATCTTGGTCTCCTTGTCCTCAGCATCTCGAAAGAAACTCACCTCAGCTGGAGATGAGGGAGGCAGGAGAGCCCCCTGTCCCGACCCTAGCCTTCTTCCGCTTGTCTTAGAGCAGCGGCGGTGAGGTCCATCTTCTGTTCTTCAGGGAACGTTGGCTTCTCGGTCCCCCGCTTGCTCGGGCGGAGTCAGAGTTCTTTCGCAATTACGGATCTGATGAGGTCCCAGTGTCCAGTAAGAGGAACTCCCCGCATCGTACTTGAAGGGGAAGCGGAGTTCGGTGGCTAGTGCTCTGGCCGGCCGTTTAGAGAAAGACCGAGTCTTGCCCCAGAACGCGCCGGAAAGATTGGCTGCGGAGGCCCTCGGTCTTGCTTCCTTCTTCCGCCGTTCCTCCTTCTAAATATCCCTCCTAACCCGAGGGAATCCGCCCAGCAAGAAGTGAAGCTGCAAGCATGGCCAGGGTGAGAAGGAAACTCTTTGAAACTTAGGGTTCCCATGGTACGTTTGTCCATGATTAGTTCTCATTTGCTTTGTTCCGCCTCCCTGAATGCAGCGCCTCACGCAACGAACGATAAGCTAATTGCTCGCCTTGACTGTACTGCCGGGAGGTTGTGGGTGAGGTCGCGCCTCGGAAGCCCAGGAGCTAACGGATTGTGAAAACCGCCCAATACCTTGTCGCAGCTGCAAGTGAGGAAAAGAACAATATAGAAGTCTCCCAGCAATCTGTTGTGCGAATTGGGGTCTTCTTTAATACCCCGAAACGAGGGCGGCTATGACCACCGTACAAGCTAGTCAGCACATGGGTTTACATCACTTCAGTGACATTTATAGCTTAGTGCAAGCGGTTGGTTTTATCGAAGTGTATTTTAACGTGTGGGGCGAAGGTAAAAGTAATTTCCACTGCGCGGTCCTAGCCTAGAAGGACATGAAACGTATCGGAAACAAAAGGGGACAATTGGAAATAACATTTTTATATTCTTGATTACTACTACTACTTAGTTTTCTTGTTACTTCTGTAATCCTAGGCACGGGATCGATCTGCTGCCTTCTCTTTCGCATCCCACGGCCTCACAAGTTTCCTCCAATATATCGGGGATGTTAGAGATGAAGATAAAGTCCCCCTAGGTAAAGAGATCAGCCCCAGCAATATATTTTGCAAGAGTTATTGAGGAAATGTGATTTATTTCTTTGATGAGATTCGGAACTCAGAGCCACTTTGTAACAGATAAGGTGCTCTCTAGAGATCTGCCCAGCACAGAATGAAGACCGAGATTCACTACGTTCTCCTATTTTGCAACCTAGTGGAAGCCCCCTAAAAGACAATTAAGAAAAGACAATGAAAAAGCCTTAGTTGTCTTTTCAGTAAGTTCTAAGGCTGATTAACCAAGGCCTGCAAGAGAGGTTAGCTGGCAAATAACGCATTCCTACATAACCCACCTCCCCCATCGCTACCGCTACCATGTACGCAACTCCACTTTATCTCGGAGGAAATCTCAGGTAAAAGTGTTTCTGAGTGCAGCCTCGAAAATCCTGCCATTTCGGGTTTCCTCGGTTTCAGAGATGAGAGCCTTCGCGTCAAAACCAACGGGTGACCAGACTGGCTGGATCCCCTGACCACTAGAGTCAGAAAGCTGCAGGCCCCAGTTCTAAGCTGCAGTAGAATTCCCAAGGTTGGGGGGGGGGGAGAGTTACTTCTGAATAAAGAGGCCTAACAGTGTTGTCTTGGAGTGGAAGGAAAAGCTAAGTGGTCCTTTAAATTTACTCCCTTCCCCTCCACAGAGGTCCGTTTCTTTTGGAGAAGAGAGCCCGATCAAGAGTCTCACATTTAGAGGCCAGGCAAAATCCACTCTCGGTAGGGACTCCGTTGTTTTCGCTGGAACCATGTTTGCCTCTAATTGCCATTGGCTGGGGTAGCGCAGCAAAATCAGGCAGGCTTCAGGATTTAGGTAGGGCAGCTTTTTGCGGCCGAGTTTATGTCGGGCAACTCCCCTAACTCTCCGCCAAGTTGGCAAATAGTCCGCTGCAGAACAATTCCAAATAAGGCTGGAATGTTCGGAGGGACAGCGAGGAAACGGGCAAGATCGGTCGGTCGGGCCCGGAATTCCGTTGCAGCCGCAGACACCCTCGCGACAACTTTTGCGAAGAAAAGAGAAGGCAAGGCAGGTGCAAAGGCCGCTGCCTCGAGGCATGCTTAGCTGGATTTCAACTTTTATCAATCCACCTGGTGAGCACAATTAATGAGCAAAGTAAGAAGAGACGCTTCTCATTATACGCTTGGTTTTACGGAGTATATTCGGCCTGCTTTCATACGAAAAACACTCAAGGCGGGAATCACAGCACAAATAGTAGGATTGCCCCAAGTCAGGCATTTCCCTCAACACTATCCAGATAGGTTTCCTTTCCTCCAACATTGTGTTCTCCAGGTGTGAGATCTCAATGCCCAAAATACTCAAGCAGCATTTTCTTGGGACAGATGCTACTATAGAATTTCCTGTGCTCCAGCCTAAACGGGAGATTGGAGGAGCTGGTCTAAGAAATTCATGGTTCAGGATAAAATATGCCAACAAAATTTAGCTCCACTGTCTAGAAACCACTTATTTTTCAGATATGATTTCATTTGGGTTTGGGTCTATTTTTTGTCCTGCAGCTTAGATGGAATTCAAATTTTTGACTTCCTAGAGATTTTGGAGAAAACAGTTTAAAATGTTAAGTATCTGAATAATTATTTCCTATCTTCTTATTTATGGTAGCAAGAACATATGCACTAGAATCCTGATAATCAGTGTGAAACTGTAATCTTATGTCTGTAGAGTTTTATGATTGAAAGCCACTCCCAAGAAAGATTTTAAAAAAACATGATTGTGTTTGCAAGTAAAAAAAATCCATCCCAAGAAAATTAATCAGAATGTTGCCTGCGTCCTATTTCCATGAAGAATTAATATTGTCATATATAGTAAGTCTTGAAAGATGCTTTTATCTGTCAGCTGGAGATCACCCTCATTAAATCCGTTTACTTCCTCTGATTTCTAATCTTTTAACTACACTGAAACGATGCCTCGATCACACAATGTGTGATAGTTTTACATAGTATAAAATGTGGCGATGAACCTTGGTGATGCTAAATATTTTCTTTGTCTTCCTAAAACCATATCAAATTTCAACATAGTTATCATTAGTTTGCTTTATAACTGCACATTTCTGTTTGAACTTGACTGCTGGACATTTTATGAACCTTGCTATCGTCTGGCTTTTATTAAGTAAAGTTTGGGAGGATCCAGTAAAACAATTAAAATTCCATTAACTTCAATAGATCATTATGAATGTGTTGATGATTCAGTGTAATTCTATGAAATCTTAGGAGGATTTGACTCTGGTTTGATTGTTTTTTTAACATTGGGCAGTATTTGAGAGGTAACAATTTACATATAATAATTAACAGTATTTTATATTGCATTTGCATTTTATTATATATGAACTAAAGTGCAATTGTATTTGCCTGCAACATTAATTTTGCATTTGAGAATATTGTTATAACCAATGAAATATGATTACAGCAAGGATATAAGTGGCCCAGTGACTCATTCCAATTGGTTATGAAGATGAACACTCACTCATCTCCTTCATAAGGCCAAACCAGCCCTCCTCACAAAGGACAAAGCAAATTATTTGGGTTCCCAGCTCACTATTATGAACCTGGAATTGGAATGATTGACTTATCTACTGCCTGATAGTTCAATTTCCAGAGCCATAAGTGTCCAATCGGCATATCTTGCATAACTAATTTCACTGTTTCTTGAGCAGCAGAAATTCCAAGGATTGGCATGGCTGATTGCTCTTGGCCTGGTATGATGACTTATGTACATCGAAGCCTTTATAAGTTTTGATTCTGTAATATTATTGTTGATGTATACAGATTGATGCTATAAATCTGTTTTATAGCATAACTCTACTTATGTCATCAAAATGAACCCATAAAAATAATATTTATGCACCTTTACAATAAAAATTGATTATATAGTCTGTTGAAATTTGCACAGCCCCAAATCCAGATGTATTGAAACATTTTGAAAGTGTTAACTGCCACTGAAATCAGCAAGACTTCAGAGCCTCTCATTTTGTCTGAATAATGTAACGTTCCTAAATATTTGGTAGGTCCTCCAATTGTGCATTGCTGTGAAGGAACTTAATATCCACTCTTTCTCCACTGGCCAGGCCAACATTTTCATTCTCTGTGATTTTCCTTTTGAGTCAAGAGCTCTGAAATTGGTAGATGTGGTAATATAATGTATCTCCATTCCCCCCCCTCCTCCCATCAGCTGCCAGTAATTTTGAAACTACAACAATTTTTCCATCAAGATGTCTTTATACTTCTGTTGTAGTATTTACTTAATGCTTCTTAAATATTCAAAGTTTCTTTTAGATACAATCAGAGGCATTTTCCAATGTGTCAAAATAGAATATTATCCTTACCATGCAGTGTGAACCACGAGAGATAGCGATAGAAGAGTTTTTCTTATGTCTTAGGGATAAAGACTTGAATCAGGGACATCCCAATGCATCACATGCAACCAATTTCGGTGTTTTGAAATGAGCCTGTTTCCATGTGTGCAATTATAAGAAAGTATCTTAAACTCTGTATTACTCTTTCAGTTTATGAATGAAAGTATAAAAATTACTATTACAAAACTCTTACGTAGTATAATTTTTTTCCCCCAAATAAAAAAGCTGGGGTATCAGAAATAGCGAAATAATCTTTATTTAACAATTGACTTGTCAGTTAAAAAAGCAGAAGATAGGGGGATGAGGAGATTGTCAGAGATCTAGATGTGTCGAAATCACATATAAACACTTTGACAAAGCACAGCTAGTCAAGTTAGACAGTGGGCTTAGGAACAGGAGATATTTTTTCTGAAATTATTAGACAGCTGATGATATTGATAAGAGGCCTAATATCCTTGCTGTGGTAGATCTTAAAGTATGTGAAGGAATATATCCCTTTGGTGAACTAAGAAAATATTTTCAGGATAATATAAATAAAAATTCATAATATTTGGATTCAGTAACATGCTGATTGTTTGAAAGAAACTCATTCAAAACAGCAATCCAACCAACAGCAATCAGAATCCAACCTGAAGCATAGGCTGAATTTTTTTAAGAATGCTGTTTTAAAGCCTGTGAATACATCAGCAACATTCCAATGGTAATGAAAAGACTGCTTGATCTTCTCCTAAACAGTTTTTTTTTTTTTGGCAAAACTTGAAAACTACCGGTAAGTTCAATTTCCAGAAATAGAATATAATACAATGTTAGTATTTCATGGTTTAATAGTGTTCAGAAGAAATGTTTGAAAATTAGAATTATGAGCCAAGAACACATTTTTATTGGCCAGATTTTCTTTTTAAAAAAACCCAAGTTTATATTTTGCTCTTAGAAGGCTAACTTGTTTGTTTCCTCTCTAGGCATACATCACCCATTCACTGCATTTTGGTACTTTTTTTTTCCTGTGGAGGTTGATATGCTAGGCATTTTGAGTTCAAAACATTTCACTTTTGAAATAGCCAACAAGAAAGGGCAGCATAGCAGTTCCATTGATCAACTCTCTCATTAAAGACTTTGCCTGGTTCTTTATTCCATTCAGATTTACCTTCCCTTGGCTCATGTGACATTGCCAGAGCTGCTGGATCGAGCCAGGAGGAAAATTTAACTCTCTGCTCTCTGTTTTAATATCAGAAATTTTTAAATGCTGAACTTGAAAATGGCAATAATTACTCATATCAACAAACTATTCCCTGCCTGAAAGATGGTCAATTTTTCATTCCCTACAGAAATCCCATTCATATATTTTTTTTAAAAATCCTGTACTTTGTATTTTTTTTAATTATATTGGACTTACCAATATATTTGATTCCCAGCCAATATTATTAAAAACACCAACTGCTTTCTAGGTATTGTATAATTATTTTTTTAAAAAGGGGGGCACACAGCCTGATGTTAGATTCTTAGTCTAAAAACAACCTAAAGAAAAAGGAGAACGAAATTAAATCAGGACATTTCAGTTACAGAAAGGGCAGGTGAAGTCGCTATTGGGGAGATGAGATTGGGACAGAGAAATCAAACACAGCTTTTCCCAGTTGAGATGGTGCCCTGAATTTCAAGGATTTTTTCCTTGGGGGTAATCTGTTGAAAAAAAATCTAATCAAGGACAGTCCGGAGAGAGAAGAAGCCAACTATCTCTTTGTCCCAGGGAAGCAAATGCTACTTTACATCTTACTGTAATACAACTTACCCTGAATCTCATCTAACAGATTGGGGTTTGTGGACTATGCTGCTGTAACATTTATTAGCCTGTGAGCAAAATATAAATAAGATGCAGAAGCTGAACTCTAGAATTTATTCTACAGTAACGCCTTCTTTTAAAAATGAAAGGTTAAATAAACACACCAAGAGACAAAACAGTTGAGGGATATTCTTGGCAAAAAGGAATATAAATTCTTAGCAAGTCAGTAATGTCAGGATAGCAAAAGCAGCACCTCTTTCTGATTTTCTGTTTTGCTTCAGTCCCATGTCACATGCCTAAAAAGCATCTCTTCAGCAATGGAAATAATTATTGACTATATTTCAATGCCACTGGTGTGTATAATCTCAAAGAAGTCATCTTTAGTCACAATCTTTGGTAATATGGAAGCTTTTGCTTTATTAAAAACAAAACTTCAGACTTTCTTGCACTTTTAATTGTCAAGAAATTCTCACTCATAATATAAATAAATCCCTGTTATATTAGAGATATTTTCCATTGACTTATCCCCCCACCCTCACATGGAAATCAAATAAACCAAACACCTTGGCAGTCTTGTAAGCCTTTCCCAGCCTGCTGTATGCTTATGTCCTCTATGCCCTTTAAAAAAACTATTTATGTTGCATGAAGTACAATATGCTACATTGTATTATCTAATATAAAAGTACACAATAAATAAATATCTGTTAACACATCAAATTTGTAAGATAAAACATTGAATTTGCGTGTCCTGATAAATTGTCTTTCATGAGTATCAACTTTTTTCATTTGCACTAAGTGTTCATTCTAGATGGTGTAATTTAATGAAGTATGAAACCACAATGGAAGCCCAGGTGAGAGTCCATTTTAAAAACAAAACTCTGTAACCATTACTCCATCAACAAATCAGGCCTTTTCCTTTCCCCAAATTGCAATGCAGGTTAGAGACAGATGTTCAAAGTACACTAAAGCAGGATTTATTTTTCTTCAGTTAAGACTTGAAAAGGGCTTAGAGTTTGTAACCATCTTTCAAGAATCCAGTGTCCCAGAGTGTCACTTGCTATTCTCTATTTTTTCCTTCCTTCTTCTCATTCCCACCTCTTTCTTCATTCCTTTTTTCTCCCCCACCCCCTCCCTGGAAATCTGAGAGAAGCCTTTTCTTCTCCCCACTAGAGGAGGTGTTGCATTCACCAAGCAGTGATAATAGTACCACTCAAGAGATGGAGAGAGAACCCCACCTGTTATGAATTTTGATTGCTGAACTGTCAGTCTGTCACTAATTGCCAGCAGTAAGCCAAACAACAAAATGGTCAGCCAGAAATTCTAAGAATACTTATTCAGAAGTATTTATAAACATAAATGTTCCTAGATGCTCCCATGTGACATCTCTCCTGCGCGAGCTGCACTGGCTGCCTGTGGCTTTCCGGGTGCGCTTCAAGGTACTAGTAACTACCTTTAAAGCGCTCCATGGCAAGGGACCTGGTTACCTCCACTTACCGCCTCCTGCTATCAAATACCTCCACTTACCGCCTCCTGCTACCAAATACCTCCCACCGACCAGTTAGCTCCCACAGAGAGGGCCTCCTCAGGGTGCCGTCAGCCAGGCAATGTCGCCTGGCGACCCCTAGGGGGAGAGCCTTCTCTGTGGCGGCTCCTGCCCTCTGGAATGACCTACCCACCGACCTACGCACGACCACGGACCTGCGCCTCTTCCGTCGGGCCTTGAAGACCTATTTATTTCGTGCGGCCGGCCTGGCATAGTTTTTAAATGGTTTTTAGTAGGGTTTTATTCAGGTTTTAGAACAGGTCAACCATTTAATATATTTTAAACGTATTTTATGTATTTTATATTTTATACCACTGATTTTTATTGCTGCCTGTACACCGCCCTGAGTCCCGGAAGGGAGAAGGGCAGTATAAAAATTTAATTAATAAATAAATAAATATAAAATTATTTTTAAATTGAAATGGCTCTCAATTTATTTTTTTAAACAATAAACAATTTAAAAGGCACGTGAGACATGGAAAAACGATTTGCAAATGTCTGCCAAAAATAATTTGAATTCTTCCTGGAGTAAAACTATGCTTCTGAAGGAGAAGCAAAATGACAGGATGGGGGAGATCTGGTTGATCTTCCATGAGAGTCCTTTCAGCATAATGGAAGTAGCAGACCGATCTCTGATATTAGAATCAGTTGATCACAAAATAACAGCAGAACCACCTGGAACAGATGGTTTCTGTGTCTGCTTAAGTGTTACGTTAAGGAGGAGTTTCTGAGTATTGAAACTAGAATTCCAAGAACAGGAATTACTAGGAGGTGCCTGTTCCAACAGACCGCATTTTTGCTGCAAAGTTCAGTAGCATCTCAAGTCCCTCAAAAGGCAGTCATATAGGAGCGCTATTCACTATAGCGGGGCAGTCCTGAGGTATAGGTAACCCTTGACTTAAAGCAGTTTATTTAGTGACCATTCAAAGTTACAATGCATTGAAAAAAGTGACTTATTGACAGTTTTCACAGTTATGCCCTTTCCAGCATCTCCATGATCATCATATGATAAAAATTCAGATACTCGGCAACTGATTCATACTTAGGACTGTTGCAGCATCCCAGGGTCATGTGATCACCTTTTATGACCTTCTGACAAGCCAAGTCAACGGGGAAGCCAGTTTCACTTAACAACCAGGTTACTAACTTATCAAATGCAGTGATTCACTTAATAACTGAGTCAAGGAAGGTTGTAAAATGAGGCAAAGTTCACTTAACATATGTGGGCTTAACAACAATGGGCTCAATTGTGGTCGTAAGTGGTCGTAAGTCGAGGACTATCTGTATTAACATTATACTTCTATAATCACACCTGACTTAGTGTAAAAGTGCATCATTGTCGTAATAACTCCTGGACTTTTGTTTATGAGCCCTTTGGCACAACTGTATGCAAATGTCAGAAGCGGAATTGCAGTTATTAAAACCACTTATTTGGCTGATAGGACTTTCATCTGTTTTGGTCCTGAACTGCCTGATGCTTATGTGCTCAGTCCGACTGAGTTGCCGTTAACTTTCTGCCCTGTTCACAGCTAATCCTTTGGCAAATCCTTGGATGACGGTTTGCTTTTTCCTGTGTGGGGATGGTAAGTCATGCCCTTTTGGCCTCCAGCCCTGGCACCTAGCCTGTTTACTTAGCACTGGGCAGGAAAGGTGAGGTTATTCTAGAGATCTGCTAGAGTGAGAGGCCATATCTCAGGGAGTGGTGACAGAGCAGCTCCCTGATCTCTGCGGTTTTCCATGTTTGCACTGAGGCCTGTGATCCGATTCCCCCTTAGCAAGCAAATTGTACAAACGTTTGCCTCCAAGCACTCTCTCCAGCAAAACCTCAAGACTGTTTTCCCAGCATGGGATATTTTTCTTTCCCTTTTGGACTCAGCAGAAGCTGCAATGTGGCATGAAGTAAGGCGCCTTGGAGACTCCAAGGCTGCATGATGTCATGATGGATTACAGTAGAATATCAAGGAGAGAGTGGAAGACAATGTAGGAATGGGCGGGGGGGGGCGCTTAAGGCAGGAACTGAGTAGTAGCATTCAGATCCCCAAATAGGCAGGTTTGGATGGTGTGTAACGAGAAAATGCAATGGGAGCAAAAAGTCAATATTTTTTTGTGTCTCCCCCATTCAATCTTCCCAATTTACAGCTCAGTCTGATAAGGCCTTTCCCTTCCAGTCCTGTTCACTCGGCATTAAGCTAACTTAAAATAACACTAGCATCAACTTGGCTGTTCCCATTGCTTCGCTTGTATCTATTCCAAGTCACTGATGAAGGATGTTGCCCTGGCTGGAAAAAGTGGTTCTTGATACAGGCAAAGGGAGCGGTGTGTGTGTCTTTCCCTGTTTGACTGGAGTTATCTCTTAGCAGATGACCAGGCAGTACAGGAAATGTCCGCCTGTTAGGGCTCTGCAGTAGAAATGGGGGTGGTGAGACATCAGGGTTCTGTTTGGCAATCTAGGTTCACTAGGTTGGTTTGTCTGCACCCTCATTCTGATAAATAAAGTAAACTTTAAAAATGTATAGATGAGGCAAACTGACAAACAAGCCACAAACCCCCAGTTCTAATTCCTCATTTTTTGCAAACAGTGCATTTCAGACTACCATTATGCAGACCAGTGCAAAGCCTCTCTTCCGCAATACGAAATAAATAAGATCTGCTGTCGTCTTCTTCTTCTTTTTGCTTTGTCAGAAACCTGGAGATAGCAGGAGCAGGTAAACAGGAAGGGAATTGACTTGAGGAAATAATAGGCTAATGGAGAAGACAAAGGCCTGGGAAGAGATGGTGGTGGTGGAGGATGTGCAATGAACAGGGGAGACCTCTTCAAACACTTTTCTGATTGCAAGAGATGAGCTGACTTTGTTGACAAGATAATCTATGACAAAGAATTCAAATTTAATATTTCATTTCATTTGTTTGATTTAGGCACCACGTGGCTGCAAACTTCACTCCTTGAAGTAATCATAGAATAGTATCTGTTTAGGAAGGGAAAATGCTACTTTAAAACCAGTAGATTTAATAATGATTTAAAGCTGTTACACTCAAGTGCTTCATGATATGGAGGGCATGTACCCCTTCTTTGCATTTAACATTTTTCTCTGGAAACAATAATTTTCATCTTTGGTCTCACAACCATGCCTTCTTCTCTTGCCCCAAGAACTGCAGCTAGTACTGTTTGTTTTTTGTTGTTATCCAAAGTGTGTATTTGCTATATGTGAGAGCTATGAATGCTATGTGGGAAATGGGGCATGCAAAGCTGCCCAGAGAAGCCCAGAAGGAGCATCAACAGAATTTTGTCAGACTTCACTCTATCCTACTCTAATTACTACTGCAGGGTCTACTTGTTGGATGTCTGATCTGCCAGTTGGGCATATGCTAAAGAGCAGGTCAGAATGTCAGAGCAGTAATCCAAGAAGGGAAAGATTGCTGTTGTCAGAAATGATTGTGTCATGATAAAGGACAAGTGGAGGCAGTCATAGCTAATGCATCTTTTGATATTTCAGCAATCTAGCCTTCAAATTGGTTCCAGGTGGAAAGTATTTCTTCTGCCGATCTAGATGAAGTGGCTACTATTGCTCACAACCTTGAGACTTCCTCATGCAGAATAGAAATAACAGAGTTGGAAGGGACCGTGGAGGTCTTCTAGTCCAACCACCTGCATAGGCAGGAAACCCTATACCAGTGATGGCTAACCTTTTCTGGACCAAGTGCCCAAAGCACATGTACAAGTGTGTGAATGCTCATGTGTGTGCCCGAACTCCCAAAATGCAATGTGTGCGCAACCACGTGCGTGCACCCAGCTCTCGCGCATGCGGGGGCCCCTGTTCACCCCATCCCTGCATGTGACCGCCTGTGTGTGCCCCGCTTCCCCCCATGCACGCACAACCCCCCCCCCATGCCCTGCCACCCCTGTGCATGCACACACGGCCACCCCCCCTGTGTATGCACAGCAGAGACCTGAAGACCAAGTGGCTGGCAGGAGGCATGCACACATTTGCGGCAGAGCTGAATTAGGGTGACGGCTCACGTGCCATCAGAGAGGGCACTGCATGCCACCTCTGGCACACGTGCCATAGGTTCACCATCATGACCCTATACCATTTCAGACAAATGATTATCCAATCTCTTCTTAAAAATTTCCAGTGTTGGAGTATTCACAACTTCTGGAGGCAAGTTGTTCCACTGATTAATTTGAAATGGGAATAATTCATCCCAGCTATTGATAAATTTAAAGAGTACACTACTGCCTATTACCAGCTCTGGATAATCTTCCAGTACATTAAAAATGTGGCTCAGATCTGTTTCTATTCATCTGCCTCATTTGTATCCAAAATTTTCCTCCAAGTCACTTTCCTCACCTGCTCTGTCACCTGCCTTGATCAAACCAGCTGTTCAATTGCCTCAGTTGTTGCATAGGCCATCACTGAAATCTGTTACCATTTTAAAAGTGGTTAAAAAATTACTAACTTTCCAATTTTCCTGTTTTCCAACAACTACATATTTTGATTAGTTGCAGTAATTAAAACAGAATGGTTTGCAGTTACATATAATTTTTCCATGATCTGGTTATACTGTTTAGATTCCTGCTGCACTATAGAATTCATATAGACTTACAGAAGCAACTGTCAAATTAAGCATTTATGTTCCACTGTTTATCTATGAATGTAAAATAGGAGGCAATATTATTTCCTGGAAGATTACATTCCCAAACATTTTCATAAGACAGAAGTACTTAATACTGTACAGAACAGCATTTCTTTAGTTGATTACAAGGACTATCAACATCAACACTGATGTTCACATTTCACCTGAACTATTGCTTAGCAATGGTTTATTGGATAAATTGCAGTTGGTTTGGTTCATACAATATGCTAAGCTACAAAACCAAGTTTTACAAATTGCAATGTCTTGATTAATTTAAATGACCTCATATATGTGTGCACCATTGCATTTATTTCAGCCCGGAATGTAAGAACTCACAAAAAAGGAACTGTTTCATATTTCACCATACTTTGGCACAAAAGGTCACTTTTATTACTCCTAGTGTTATCTTTTTTACATAAAAGGGTAGATTTTAACTCAGTCTGTTTGATAGAACATGGATTCATATTTTTTAAAGACTTCAGCATGATTTTTTTTATATTTTAAGGAAGTATTAATATACATTAATCTTTTAATCTTATTTAAGTACAATATTTGATTCTGAACTTTAAATTCTAATTTTACCTAGAAATATGTGCTATTCAGTTAAAATGAATTCATACAAAAGGATAATGCCGTTGAAAAAAGGTATCGGCAGGATTTTTCTCTTCCCAATAGAAAATTGCTTAATATAGTAAGATCCTGTTTAGAAACCTTCCACAAGGGTTCAATGTGACACCTTGTTTTCCATCCTTGCCTTTCTGAAACCTATGCTCTTGTGCATTTGAGTCAGTCTCAACTCCTGGTGACTACCTAGACCAGGGGCCACCATTAACCTTTTGGACCTCAGGGACCACTAAATCCACAATTTTAAATCCCATGGACCACTAATAAGATTTTAAAAAAAAGATAAATAGTATTTAGTGCAATATAAAAATGCAAATAATTTTTCTGTGGACCACCAAAATTTTCTCGTGGATCACCAGTGGTCCACAGACCACCAGTTAGTGACTGCTGACCTAGATGACTCCTTGCAGTTTTGTTGGCAAGATTTTGGAAGTGGTTTGCCTTTTCCTGCTTCCTAAGGCTGGGAGAAAGTGACTGGCTCAGGTTCATTCAGCTAGTTTGTGGCTAAGGAGGGATTTGAATTCATGGTCTTCTAGCCTGATGCTTTAATCACTATACTAAATTGTCTCTATTCTGAATCTTACCTACTAATTAAATTAAAATCTTGCAGATTTGATTCAAGATGTGCACAGGGACAAAAAGTGAGCAAAAACAGCATCAGACTGAATGAAAGAAAAGTGAGCTGGGGAAACTTATCTCTAGTCTGACATGTTCTGAAAAGACAACAGAACTAGAGCTCAGGACTGCAAACTAGGCCTAATGGAACAGAGCTGGATCTTTGCAGAAAAACAGAGGTGGTGGAACTTAGCAAAACAACCAGAATATTTGTATAAGTTGGAGTTTTTGACAGATCTTTGAAAGTGTACACACCAAAAACATGTCTGTGTTCTATGAAGCTTTCAATGCTAGCCCAGGAAAAATAGAAAAAGCTCTTTCTAACAAATCCCTAACCAATTATAGACTGTTTTCCCTTACAGAAAGAGAAACTGACAGCACTGATTTTCTCCTGCCTGTCCTCCTATCACAGGTAATCCTCATTCAATGACCACTTGTTCAGGAACTGTTTGAAGTTACTACAGTGCTGAACTGAGTGGTACTTATAACTGGTCCTCAAATTTCTAGCTGTTGCTGCACCTCCGCAGTCACGTGATCATGATTTGGATGTTTGCAGTGTCTGATGGTTACATGTTTGCCATTTCCCAGCTTCTCACAAGCAAAGTCAATGGGGAAGGCAGCAGGGAAGTCACAAGTCACTCTGGTAAGTCATTGGAACTTTCCCCCACCTGGCAGCAGCCACCCCCAGTTCTGCCTTCTGGCCTGCTTGCAAGCCATCTGGGACTCATTTAACAACTCACAGTCCTTGCTTAACAATGGCTGGATTTGCCCTCATTAAGCGAAATGATGACATGATGTCACTCTTTATGACATCACAGCAATGGAAATTCTGGTCCTGATTACTGTCCTTAACTGGGAACTACCTGTATCAATAGCAGAGAGAACTCTTTCTAGGATAATTTAAACAAATAGTGCTATGGAAGTGAAAGTAGCTAGGGTCATACAGGTGGCAGTCATTCTGGCTGGAGGCCTGTTCTCAAAGATTTTCCAGACTTTTTGAGCAAATAGTTTTTTCCTATTTTTTTCATTTATTTTGTTTTGTTAAGAAATAAAGATGCAAAGGAGAATTCTATGAAATTCTACAGACAGCAAGAAATCTGTTTCCAGGTTTCAGCAATTTGATCAGGAATGAAAAAGACTGATGAACATTTGAGTTCTCAATGTTTAAAAATACTTGATTGCATTTTTATCTGACTCTTGTTTGATTCCTTGAATCTCATGACTAAGTGTTAATGAGTGCAGTACAAAACATCACATATTTGACAACTGAGACTATGGGAGTAGCTGTACTAGTGTCATATTATGAAGTTTTTGTACCTATGAGCCATAAGTAAGCAAACATTCATGCTTTACAAGGAAAGGGTATGTTCAGACAGTTTCAGCATATATCTGCATTACTGTCCCAACATGTTTGTGGGTCTGTGTGTGACAGGGAAAAATATATGTAAAAATTGGAGACTTCCATGATATCCAACTTAAAACCCTTATCTCAGCGTCTGGAATTTTTCCCATTATTCAAGATTAATTGAAGCGGGGATCAGAGGTTCAGAAAATGAAATGTTCATTTTTTTTAATCTCAAGAAATTAAAATGGATTTGCTTTATCTGGCTTCTTTCCTTGTTATAAAGAATTACATCCTGCCACTCCAATAACAGATTTTATTTGGCTTTAATTTGTCTGAGAATTCAAGGCAGGTTTTCTTTTTAAAGTAAAAAATGATATGGAGATACTGTGGAATAGTGTTTCTTACCTTGGCAACTTTAAGATTGGTGGACCTCAACTCCAGAATCCCCCAGCCAGTCCTACTGTACATCCAATTGCAGTTGCCGAAGATTTTTTAGACTATGCATTTGGTTTGGGTCTCTACAAAGGCTTCAGAAAAGAGCTGTCTCTGCTTGAACCATATGAAAGGCTGCACAATACAGTCAGATTCCACTCACTCAAAATTGGTGTGGACACTAATGACTGTGGAAACAACAAAAACAACTGTGACTATTTAACAGAATTATTTTTATGAGCAGTGGATGCTTATCAAGGGGTGAAATGTGCCTGTCTTCTGGGAAATAAATGTTGAAATTGTGAAGACAGAATTCCTTAGATGTACATTTTGTGTGGGATGGAGTTTGTCTATCTATCTATTCCATCCATCCATCCAATGTAGTGTATATGGCCACTTATTTTTTAAAACATGGGATGTGGTGGTTCAGTGGCTAAGACACTGAGCTTGATGATCAGAAAGGTCAGCAGTTTGGCGGTTCAAATCCCTAGCACCACGTAACAGAGTGAGCACCTCCCAGCTTCTGCCAACCTGGCAGTTCGAAAGCATGTAAAAATGCAAGTAGAAAAAATAGGAACCACCACAAAGGTAAAAGGGTTCCGTGCATCTTTGGTGTTTAGTCATGCCGACCACATGACCATGGTCTTTGGACAACACTGGCTCTTTGGCTTTGAAACGGAGATGAGCACCGCCTGTAGAGTCAGGAATGACTAGCACATATGTGCGAGGGAAACCTTTACTTTTACCTGTTTTGTAAAACACAGCTCTGCCTAACTCATTGTTTCCACCCAATTAATCTGTACATTCCCTGGGCTCCCACAGTCCCATTTCCAGTGCCTTATAAGTCTAGCAATCTTTGTTGTGATGATCAAGGGAAACAGGCATAAAGCCAACTTTGCATAAAATATTTTGATGTTGAGATGGTCCCTAAAATCTTTGACTACAAATTGACCAATAATTGATTGCATTTCTCTCTGTTTGCTCCAAAAGTTTGATGCCAACATTTAATGACTTAATGAAGCTTTCCCCCACCTACCCTCAGTACAGTATTCACCTTTCTTCAATGCTGAGGAAGATGGAGTTGTACATAGAACTTCCTTATTATCTTATTTCATTGGGGTCATTTATTAAGGCAGACAAAACCATAAAATTAATCCAAAGCAATTCAAGTGATCTGGGTTGGTGTAGAACAAGGCTGTCAAACTCCCTGCTCACGGGTCAGATGAGTCAAGCAATGGCCACGCAGACGCTCGGTTTAGCAAAGGGGGAAAAAGTCCCTATAGATCACGTGATGCCATCATGACGACATCAGTTTGACACCCCTGGTGTAGAACATGTGTACATTTTCATACTTGTAGTACTTTAAAGGTTCAGATAAAAAGACAATCAACTAAATTATCAGCAACCAACTATTATCATCTGGTCATGTCTCCATATCTCCAAAGGCCTTCTGAATTTGAATAAGTGACTTTATATTATCATCTGAAAAACAGGAGTGCCAAGGCCCTACTTCTCTTGGCTTCCAACTGGTGGATTTCCTTTTTTTTTTTAAATTCCTCCCACTTCTGGAAGAAAGGCAGGCACTAACTGCTTTCCTTTCCTTGAACGGGTGTTTGAGTACATGTGATGTTCATACATGTTTCATACAACCTTTGTATACACTTCATTGACTTGCTTCTTCTCTTTCCTTCGTCCCCATCTGATGCATCCACCGGTAAAAAAATAAAAGACCACAATTTTTTCACTCTTTCTGTCACTCAGATTTGAAGGTGTGTTGGTGTTTGAAATGTTCCGTACAAGTAATTCTCAGCTTATAACCAAAATTGAACCCAGCATTTCTGTTCCCAAATGAGACAGTTCTTAAGTGAATTTTGTTCCATTTTATGACCTTTCTTGCCACAATTGTTAAGTCAATCATTGCAGTTGTTAAGTTAGTAACTCGGTTATTAAATTAATTCAGCTTGCTGATTGAATTACTTGTTAGAAGTTCGCAAAAGGTGATCACATGATCCTGGGGCACTGTAGCCATCATAACTATGAGTCAGTTGCCAAATATGAGAATGTTGATCACGTGACCATGGAGATGCTGCAAGAGTCATAAATGTCAAAATCACTTTTTTGCGTTTTTAGAACTGTCCACTGCTGTTAGAACTTTGAACGGTCACAAAATGAACTGTTGTAAGTTGAGGACTCCCTGTATATGTGTTTGAGAATGCAACTCTGACTTGAGCTATGATTAGTGACCCAGGTTTAATAACTAGAACAGAAAGGAGACTTGTTTACAGGAAAAACACTGTAGGAATAGTCAAGAGGTGACTCCAGGGAGGTGTGGCTTGGGTGTTGCTAGGCTTGTATGCCTAGCAAAGAAAGGCAGGAAGAAGTGACTTCAGATTAGCAATTTCAGATTAGCAAAAGGCAGACAACATGATAGTTGGAATCCATAGGACACTTTTACCTGCCTGCCATATTGCTCTTCAAAGTAGGTCTTGAGGTACTGGAGAGATTTGGATCCCTAAAAAGGGGAAATATCATAATGTTATCTTTATGAGCAAGATAACAGAGATTTTGCATGCTCCCAAGTAAATTCCACCACCTTCAATTAGATTTTCTTATTACCTTTTTCTATGATGTTCCCTAGCAGTGCAACAAAGATGGAATAAAAATGAATAATTTATTAATCTCAGTTGCTAGAATTGGATAGAATAATATTGACAGACTTAGAAGGGCTGAGAGTATAGATGTGAAGGTTTTTTTGAACATCTATGTACTTTACAAATGGTTAGTTATTAGTAGCTTAACATTTATTGCTCAAGCTACACAGCTGTCATGTGAGAATGACAAATAACTGCATGTGAAACTAATGTACTAATTCAAATAACTCACAGCATTGAGTATCTTCAGAATTCCTCTGGTTTGAGCAATCCAAAGGGAACTGTTTATTGAAGCTACAGCCAATTAAAATCCCTCCAGAGAAGAGATGAACCATGAGATGTTCCATTTTCCACCCTAAATCACTAGCTTGCTGCCAAATACATTATGCACTGAGTGTATGGAAGTACACAATATAATTTCTCAAGCTAAAGGCAAATTTGCTGCCAATAATACACAAAGCTTTGGAAACGCAGCAAATCTCATTTAACCACTGTGAGTTGCAAGTACTTGGTGCTCAAGAATAATCCGTCAGGCCAAATAAAATACAGAATATGTCTGTGGTGTGATTGTCAGCATATCGTTACTTCCCAGCTGAGTGACAGAACACATTTAGTGAGGAAGGTGGATATCTCCAAGCTGCCTGCCAAATTTGGTAAAAAAGGGCTTTTCTTGGACATTCTATTCTCTGTGGAAAAATCTTTCCTGTTTTCATTCCCCCAGCAAATATTTAACGAGCTGTGTTTTACAAACCTATTAAAGGAGCTGTCTGAAATTCATCTTCAGATATGTGGAACATTTATTTTTCTACTCTGATATATGTCAGAATACTGAAACTGATAGCTTCTTCTCAGCAGCTAAGCAAAAAATAGAAACATAAAATATAAGACTTGGAAGGGTCTTGGTGACCATCTAGTCGAAATCACTGTCCAGTGCAGGATCCCACAATTACAGCAACCCTTAGCATATGGCTACCCAGCCTCAGTCTCTATATTTCCAGCAAAGGAGAGACTGTCTCTTCCATCCCAACAGAGGGATAGAATCTAGATCACGTGAAGTGTTAATGCCACTGTATAGTGCCTTGGTAAGGCCACACTTGGAATACTGCATACAGTTTTGGTCGCCACGATGTAGAAAAGACGTGGAGACTCTGGAAAGAGTGCAGAGAAGAGCAACCAAGATGATTAGGGAACTGGAGACTAAAACATATGAAGAACGGTTGCAGGAGCTGGGTATGTCTAGTTTGATGAAGAGAAGGACCAGGGGAGACATGATAGCAGTGTTCCGATATCTCAGAGGGTGCCACAAAGAAGAGGGAGTCAAACTATTCTCCAAGGCACCTGGGGGCAGGACAAGAAGCAATGGGTGGAAACTAATCAAGGAGAGAAGCAACTTAGAACTAAGGAGAAATTTCCTGACAGAACAATTAACCTCTGGAACAGCTTGCCTCCAGAAGTCGTGAATGCCCCAACCCTGGAAGTCTTCAAAAAGATGTTAGATAACCATTTGTCTGAAATGGTATAGGGCTCCTGCCCACGCGGGGGGTTGGACTAGAAGACTTACAAGGTCCCTTCCAACTCTGCTATTGTATTATTGTATCTCTGAAGCCATTTGTTCCAGTGTTGAACATTTTGCAATATTAAGACTCCCCCCCACCAATCAAAATTGGCTTCCTTGCATTTTTCTTCCTTCCTCCTGATATAACGTAAGCCTTCTAGGACAGCCCTTCACATATTTGTAGATAACTTTCATATAACTTTCATCCCACAGTGGTGGGATTCAAAATTTTTTACTACCAGCTTGGTGGGCGGGCTTGGTGGTCATGATGGGTGAAGAATACTGTAAAATCTCCATTCCCTCCCCACTCCAGGGGAAGGTTACTGCAAAATACCCATTTCCTCCCAATCAGCTGGGATTTGGGAGGCAGAGAATAGATGGGAGCGGGACCAGTCAGAGGCGGTATTTACTGGTTCTTCGAACTACTTAAAATTTCCGCTACTGGTTTTCCAGAACTGGTCAGGACCTACTGAATACCACCTCTGTCCCTACAGTTTCTTCCTCTCCAGTGCCTCATTAATCCTTATTATGCTGATTGATCTTCTCCAGAGAAACACACAATGTTTCTGTCTTTGTCAATGTCTTTCCTAAAATACAACTGGATATAATATTTTTAACTTGTTGCTTTGGTTTTGTAATTTAATCATATTATTGGCCTATGTTCAGTTTATGATCCACCAAAATTCTTCCATGTATTCCTACCTGATATAGTCTCGCCTATCTCCATCTTATAGACAACTCTTCGGTTTGTTTGTTTTTTAATCTTTAAAGTGAAAGATTTTGCATTTGTTCCTTCAAAATATACCTTGTTAGTTTCTGTCCGTTGTTTCAGCTTGTCCCAAGTCTCTTGAAATTTGACACTGTTCTCTAGGTATTTGCTATAATTTCTCTCACAGATTTAAAATTCCTATTTTCTAACTATTTGGCATATGATCCCTCTTTGCAGCTTGACCCTGAGCTGCATTGAGTTCAATTATTTCTAAGATAACATATTACACTCTATCTTTTGCAATTTTCACATTTAGAATTCCATGTAAGAGTTCATAAAGCTCTTTGCTGAAATAAAGATACACTATGATCAATGAATTCCCATGATCAACAAAATTATCAATTTTGTTTTAAAAAGAGAGAGAGATCAGATTAGTTTAGCATGATTAGTTCGTAATAGGCCCATGCCAAGTCATGCCAAGCAATGCTGCATAAATGCCTATGGAGATTCTCAGTCATCCAGGTAATGGTTGTCTAAATGGTGCTTTTTCAAGAGGCAACAGAGTTGAAGAAGCTTCTTGGATGAGGTGAAACATCTTCAAAGAAAAACCAGAAAGTCCAGTTGTCTCTTGAAAAAGAACCTTTGGGACAGTGTTGCATAGTATATCCTCTATTAATATCAAATTGATATTAATAGTGTATTACCACAGAACTCTTTCCCCCACAGTAATCTCTCCCCCCACAAGGATAGGAATATTTGAAAACAGCTCTGCTTTAAGGAGAAAACAAAAAATAAGAGATGAGGAATTGATTTCATCACAATTCACCATCTTCCCTAAATGGAGGGGGGGTTGCCCTTCCCCTTCCTCACAAAACCTCTTTCAGTGCTTTTAACTCCCCCAGCAAGCATTTTCATGTTTTAGCCAATGTGGCTGTCTTCATACAAATTGTGGCTACTAGCTGATATGCCTCTGGTGATTATATTTGTTTCCCATTTCTTATGTCCTTGGGGTAGTCAAAAGCTCGTTAACATCCAAAATATTTTCCTAAGGTATCCCATTTTTTTTCTCCATTGAAGGGATAAGTGATTGTACTTTTAATATCTTATTTTGAGATGTTTCCAACTCTTCTGATTTCCCAATGACCTGAGGATTTCCTTAATGGGATGCTGCCCTGCACTTTTCTAATCTTACTGAAAATTTATAGTGTATAGTATGATTTTTGTTTTGTACTGCCTTAAGCTTAGTTACACTGAGCCACTCAAAGACTTTGCCAAGTGAGATCCTGACATAATGAGAGACATAGAAATAACAAACTTATTGTATTTTTGTGTACCTCCACATGCTGCACATCAGAGGGTTGTGCAGCCCCTGGGGAATGTACTCTCAGTAATCCTGTACTAACTCTACTTCAAGTCTTGCCATTGGATTTTTGGTAATCCAGGTCTCAGGTTGCTGCAGCATAATATTTTGTAGTAAAGTTCCCCTCATTCAAGAACTTACTTTGGAAGAGAGGGCCAATCTGGTTTGAATCATTGGTGGACATAGAAATCATAATTTCTTTTTCAGACATGTATGCCCCTCCCCCCTTTAAGTGTGGCATCAGGTCTGATCTCAGTAGAAGAGAGTAGTGTTATTCAGGAGATTATTGTGGCTGTCAGAGTTGCTACCCTGCAGATGACCAGACGTAAGAGATCCTATTTGTGAAATTGAGCTCTAGGGAACAAATTAGATTGTTGACTCTGTAGTGATCTCTGGGTTGCAGGGCATCATCTCTAAGATCAAGCTACTTGATTCATGAATCCATTTGGAGTTTTCTGGACTTATGATCCTAGGAAGTTCACAACTTGAGAGTTCACAGCTATTATAACCACTATGGACGTATGTAACATGATACCCAGTGGGGTCACATTGGATTAGGTTTTTGTTCAGGCAGGGGTGACATGATTTAAGTTTGAGGGATGTTTCTGTTTTTGCCTTGTCATAGACCATCCACACTTTGATGGCTTTGGAGTTCTCCCTATGCATTCTCTACTGCTGGGAAACAGGACCTATTTAAGTGGTCTTTAGTAGGCAATGGGATTGGGTTTCAGAGGCACCTGGTAGAATTCCTCATGATCTATTGCAGAATTTGGTTAAGGCCTTAATTGAAATGAAGTGGGGTGTGTGCCAAACTCCTTAGACTAAATTGTCCTTGCATGGTTTCTTTCTGTTCATGGATTCTGGAGGGCCATGGGATTTACAGAAATATTATTTGAGATGAAATGGCAGAAGAACCATTTAGTGCAATGCTAGAGGAAAACAAAGAGTAAAACTGACTGGAAATAGGTTAAAAACTTTTTGTTAAGGATTACATGGTAATAAGAGCAGCCAAAGTGGAATAACTCTTACGGTGTCCACGGATTGATGTCTGGAAGGGCTATTGCTGGGGTTGGAAGTTCACCTGCAAAACCACTGAAAATATTTTGCATGGCATCCATCAAATAATACTTGGAGTCTGTTTGTGCACATTCAATGGAATGGGCACAATTTGATCTTGTTGGCCCTGAAAAAACAGACAAGGTCCTTGTAGCTGTGACTGGATCCATGCTCTCCTGGTTGGTTAAGGCTTTCTAAGAAGAGGGAGGTGGCTGGTTCCAAGCAGTGGTCAATTCTTCTTTGAGAGATGGTGTAGTCTCACCTGTGTTTAAATCAGCAGCAGTCTGCCCTATTTTCTAATTTCTTACTTGTCTCCAATCTTCCCTTGCTGAGAGGGTGGTCAATTGCAGCTCCAAAGGATTCTGGATGATGTTAATTTTTGGACCCCTTTCAGTCAAGTTTCAGACCTGAATACAATATGTAGATGACATTGGTTGTGTTTGTTGATGATCTATGACAGGACCAAGATAGAGGTGTTGCAATCAGCATTGATGGGGGAGGTGGATAGAGGAGATTTGGTCCAATGCTATTTCTATGTTGGATTTTTCAGTGTTTGCTTTTCCTCTGTTCCTGTTTAACCATCTACACATCTTGACCGTGAACCCACCAATTGAGGCTGTTGAAACTCTGTCTTGGTGTCCAGAGGCTGATAGGGGAGAACAAAATCAGATCTAACTTTCATGAGATTGAGTGGATCCTATTTATTTCAGGTGGGATTGCACTACTGCAAACAGATCTGGTATGCAATTAGGGAGTCTTCCCAGAGGCATAGTTCCTGTTTGAAAAGCAGATGACATTTTTGGCTGAGAGGATCTTTGCAAAATTTTGTGTACTTCTTAGCCTCTGCCAAAGTTCATTAATCCAGCAGTACATTCTGCATGGATTGCCCTCAGTGATCACTCACAACCTTCAACTGCCCAAAATGTAACAGTACACATGATCCGTATATCTCATATGCCATGTAACACTTATACCCTGTGAGCTACACTGGCTACCAGCTTCTGGGTCTTACCTGTCAAGCCCTTCATAGCTCAATACTAGGTTACTTGTAGGACCATCCATCTCCAGTTACACCTGCCAGCTCTGACAAAGTTGGCATGCTTTGGGTCCCATCACTTCAGTGGCGACATCTGGCGAGCTCCAGGAAATGACCTTTCTTTGATGCTGCTTTTGATACCCTTTGAAACAGCATTTCTCCTGAGATTCAGATAGTCCTTTCTGTATTTGCAAAGGCATTAAAGATCTGTTTTTCCCCTTTAGGTATTAGGTCTAGGACTTAGGTCATCATAGGATGTCTGTGTGGTCACTAGGAATTAAAAAATGACTAAATGGCACATAATGAATCAATGGTCAATTGAGTCCGGGAGTGATGTGACCAGTTTGATACTTTCTTTTTTCCCTTTGATATTTACGTCGTTATATGTCAGTGTTTGGGTTTATAATTTCATACTATGATATATTTTAGTATGTGATTTTTATTGATGTACTCCTCTGTTGGTGATGTATGCCATCCTGAGTCAGATACTGAAAAGAGCAGCTATATAAATAGATTCAGTCACTCTACCTATCCTGTACTTGGTGTCATATTATTTCATGGGCCATCTTCTCCATCCTCACAAGATTCAATTTAAAGGCCTCTGGATTAGGTCCAGATCATACTTTGTGGGAAATAATATATGTTGTTGTAAGAAATACTTTTTTTGTTTATTGCAGAATTGCCTATCTACTTCCAGAATTTCAGTGATTGAAATTTCAGATTGCTTCTAAAATATGCCCTGCATGTCAGGGCATACACATATTTTAAAAACGTATATATTTTTGTTTGTTTGTGCCTTTGTTTTCCAGGATAAAAAGCTGGAGAAGTTTTAGACGTTTTGCAAAAAAGGTGTTCCAGGCACCCTTTTGCCTTATTTATCACAACTATTTTTGTTCTATACATTTAATAGATACATTTTATCATTTGTATTACAATGATAAAATGCATTGCAATTGAATAAACTAGAGTTTTTTTGCAGCTGACTCAACAATATGATTTTACATGCAATGTTTGTAACAGTCTTGAAGCTGGAACAGACTGTCCTGCTGAGCTCTTGAGAAGGTCAGTATGTGAACCAGACATTTCCTGAATCCCAGTTAAATCTCTAAGTGTCTCTTCAACACTGGGTAGCTTTTAACAGGCATCACAAAAAGTAAACTTTTTTTATTTATTAAACTTATATGCCCTCCCCCTCTTGCCACATGAGAATCTAGGCAGTTTACAATCCTAAAATGTTATCTGATTTTTGTGTGTGTTTTATATAACATCATTGGTATTCAATTTTTAAAAATTCATTCTATATTTTAATTTTAATTATTTCAGTAAAGTAATTTAGAAAAGAAACATTCCTCAGAATAAAAAGAGTATTTCATCAATCTGTACTTGATATTTTATTTACTGCATTTATATATGGAAAGTAGAAGAATAAACAATAAGGATATAACATAAAGACAATGTTATGTTTTCATTGCTGGTATCTTGATTTTAGTATTTTAATTTTAATTAAATCATTTCATGAAGTGGAACTGAACTATTTTGGTTTAAGCATGTGAAAGCTAACCCTTGTTTGGTCAGGACTGATATCACGGTTTAAAAAAAACCTTCCTTTGCAGATGAAACTAAGCTGAAAGCAAACAAAGGTTTTATCAGTTTGATTTTTTAGTCACAGTCTTCAGTGAAATAGTTTTTTGGTCAAAATATGCTCAAACAGAAGAGTGAAAAATGGCAGATGGGGCAGTGGGCCAGGATAGAAGTAAGGAAATGGCTTCTGGTCTGGAAAAGAAAGGATCACCAATCTCCAGCCTTCTACTCTTTTGCTTTTTGTGACTCCCCGAAACAGCATTTCACCAACCAAGCAGGAAGGCATCCACAAATTGGGGTATTGCAATATGAATAGGGGAGCTCTTATATCACTGTGGAACTCTGTAATCAGTAATTCTGCTCTAGTTGCTTTGTCTTCTTTCTCTTTTCTTAAAGTGAACAGGGAAAAGTAACTCCTAATTTGAACACTTAGGATAACAACAACAACAACAACAATGGTAGTACCAATACAGTTAGTCCTTGACTTATGACTGATTGAGCCAAACATTTCTGTTAAGATATTTGTTAAGTAAATTTTGCTCTATTTTATAACCTTCCTTACCTCAGTTGTTAAGTCAATCACTGCAGTTTATAAGTTAGTAACTCAGTTGTTAAGTGAATATGGCTTCTCCATTGACTTTGCTTCTCAGAAGGTTGTAAAAGGTGATCTTGGGACACAGCAATGGTCATAAATATGAATCAGTTGCCAAACATCTGAATTTTGATCACATGACAATGGGGATGCTGATAGGTCATAAATGTGAAAAACCATCATAAGTCACTTTTTCAGTGCTGTTGTAACTTTGAACAGTCATTAAATGAGTTCTTATAAATTGAGGGCTACCTATAGCAGTAGGCACCTTGGATGCAATCCCAAAATCATTGGCATTAACAAATTCACCATCTGTCCAATGCAAAAGGCAGCTGTACTTGGAACAGTTTACATCCTGCAACAATATCTTTAACACCATCAAACATCCACATCTGCCTATCTTAGGCCCTTGGGAAAGACTTGATAGGTGGATAAAAATGCTAAATCCGAGCTGACTTGCAACGAACCACAGCACTAATAATTTAAATAAGCAGCATCACAGATTCCAGTTCAGACGGTGTAGTCTGACATATACAGGAATTCTTATTCTGTAGCCTTCCAATTTAGTAATGACTAGGTTGCAGGTTTAATTTTTTCTTCTAAAATTAAAGGTTCCTGTAATAAAGGAATTAAATTTTAAGGAAACTTGGATGTTGACATCTCTACTGTGCAAAATTTCAATGTACTCCTTCCATCTTTGTTTGATTTTCTTTGAATCAGTTATTGGCAATCTGTTGGTACCCTTTAGCATAACAATTTGAGGTTGGAATTTCTTTCTGAGTTTGAAAATCTTTTGGAAAATTTTCCTTATTTTTCCATATCTGCTTTCATCTTCAGTGCCTTTACAGATGTTGTAATGCTGCTTCTTGTGTCTTCTAATCCTTTGCCTTTCTTGGCATTGGCTTCATTTCTCTTCTTGGCTATTTCCATTGTTTTGACTTCTAAGCTAGATCCTTCTGTTCTTTGGTTTTTAGCAGTCTCCTTTCACATTAATCTTTAATTATTTCTTTGATTTCATTCCAGGGTTCCTCTAGTTTCCTTTCAATTAAGGTCAGGACTTCAAAGCGATTTATTTATTTGTATCCCACCATTCTTATTTTGACAAATAAGTCAAGGTGGCAAACATTTCCAACACACCTTCATTCTCTTCTTTACCCCACCAACAATCCTGTGAGGTAGATTGGGCAGAGAGAGGGAGCAACTCAGAGGTGGGTTGCTCCTGGTTCGGACCGGTACGGGCATACCGGTAGCAGAAATCGTCCATACGTTTGTAGACATGTAGATGGCCTGGCCATGCCCCCATACTGGTACGGTCCCCTGGCCTGCCCCTGCTCACTCCCCCTCTCCGCCCTGTCACTGCTTTCTTGGGCCGCCTGTCCGCACCATGTTTGCCCCGCCCATCCACTTCCTTTGCCTGCCCAGCTGGCAGGAGCAGCAATGGCGCTGGTCATGGTTGAGAGCTTTCTTTGACAACTGGCTGCCAAAAAGTTCTCCCTTTTAAAAGCCTCCAGTGATCGCGCATTAGGATCCAACCTGCACTTTAACCAACCAACCAACAAGGCTTAGTTTGGAACCAGAAGAAGAAAGAACTGGTGAGTGGCTGCGCCCAGGTGGGGGGATGTTGGGAGGGTTGTCTGGGTAGGAGCTAGGAGATCTCATAGTGAGCACTGGGTAAACAGGTAGTGGGCAACCTCGCTTTCCAGTCACTGATGAGTGGCTGCATCCATGGCTTTCATGCTAAAGTGGGGCTTGAACTCAGGACCTCCCATCTTTTTGCCTGGTATCTTAATCACTAGACCAAACTTGTTCTCCTGCTTCATTTCTGTTTCCTAGGGCATATACCAGTAATTTCCTAGAACATACATTTTTCTCCTTACTCTTTCCAGTCTTGGTATTTCAATCATGATTCATATCTTGCTTGCATATTCTGTTGCTTTCCAATATGAAATCAAACATAAGTTAATCATAAAATACATCAGCCTTCAAGAATAAACTTGCCAACATATTAACTCTAATTTAAATTATTTAGTCATTGATTGCACTGTATTATCTATGCTTCCTAGTTAATAATTTCACACTACAAGATTCCCTGGGACTATTAATGCTGTAACTTTACAATGAAGTCTTGTTAGAAGCTAAAATACCAAAATTCTGGATAGAAGCAAATATCCTACCAAAAGAAGACGCAGACTTATCGCAGATTAAAAACTATAGACCTATCTCACTTTTAAATGTGGACTACAAAATTTACTCATCAATAATAGCTGGAAGACTGAAGAGATTCCTGAATGAATTTATACATTTAGATCAGAATGGTTTCTTTCCAAACAGATAAATTAAAAACAACATGAGAATCATTTTGAACAGATTGAAATATTAAGAAGCACACCCAGAAAAACAAATTGCACTGATGTCTCTGGATGCGCAGAAAGCATTTGATAATGTAAACTGGTGATTCATGATACTGCAGCTAAAGTATATGGAATTTTGGGGGAAATTTATTAATATGATCAAGATAATATACACTAAGACTGCAAAAGTGTTTGTAAATGGAGACACAAAAGAGAATATTAATATTAAAAGAGGCACAAGACAAGGATGTCCATTGTCCCCCTTACTATTTATTCTGACTCTGGAAGTGTTAAATAGAAATATCCACCAAGATATAGAAATAAAAGGCATGGAGATAAAAAAGGAAAAATACAAATCATAAGCTTTTGCAGATGATTTGGTATTCATCATTGAGGAACCATAAGAAATGGGACTCAAATTAAAAAAGAAAATAGAAGACTATGATGATGTTGCAGGATCAAAACTAAATAAAGAGAAAACTAAAATCTTAGCTAAAAACCTTACAGACAAACAGAAAAAAGACCTAATGGAAAAGACAGATATACAGATAGTTAAAAAAGTAAAATATTGGGGAATCTACCTATCTACTATAAAATAAGACAACTATTTAAAACTAACACAGCAAATTAAACTGGATTTGGAAAAGTGGAAAAACATGCAACTATCATTGTTAGGTAGAATACTTATCAAGATTGTTTTACCTGTTCCAAACAATCCCAATAAAGCTAGAAAGGAAATTTTTCAAAGAACTAAATAGAATAGTATCCAAATCTATCTGGCAAGGTAGAAAGGCAAGACCCGCGCCAGTCCGGCTTTCGGCCCGGGCATAGCACCGAGACGGCATTGGTCGCGTTGGTAGATGATCTCTGGAGGGCCAGAGATGGGGGTTGTTCCTCCATCCTGGTCCTATTAGACCTCTCGGCAGCTTTCGATACCATCGACCATGGTATCCTATTGCATCGGCTGGGGGGGTTGGGGGTGGGAGGCACCGTTTTACGGTGGTTCTCCTCCTACCTCTCTGGCCGATCGCAATTTGTGTTGGCAGGAGAGCAGAGGTCGACCCCGAGACCTCTCACATGTGGGGTGCCTCAGGGGTCGGTCCTCTCGCCTCTCCTGTTTAATGCATACATGAAGCCGCTGGGTGAGATCATCCGTGGTTTTGGGGTAGAGTACCATCTTTACGCTGATGATACTCAGCTGTATATATCTACCCCAAACCACCCCAACGATGCCGTAGCGGTGATGTGCCAGTGCCTGGAAGTAACGGACTCAAGCTCAACCCGACCAAGACCGAGTGGCTGTGGTTTCCGGCTGCCCGATTCAACCAGCTCTCTCCAACGCTGGCCATAGGGGGCGAACATCTTGCCCGTGTGGATGGGGTGCGCAATTTGGGTATCCTCCTGGATACCCGGCTGTCTATGGAAGAGCAAGTGACAGCCGTGGCCAGGAGGGCGTTTTACCAGGTTCTCCAATTGCGCCCCCTATTGGATCGGGACGCCCTTCGCACAGTCACTCATGCCCTCGTGACATCCCGACTGGACTATTGTAACTCTCTCTACATGGGGCTCCCCTTGAGGTGCACCCGGAGGCTTCAGTTAGTTCAGAATGCAGCCGCGCGAGCAATTATGGGAACCACTAGGTTTACCCACATTACACCGCTCTTGCGCGAGCTGCACTGGCTGCCTGTCGTCTTCCGGGTGCGCTTCAAGGTGTTAATTATCATCTTTAAAGCGCTCCATGGCTCGGGACCTAGCTACCTGCGGGATCGGATCCTGCCTCACACATCCTCACGGCCGATTCGCTCCCACAGAGAGGGACTTCTCCGGGTGCCGTCCACTAGACTTTGTCAGCGGGCGATGCCCAGGGGAAGGGCTCTCTCTGTGGCGGGCCCGGCCCTCTGGAACGATCTTCCCCCCGATATTAGAACGACCACGGACCTCCGCTCCTTCCGCTTGAAATTGAAGACTCATCTTTTCCGCCTGGCCGGCCTAGGGTAGTCTCTCTCTCTATGGGTTTTTTAAAATGTATATCTATATCTAGTGGGGATTTTAGTTAATGGGATTTTAGCACAGGAATTAATTTAATCTGTTTTAAATTGGTATGTATTTTGTATATTTTTTGTTTTTATTCTCCCTGTGCACCGCCCCGAGTCCCTGTGGGGAGAGGGAGCGGTCAATAAATTTAACTATTATTATTATTATTATTATTATTATTATTATTATTATTATTATTATTATTATTATTATTATTATTATTATTATTATTATTATTATTATTATTATTATTATTAAGAATTAAGTTACTACCAATAGACTCTACCAATAGATCAGGGGTGGGTTCTGACTTCTGCTACTGCTGGTTCACTCAGGGGTGCGCTTCAGGCAGGCATGTGTTTAATGCGCTTGATGTGCGCATGCACAGTAGTAAAAATGCTTCTGTGCATGCGCAGAAGCAAAAAACCAAGATGGCAGCGCCTATGGCACTGCCGATAGAACCAGTTCGGGATTGTGGCAGGCCAAGTTACTACCTACTTGGTCAAACTGGTCCAAAAAGGTAGGAACTCACCTCTGCAATAAATATGGCTGTCAGTTGCCAAACTGGGAATTATACTACTAAGCAACTGCCCTTACTTGGCTAAAAGAATGGATAACTCTGAGAAATAGACAATTACTTGTACTGGAGGGACATGATTCACAACTGGGATGGCATAGGAAGTATGGTATGAGAAACACAAAGCACAGAGATATTTTTAAGGACACAGTATTAGAAACGCTCTGTTCTCAATATGGGCAAAAATCAAGGAAAAACACTATTTGAAAATAGCATGATGGAGGCACTAATACACTCAAATGTGATGGATATGAGAAAAATTGTAAGAATCAAATATATTTTGAATGAGAAGGGGGAATTGAAAAATAAACAGGAATTGAATAGCCAAGGGATAGACTTAGCATGTACAGATACAATCTATATATTATAAAGATGATAAAACATATGCTTTTTATAAAGAACAACAGAATTGGATCAAATCTTAATGGGACCAGACGAGAAACTAATTTAAAAATGCTATAGTTATCTATTGACTATTAAAATGGAAGAGGAGCAAGTAAAAGAAACCATGATAGCATGGGTTAAAAACTTTGGGTATTCTATAGAATTGATGAGGGAAAAGCACTGTCATTATGAGATTACTACTAGAGATGATGATGATGATGATTACTCAAAATAATTGTAACCTGACAACACACTGTTTATATGGATATTGAACACGTTGCTCTTTCTATTTATATTAAAAAACAATAAAAACTGTTTTAAAAATAATTTCACATTTCTACTTTCTTTTTCATAATCTGACCAAAATAATTAGGACCACAGATTACTCTACCCTTTCCTCCTCTTTTACACTGACACAGCAAAGAATCTGAATACAATATTGAGAGATTATAAGCAACTAGGCAACAAAGTTAAGTAGCTAGGAGCAGAAGTACTGTTCTCATCAGTACTCCCAATGAAAGGTCAACACCCATTGAGGATGGGGGGAAAAGAATTCTAGAACTAAATCACTGGCTGAAGAGTTGGTGTTGCCAAGATAACTTTGGTTTCCTGGACCATAGACTGCATTACCTAAAAGGACTCTTGGCGAGGAATGGGCTGCACCTCACAAAACAGGGGAAAATGTATTTGGAAAAAGACTGGGCCAACTCATCAGAAGGGCTTTAAACTAAAATTGAAGGGGGAAGATTAGCCAACACCCCATAAGACAAGCTTAGGATCCAAAAAGATCTTGACAAACTTGAATAATGGGCCTTATCCAACACAATAAATTTCAATGTGGAGAAAAGCAAAGTGTTACATTTAGACAGGAAAATTCAAAGGTATAAGCACAGATTAGGTGAGACCTGCCTCAGAAACAGTAACAGTGAGAGGGATGTAGGAGTCCTAGTGGTTGATCAGTTGAATATGAACCAGCAGTATGCAGCAGTAGCCAAAAAAGCTAATACAATCTTGGTTTGTATAAACAGAGGTATAGAATCAAGATCACATGAAGTATTAGTACCATTTTATGAAACCCTGGTAAGACCACATCTGAAATACTGTAACCAATTTTGGTCACCATACTACAAAAAAGATGTTGAGACTTTGGAAAAGTTCAGAGAAGAGCAACTAAGATGATCAAAGGCCTGGAGACTTAAACATATGAAGAATAACTGCAGGATCTGTATTTGGCTAGTCTAAAGAAAAGAAGAATTAGGGTGACATGATAGCAGTATTCCAATTATTTGAGGGGCTGCCAAAAAGAAGAGGGGTTCAAATTTTTCTCCAAAGCATCAGAGGGCAGGACAAGAAACAATGGTTGGAAACTAATCAAGGAGAGAAGCAACCTGGAACTAAGGAGAAACTGCCTAACAGTGAGGCCAATTAACCAGTGGAACAGCTCGCCTTCAGAAATTGTGAGCACTCCATCACTGGAGGTTTTTAAGAAGAGACTGGATGGTCATTTATCTGAAATAGTATAGGTTCTCCTACCTGAGTAGGAGGCTAGACTAGAACACCTCTAAGGTTCTGTTCTATTCTTTTCTGTTTCTATTTCTATTTCTATTACTTCCATTTCTATTCTATTCCTCAGCAGCATATTGAGGGACATTTAGTACAATGTCACCAATACCTTTACATTGCTTATCCATTTGGAGTTCTTAGTAAAATATAGGATGGGGTTACTGTTGCCTTCTGCTTTGCAATATGAAACTATGTCTTTGTTGCCATCAATGATCTTCTGCATCTGGCATATATCTATATTGCTGTTGCCCCAAATAAAAACCTGCTTGCCTTATTCGCCCAGGACAGATGGCCTTCATACCTTGGATGGCCCTGTTGGGAATACCGGCCCTGTTGGACTTTTCATGTACAATTCTGGTATCCTTTGATCATCCCTCCAAGAAATATCCCCTTCCTGGCCTGACTTGATAGGAAATGTTAAGCAGAGTTTTCCCTTTTTTGTAGCAGTTACCCTTTGCCATTAAGCAATATTTTGCTGAGGACTAGAAAATTAATTTACTTTTAACATTTTAATGCCGTGGATATTTTGGCTTACTGTCAGAGTATTTGTTACCATATTAATCCCATAAATATTTCATAGAAATAATGTTGTCCTTTGTATTTTAGTAGTGGGCAATCTACTCTTTCCTCAGATTTGATCATTCTGAATACTTCGGTAAAAGTGGATAGAAGGCTAGATATCCCCCCCTCCCCTTTAAATAAGGAACATCTGTGTTTTTGAGGTATTTGGTCTCAGTCAGTTAGGATTTATTGAAAATGCTTCCTAAGTAGGTAGGAAATACTTTATGAGTCTTCTCAGGTACTTGGGATCCAAGGACACCATGTTTCTTCTCTTTCATCAGAGCACAAAGTGGAGAAGAAAAGTGAGATTTTAATTACTTTTTCACTGCCCAGATGAGGAATGCTCCAAATACCTTGCTGTGAATTTCACAGTCCAGCTGGTGTTCCCCCTGTCATTGTCATTTGCTCCCTATGATTTCATGAAAATGAAGGCATTGGTAGGACAGAGATGGTTCTTACCCTAGAGAGAGAAAAGCAAAAGAGACTTCATGGGGTGTGGGGAAAGAGGACTAGAGATGAACAGAGATTAACACCAAGGTTAACATTAGACCAACAATCAAAAAGTAAACAATACCCCAATCAAGGAACTGCCAAAGAAGCTAATAGTAAACAGCCCAATCAAGGAACCATCAAGACCATTCCCACCAACACTGACAGGGCAAGTTGCCGAAAATATAAAATAAGAGCAAACCCTACTAGCATTGATGATAGTTTGGCAATGAAATATCTGCAAGAAAACAACCAAGCTTAGAGAGTATCAAGGACTCCATAGTTCAACCCTAGGCTACTTTACAATATCTTTTCTAAAGAGGACTAAGGCTGTCAGATCACTGGATCTAATCAGAAGTTTCAAGTTTTAGTTTTTAGGGAAAAGAAGAAAATATTAAGGCAAGGGGCCAAACCCAAGAGTCTATTAACATGAAAAGTAGGAAAAGGGGCCTTCAAGAACACAAGTAACTTTTCAACTATAGCTTCTACTCCAGTAATTTCTGCTTTTAGCTTATCAGGTTGTATTCCTTGACCTACAGGCATCACTCTCTTTAATTGCTAAGACCCTTTGTCTGATGCTTGCAAGACCATATTTATCCTAGGAGATATATAAGCTACATAATTAATAATAATAATAATCTTTATTGTCATTGTAAAAATTACAATGAAATTGGTTATTATTAATGGAGTGCATTCAAAAGTATTAAAGAATATGAAAACTACAGTATCAGATTAAGGCTGCAAAATTTACATGGCAGCAAAGAGATACCGAAAACTAGCTTTTTTGTGCCCACTTGTGGTCATAGAGATCATTGCAGCCCAAATATGGTAACTAAGGAAATTTGTAGAGTACTGTAAAAGAAAGTGCTCGAACCAAGGGGAAAATAATAAATTACTAACTATATTAAAGAAAAGGTCCAGCAAATGTATTAGCCATGACTTGCAAAGTGCCATGGGAGTTTTGTGGCCAGAGTGTATGTATTGTTATGATAAGCAAGGCACACATAAACTGTTTTCTATTTAACAAATTGCCAGTTGTGTGCTGCAAAATGAAAATGGAACCTTATGAAGTGTAGCAACCCAAAAAAATCCTGTGAGTATAACTTGGCAGCAAAATTACTGGTAGATGTAGTATTTTCCAAAGTGTGTGATTTATAAGAATTCTTGCCACTCAGAAGACAGTGGAAAAATCACATCCAGAAGTCCTCCGTGTCTGGAAACATTTTAAAAATATTCTTGGATTTAATAAGTAGGATGCAGGATCCAGATGAGTATAAACTTTTATGCCCTCTCTCTACAATGCCCCACACACTTAGAATTGCTCCTTTCCCAGTGCCTTCAACAGGAAGGAAGCTTAACCCAGTATTACACCACTCAGATCTTTTGAACACATTTTCAGCCTCAGCTTCATGGATAGGGATGGTAGGAATCGTTTACTTCTAAGCAAAGAGTAATTGATTAATCAATCTTATTCTGATCTCCTAATACAACATCTGCATACAATAAATTGGGCCAATTCCATACGATGACTTTTCAATCGTATAGGTATGGTGACCAAGCTCAGGATTGAAGAAATCCATTCAGCCTCTTCCTTCTGAAAGAACCTAGAGGAATTAATATGCATTGTGGTGGAAATAGGTCCCATGGATACATTAGAAGTCTATCATTTATTAAAAAATAATTTATCCACCACATATTTGTCATGTTATACATCAATTCTGGTTTCTAAAATCTTAGTCTTCTCAGTAGTGATGTAGCAAAGTAGCAATACACAGTCATATCCAATAATACTAGACCTCATTATTCAAAGACTGAGTATCACTGATTTCAAAAAAATGTATTGTCCATCTTTAAATTACTGCAGTTCAAACACATGCTTCTCTTTAGCTGGATTGTATCCATGATAAAAATGACATGTAGAACTGCATAAACCAAGCCCCAAATATTCTCAGCACTACTAATATGAATGGCTCTACCGAGAGCCTTATTTAATGCAATGCATTAATATATCTAATAAAAGAAATAAAAAAATTTTTTTTAAACAACAATGATCTCATCTGTCTTTTTGTTGGGAACTTTGTTCTAAGCAGCAGTTAATTTTTGGGAAGCATACATGGGGTTATATTACTCATCTTTGAGTTTTAGAATCTCAAGATAGTCATTAGATTTTGGCAAGCAACCAGGAACTCTGGCTATTCATTGGATAAAAAGGTTAAGAGTTGTGAGATGCAATAATGTAGGAATTAAATATGAAATCCATTCAGTGTTTCATGATGGGTTAAAACTGCCATTCCTCTGGGACTACACAAAGCAGGGGCTTTGGAAAGCTTCCACTTGCTTACTTCCAAGGAATTCCACTGATTTTCAGAGATGATAAAATGAGGTCATGGGCTTTGTTTTAAGAAATTATCAGGAATAGTAGATCTCCATCGTGGCAAGACACCAAGAGTTATTTGATTGTCAGGATATAAATATAATAAATAAACTTTGACTGTATTACATATGGATAATTTCCCTTGTCAACTGTTCAGCCACTTCCAGTGCTACCACAAAGAGCAGGTGTGTTTTTAGAAGTGTTGGAAGAAATGTCCATCTGGGTTCAGTTCCAAGTGGGAAGAAAGACACTGGAAACATGGAGACTGCTTGGAAAGATAGTTTAATAGTGGACAGGGCCATATGATTTGGGGGGGGGGGTCCTGGGCAAAAAAGAGCATGAGGGAGTGAGAGAGAGAGAGAGTGAAAGAGAGAGAGAGAGAGAGAAGTTGTCAGACTCCCATGCGGCCATGTGGGGGTAACTTTGTAATGTCCCAAGCTTGGCTGAATCTTGCTAGGTCAGTGATGGAGAATCTATGGCACGTGTGCCACAGGTGGCATGCGGAGCCATTTGACAGGGCATGTGAGACGTTGCCCTGTCAGCTGGCCAGCAGGCATATGCACACTGGACAGCTGATTCAGCCATTTTAAAGCCATTTTTCACCCTCCCCAGGCTTTATAGGAGCCTGGGGAGGGCAATAACAGGCTCCCACCCTCTGGAGGACTAAAAGTGACACTACCAGCAAACCAGAAGTTACTTCCGGTTTGCTCGTAGCATCGTTTTTAGTCCCCCAGAGCCTTCAGGGAAGCCTCCTGAAGGACCCTGAAGGTTCTGGAGGACTAAAAACGCTGCTACAAGCAAACCGGAAGTCACTTCTGGTTTGCTCGCAGCATAGCTTTTAGTCCTCCGTAGGCTTCAGGGAAGCTCCTGAAGCCTCTGGAAGGCCTCCTGGGGAGTGGGGGGCTGTTTTTGCCCTTCCCAGGCTCCTATAAAGCCTCTGGAGCCTGGGGAGTGTGAAAAAAGCATGTAAAAAAGGGGGGAGCGCTTGTCATGCACGCATGCGCACTGTGTGCATTGCATTATGGGTGTGGCACACCGGCACATGACCCCCCCCCTGCGCTCCCTCCCTTATGGCACGCAAGCCTAAAAAGGTTTGCCATTGCTGTGCTAGGTGATGTAATCTCCCTAGGGGGCCATGTGGTGAGTTCTGTTGCTAGATGGGCAGAGGGCTAATCCTATCTTGTCCTAAGGATCATGTCTTTTGTGTTGTAGATAAGCTGGCCCAGCCTTTCTTAGGCTATTAGCAAAGGTGGGGGCTGCTTTCCAAGAGCATGTTTCTCCTTTTCTCATCCAGGTAGGTATAATATTCTGCCTTTTTAATATTTCCTAGAATATTTCATTTTTCTAGAAGAGGGGTGGGTGCTATCTTCTTACAGGAGTATGAACATCTGATTTGGCAATCAAAGATTAGCTGTATGCCTCCTTTGATCAATTCCTGATTTGTGGCAGTATCCATGGTGCTTTCTTTCTGTTTTGGCTTAGCTTTAACTATTAGTTCACAGTTAAGTCTTCTGTATTAGAAGTAGTGCTGATTTAGTAACTATCACATTTAGCAATTGTTTTCAGTTATAGATGGCAATCATAAAGTAACTTTATGACTAATCAAATTTACAATCGTCATAGATCTGTAAAGCAAAACAAGGGCTACTTATAATTTATCCCATTTTTTGATTGTGGAATTTTTCTTTCACAAACTATTTGACTAACCTGAAAATTCATATTCACCTGTCTTTGAACTCACCTCTTCTTCTTTCATTTACATGACGTGAAATTCATAAATTATGATTCATTTAGATGTGATACCATTCTGCATTTAACGAAGTAGAATGAGCCTGTGGTGGGTTTTTTCCAAACAAATGTAAAGTAAGTTCTTAAGGTTGCTGAAGCCAGTAACTAGCATCACTAGGCTCATAATTTACCTTACATAGTTTAGGAAATCTTTTTGAGACCAACCAAAACATCATCAAATCTTCTTTCCTCTTTCCTGGTGAACGCAAATTAAAAAAAAAACAAATCCTCAGCAGCTCATGTGAGACACAGGGAGCCATCACAACTCTCTTTACTATTCGTTTCAGTTTCACCTAGTTTCAAATAAATGACAGGAAGATAAAAAGTATAGGCCCTCAAAACTGCTAATGCCAGATATTCCAAAAAAGATCCACCACATCATACAAGATGAAAGGGTCTTTATTCTTAATTCAAGGAATGCGTTGACTTGCTTGCCTGCACTGAAAGACCAATGGAGCCTGGAACGTAATAAGCAGTCTCAGGTTGTGTTGTTGTTGGATCTCATGCTTCATTTTTTGAGTCCATGTCAAGACAGATTTTGCCAGAGGGACCCATAAAGCATATTAGTGGGTCAGGGCTTGCCATTTAAATAAAAATCTGCTAAGAGTTCCTATCAGATCAAGATATTAACTTGGGAATCAGTTTCTCTACCTTAGAGTAATTGGAGTTTTGCCTTTTGTGGCTTGACCTTTTGGCTATAGCTTGTATTTGCTTCTTTCATTAGCCTGCAGCACCCAATCCATGCCAATGAATTATAGCATCATTGTTTCTGCTGTGCACTTAAATAGGGAGAACAGGCAAAGAACCTGATCTGCGGCCAGGCATTCTTGCTTGTGGTTTGAAAAAATAGACAGATGGAATCCTTATTAAAAAGGGAATGTTTCCTAACTTATAAAGCCAGTTGGCAACTTTTCTGATAATCTTTCTTTTATAACACATAGAAATGAAATTTCAGGTTCGGCAACCATCCTAGAAATAAGTAATAAGGACCAAGTGGGCAAAACCTGGAGGAAATTGACTAGACCCGCACCAGTCCGGCTTCCGGCCCGGTCACAGCACTGAGATGGCATTGGTCGCGTTGGTAGATGATCTCTGGAGGGCCAAAGATGGGGGTTGTTCCTCCATCCTGATCCTATTAGACCTCTTGGCGACTTTCGATACCATCGACCATAGTATCCTATTGCATCGACTGGAGGGGTTGGGGGTGAGGGGCACCATTTTATGGTGGTTCTCCTCCTACCTCTCCGATCGATCACAATTTGTGTTGGCAGGGGGGCAGAGGTCGACCTCGAGACCCCTCACATGCGGGGTTCCTCAGGGGTCAGTCCTCTCACCACTCCTGTTCAACATATATATGAAACCACTGGGTGAGATCATCCATGGCTTTGGGGTGGAGTACTATCTGTACGCTGATGATACTCAGTTGTACATATCTACCCCAAACCACCCCAACGATGCCGTTGAAGTGATGTCCCGATGTTTGGAAGCTGTGCGGAGCTGGATGGGAAGGAACAGACTCAGACTCAACCCATCCAAGACCGAGTGGCTGTGGTTTCCGGCGCCCCGGTACAACCAGTTGATCCCATCACTGGCCATAGGGGGTGAACTTCTAGCCCCCGTGGATCGGGCGCACAACTTAGGCGTCCTCCTAGATACTCGGCTGTCTATGGAAGATCATGTGACGGCCTTGGCCAAGGGGGCATTCTGCCAGGTTCGCCTGGTACGCCAGTTGCGGCCCCTATTGGACTGGGACGCCCTTCGCACAGTCACTCATGTGCTCGTGACTTCCCGACTAGAATACTGTAACGCTCTCTACATGGGGCTCCCCTTGAGGTGCACCTGACGACTACAGCTAGTCCAGAATACGGCCGCGCGTGTAATTATGGGTACCTCCAGGTACTCCCACGTAACATCGCTCCTGCGCGAGCTGCACTGGCTACCTGTGGCCTTTCGGGTGCGCTTAAAGGTGTTGATTACCATCTTTAAAGCGCTCCATGGCAGGGGTCCTAGCTATCTGCGTGATCGTATCCTACCCCACACATCCCTTCGACCGATTCGCTCACACAGAGAGGGACTTCTCCAGGTGCCGTCCTCCTGGCAATGCCAACAGGCGGCTCCCAGGGGAAGGTCCTTCTCTGTGGCGGGCCCAACCCTCTGGAATGACCTACCCCCTGAGCTTAGATCTACTACGGACCTCCGCTCCTTCCATCAACAATTAAAGACCCATCTTCGAGGTATTGTTTGAATACTATAGACAAGGCAAGAGATTTTTATTATGAAATACTGAAGAAAAGTGCAACGCCCCCACGTATATCTATACCAACATTAGTAGATTTGGATGTTTCAGAGCAAGATATTGAGATGGAGCAGAAACAATTTGGAAAAGAGATGGAAGAACATACTCAGTTGGATTCCCCTGGGCTTTTTTTAAGCCCTACTCTGGAGGAAATGTCGAAGACTGCTATAGGGGGATCTGTTGGAATGCCAATATGTAAATCAGATGAGCAATGCGAAGCCAGGTCTAGCACCAGACAAATTCAGAAACCGCAGAAGCAGAGGAGGTCTCAATCTCGGCGAGTTAAGAAAGACAAAAGGATTAAAGGAAGAAGCAATTAGTCAACAGTTGGATGCCAGTTATTTGACTATCTAGATAAAAATATACAGATCTCTGCAATGCTGGTTCTCTTGGATGTGGAAAAGGCTTAGGGTTGAAAACTGGAACCGGAGCATTTGCAGTGGATCTGGTTGTTACCCTATCACGATCTTGGAACTTTATAATCCTGATGAAAAGTCACTCGGGGGTTACCTATGTAAAGGGGTTTTTTTATGTTATTTATGGGGGCAGCTGCTTAAACTGGTATTACAAACAGCTACGGATGGAATGGAAGGAGACCTGAAGAGTTGGACTTATGAACATTGACGCGGAAAGGATTAATATTATGTTAGTGTTCTGGGAAAAAACTTGGGCCGAACTTTGAAAGTTAAATGCTAAATTTGTATAGATATAGAACTCATGGGAGGATTTTTATAATATATTTTGCAGATGGTATTTAGATTTGAAGAAATTATCATTATGTATGGGTGTTTACTCCAACAGATTGATGCCAGTTATTTAAGAGGGGATATGTGAGGGAGAATGTAAGGCAACTTATATTTTTCAATTGTCTATCTAGATAAATATATGTAGATCTCTGCAACGCTGGGGGTTTTTTTGGAAGTGGAAAAGGCCTATGAGTGAATGAACCAGAATTCTCTAATCAAGACTTGAGGGGAAAAATGAAACATGGGATTTGGATAAGGTTTATTATCTCTAATATTATATATTTTAATCCTAGAAGTCTTGTTGAATATAATTTTGGATTTGAATCTCTTAAATGGCATAGCTATAAGGCAAAAGGGATATAGCACCAGAGCATTTGCAGTCGATCTGGTTGTTACGATATTGCGTTTTTGGTTTGGAATATCTGTTGGAAGAAGTTTATATTATATTTTATAGATGGTATCTACATTCCAAGAAATTATCATCATCTATGTAATGAAGTAGAAATTTTCTTGCAATTTACTGTATCCTTCCTGTGATAGGGATATATGGTTTAAGTTTTATAAGTGTTAGGTTATATGACACGGTATTTAGAGCTTAAGAATTATTTTCTATGTATTTTAATGTTTAACTATAAGGTTAAAGGTGTGGGTGTTTATGTTGAGTTTGTTATAAGGTTTCTAATGGATTGATTATATACAGAATAAATATCAGATTAGGAAGTACTATGTAGCTTTTAGGTAAGAATGCTTAGATTGATAGGTGAATAGAGTAAATAATATTTGGGATGCTGGGAATTATTAGAGTGGTGTATAGCGGAAGTCAGGGGGGTGGGTTTGAATGGGAGGTGGGTGTCAGGCCTGCTTCTTCGTTGACTTAGGAAAGACCACACTTAGACATTATTTTGAAATGAATAAGGCTCCTTTTACTAAGTAACAAAAGTGTACAGACCAAGTAAAGCTGAGAATGAATAGTTTAGGCGCGAACAGAAAGTATTAAGCTTAAGCCCATCCCAATCCCCAAACCCCCCCCCCCTTTGCACTGTCCAATATGCTTCCATCACCAACATCAGGTGGGCAGGTCTTCACCATCCTGGAATGCAGGTCCGTTAACCAAGAGATAACACGAACCATCAACATTGTCCACCAGCAGAACACACTCATCCCAACGGCCCCCCACCCTCCCCGTTTCCATGGCAGCGAAGCAGGAACTAGCGAGACTGACATCCGGACCTCCTCCAGGAACAGCGGGAAATCTGGGGCAGCAATCGGAACACGATAGGCTACACCTGAAAGACAAGGAAGGACAGACAAACAACAGAAAGGAGAAGGGAAAAAAAAAATCAAGGTTTGTGTGGATATTTGGCATAAAACTGGCGTACCAGTTTAGGAGCTTTGAGATGCTCTTTATCCACCCATCCGTTGTGAGAAGGGGGAAAATCTCTCCACATGACCAGGAACTGAGTCTTATTCCTGCGGATTCTGGAGTCCAAAATATCGCGGACCTCATAATGCTGGTGACCATCCACCATGGTAGGAGCAGGTGTATCAGGCAACTGTTTGCGGAGATGGGAGGTACGAGCAGGTTTCAGCAAGTGAACATGGAATACAGGGTATAGTCGCCGGTAGGTCTTTGGGAGATCCAAACGGACCGACACAGAGCTGATAATCTTGGTTATTTTGAAAGGACCAACAAATTTGGGACCCAACTTCTTGCATTTCTGGGGGCTATCTAAATTTTTGGTAGAGACATAAACTAGATCGCCGACTTTGTAGGAGGGAGGGACCGCCCGTTTTCTGTCAGCGTACAATTTGTGCGAATCATGGGCATCGTTCAAAGTTTTTCGGAGAACTGGCCAAACAGAAGACAGTCTAGAGGTCCATTCAGTTAATGAGGGAACTGTCGGCGAGTCATGAGGCAGTTCGGGGATGGGTACAAAGTCCTGCCCGTAGATGATATTAAAGGGAGTCATATTTGTACTGGAGTGAACAGAGTTATTATATGCCACTTCGGCATGTATGAGAAGATCAGCCCAATCATCCTGTTGAAAATTAATAAAGCAGCGCAAGTACTGTTCCAGAACGGAATTAACCCTTTCACAAGATCCATTCGTCTGAGGGTGGTAGGCGGAGCTTAAGCTCTGGGCGGAGCCAATCAGTCGCAAAAACTCTTTCCAAAAAAGGGAAGTAAACTGGGTCCCCCTATCGGAGATGATGCGTTGCGGGACGCCATGAAAACGATAGATATGAGAAACGAATAGTCGAGCCAGAGTTTTGGAAGAAGGAATTTTAGTACAGGGGACAAAATGAACTTGTTTAGAAAAAAGATCGGTAACTACCCAGATAACAGTGTAGCCTTGACTGGGCGGAAGATCAACTATAAAGTCCATTGAAATTTCCTTCCAAGGCCTCTCCGGCGTAGCTACAGACTGGAGAAGACCCTGTGGCTTACCCGGCGCACGTTTAGAAGCCGCACATACGGGGCAACTGGCAATATACGATTCAACATCTTTTTTCAAGGAAGGCCACCAGAACTGTCGTTTGACAAGGTGCACAGTTTTAACGAAGCCGAAATGACCAGCTAAACGCGAGTCGTGTGCACGTTGCAGGACAAAAGGACGTAATGTAGCAGGAACATAGATCTTCGAGCCAATCCAGGGAAGATCGTCTCTGGTAGTGCAATCACCAGAATGAGCTGAATACCAATCGTCAGTAAGCAGTTCGTCCTTAATTCGAGCAATCAGGTCAGTGGGTGGAGTAGTTTGGACAGTTGCATGGCCCTTAGCAGATACTGGAGAAGCTGGCAAAGTGAGGGGCATGATGGGTTGTACTATAGTAAGTTTGGAAACATCATACTGTGGCAATCTGGAAAGCGCATCAGCCATGAAATTTTTGCCTCCTGGAATATATTTAAGTTGGAAATTGAAACGATGGAAATAGTGAGCCCAACGAAGTTGCCTTGGGGACAATTTCCGAGAGGAGGTAAGAGCTTCCAAATTTTTATGATCCGTCCAAACTTCGAAAGGATGGGGTGCTCCTTCAAGGAAATGACGCCAAGTCATGAGAGCCCACCGAACAGCAAAAGCCTCTTTCTCCCAAATCGCCCAACCACGTTCGGACGTAGTGAGTTTCCGAGAGGTGTAGGCACAGGGTTGCAATTGGCCACGTTGATTGAGTTGTAACAAAACCGCTCCCACAGCGACATCACTGGCATCCGCCTGAATTACAAACGGGGAATTTACATCGGGGTGTTTTAGAATAGGTTCAGCCGCAAACAAGCGTTTAAGCTTCTCGAAAGCGGCTTGACATTCCATTGTCCATTTAAGTGGGGACCCTGGACTTGGCTTTCCTTCTCCTTTTGTTTTTAGAAGGTTTGTAATGGGTAAGGCAATATCAGCGAATGATGGAATAAATTGGCGGTAAAAATTTGCAAATCCCAAAAAACTCTGTAGTTGTTTACGGGTACGTGGAGGGGCCCACTCCGTCACTGCCTTGACTTTAGCAGGATCCATTTCAACTCCCTCAGAAGAGATACGGTAGCCCAAATAGTCAATTTGTTCTTGGTGAAACTCACACTTGGAGAGCTTGGCATAAAGTTCTGCGGAACGCAGTTTGTTTAGCACGGAGCGTACCAGTTTAACATGCTCGTCGTGAGTCTGTGAGTAAACCATTATGTCATCAATGTAAACAATTACTCCCTTGTAAAGGTGCTCGTGGAGAACCTCATTTATCAGTTGCATGAATACAGAAGGGGCCCCTTGAAGACCGAACGGGAGGACTTTAAATTGAAAGCATCCTAGCGGACAGTTAAAAGCTGTTTTCCATTCGTCCCCCTCCTTGATTCTGACCCTGTAATAGGCTTCACGTAAGTCCAATTTTGTAAAAATCTTACCGGTAGCCAGGTGAGCCAGCATGTCCTTCATGAGCGGAAGGGGGTAGATATTGTGCTCACAAATGGTGTTGAGATAGGAGTAGTCCTGTATTAATCTTAGAGTACCATCTTTTTTCTCCCTAAACATAACTGGTGCAGCTACACGCGGTCTAGCTGGTTCAATGAAACCCCGTTGAAGATTTTTATCGATGAATTTACGTAATTCCTCCATCTCCCGTGGGGTCATGGAGTACATGCGAGGTTTGGGCAATTGAACCCCAGGGAGGAAATCAATTGAACAGTCAGTAGCTCTATGAGGAGGGAGGGAATCACAAGATCTTTCACTGAAAGCATCCTTTAGGTCCCAATATTCCCTGGGAATTTTCTCTTCGCCTGGTATGACTTCAGGTGATGGGAAATCCAATAAAGGTGCAGCAGATTCAATAAGGGGAGGTGGGTGATTTTGTGGGGGTAGATCATTCTCTGACGGAAGAGAGGTATGTTCCGGGAGAGATAAAGGTATGCGCACCCAACCTTCCTTCCAGTTTATCAGAGGATTCCATTTACGAAGCCAATTTACTCCCAAAATTACAGCATTATCGGCAATGGCAGTTACAATAAAGTTGATGGTCTCAGTATGGCCTGTGCCTATAGAAACATGAATTGGTTCGGTGATAAAAGATGCTGGGGTCCCCCCAGCTACAGAACCATCCATTTGGCAAAAGGCTATGGGAGTTTTCAGGGTCTTAAGGTGAAAACCCATCGAAGACACGATGTCTTGGCTTATGAGACATTTTGAGCACCCAGAGTCAATGAGAGCCTGCACATTGCATGTACGGCCAGTAGATGGAGCTAAAAGCTTTAAATTAATATAAAGGGGCCCGGAGCGATGACTCACCAGATTGTCGTCAGAAGAGTCTGAAGACGCCTCCCAATCATCAGGGCCAGCAGTGGGCTGGTCAGCAGAGAGGTTGCTGGGCTCCACCCCACTCATAGCTGGTTTGGTGCGCGCGATTGGCGTCTTAGGATGTTTCCGGTCCGAGGAAGAAAGGGGGCGTGGAGGTGGTCTTGATCGGCATTTGTCTGCCCAGTGCCCCTCCTTTCCACAGCGATAACAGCTGCCTGAGCGAGGCTGGGTTGTTCTCCCCTCCCCCCTTTGCATGCGTACATCTTTCGCAGGGGGGTGAGATTTGGGGCTATCTTCCTGTGGTTTTTTCTCCACACGGACTGGATCTTGTAAGTGGGCTTGATCCAACTCAACATCCGAAGCTAGATCTATCCATTCATTTAAGGTTTCGGGGCGAAATCTGTTCACACATGTTTGATAAATGTCTTTATTCAGCCCTTCAACATACATGTCCATTAGGGCCTGTTCACTATAACCAACCATAAACACTGATAACTCCTGAAAAATTTGCGTGTAAGCCTGAACAGACATGCCCCCCTGCTGTAAGGTTTTTAGTTTCATCTTTGCTTTCCTTTCAACACGGGGGTCTTCAAATCGCCTTCTAAGAGCATTCATGAAACGATCGAAATCGCGTAGCGCAGGCGAGCGGCAATTATGCAATGAAACCAGCCATTTAGAAGCTTGATCTTCTAAGGTCATAGAAACAATTCTGATTTTGATTTCATCGTCCAAGTCAGCTGCGTAAAACTGCATGAAATTATCGACGTGAATTAGAAAAAACGCCAGTTTGTCGGCACTTCCGTCGTATTTTACACCCAAAGGAGGCAGTTTTGCAAGTCGGCGGGGGTTAATGGGATTGGCTTCTCTTCCGGCCTGAGGGGGGGGGGAGGGTGTTGAACTCCTGCTGTGCCTGGCAGAAGCTGCCTCTCTCCGCAATTCCCTGCCGGCCTGAGGAGGGGGGGATGGTGTCGAAGCCCTGCTTCGCCTGGCAGGAGCTGCCTGTGAACTTTTTGGCTGTTTGCGTTCCGCCTCCCTCCCCCAGATTTTTTCCAGGGCCATTCTTTTCTCATCTGCCTGGCGGAGTAAATCCTGAGCCATTTCTTTTAATTCCCTTTCTTCTCTTAAGAGCTCCGGAATGACTTTCTTTGGGGAAAGTCGACGCCTGGAGACGTTTACCCCACTCATTCCTACCCCTTCGGACCAACGTTTTGGTTTGACTGATTCTTCAGCTGGCAGATTTAGATCTAGGCCAGCCAAGGAGTCCATCACTGACCTGATCTCTTCAGATTGAATAGGAGGATGCGATGCTTCAGCTCCCAAAATTGGTTCAGGCAGGACCTCCACCAACGGAGGCTCCTCTTGTGAAGGTTCCGACATCAGGTCAGGGTTTTTTGTGATTCTCAGCTTAATGTCAGGCCTGCTTCTTCGTTGACTTAGGAAAGACCACACTTAGACATTATTTTGAAATGAATAAGGCTCCTTTTACTAAGTAACAAAAGTGTACAGACCAAGTAAAGCTGAGAATGAATAGTTTAGGCGCGAACAGAAAGTATTAAGCTTAAGCCCATCCCAATCCCCAAACCCCCCCCCCCTTTGCACTGTCCAATATGCTTCCATCACCAACATCAGGTGGGCAGGTCTTCACCATCCTGGAATGCAGGTCCGTTAACCAAGAGATAACACGAACCATCAACATTGTCCACCAGCAGAACACACTCATCCCAACGGCCCCCCACCCTCCCCGTTTCCATGGCAGCGAAGCAGGAACTAGCGAGACTGACAGTGGGGGAGGGTTAGGGTGGAGGGTGGGGTAATATATATGTATGATTAATTTAGAGAGGGGAATAATGGGATAGGGGTTTTTTTTTTAAAAGAGAAATTTATATTATGTTTTTTATATCTTTAATTAACTTAGAAGATGATGTTAATGGGATATTGATATACTAAGAGAAACTTATATTGTGTCTGCTGGGAGGCGAGGGGGTATAATATCTGAATGAGAAACTCATTTTAAGATGGGGTGAGGGGGGGTATAGTATTTGTATGTGATTTATATTATATGTCGGGGGGGGGTAAAAAGGGGGAAAATCTGTGTGAATAAAACTTTTTCAATAAAAAAAACCAAAAACAATTAAAGACCCATCTTTTCCAGCAGGCCGGCCTGGCCTAACCCAAAAAAGTTATCTTGCATGTATCCAAGTGTACAACCTAAATGCTGGAGATGTGAATGTGAAGATGCCACATACTTCCACATATGGTGGACGTGTAAAAAAATTAAGGCTTTTTGGATTAAGATATGGTGGATTATTCAAAATATCTTAAGGAAAAAAATTAAATTTACACCACAGTTCTTCCTGTTGGGAATTGTTACGGATTGTACAGCAATAGAAATTAAGTTGATTTTGAACTTGATAACAGCTGCCAGGTTGCTGGTGGCACAGTATTGGAAGAAGCAAGATCCACCTACCACAGAGGAATGGACTTTAAAAGTTGTGCACCTGGCTGAGATGGCAAAAATTTCATCGTATCTTAAAGATCATTCAAATGAAAGATATATATTAGAATGGAGAAGATGGATCAATTATATGCAAAAAAAATATTCAAATAAGAAGGTTTATATAGCATATGAATGAAATATTTTTTTAAGTAGTTTATGTCTATGATGTTTTGAGTTATAGTTAGAGAATTAGGGATAATGTGTATGTATCTTAGTTTTATGTTCGTGAAAGTTATACCCTGTGCTTGTTCTGGGAAGTCTGGGGAGGGGAGAGGGAGGAAGAGGTTGGGGGGAGGGGGGGAGAAACTGTTTGTAATCTTTATAAAATCTTCTAATTAAAAAAAAAAGAGTAAAATAAAAAAAAATAAAAAGAAATGAAACTCTGCAGGACTAAGATTAAGACTTATTACGGTTGGTCTGATAACTGATCTTAAAAATATGATTGTATTTTATCTCCACCTCCTTCTTAGTGTTCATTTAATTAAGGAGGTTTCTGCCTGAACGCTTCTGAATAATATATGTCAGTTACAGCCTTAAAATATGTTTGATTCCCTCTTTTTCTGGCAACAGATTTTGTATAGTCTCCATCAAGGTCATTTTCTTTACTCTCTATATAGGGAGTCCTCGACTTATAAAAGTTTGCTTAGTAACCATTTGAAGTTACAACATCACTGAAAAAAATGACTTATGACCATGTTTTACACTTATGACTGTTGTAGCATCCCTGTGGTCATTTGATTTACATTTGGATGCTTGGAAACTGAACCATATTTACGATGGTTGCAGTCAGTGGTGGATCCCGTTGCAACCGATATGCAGCACCTGCATGACGCTCCAACGAGCAGCTGGAGCATTGTGGAGATTTACGGAGGCGTCGCTGGTAGGTATGGTGCATGTGCACGCTTCACGTGTGTGCGCGCATTGCATGCGTCCATGTGGATGACACCGGGCTTGTTCCAACCATACCGGTTGGAGTGGGATCTGGAACCCACCACTGATTGAGTCACTTAGTAACGTTGGCAAGAAAAGTCATAAAATAAGGCAAAACTCACTTAACAAATGTCTCACTTAGCAACAGAAAAATTGGGCTCAATCATTGTAAGTCAAGGACTACCTGTATTGACTCTCCAAAATCTCCAGGTCTGAGAGGTTTTAGCCTGTCATTGTGTGGTATATAGTATAGTGTGGTCCAAGACTTCATGGTCACCTTGGTAACCATGGTAATGCATTGCTCACAAACCAACACACACAGGAAGTCACATGGTTCACCTGGTTTCCATCTTAGGACATTATGACTTGATCTAAAAGTGTTTGGATGTTGTAATGGTCTGATCATTTTTGATTGTTTTTTGACTTATGGTTACTGCCCACCTACTATACGGAGAACTCACTCAATTGGTATGTCCAGGAAGCGAATGGACACAGATGGGTTTTAGAAAGAACTTGGGGTTTTTCATGCCCAGCTCTTATGCCACACAACAAGTTTACTGGATCAGTTGATGGCAAGAAAATACAGTGGATTCAGTTTTCAAAAGGACACGCCTTCATCCCCTCTCGAGGACAAAACAAAAAGCACATTGCTGAGGGCAGGGAGACAATTACATCATTTGAACTAAAATTAAAACTGAAATTTGGAAAATATTTGATTGGTAAAGATTTTCGGATGCCTGTGCCCTTTGATATCAAAAAGGCGTATAGAAAATTGGTTTTCATTTATAAATTAAATCTAGTTTTAGAGTTTTTGGAATAGAGTAATAGGATGCTGTTACAATTTCTTAATTGAGAAAACATTGTAAATTCAAGTGTGTAGTGCATAGTTCGAACTGTGACTCTAGCCATAACTCACTACTGGAAAAATGAGCACTGAAGACCATTTACATGACATCAATGCCCAGAGGATTAAAATCGAGTCTTCATTCAAAAACAAAAAATAAAAATGTTGTCTGCATTGAGCTTTAAGTTTCTGAGAGTGCATTTGGATTCAAAATTGACTTGGAAGCTTCCTATCCTGTATATGGTTAATAGGCATCATCCTCATCTGAACCTTAGGAGTCTGATAAAGATGTTTCATTGCTTGTTCTGTGGAACTTCTTTAGCCTATAATGGGATATGGTTGCCAAAGGAATGCATAGTCTTCAGTATCATTGTTATGAAGATTGTTATTGAATCAAAGGCTCTAAGACAGGTGTGTTACCATCCCTTGCATGTTGTGGAGAGAATAAGAAGGAAATAGTCTCTATATTTGAGGCAATTTTACTTACAGCATAGATTGAGGCATAGTCAGAAAACCTATACACAGACTGTTGGGAATTTAATGTCTCTGGAATAGGTGCTACTATGAATAATTTCCATGGAAAGAAAAAAATATTCTTGGTGCACTAAGTTGGACATTATTATTATTATTATTATTATTATTATTATTATTATTATTATTATTATTATTATTATTATTATTATTATTATTATTATTATTATTAAATTAAATTTTTATACCGCCCTTCTCCCTTCCGGGACTCAGGGCGGTGTACAGGCACTAATAAAAGGCAATGATATAAAACATAAAATACAGTTAAAAATCTATTAAATAGCTAGCCTGACTAAAATCCTGTTAAAAACCCTTACTAAAACAATTTTAAAAACTACACCAGGCCAGCCACATGAAACAAATGGGTCTTCAAGGCCCGACGGAACTGGTGCAAGTCCGTGATTGTCCGTAGGTCAGGGGGAAGGTCATTCAAGAGGGCAGGAGCTGCCACAGAGAAGGCTCTCCCCTAGGGGTCGCCAGCCAGCATTGCCTGGCCGACGGCACCCTGAGGAGGCCCTCTCTGTGGAAGCAGACTGGTCAGTGGGAGGTATTTGGTAGCAGGAGGCGGTCTTGCAGATAACCAGGTCCCTTGACATGGAGCGCTTTAAAGGTGGTTACTAATACCTTGAAGCGCACCCGGAAAGCCACAGGCAGCCAGTGCAGCTCGCGCAGTGCATCCCCCGCACGGCCGCATTCTTAACTAACTGGAGTCTCCGGGTGCACCTCAAGGGAAGCCCCATGTAGAGAGTGTTGCGTTGCAGTAGTCCAGATGGGAAATGACGAGGGCTTGGGTGACCGTGCATAAAGCGTCACGATCCAGGAAGGGGCGCAACTGGCGTATCAGGCGAACCTGATAAAAAGCCCCCCTGGCCATGGCTGTCATATGATCTTCTAAAGACAGCTGAGAATCCAGGAGGACACCCAAGTTGCGAGCCCTCTCTGTAGGGGCCAATGACTCGCCCCCAATAGCCAGCAATGGCACCAGCTGGCTATATCGTGACGCTGGAAGCCACAGCCACTCGGTCTTGGACGGGTTGAGTCGGAGCCTGTTTCTTCCCATCCAGACTCGTACAGCCTCCAGACATCACTTCCATGGCATCGTTGGGGTGGCCCGGGGTAGAGATGTACAGCTGAGTATCATTAGCGTACTGATGGAACTCTACCCCGAAACCACGGATGATCTCACCCAACGGCTTCATATAGATGTTGAATAGGAGAAGCAAGTGGACCAACCCCCTGTGGTCCTCTCAGATAACAGACTCAAGACCTGCCTCCATCAACCCGTCTGAACTAGACCAGTCGGAGGCCAGCCCGTCCCGGATTTGATCGATTTTATCATGCAGATAACACCCAAATTCCTCCGCACGACCCTGCAAGGGGGCATCCCGCGCCCTCTGATAAAGAAGGGACCGGGTCATCCTAAACAGGGCGGCAAGCCGGGTATCTGCAGAAGCGATAAGAGCGGAGAAGTAGTTACGCTTCACCGCTTCTATCACCACTAGGTAGGTCTTCAAATGAGACCTTACCAGTGTCCGGTCAGACTCGGAGCAGGTGGCCCTCCAACCACTCTCTAGGCGTCTCTTCTGACGCTTCATCACCCTCAGCTCCTCGGAAAACCAGGGAGCCAAGGTGGTTCGGCGCCGGGTGAGAGGCTGCAACAGCACGACCCGGTCCAGGGTCCCCGTGGCCGCACTATTCCAAGTGGCCACTAGGTCCTCAGTCGAGTCGCGTGTCAGGGTCTCAGGTATTGGCCCAAGCTCCATCTGGAACCTCTCAGGGTCCATCAGGCGCCTGGGGCAGAACCATCTTGTCGCTTCCGGTTCTGCCTCCCTGCGGTGGGATGCAGCGGTTGGAAAGCTCAGGACATGCAGGCTTTTTATACAAAAGAGGTTTTCTTTCCTGCGCAGATCTGGAAACCTCCAAATAGTGGATATGCATTATATAAAGGATGGGAAAATATGTCTTTGGCCTAAATAATTTAAAACTGAGAGCATTGAGGATATATCCAACCAGAGTCATTACTACTATTCAGTTTGAACTGATGATTCAAGGGAAATATTATTTGGGGAAATAACAGTTTTTTTATGTTCTTGCTTTTAGAGTTTATAAGAATGTTTATTCAGTTATCTTTTATTGACATCAACTTAGTTAATGATAGTGTGGTTTGGTTAGCTTTGGAGCAGATTAGAAATTGGAAGAGCAGTAATGCAATCTGATTGTCAGGGTGGAACTGTGAATACTGGATTTTTCAAATCATCTCAGTTGGGTTGCAACCTATGTAGATGTTTTAGAGAATGGAAAATTAGATTATGTAGCTAAGGAGTGTTTATGTCAGGCTGATATGATATTCCTTCGGAGATGAAATGCAGGCTTCCATAGGAGATTAGAGAAGAATGGCAGAGGCAATTGGAATTAGAATATAGTAGATTGATTTTAGGGCTTTAACTGACTTGGCTGGGTGAAACAGATTAGTTTTTTCTCATACTTGTTATGGTAAATTCTCCTCAGAATATGGAGAAGTGCAACAGAGTGGTGTAAGTTTTTCCAGTAGATTGTGATAATGGGACCTATCTTGTCCTCGTTCCAGCATTGGCCCCAAAGAGAAGGCAAATATTTTGCACTCTTAGGTACTGGGCTTCAATAGCTCACTTGTCAGTTATGGTTGACCAGAACAGATTTGGACTGTTTTGGATATTTGACTGTGAAATGATTGAGTAGCTAGGCTGTCTCTACATGCACATCTGCTTCATTTCACCAGCAGTTCTAGTGAAAGTGTTAGTGCATATACATGATATGCCTGCAATCTGGGAAAAACTTGAAAAAACTGCTAAATTTTCTGTAGGATGCAGCTGCTTTACCATTTGGGAAGTGTTTCTCAACTTTGGCAACTTTATGATGTTGGCACTTCTACTCCCAGAATTTTCAAGGCAGGATGCTGAATGGGGAATTCTGGGAGTTGAAGTCTACAAAACTGCAAGAACACAACCAAGCTCAGAGAGCACCAAGGACCCCTCACTTATCACTGCTTTTGGTAGGTTGTTTATATTTTAAAATTCTTTTTCTTGAACATCACTGCATTTAGTTCTTATGGTCTGGGGAGCTGTAAGTTAAGAAATACCTTGTGTTGAAGGGGCTTCCTCCTAGGTAATAGCAATTGGACTGAAAACTCAGTGACTTTCTCTGTTTTATGTGCAACAATAACTATTGTGATTTGTAAAGTATTGTTCAGTGTTTTGCAAGATGTGTAAAACCAACTAGTTGTGATAAATCACACAATTAAGTAATCTATGTCTTAATTTTCTGTGTGAATACAATCTACCTAAAATATTGTATACACTATTATGTTTGTTGAGAAAAGTATAATTTATATTCGTTCAAGACTAGTATTTCAACAAGCAGGATTGTTTTATTTATTTATCTATTTTAAGAATTTTTATTGGTTTTAAACATTTATGGGGAAAAGGTAAAAGGGTACATAGAAAATTTTGGTAGCTCCCATGTTAGTAGTAGAAATCCCTCCAGATCTCACAGTTTTACAATTTTAAAAATAACATATAAAAGATAAGCATATACAGAGTTCTTACTTTATATCAACCATATGTTCAATCATCTCTTTCTTTGCCACTTTCTATTATATCAGCAATTACAATAATATTTCAAATACAATTATTTTTGTGATCTGAGCCTTTTCGATATTGCTCCCTCCTCTCTGCCCCCAGGTGAAGTCATAGCCCCTTCCCTTTCCCATATCTTGTACGTTGCTGCCTTTTTCCTCGCCTCCGCTATCTTCGTCCTCTGGGAGAGAAAATTGTTTTTTTAAGAAAGGCTTCTGCCTCATCCAATGTCTTAATTCTAATTCTGCTTCCCTCACACAAAATTAGCATTCCCTTTGGCAATAACCATCTAAACCAAATTCCTCTATTGTATAGTTTCTTTGATAAGGAAGAATACTTCCTCCTTCTTTCTCTTATTTTTTTCGGGATTTGCTTTAGAATGGTAATTTCTTTATCTTGATATTTTAAAGGTCCCTCCCTTTGGACCCCTAGCACCTCATCCCTCGTGGTCCTCCTGAGAAATTTAACATGTACCTCTCTTGGAACATTATGGGTTCTAGCATATGCTGAATTAATTCTGTAAACCAGGTCCATATCCCACCACAGCTGTTTTTTTTATTTTTCTTAAGGTATTCTGCTAAGATTGTGCTCATAATATCTTCATTTTCTGTCTCTGGTAGGTTCTGGAACCTGAGAATGAAAGACATTCTTTCAAATTCTATTTTAGCCATAAAGTTTTCCAGTTCTAAATTTCCCCTTCAGACCTCCTTAACATCTTCCCCCATCCCAGCTGTTCCCTCCTCCAGCACCACAATTCTCTGTCTATTTTCTGTTATGTTATGTTGTACTCCTCTGAGTTCATCTTTGAGATCTGCCACCTCTTTCCCCAGTTCGTTTTGACCTCTCATAATTTCCTGAAACATTTGGTTGACAGATAATTCTTTTGAACTCTCTCCAGCCACTTCCTTTAGTAACAATGAAGTAATTTTCGGCTGTTGCGTACTTGGACTGGAAGTTGCTGAAGTGGGGGCTGATAGTGACTTGCCTGTTGGTAGTTTCTTAGGTCCCATTGTCTAAGTTCAGAGATGATAAATCTTTTGCAAAGAAAAATGGCATCAGTGGAGCGGGCAGCTGGTCCGGTCCAAGGTGGCAGGTAAGTCCGAAAGTAGAAAGTTAATTCTCCTTCATTTTTCCAAGACACAGAGGTACACCAGAAAGAAAAAAGTCAAATAGTCAAAATCCAGAAAGTCCACGTAACAGAAGAGATCCAGGGCACCCTCAGGGAGGGAACTAAAAAATACCAGAGATTCCCCAAAGGTGGTTTCAAAGGACAGATTTCATTTATAACTATAAAAATGAGAACAAAGGGGAGACATCTTAACTCCTCCTTTTGCAGGGAGAAGAGCCGAAGTTCCGATTTTTAAAAAACAGCTCAGCAAGCACCTCTTACAACTGCGATTTCAGTCTATCTCACATAGTTAATTCAAGTGGCCGGTCAGCCTTTGTTCTCTCTCTGCCGCCGAGTCTGGGGGGTTCCAGCAAACCGCCCTACGGCAGGGAACCCCTCCAAGGTCCCCTGTGCTCCTATATGGAGCCCACCGAGGAGGCAAGCGGCAGACAAAGCGTCTGTCGCCTACAGAGACCGGAAGTCGAATCCCAAGGTCAAGCAGTATTGTTTTAATTATTGATTGGGGTTTTTTTTTATGCTGCCCATCTCTACTTATAAGGCGACTCTGGGCTTGTGACTACTGGATTTACCAGTAGGAAAAGCCATAGATAAAATTCAGTTATGCTCTGTGCAATTAGTGTTTGTTCCTAGGCTTTATATCTGTTACCATGTGGGCAGATTATCCAGTAAGGAAGTAATATGAAAAATTGTTCACTGTTGTCCTGAGAAGGTTCATTCTCCCAGAACATGTCCTCTGAAGCTTCTTCTGTCATTGGATTTAACGTTTCTCAAAACTATATGAAATAGATGCAAGGGAAGGCATCTCCATAAATATGATGAATATCTACAAATGAGGTAAACCTTTTTCTTTAATTTATGAATACACCTGGGATCACTCTTCCCAGAATCTGTAGCCCATGTCATTCTTCCTTCATGGTTTGGGAAAAGAGTTTTCTTATTTATTTTTTATTCAATTTACATCATATCTTTCTTTTCATTTGATCATTCAAAATGGCTATAAACAATGCCCCCCCCCCCCAACCCAAACATAAAAATACTGCACAAAACACTGTTAAATTGTATGGTCTGCCAAATACTCCCTGTGATTACTTTAATGAATCCCTAAGGATAGAATAGTTACATATTACCAGATTAAATATGATATTGCAAAGGATGCAGATCTAATGTTGGGAATCACTGCAGGCTCCTAGTGAAAAACATCTAATGGTTCTTAGGACTCCATTATTAATTCTTTGGAATAGTCTCCCTGGCACATTAATCACAGACAAAAACTTGTATCAGTTCTAATTTTCATACAATACCTTGCAATTTCTTGATAAACAGAAGAGTTTAGATGTTGAATTTCTAGCCATCATGTAGCTCAGCAGCTTTTGCCAGAAAAAAAGTTGGCAGCTCCACTGGATTATTTTATTCTGCTATTAATCATTTTATTCATTGTTGTTTGCACAATTAAGAGCTTAGTTGACCTGAAGTGGTTTACATTGCTATTGGAGTGGGTGTTGGTTTTTTTCTTTTTCCCAGCTGAAGGTTTAATGTTTTGTGTTCCTGAGCTTTGCTTCCACCCTGTAATGATACTTAAGGGACCATTTTATGTCTTACTTTACTATAGAGATTGCCTTCAGGGTTATGAGGTCACTGTGTTCCCAGCATATTGTATTTTCTTGCTGTGGAGTGAACATATTGTAAAATTATGCATTCATGTTTAATAATTAGAATTTTTTTACAATAGCTTTATTAGACAGAGCAATGATAAGGCTGGGCTGGATAGTATCACAATAAAAAGGACCGTTAAAAAGGAAATCCACTTAGTGGAAGAATGTAAGTTTTATTATGCCATGAATCTTATCAAGCACATCATCCATCTGGACATCTGCTGTGGCCCATTTTTTCAGATTTCCTCCATTTCCCTGTTATTATCATAATGCTGTCATTGCTGTTTTCCCTAGCTAGCAAATATCTATGGAGATTCTCAGTCATCCAGGCCATGGTTGTCCCAAAGGTGCTTTTTCAAGAGGCAACCGGACTTTTTGGTTTTTCTTTGAAGGCATTTTGCTTCTCATCCAAGAAGCTTCAGAGCTGAAGAAACTTCTTGGATGAGAAGTGAAATGTCTTCAAAGAAAACCCAGAAAATCCAGTTGCCTCTTGAAAAAGCACCTTTGGGACAATCTAGCTAGTAAATCATTCATGTGGCGGGGGGGGGGGGGGGAGGTTTCACAGCTCAAACAAATAGCCGTCTGTTCCATGGAGGACAGTGGTCTTGGAGAAACAAGCTCCACAGGCTCATACTCGGGTCTCTCATGATAACAACAGGATAGCCCTTTTTTCCTTGTTTGCTAAACAAGCTCAGATTCAGAAGTGACTAATTATCAGAATTAATAAATCTCGATTTTATAAAAAAATGAAAATCAGCGGAATCCCCAAATCTGTGACCCTACCAATATAGCTAAGTTTGCTTGCTTGCTTGCTTAGATGTCATCAAATCAGTGTTAGCTCTTAAAACCACTTAGGCTGGTTTTCTTCAAGAAAACCTAAACAGGTTCTTTATGCCTTACAATTCTGTACCCATCACTGCTGTAACTGACCTTGCTGTTTGTCATTCTCGTCTCCTCTTTCTTTCCACTTTTTTCAGCATTAATACCTTCTCCACAGAGCTTGAGCTTCACGTAATGTATCCAGAGGATTTTAGTCTGCTCAGTTGTGATTGAGATGGAACTCTGTGTGTTCAATGATCCATTTATTTGTACCTTGGCTGTCCTTGGCATTCTTAGTGGCATTCTCATAAGTGCCAGTAGTTTTTCAGTCCTTTTCAATTCTTCAAAGTCCAACTTTTGCTTCCACAGAGTGTCAGAGGGGATATCACTGCACGCAGTGCTCTGACATGTTATGGCATCTGAATATCTTTTCCAAGGTCATGGCTACACCACTAAGTGCTAGTCTGCAACCTTTTCCTTGACTACTTGTTCCTTTAAGGATGATGGTCATTTCTAAATGACCTTGACAATGTCTTCATTGTCAATTTTAAGATCGTATAGTCCCATTTCTTTCACTGTGCACCTTCCATTTTACTGTATTACTGGAGCTTGCAAATCCTTTGCATTTTCAGCTGTCAGAGTAATGTCACCAACATAGTGTAGGTCATTGATGTTACTCTCTCCAGTCTTAAAACCACACTGATCTTCCAATTCAGGATCCCTTAAGACATAATAGCATATAGGTTGAATGCTAAATTAAATAATCTACTATTATTTTTATCTATAATTTCATTTCTCATTTTCTGTTCCACAAGGGGAACAAATGCATCCCTTGTTATGTTTAGCAGGCGCAAAATTTCCCTCAGGAGATTTTAATGATTTCATTATGAGTTTTTGTGGCAGTAATACATTATCAGAATATGAAAGAAAATACTGGACATTTTCCTGCTGATTGCTACAATAGTTGGTCTTCTTTGACAATGTGTGTGTGTCTGAATATATTTAGATGTTTTGAATCAATTTTTTTTGGAAGAGAGTATGTTTAATACAAGAGGTTGATTGTGTGCATATTTGTTCTGTAAATTCACTTAGCTCTTAATTCTGGATTGACTCTAAAGAAAAGATAAAAAGTCATTTATTTTGTTTCTTCTAACATTGTCAATAAAGAAGAAAGATGCCCTGATAGCATTTTACATTAGCACAATAAAAGCCATTCCTTTTTCCCTCAAATATCTTTATGTGACTTCTCAAACTAAACAACAGACCATTATTTTTTAAAATTTCCACACAGAACCAGTTGAACGGAAGGGGAACTTCCCAACTCTCAGGCAGTTCCCAGCTTTATGGGATATGTTCACAATGCAAATCTTGAGATAATGTTCTCCATGAAGAGCTCCAAAATAAAGTTTGCTATACAATTATGATAAAATGCAGACTATATCGGAAATTGACCGTCCATTAGAATGTTCTGTGATGTATTGAATTGATATTATTATTATTATTATTATTATTATTATTATTATTATTATTATTATTATTATTATTATTATTATTATTATTATTATTATTATTATTATTATTATTATTTTATTATTATTATTATTATTATTAATCCAATTTATACCCCGCCCTTCTCCTAAAAGGACCCAGGGCGGCGCACAGGCAATTTAAAACCAAAACATACATATAAATACCCATATTAAAAAGCTATTAAATAATAATCCCGTGCTAAAACCAACAATAAAATCTCTAATTAAAATTTACAATGTTAAAACTCAGTATCGGGGGTTATACTAGGCCGGCTTGTTGGAACAGAAGCATTTTGAGGCGCTGGCGGAAAAGGCGGAGGTCCGAGATGTTACGTAGTTCGGGGGGCAGGTCGCTCCAGAGGGCAGGGCCCACCACGGAGAAGGCTCTTCCCCTGGGTGCCGCTAACCGGCATTGTCCGGCCAACGGCACCCGGAGAAGGCCCTCTCTGTGGGAGCGGATCGGTCGAAGGGCAGTATGGGGCAGGAGGCGGTCTCGTATGTAGCAAGGCCCCAAGCCATGGAGCGCTTTAAAGATGGTCGTCAACACCTTGAAGCGCACCCGAAAGGTCACAGGTAGCCAGTGCAGCTCGCGCAGGAGTGGTGTTACATGGGATTGCCTTGTGGCTCCCATAATCACCGGCGCGGCTGCGTTCTGAACTAACTGCAATCTTCGAGTGCACCTCAAGAGGAGCCCCATGTAGAGAGCGTTGCAGTAGTCCAGCCGGGACATCACGAGTGCTTGAGTGACTGTGCGAAGGGCAGCCCAGACCAGTAAGGGGCGCAATTGGCAAATCAAGCGTACCTGATAAAACGCCCCCCTGGCCACGGCTGTCACATGTTCATCCATGGACAGCCGAGAATCCAGGAGAACACCCAAATTGCGCGCCCTCTCCACGGGGGCCAGTGTTTCGCCCCCAATGGCCAGTGTTGGACTTACCTGGCTGAACCGGGCCGCCGGAAACCACAGCCACTCGGTCTTGAACGGGTTGAGCTTGAGTTTGTTACTACCCATCCAAACCCGTATGGCCTCCAGACACCGGGAGAGCACCTCGACGGCATCGTTGGGGTGGTTTGGGGTGGATATGTACAGTTGAGTGTCATCAGCGTACAGATGGTATTCCACCCCAAAACCACAGATGATCTCGCCCAGCGGCTTCATATAGGTGTTGAACAGGAGAGGCGAGAGGACCGACCCCTGAGGAACCCCGCATGTCAGGGGCCTCGGGGCTGATCTCTGCCCTCCTGCCAACACACATTGCGACCAACCAGAGAGGTAGGACGAGAACCACCGTAAGACGGTGCCTCTCACCCCCAACCCCCCCAGTCGGTGCAATAGGATACCATGGTCAATGGTATCAAAACCCGCTGAGAGGTCTAACAGGACTAGGATAGAGGAATAACCTCTATCCCGCGCCCTCCAGAGATCATCCACCAACGTGACCAATGCCGTCTCGGTACTGTGACCGGGCTGGAAGCCGGACTGGCATGGGTCTAGATAATCAATTTCCTCCAGGTGCCGAGGAAACTGTTGGGCCACCACACTAAAAAGTGAAGGTTGGAGACCGGACGATAATTTTCCAGTAATGCTGGGTCCAGGGAAGGCTTCTTGAGGAGAGGTCTCACCACCGCCTCTTTCAAGGCGGTAGGTAAGTACCCCTCACTCAAGGATGCGTTCACAATATTCTGGAGCCAGCCTCGTGTATCCTCCCAGGATGCCAGTACAAGCCAGGAGGGACACGGGTCCAATAAACATGTGGTGGCCCTAAGTCTCTTTGACAACCTGTCCATATCCTCGGTAGTAACAAAGTCAAACTCCTCCCAAGATGTTGTCTCAAGACCAGCCTCGGACAGTCCGGCTGGAGCACTTATAGTGGAGGGCAACTCGTTCCGAATCTGAGTGATTTTATGAAATTTTGTTTGATTTTATCGAAATTCCTCTGTTCGACCCTGCAAGGGGGCTTCCCGTGGCCTCTGATGAAGGAGGGAGTGGGTCACCCCAAACAGGGTGGCAGGGCGGTTCTCTGTGGATGCGATGAGGGTGGCACAATATTCACGTTTGGCCACTCTTATCGCCACTAAGTAAGTCCTTATATGGGCTCTTACTAGTGTTCGGTCAGCTTCGGATCGAGAGGATCTCCACTTACTCTCTAGGCGTCTCTTGCGGCATTTCATCCCCCTCAGCTCCTCGGTAAACCATGGAGCCTGAGTGATTCGACGCCGCCTGAGAGGCCATTTATATACATCATGTTATGAATGTTAAGTGTCCATTGAGGTCTCGAGAGACCTAGGTTCATGGCCATCCTCCTCCATGAAAGCTGACCCATCTCTGTAGCTTCTGGGGCAATAAAAAATAGAGGAGGAGAACAAGGAGGCAATGTACAGCTGTGTGAAAAAGTCCTGCACGCTTTACGGTTTAAGGTTTATCTGTTCCCTTTAACTCCTAGACCTAGATGGAAGCTGTGAAGTTGATCAATCAAATTTGTTGCTAGAATTCACAGATATCATTCAGGTTATTATTCATATCTGACCAAAATGAAAAATAAAAATTATGTTAAATTATACTGTAATTGTCTCATTAAGTACAAATGTACTTCTCATTAGTAACTTAATCTGAATTCTGCCTATAATAATAACAATCTTCCTGTTCCGGCTTCTGGCGGCGACGGACGAGTCCTGGGACTCGTCCGCCGTTTTGTTCTTTTTCTGGCCCCAAACGGGGCGGGGGTGCCTTTTTTAAGGACCCCCCCCCGTAAGGTTGGCTTGCCTGGACTTTTCCTAGCCTGGCGGCGGCCGGGGTTGATCCTTGTCTTCGACCTAGGAGGAAAAAGACATGCTGCGGGGGGCTTGGTTCCCTTCGCCAATGGAGGACGGGAACGAACAGCAGATTTGAAGAGAGCGGGAGCGTTCGAACCGGATGGCTTTGCCGGGGCTTTGGCGGCGAGGTGGTGTGTAAGTGACTTTGACTTTTGTTTGCTGGCAGCTTTGATTAAAAGAAACGACGGAGGGGGGTGTTTGTTAAACCCCCCCTCGGATTTACAGCAGCGGCGTTTGGAAATGGCTCCTCGAGCGCGAGGAAGCGGATATTTCTCATCCGGACTTTGCTGAAGAAGTGAAAGTCCTTTGCGGTTTGTTTCTAGTTACAATGTATCTAAGTCCGGCTTTATTGGAACAATTTTCTCTGTTGCTTTCTCCTGCTCGCTTCCAGACTGGGCGGGGGAAGATGGCTTCCGTTTGTTCTTAAATGACTATTCTTTATGGAAAATTTCCGACATTCCTTTGTGACCTGGACTGTCTCTCTCTACCAATGGAGGATTTTTGATGATTAATTGATTCCTTCCCTGGAGTGCCTTCTTTGTCTTCATAATTGACTGTGAAATCTGCTTTTCTCTCTGGATTTTACAACTTTTTAGAACTTTGATTTGAACTTTTTCTCTGGACTTGCTCCAGCGGCCGCACCCAAAAAACGCCATCTTAGTGGCACTGACTTAAACAGCTCACCATGGCTTCTAAAAAGCAACCAGAAAAACTAGGCATAGAAGCAAGAATGACAGCTATGGAAGAAGTGTTACACTCTTTGGTACTGGAAATTAAAGAGCTTAGAAAAGACCACTGCAATTCTAAATTAGAGCTTTTGGAGACACAGAAGAAATTGATGCAGAACACACAGAAGACTGAAGAGTTGGAAGTGGGGCTGGCTGGGGCAAAGGGAGAACTTTAAAATGTTAATATTGAAATTGGAGATTTAACTGGTCATATGTCTAGGATGGATTTTGAAAGGATGTCATATTTTTTAAGATTTCAGAATATTCCGGAAGAATCTGGTGAATGCCTTCCTGATCTTATGAGCACAATTTTAGCAGACTACTTACATAAACCCAAGGAAGAGATCAGGGGGGACATTGACCTGGTTTATAGAATAAATTCAGCATATGCCAGGATAAATGAAGTACCCAGAGAGATACATATTAAATTTGTTAGGTCTACCAGGGAGGGAATACTGAGGGCGCAGAGAGAGGGTCCGTTAATGTACCAACAAAAGGAAGTTGCCATCTTGAAGCAGATCCCGAAAAAGATTAGAGAGGTGAGGAGGAAATATTCCTTCTTATCTAAAAAATTGTTTAACCAGGGGATTTGGTTCAAGTGGGTGATGCCAGAAGGGATGTTGGTGTTCTGGGAAGGAGGAAGAGTAAGGATTAAAACAGTTGCTGAGGCGGAAGCCTTTCTTCAAAAATATTCCTCTATCCTGGGGGATGAAACTGGAGGAGCGGAGGGGGCCACGGCCTCGCCCACTGGGGGCCAGGGAGGAGAACAAGAAGACACAATTGCCAAGAGACTTAAATCTAAAAAATGACTTTATTCTTAATATAGTATAACTTTTGTTTGGATGTTTGTACACGATTGCTAGCATAGAATTTAGAATTTACAATGATGTATGCACTTCTCTTCACCTTGTAGTACTATTGAAATATGTATTATCTATGTTTTGTTAAGAAGCCCTGGAGGGGGCCAACGATCTCGACATGAAAGTTCTCAAAATATTTTATCTTCTCACCTTACCCTACCCTATTCAAATTTTTTTGTAAAACTCAATAAAACTTTTTCAATATAAAAAAATAATAATAACAATTTAGATATGCAGAATAAAAGGGGCAGAAAAACTATGTAACAATAAAATCTAAAAACAATTAAAGGAGAGATCATATTAAAGTTATTTTATGCACAGAGGGCATTTTCATGAAGGCTTTTTTACTTCTCTTTCATGAGAAGTAAAATTGAAACATACTGTATTCCAGCTTAATTTGAAAAGAAATATGTTGTTAATTTTAAATAGAGAACCAGTAGTGTTAAAGGCAAGGGGCTAAAAAGGGAGACCATTCATTCTAGACCTGTCTTAGTTACAAGGCCAGTTGGGTGACTATTGGCTCCCCCTCCCAAGATAAAAACACACAAGTCTTTTATGCAAATATTGCCAAGAACACCGCAGGAATTTGTCCAGCAGTTGCCAGGAGTCAGGGCTATTTGAAAGCAAAAAACAACCTCTCAACAAGGAATAATTCATTGAACAGAAGACTCCTATTTTTATTTTACTGCATTTTGTAAGTGGATATTTGGAAGCATGGAGCTGCAACTGAATTTGGCTCCTTGCATCTATGTCATGTACAGAAACATCAGAACCATATATTGTTGTTGTTTGTTTTTCAACAAAGATGGAAGAGATGGGGATTTTGGATTAATTCCCAGCATTGTTAGTGAGCTTGGTTTTTGAGCACTGTAGTTAAGAATTAGGAAGACCACAGGTTGGTGAGAAAGGTCCCAGATTAATTCCACTGGTGGATTGTTGTCACTGTTAGGAAATGTATTCTTAGTTCTAGGTTGGTTCTCTACTTCATTAGTTTCCATCCATTGTTTCTTGTCTTGCTTTCTAGTGCTTTGGAAAATATGTTGGCAGCCCCACAAGAAAAGTGTGGCAGAAAAGTGATAATATTCTTTGTAAGTAAGAGCAAGAAATGGTTGACATCAAAATATTCAAAAATGGAGAGCAATTTGATAGTAAAAGGAAAATTTCATAGTTTGGGAAACTTTATGTGATTCACAAATAACTATGATAAAAAAATCTATTTTTTAGTTGAGTGGATTATAAAAATATTTTAAAGGCCATGTGTTTATAATATTTAGTGTTACAAAGAAGCTTAAAATTACTAATATACTATTGGTCTTGATCCCATTTGCAGAGCAAGTTATTAATTTTCTTTTATGAAAAGAGTTGTGGAGATGTCTATATTCATTCATAATATTCCTTTACCTCACAAAACAGTCTGATTCTAGGCTATGCATCTATATATGTAATGAATAACTAACATTAATAGTGTTTGGCACTCTCTTTGTGTCCTGGTGTGGTATGTGGTTTCAATTGTCCAAGTTATTTTGATAATGATAGTCTGAGCCCTAAAGTCTTTAAGAAGACAATACTGCTTTTTCACTCAGTCAATTAAGGGAGATGAATTTGAAACACTATACTGTATGACCGCTCATAAGCCATCATAATTACCCTACATTTGAACAGCCATTTGAAATTTATGCAAAGTTGCATGCTGTTCTGTTTTACTGCTAATTTGCATTATATTTGACCTGACCAGTTAATTCCCATGCAGTTTTTCTTTTAAAAAGCTTAATCTTCAAAAGCCATTTATTTGATGAATAGTTTTGTTTGATTTACTGAATCACCTCCCCACTCCAGTTTTTCGGCTGCTTCCTTTGCCAGGTGACCAGCTGAATTCTGAAGAGAAGAAGAAACGAAAGCAGAGGCGAAACAGGACCACCTTCAACAGCAGCCAGCTTCAGGCCCTGGAGAGAGTCTTTGAGCGGACACATTACCCAGATGCTTTTGTCCGAGAAGACCTGGCACGCAGGGTCAACCTCACCGAGGCTCGGGTTCAGGTAATGAATGCGGCACCCAAAAGAACAGACCAGATGAATTACTCTTCTCATTCCATCTTTTTTTTAAAAATGTATTATCCTTCCTTCCAGCCCACTTTAGAAATTCTTGTTTAAAAAAACGGATCCATCTTTCTATTAATGCTGTTTTAGAGTGTATTTTGATTTCTCCATTCCTCCATTTTATTTCAGATACTGGGCATTAGAATGTATATGGTGACAAACAAACAAACAAAAAAGAACAATGTGTGAAATAATCAACTGCTATATTGTAGATATAGATAGTTGCAAGATACTTATCTGCCATAAGAGGGGAGAAAGAGGCTGTCCTTTAGCTTTATCCCTGCATCCCCATGAAGTGGAACAGCTGTTCCAAAATTTGGTTCAGTCTGGTAGGGAACAAAAGTAGCATTTGGATCACATTTTCGCCACTCCAATACATTAAAGCCATTCAAATGCACCAGAAGTATTAACTATTTTAGCAGGTTGTTACAATATGAATATTTGAATTTTAATAATTGAACATTTATAACAGTTTCACATATAAAAATAATTTCGATAATTATTTTTAAGCTAAAATGTTTTGTTTAAGTAATCTTTTTCTTTAATATTGAAGATCAATGTTTGTGTAGCTTGTCTTATTGTATACCAAGTTGTTGACTTAAATGTATTCTGAGCTCCACATTTTGGCAATTTTCAAGGATCAAAGATGAAATACAAGTAGTCCTTGACTTACAACTGTTCTTTTAGTGACCACTCAAAAGTTACAACAGTACTGAAAAAAAGTGATTTATGACCATTTTTCACACTTGTGACTGTTGCAATGTCCCCATGGTCACATGATCAAAATTGTGGTGCTTGACTACTGTATCCCAAGGTAATTTGATCACCTTTGTGAACTTCTGAGAAGTAAAGTCAATGGGGAAGCTAGATTCACTTAAGAAAAGTGTCATTAACTTAACAATTGCAGCAAATTGACTTAATAACTATGGCAAGAAAAGTCATAAAATGAGGTAACATTCACTTAACAAATGTTTCACTTGGCTACATAAATTTTGGGCTCAATTGTGATCGTAACCTGTAAGCGGGTAAGTATTTGATTAGGGCACCAGCTCTAGACAAATTAAAACTATTCCCCTTCTATAAGCATTTCTGTCATAAACTTACAACCTTAAAAGCTAGAAATCTTCCATTTTTAAATTTCTAAAACTAAGTCCTGGTTATGCACACAGCTCTGTATTCTCATCATTATATGAACAAAAGTACTGGAAAACATTTTCTTAACCCAGCAGTCCCCAACCTTTTGGGCACCAGGGACCGGTTCTGTGGAGAATGAATCTCATCCAGCATATACTGTACTTGGAGGATGCATCCTATTATAATATTAAATATATGTTCAAGATAATAAATTAAAGCAGTTCAGTGTGGGATTCTTATGAATAAATGTTCTGGACATAATCACTGTAGGTTTCCTGTGATTTCAACAAGTCATGGTAAATAATTCCTGTAAAACCTAAAGAGTTTTTGTCTCTTGTTTGGGTTGGATTGTGCCCAAAGTGTTTGTCCCAAGGAACTAGCTTTATCCATATTTTTGTAGAATATCTTTCTGCAGTTTACTTTCATCTATAAAGTACACCACAACAAGGAAAAACTATTAGATTCAAGAAGGAGTTACAAACGTTCTTTGCTCTAACAATCTGAAGAAATTTAGTGGGAATGAGATGTCAAAATTTATGTTTATGTTTCTAACTAAATTTACAGCATAGTCATGTTCTAAGCCAAGAAAGGCTGCCAAATAAAATCGTTCAAAGCAGTGGACTTTATTAAAGTTTTCAGAGGAATGCTCAATCTATTTTTAAGTTTAAAAACATATGCTCATTGCATTCACTAAGGTGATTGCTACAAGCCTCAACGTTATTTTGAAGAGCAAGTGATATGGATTGTGAACAATTGCAGATATGTTATTCATCCTGACCCACTTTTAGCATTTCACTGATAATTATATCAGTCCAATAGACGAGACAGTTAGGGAGCATCTCCTCAGCAGGGCAAGCCTTTCCCCCTCATTACAGTAACTCCTGCTTGCCAAGTAGGGTACCTACCTACCATTGACTGAATGCTGCCATTGACTAAACCAGCTCCTAGCTTGCCTTTTATCTCATAGATTAATTAATTAATTAAATGTATGTGCTGCCAATCTCACTATTCAAAGGTTTTACTTTTTAAGAAATAGAAACAATAACTTCTTAATAGCTTATATAGAGTAACTGAATAGCTTCTAAAATGCAGTGGTAACAAAGTATGAAAAAATTTCCAAAACCTAGAAAACTGATGTGAATATGAATAACCTCATTCCATTAAATTTGATGATTTATCCAAATGATTTTTCTCATATGAGGAACCAGGCAAGCCTAGAGGAATGTCAAGCAGTGGCTCATTGTCAGTCCTTTTCTTTCGTCTCTCCCTTTCCAATAGCATCTAGTCAAATTTTAGGTCTGGCTGCTTGCTTGAATGAATAGAAGAGTTTCCAAAATTTACTGGGAGTTATTAACTTCCCTAACAAACACAAGATGTTTTCCTTGAAGAAAGAAATTCTGGCCAGAATCCAGTTGTGAAACATTCTACACTGGAGAGCAGCATCCTGTTCACCACAACTGATCATAAAAACAAAGGAGGAGGAGGAGGAGGATTATTTTGAAGCCCTAAAAATCCCTTACTGGATCCCTTTGATTTTTTTCTAAGTAGGTCATTGAAATTTTTCACGATAGCACTTTTCTTCTTTCACACTTGCTTAACTTGAGAGTGAAAATATTCTCCTCATCTCTGCTTTATAGATAAGTGGGCGATTTATTAAATAGTTTCTATACCTTAGTAGCTTATTTATTTTTTATTAAATAAATATTTAATATTAAAATGTAATGATTGCATTAAGCCCTGTGGGTGTATGAAAAAATAAGTTACACATTTCTTAAAGATCATAATCTCTGGTTAGATTAACTGAAATGGTGGTATAGTTGTTTCATTTTAACTCTTGACCCAATATCATAGCAGTGCTCTCCTTTTAGGATGATGGAGTGTATTCATTCCTTTACCTGAAAATGTGGTTAGCTAGCCCAGCTCCTTTTTGTGAGTGGAGTATTGAACTTATGTTCCCTAGATCCTACTTTGACATCCTCACTGAATCAAAAACATCTCCTTCTGGCCAATACAAACACAGTAACTATGTGAATTGTAACTTCTTATGCTGTGCTGACTGGAGCAGTAAGGGATCTATTTTGATGAAGAAGATTGAAATGCCTATTTTCATGCCACAGTATCTGATACCTGGTTCTGGTGTGCTTCTCTTTCTAGGTGTGGTTTCAGAACAGGCGGGCAAAGTTTCGCAGGAATGAGCGAGCAATGCTGGCCAACAAAAACGCATCCCTCCTTAAGTCTTACTCAGGTGATGTAACTGCAGTGGAGCAACCAATTGTACCTCGCCCAGCACCAAGAGCCACTGACTATCTCTCCTGGGGAACTGCCTCTCCTTACAGGTGACTATATATCTTGTACCCCTGTTGGTTGCCTCTGGTTCACTGCAGACATCTGTCATTCTTTCCAGGTGGGTGACAAAGCCTAATGAGTTATATGTATCCTGAGGCATGTATGTCCAAATAAGGAGAATGTTCAAATAACATGTTTTTTCAAAGCTAAGAATCCTACTTAGCAATGATGCCTATGTCTTAAGGAGGAGGTAGGGCCAGGACATCAATAAAATGTGATCTGTTTAAAATTAACTAAATGCATTTGATTATACCCTTGATTATTCTTCAACCTCTTCAGAGGGCCCATTATTCAACAAAATGAATTTTAATGTGGAGAAAAGCAAAGTTTTACATTTAGGCAGGAAAAATCAAAAGTATACGTACAGATTAGGAGAGACCAGGCTCAAAAACAGTAACTGTGAGAATTGTTGAGACTTTGGAAAATGTTCAGAGAAGAGCAACTTAGAAGATCAAAGGCCGGGAGGCTAAAACATACGAAGAACAGCTGCAGGATTTGGGTTTGGCTAGTCCAAGGAAAAGAAGAATCAGGGATGACATGATAGCAGTATTCCAGTATTTGAGGGGCTGCCACAAAGAAGAGTTCTCCAAAGCATCAGAGGGCAGGACAAGAAACAATGGTTGGAAACTAATTAAAGAGAGAAGCACCCTGGAATTAAGGAGAAACTTGCTAATAGTGAGGACAATTAACCAGTGGTACAGAAATCATCGGCCTTCCATCATTGAAGGTTTTTAGGAAGAGACTAGACAGTCACTTATCTGAAATGATATAGGTTCTCCTGCTTGAGCAGGGGGCTGGACTAGAAGACCTCCAAGGTCCCTTCCAGCTCTATTCTATTCTGTTATAAACCTGGTATTGGGACTCTCTTGAAGGCATGCATGGCCCTGTCCCAGTATGCCTGCTTCTATTGTACACCACAGCTTTTACTGTATATTTTATTGATTCTTCCTGAAACAGTGACAATATCCTCCCTTTTGGAAGTTGATTGACTGATCAGTCTATAAATTGCTGAGAGACAGAGAATCAGCCCTCCAGATAAACAAGCTTAGTCTTGTTGCTACATACAGCCTTGCTCACTTTATCTCCCTGTAAGGCACGTCTGACTTGCATCCTGAGGGTGGAAGGAAAAGGATATTGGGTAAAAACAATCTCGAGCCAAATGTTGCTCTCAGCCTCAGAAATAGGGGTGCAACTCTGCTCTCCTTTCGGTAGTAACTGCCAACAGTGGCCGTTTCTCCATAATTTCTGTTGGACAGACTGCCATGTCATCCTTTTTTCATCTGTGCAGATCCTTCCCAATTTAGTCCAGGCAATTAAGGATCAAACCCTGGACATGATGATACTGCAGTGCTATGCAGCCAATATGGCCAAGTGATGTTGGCACTGCTCAGTTCCATTTGGACAGCAATGCTTCATGTGCTCCACTCTGAGCCAACAGAGTGTATTCAAAGCCGCAGACACTTATTCTTCACTTTTTCATTAATCTCTGAAAAATGATTTGGTGAATCTTTGTCATTTTGACTCCACACTGACTCATTACATCTCACCTGGCAAGCTGCCCTTTTAATTACTGACAAATTATGAGAAAAGGTCATGTTTTCACAGTAATTGGCTCCTGTGCCCAAAGGAAGAACTGTTCCCAGGCCTAATCACTGTTGTTTTCTTCTCTTATACTATTGGCAGCTCTTTTGCCTGCCACCCTCAAGGATCATCCTTTGAAAGTCTTTTTTTTCCAAAGGGGAGGAAAAGAAGAAGAAAAAACCAAAAGCAAACAGTATTTTGCAAAACTCATGGGAAATGCTCTTGGCTATCCTCTGTATAACAAAGTAAAACAAACAAAAATAAATGTGGACCATGTTTTTGCTTGGTATGTCATTTTTTTTTAATTTTAATTTTATTTTGATTGCCAGTAAGTCTGAGAAAGGCAAGGCAGAACCCAAAGACTGATTGATCTGGCAAACAAACAGTAATGGGGTTTAAAACACTGGGAATATTTCCAGCGCCAGACTCTTAGAAATGAATGGGTTTATTTGAGGAACTTGGTAAACCTAAGGGAGATTAGTTCACTTCTCTTCAAAGAATTGGGTACTGAACCACTGGAACAAACTTGGTGCACCAGTTCTCAGAAGTGTTCATTACAGATGCCACTGGTCAATGCCTGATTAAAATTAAACTGTCAAACTCAAAACAGATTTCCAGGGAACTCTCAAATAGACAAGCCTACAGCACACCAACAACACACACTCTGAGTAGATACAGAAAGCAAAATGTAGCCTACTGAAGATAGTTGGAAATAGTTTCCAAAAAGAAAAAAAGAAAAAGAATATTCTTTTGGCTATTTTTAATTTAGCTCTGTGGGTTTTTAAAACATTGACCACTACTTTAGATGTACTCACGTCAGAGAGACCTTTGTGAATCAGAAGGACCTATGAGTTCTACTCATACCTTTTCTTCTGGTATGTTTGCCTGGCTGTGGATCTAGACTCTGGAATCCAAGGGAGTTCTGCATTCCTGATTGTAGCAGGATTAGCATCCCTATAAAAGGTTTGATTTATATTTTGTAGGATTGATTCCCAGATTCGACTTCCAGTGATAAATCTAATCTGTAAACAAAAATGTGTAAGACTTTGGAGACTGAATGAAATCATAAGAGCTACAGATATGAAAAATACCCATGACTAGAAAGATCAAAGGTCAAATGGTGGTCCCATTTGTTTTGTGCCCTGTTTAAACATGTCCAATTTCATTTATTCTTTGCATAATCCACTTATATTCTTTTTTAATGCTACTTATGAAAAATTCTGCACTGAAGTATACCTGCTTTTTTATTTTTTTCTAGCATTTTTTTAATTTTTGTTCTTACATAGCATTTTAAGTATACATTCGCATAATTTTTCTTCTTTAAATTTGTCGTTCTTATACATTTATTATTTCATTTAATAGGCTATAATATACTGTACAGTTGAGGTTGCTTTATTTATCATCCCTTGCTCCTGTTGTGACACCACCTTATTTGCCTTTCTTTTCTCCCTCCCTCCCTTCTTTACTTTCTTCCTTCTTCCTCTCCTTCTCCTTCCTTCTTCCCTTCCCTTTCTCCTACTCCTACTCTTCCTCTTCCCCTCCCTACCCTCTCTCCTTCTCTTCCTCTCTCTTCCTCCTCTCCTTACCTCTTTCTTCTTTCCCCCATCTTCCTTTCATTCTCTCCTACTCTCTCCCTTTCTTTTCTATTGTTGTAGGTGTTTCTTTCAGGTCTCGGTTTATGTTTCCTTGGGATGGTATTTCCGCAAATCCAAATATAATTTAATATCATTTCTTATTCCCTTACCTTTGCTAATCTATCCTAATTATGTTTCCACCCTTTATATCTCACTCTTGAATATATACTTATATATTTAATATTTTATTTTCTGTTTTCCCCTTCTTCCCCCCTTTTCCATTTAACAGTGCATTGTTTGGATTCTATATCTTCTCCCTATTTTCTTTTCTAGTTTCCTTTTTCTAGCCAATCATAAAATCTTCCCCATGTCTTGAAGTACTCCGATTCCTCTTTATCCTTTATTTTCATTGTCAACCTATTCATCTCTGCACAATCTAATATTATTTATTATCTCTTTATTTGCTGGTAGTTTATTTAATTTCCAATTTTGCGCAAATACAATTCTTGCTGCTGTAGTTACATGTATAATCAAATAAGTATCCTCTTTCTTGAATTTCTCTGGGATAATACCTAGTAAAAATATCTCTGGTCTAAATTCTATTTCTTGTTGTAACATTTCTTTAACCATACTCTTATCTTAGTTCAATATTTCCTTGTTTCTGCACATGTCCATCACATATGTTAATAAGAACCTATTGCTTGTTGACACTTCCAACATTTCAATTATTCGTCTTTAAACATCTTTGCTAATTTTTCCAGTGATATGTGCCATCTATAAAACATTTTGTATAAATTTTCTTTGTATGCTTTTGACATGGTTAATTTGTAGTTCCTTTCCCATAGTTGTTGTCGGTTGTTTTTCTAGCTCAATCGTGTGGCCAAAATTCTTCATCCAAGTTAATATTGTATCTTTAACCACTTCTTCTTCTAGTCTAGTTCGTATAGATAGCTATATAGTTTCTTAATTATGCTTTCTTCCATTCCCATAAGTATCTTATCCAATTCCAAACTTCCTAAATTAAAACCATATTCCCTTTTATCTTTTTCATATCTTAATTGTATTTGCAGTTGTGAAAACCATCCTATATCAATCCCTTATTTTTCTAATTCTTGTTTTTGTTTTAGTTCCCCCCTTTCTGTTAAGATGTCTTTTTAATCTAATAATATTTTTCATACTACTAATATTTGGATGTGTCAATACTTCCATTGTTGAAAGCCACATTAGTATTTCTAAATAGTATTTCCCTTTCATTCCATTCATTCCCATTCCATTCCATTCCATTGTTAACAATCCATTCCTTACATAATGTCTGTGAAAATAGCCATGTGCCTTACTTTTACCATACCACAAAAAAGCATGCCAACCTAGTTGCAAATTATATTCCTCCAGTGTCAATAGTCTTGTATTTTTCAGTAAAATCCATTTTTTCATTCAAGCTAATCAAAGGCCTTTTGTGCATCCAGAAATAACAACGCCATTTGCTTCTCTGGGTGTGCTTCATAGTACTCTAGCATATTCAATACAGTTCGTATATTTTCTCTGATCTGTCTCTTACGGAGAAATCCATTTTGGTCTATGTGTATGAGTTCATTTAAAAGTCTCATCCTTCTTTTTGCCATTATTGATGCAAAAATTTTATAATCCATATTTAATATTTAAGTAAAATAGCTCTGACTCTTCTTTTGGTATAAGCATTATATATACATCCATCCATGTTTCTGGTATCTTTGCCTCCCTTAGTAAGTCATTAAATAGTTCCAACATTACATTACTTAATATTTTTTGTAATGTTTGGTACAATTCTGCCGGACCAGTTCTATCTGCTTCTGGTGTTTTCACCTTTTTTTGCCTTCTGATGCCTTCTGTTACCATTGTGATTCTTTCTGGTAGTGCCTTCTTAAATTTTTCTGGGATTTTAGTTATTCTAGATTTCTCTATGAATTGTCTTATTTTCCCTTCTGGTATCCTTTCATCTTGATACAGTTTGTTGTAGTAGTTCTCAATTATTATTTTCTTTTTTCCATTTGAATGTTGTAGATTCCCTTCTTCATCCACGGATTGGTTTATCAGCCTTTTTTCCCTTTCCTTTTTCATCTTGTAAGCCAGCCAATATCCTGGTTTATTTGCATTTTCAAAAATGTTTTGTTTTGCAAATTTTATTTTGTTTGCCAAGTCTTCATTTTCCAATCAGGTTCAGTTTATGTTTTTTCAGTTCCAACATATTTTTTACTTTTTTGTTATGTGGGTTTTTCTGCAGCTCCATTCCAAACTTTTATACTCTAATTCCAACTTGAGTTTGTCTGTTCTGCCTATTCTTTTTCCCTAAGTATGTCATTGCAAGGCCTCTGATATATGCTTTATAGGTGTCCCATACATTCTGTAATGATGTGTCTTCCTTTCTATTGCCCTGGAAGAAATATGTCAGTTATTTTTGCATATATTGCTGGAAATTTTTTTCATTTAATATTCTTGAGTTTAAAGTCCATCTCCCCTTTTTCCTCTGTCCCTTCCAAGTCATTGTTATGGATTATGATCAGCCCATGTGTTTATGTCTATGTCTGTCTTGAATGTTTTGAGTGTTAACTCTGTTGACATCCACATCATATCTATTCTTGACCAAGAAAAATGTCTGTTTGAGTAAAATGTATATTGTCTTTCTTTTGGGTGTCTTATTCTCCAAACATCTTGCAAATTTAATTCTTCCACCATTGTAAAAAAAAGTTTTGGGTAGGGTTTTTCTTGGCTACTTGTTCATCTTTGTAGATTTATGGTCTATTCCATTGTTTACAATTGTATTAAAGTTTCCGAGTATGCATATATCTTCATATTTGTATTCTATTATCTTTTTGTGTAGTTTCCCAAAAAATTCTTCTTGTTTATCATTTGGGGCATATATAGCCACTAATAATATCTTTCTCAAATTCATAATTATCTCCATCATCAGTATTCTCCCCTCCCCATCTTCAAAAATTGTATTTGATTGAATTGTCTTTCTAATATATAATGCTATTCACTTTTTACTTTGATCAGCCAGAGTTGTGTATAAATTACCTAGTTTTACCTATTCCAAAAATTTTCTGTGTTTCTTTCTAATGTGTACTTCCTATAAGCATATAATGTCCAATTTCAATTTCTCTAATTTGTTGAATGTTCTTTTTATTGCCAAGTTTAGTCCATTTATGTTAATGGAGATTACTTTTATTTCTTCCTCCATGTCATTGATAAACCTGCTTTTAGAGGAGTAGTAAACACTGAGATACTTAGGAAGTATGCCCATAGAAATGAATTGTCTGTAAATTAAAATATATATTCATTTCCTCGTTCCACATTGGAATGTGCATTGTGATAATAAGAATGGTAGTTCCTTTAATAGTTGATCTGGGATGTAGAAGCAATTCTTCCAAACTGAATGTATGTTTGCTTGTTAGGCAAGAGAACCTTGACAAACTGAATTCACTTGTTTAAGAATTAGATGGTTATTAATATCTTGTATGTGTACAATATGGATAAAGGCTCTTCCTAAGAGTAGCAGTATCTCCCCAACCTGGTGCTCTACAGATAGCTTGCATTTACAATTCCCAGAACCCCCAGATTAGTGTACCAGATTAGGGATGTCTGTATCAAATTATCAATCTCTTCCACAATCTAGATTTAGGTCTGGAATGGTTCCTTTTCCAGGTGTTGCTAATTTGGAGTAGTAAACATAATATGAAGGTCTGATATATGAAAGGATATTTTGGTTCATTACAAATGTTGTTGCTGGGTTAAAATTATTTTTGGATCAGGACACAATCATACAGGGAATGCTAACTTTTTTTTAAAAATGCATTTAATTTAAATCAGTTTAGTTTTGTCCCACCCTTTTTTTGAGCCATAGCCCTGGCACATCACTCCAAACTCAGTAGTACTCCTTGGAAATTAAGATTGGTGGAATACAGTTGCATAATATGGCTGTAAATGTTTAACTCCAAGCTTCTATCCCTCCATTTTTCTTAGCCACTTCATTTGCAAATGCAATGTAAAGCCTTAACTGTTAAAAATCAAATTGCATTGCAAGACTTGGGCAGGCTAGCTAGCTGTTTTTCTGCTTACTTGACATCATGCAGGTTACTTGAATGCACATGAATTATAGAATAAAAATATGATGTGTTGTTGTTTTTCTCCCCTTCCCCTCTTTTTTCTCTGCCTCCCAGTACTGCCATGGCTTCTTATTCTGCTTCCTGTACCAATGCCAACCCAGCTCAGGGCATGAATATGGCTAACAGCATTGCCAATCTGAGACTGAAGGCAAAGGAATATAGTTTACAGAGGAACCAGGTGCCAACCGTAAATTAGAGGGCAGCAACCTGTAAGAACAGCCCAAATCTAGAAAGAAAATTCCCTGTCTGGCAACTGTCCTGCTTTGCCATCTGTTGAGACCTAGAGAGCCCACCAACCTGAGCTAAAGCATTGGGGATAAAAGCAGGATCTGAATGAATGGAAAACAGTTTCCAACATGATGCTACAAATACAAATAACACCACAATATTGTCAAAGTGCCAAGAAATTTCTTCCAGGAGCTTCTTCAGTGAAGGATACATGGGTTGAATTAATCCTAGGAAAGACTACAAATCCAAAGATCCTGCACTTGACTCTTCTGTCTCCTCCATTGGACTTCTGTGTTTGCTCCTCACCTCTTTCATCTGAAGCCTTCTAAAATACTCTTCAATCTTATGCCAAAGATCCTCATGGTCGTTGATGCTCTGATCCATTCAAAGCACAAAGGATCCCATCTGATGTTGTGACCACCAGCATATGCCAGATGCCTTAGCATCTAAATGTTTATGCCTATTGGCTAGAATCTCGCCTTCTCTTAGCTGTTTGAAGTCAATTTTGATTATAGATAAGTGTGTCTTACTGTTTATTCTGCCACAACCTCTTTGATATTGTTATGCTGGTTTCCAAAGAATTGCTAAATATAAAAATACATTATTTTGAATCAACTTCTGGCAAGGTAGGAGTGTAATAAAATTCAAATCACATAGAACACTTCATCCTGGTAAAATTTATACGAATGTATTTGAGATATTACTCTGTGGAATTGAAAAATTGGTACAAACCTACAAATCTTGGAGAAACCCAAAGAGCAGAATCCAGATGTGCAGGTACTATAAATGAAAGTTAATTTCCAATGCAAAAATCAGAGGCCTTAATCTAATACAGAGATAGACATGCTTAAACCTATTGTATTGGTCTAAGTCTCCACATACTTTCTTTGCTACTTGTTTTGTTTTATGCCACACTCAGCAGTGGTGCCTGAAATCATTTGATTTATATATACTGTATATATTTATATATATAAGATATACATACAAGCTTTGTGAGTTTTCCTTTTTTTATTAAACAAATAAAATGAACTGAAAGTGTTCTGGTTGTTAAGTGGATCCTGTAGAACTTCTAAAATAATCAATTTCTGCTGGGTTGTACTGTGGAAGACAACTTTCAGGAGTAAAGTATGATTCCCTCAGATACATCTATACAGCCTAATAGGGCTCGAAACAATGCACTGGTCTGCAATATTCTTTCTGCCTAGTTAAAAAATAAAGAAAATAATTATACAGATAATGTTTTTCTCTCTTTCCATGAGCTGGCTGATCTAGATGTCTTTTGCTTAAGAAAGTATTGAAAAGGCTCGAGACTGGTGAAAGAATTCAGAAAAGAACCACCCAGAGTTATTTGCTGAGACAGGTGGCTATAGAAATCAATCAATCAATCAATCAAAGAAACAAACAAACAACAAACAAACAAACAAACAAACTTAGAATATTTTGATCATTGCATTTTAATGCATGGTGATATATAGGGGTCCCTTCCTTGCAGTAGCAGATGAAATCAGAGATGGAATTCAGCCAGTTTGGCCTAGTTCAGCTAAACTGGTTGTTAACTTTGAGTGCAGTTCGGAGAACCAGCTGATCCTACCACTGGCTGGCCCCAGGCACTCCTCGCCTTGGCCAGCCTCTCCTGAGCCCATTTTGGCATCTTGGTGCTCCTCTAACCAGCCCCCCCCCCTCCAAGCAAGCAATGTCTATGCAGGCAAAATCCCAAGGCAGCTCTGACAAGGCACTCAGAGGGAGGGGCTGCAGCTACAGGTGGCCAAACTAAGTGCCTGAAGGCCCCTCCATCACCAGGAGCCCAGGCACCTCAGTGGGCTGTGAGCGAAGCCTTGGCTGGGCTCCTCAGCAGACAATGGGCTTTGCAGGGAGCCAATCTAGTGCTCAGAGCTGGCTCTGCCCTAAGGAGGTCAGGGGTATCATTGGGGCTACTGAGAAGAGGGGCTAAGACAGGCCCAGACCCCATGCAGCACCATGATCCACTAACTGCTGTTGGCACTGTGCGTCTACCCAGGCAGCCTATTCATGGACAGTGGCCTGCAGGTGGGTGCCCCTTGCCCCTCCTCTCTTCTCCCAGCAACTCCTCATCTGGCCTGAGAAGGTAAGGGCATTGGCTGGGGAGGGAAATCAGTTCCAGGCCCACCGCGCTCTGCCAAAGTTCTGCTGGGAGGACACACAGCAAGTCTCAGCCATCTTTTGGGTCTGGCCCCAGGAGGGAACCCCAAGAGAAAGCACCTGGTGCAGGCACACAGCACCCCAGTTCAGCACTCTCCCCTGAGGGTCACCCGCCCTCTCACCCACCTCCTGGAAGCAGCAAGTCTTTCCATCGTTGGTTGGATGCAGGATCCGAGGTGGAGGGGAGGGTGAGCGGGTGACTCTCCCACCTCCGCTCTTGCAAGTTTCGCTGCCTTTCCTCTTCCCATGCGGCCCTACTGATCTTTGAGACTGCGGCTTCCTAAATGGGAAAGCTGTATGCAAGAGGAAGACAGACGCTTCTTCACATGAAATCACTCAGCAGCAGGGAGGGGGAGGGAGAGGGAGAAAGGCAGCAGCAGTCACTAGCAGAGAGGGGAGAGTGTGAGGTTTCTACTTCTGGGTGAGGGGAGCCTCTATAAGTTACAGCAGCATGTGCTGCCACTACCATTCCAGATGGCTGTCTCAGGAGTGAGAGGGAATAAAGAGGCCAGCCAGCAGGCCGAAGGTTCACTCATTCACTCGCTTGCTTTGCTCTCCGCCTCTACTCTTACAAGTTTTGCTGCCTTTTTTCTTCCCGCAAAGCAAGGGAGTGAGTGAATGAACCTTCAACCTGCTGGCTGGCCTCTTTATTCCCCTTACTCCCAAGGCAGCCGGGTAGCACCACACAAGGCTGCAGAGGGTTTATAGCATCCCGTCACCTCGCATGAGAAGCAACTGAAGGGCCGCCTCATTGGGAGCGCTATCCTCATTCAGATTCCCCACCTTCCTCTGGCGACCCTCGGCTGAGCGCGGCTGCCACACCAACTGAGAAGTGAACCTGATTGGGCGATACCTTCACCACCTGCGCTCAAAATCTTTCAAATCTTGAAATGTTTGTTGAAAGTCACCCCAAAGGGGTTTGCAAAGTAGGCTCCTTATCCCACATTTTTATTTGGGGTAGTCCTTGACTTATGGCTACAACTGGCCCAAAATTTCCATTGCTAAGCAAGATTTAAGTGAGCTTTGCTCTATTTTGTGATTTTCCTTGCCACCGTTGTTAAGTAATGTTCACTAGTAGTAAATAAATAGAGAGCGAAATTATATCTTATTGAGGCCTTTGAGGCAAGCAGCTGGGAGGTGGGGCCCAGCATGGTGAGTGATGTTGAGTTGACCATGCCCACCCAGTCACATGACCACCCAGCCATGCTTACCCAGCTCGTCATTAGGGCAGAGAACTGGTTGTTAAATTATTTGAATCCTACCACTGGATGAAATATTCTTAGTGCCCAAGTGGGAAAACCTGAATCAGTCTTCCTTGTCTTTGACTGGGCTTCATGGAACAGATTTATTTCCACATGCATATTACTAATGAAGAATGTTTATCACCCTCAATGGGAAGGGAGGCCTTTCCCAGCTGGGTCTGGGGACTTTCCTTGAGGAAAGTCTGCTGGAGTATCTAAACGAGTTACTTGCCCCTTGCAGGGGATGCTTCTTATGTCATTTGGTCACTCGTTCTAGTAGAGATTTTAGCTACAAAGGATAAGCCTAACTTTCTGTTCAAATCTGCATCATTGTTCACCTTATGCCACTTGTGCTCAATCTAAACCAGCAATCTGGCACTTGTTACTCAATAATTTAACATGTTACATAATATAATAACATGAAACTCTGAATTTCATTCTTTTGCTAAACAAAAATAGTGTAGAGATAATTTAGATTTGAATTTGTAGCATACTGTACCATTTGCAGAAGGGAGAATTTAATCCTCTAAAACTCACACAGAAAGACACAAACAAATTGAACTAACAACTGTAATTGAACTTGTTCAGATACCAGTGAAATATTATATGTTGTTATTGCTAATTATTGGGAAGGGATCAAAACTGAAAGGAGAAAGGGTTACCTTTTTATAATAGCACTAGCATTTAGCACTAGCACTTAGAGGTATATACCACTTCACAGTACTTTACAGTCCTCTCTAAGTGATTTACAGAGTCAGCATATTGCCCCCAACAATCTGGGCCCTCATTTTACCAACCTCGGAAAGATGGAAGGCTGAGTCAACCTTGAGCTGGTTGGAACTGAACTTTGGCAGTCAGCAAAATTAGCCTACAGTACTGCATTCTAACCACTGTGCCATCACAGCTCTACCACAAAACTCTCCAGCTAGATTGCTCATGTTTACATTTGATTAATCCCCCCCCCCCAAAAAACCCCAACAGTTTGCATGATGTAATGGACATATCCTGTTACTTCAACTTGAAATTTGCAGGAGCAGAAGCACAAGATATTGAACTAAGGAAAATGTTACCACTATCATTACTTGTACCATCATCTATTGGCTGCTCTGTCTAATAGTTTTCTGTCTTTTGCATTCCCCTCCTCTGTGTTACTAGCAGAAGTTCAAATGGTCACAGTTTTGAGGTGATTGTTATAGGCACCAGGCTTGAGGCATGGTTCAGTTTAGATTGCTATTGATCATGCCCTTAACTTTACAAGGATTCAGCCTTGACAAAATTTGACCGGGTTTCTGGAGACCCACCAACTTGGCCTGAAGGCCTGGATTGACAAATCTAGAGTAGGCACCTAGCAGGCTCTTCTCTTGATTGGCCAGGTTCTACTTTCACCCTCTAAAGTATCACATGTTCGGCCTGATGAAATCTGGCATCTTGGCCAATACTGCTCAAAATGGTGGAGTTGGAAGATGATGAACTTTGCAGATGCATCATTTTTGTCTGATTTGTATTTCTGGGATGAAATGTGGAAATCAACTGCACTGTGTGTGTACAGCCAATCTCCAAAATAACTAAAAAGGAAAAGTCTTTTTACTTTCCCATCCCCATTGGAGATCAGTCTCCATGAACTGTTCTAAAAATTGAAGCCTAGAATGGGAACATGAAACTTGGGAAATAGAAGAAATGCTGACTGAGCATACCATAATTCTTAGTTCTCTGAAATCAATATCCTACAGTTTTGTGACATTTTACAGATATATTATGGCATGAGCATTTTTGGACCATGCTCTACTTAATCAGAGGGTCCTTCAGATCCAAAGAAGAAATGGGCTTGTTTCCAATTGGAATGGTGCAAAGATAATTACAGGCTGTTGATTGAAGGTCAACTTGGAACCTGTCTCTGCTCCACTGAGTAGGCCCAGTTACATGGGGAACTGAGAACAGAATTGTTCTATTACTGAAAAAGTCTCTCAATTATTCTACATTAAAATATGAAAAATACTAAGAATCACAAATTTGTATTTTTAATTTTTAGTATTCAATGGAAAATTCTTCAGAATAAAATGACAGGTGAGACATCTTTTTGATATATACAGGCGAATCTAAATTTAGAATGGAGAAACAGTACTTGCTTAGTTAATGGTCCCATTACATTTGAATAAAAAAAACACTGGAAAAGAAAACGTGTAATTAAATAGTTCCCAATAGTTACAATCTGCAAGCCTGTATCCATTCCAAACAACATTAGTCTTTGGAATCTATCCTTCCAACTGTAATGTGGGAAAGAATTCAGAATAATAAGTTTTGTTTATATTCAACGTATTAAAAAGAAACCACATGTCTCAATTAGTTTTCCCTTGATTTCTTCTATGGACAACCTATTTGGCAAATTCTTTATTAACAGAAAAAAGCCGCACACTGGAGTGCTGGGAAGTTGGCTGCTTTCCAATTGTTCATCATCTTCATCCAATTGTTCATCATCTTCATGCCAATAAGAATATTAAACTATCCTACAAAAAACACTGTTATTTTCACCCAATCATTTAAACATTTTTAGAAAGACTAGATTTTTTAAAATTATGTTTAAGGGAAGAGAACTGACACCAAACTACTAATTTCAAAATGTTTTCCTTTACCTTGATTTGTAGCAATTTGGCCAGGGAAATAAACCATAGAAGTCCACTGTTAATAAATATTATCAATAAACATTCCCAGATCTTTTTCCCAGGTAAGTTTCAAGCCATTAATATAAATATATTAATATTAATAAATATATATCTGCTACTGCAATCTTTTTAAGGATCCAAGGAAAATAGATTTGATAATAGACTTGAATGTACACATTAGATTATAACTTGAAGTTATAAAACATTTTCATTTTCTTTGATTTCATTTTGCTTGATTTTTCATTCCCCTTTGCTTAGATAATGACTATACAAATATTAAACTTATTTCAGTTGGAACCAAGGTAGCACAATGAAATGTTGAGCGGTGATAAAAAGATCCATTCCATTACACTATGGAATGCAGTATGGAATAAATCTCCAATTTATTTATATCTTTTTTATTTCATCCCTTCAACTTGAATTATTTGATCTTTGTTCAAAAGCAAGGACTGCAGTAAAATATGGCAAATAAACCAGGGGTAGAGGTTAAGATATTTGTTCCACATCCTCCAACCAAACAAGATGCTTTTATAAAACAAGTTAGCAATTGATAATACCTTTTTTGATCCTTCCACAAAATAAAGCGGTTTTTTAGCACCACAGAAAAAACACAGAACTTTAATTATAATTTGTATTGCTAGTTATACATCATATTATGTATATGTACTAATTATAAATTCTAATTAGGAGAGACTATTCACCATTCAATATGATTGATCCTATCTTAGAAAATTTATACTTCAATTTACACTGCAATCATATCAAATATCAACTATTTATTGCCACTTTTGAATATGAGAAGGCAACAGCGATTCTAGATCATTTTTTCAGACAGGAATACAAGCCTAGAGCTAGGCAATGCCTGTCATACTGAAGCCAGAGTTACTTCTGGTACAAAAGTTGCAAAATGTTCTACACTATAACCTTTCAGGTTATAATTCCTAAATAATTAATATATGGATGAATAACATAAAACTTTGACAAGAAAACATCTTACTAATAACTGTATGATCAAAGAAAATCTATATAAATAAAAATGTAACAAGAGTTTGTTCAAAACCAGTAATCTCTGAAAATACTGCACCGATCATTTCCAAATTTTCACACACCGTTCCTTTCAAATATGGCACCAATGATATATATAGATTGTGTAAATGTGCCAGGTAGATGCAATAGAAATGTAAAAAATTGTAAAAAAGGTAGGTAGATGGATACAGAGAGAGCAGTGGGCCACAGGAAGTATGTCATCCTTTATGACATGAAATATTCTGTCCATAAGATTCAAGGAGAAATACAGTAGGTAGATAGGTAGGCAGCTATAGGGATAGAGAGAGGGAGGGAGAAATACGGTAGGTAGGTAGGTAGGTAGGTAGGTAGGTAGGTAGGTAGAGGGATAGAGAGGGAGAGGGAGAAATACAGTAAGTAGGTAGATAGGTTGGTAGGCAGGTAGGTAGGTAGAGGGATAGAGAGGGAGAGGGAGAAATGCAGTAGGTAGGTAGAGGGATAGAGAGCAAGAGGGAGAAATACTGTAGGTAGGTAGGTAAATAGAGGGATAGAGAGAGGGAGACATATGGTAGGTAGGTAGGTAGAGGGATAGAGAGGGAGAGGGAGAAATACATTAGGTAGGTAGGTAGGTATTTATTTATTTATTTAATTTGTATACTGCCCTCTCTCCCGTAGGGACTCAGGGCGGTGCACAGGGATAATGAAAGGTATATCTAAATAAAATAGATAAATTTAAAATTAAAATTAAATTAAGTAAACTTAAACTTGAATTAAAATAAATAATTAAGAAACCCTATTAAATGATGATAAAAACAAACTATGCCAGGCCGGCTGCATGAAAAAAGTAAGTTTCACTGCTCGACGGAAGAGGTGAAGGTCCGTGGTAGTGCGAAGGTCGGGGGGCAGGTCGTTCCAGAGGACTGGGCCTGCTACAGAGAATGCCCTTCCCCTGGGAGCCGCCAGCCGGCATTGTCCAGCAGACGGCACCCTGAGGAGGCCCTCCCCCTGGGAGCGGACAGGACGGATGGGGTTATGTGGGAGGAGGCGGTTCGGCAAGTAACCAGGACCCATGCCATGGAGCGCTTTGAAGATGGTTACCAAAACCTTGAAGTGCACCCGGAAAGTCACAGGCAGCCAGTGCAGCTCGTGCAAGAGAGGTGTTATGTGGGAGTGTCTTGGTGCTCCCAAGATCCCCCGTGCAGCTGCGTTCTGCACTAACTGGAGCCATCGGGCGCACCTCAAGGGAAGCCCCATGTAGAGAGCATTGCAGTAGTCTAGGCGGGAAATGACAAGAGCTTGCGTGACTGTGCACAGGGTGTTACGATTCAGAAAGGGGCGCAACTGGCGTATCAGGTAGACCTGATAAAAGGCCCCTCTGGCTACGGCCATCACATGGTCATCCAAGGACAGCCAAGAGTCCAGAAGGACGCCTAAGTTGCGAGCCCTCTCTGCAGGGGCTAATGACTCGCCCCCGATAGCCAGGGATGGAGTCAACTGGCTATGTTGTGGCGCCGGAAGCCACAGCCATTCGGTCTTGGACGGGTTGAGTCGTTGCCCGTTCCTCCCCATCCAGACTCGCACGGCCTCCAGACATCGGGACATCATTTCAATGGCATCATTGGGGTGGTTAGGGGTAGAGATGTACAGCTGGGTGTCATCCGCGTACAGCTGGAACTCTATCCCAAAACCATGGATGATCTCACCCAGCGGCTTCATGTAGATGTTAAACAGGAGAGGCAACAGGACCGACCCCTGTGCCACCCCACAAGTGAGGGGCCTTGAAGTCGACCTCTGCCCCCCTGCCAACACAAATTGCGATCGGTCGGAGAGGTAGGAGGAGAACCACCGAAGTACGGTTCCTCCCAACCCCAATCCCTCCAGCCAGTGCAATAGGATACCATGGTTGATGGTATCGAAAGCCGCTGAGAGATCCAACAGGACCAGGATAGAGGAGCAACCCCTATCCCGTGCCCTCCAGAGATCATCTACTAACGCGACCAATGCCGTCTCCGTGCTGTGTCCGGGACGGAAACCGGACTGGCGCGAGTCTAGATAGGCAGTTTCATCCAGGTACTGGGGGAATTGTCGTGCCACCACACTCTCAACAACCGTCGCTAAAAAGGGAAGGTTGGAGACTGGACGATAGTTGGATAATAGAGCTGGGTCCAGGGAGGGCTTCTTGAGGAGGGGCCTCACCACCGCCTCTTTCAAGACGGCCGGCAAGAACCCCTCGCTCAAAAAAGCATTTACAACTCCCTGGAGCCAGCCTCGTGTAACCTCCCGGGAGGCCAGTACGAGCCAGGAGGGACACGGGTCCAATAAACATGTGGTGGCCTTCAACCGCCCCAGTATCCTGTCCATGCCATTGAGGGTCACGGGGTCAAACTCATCCCAAACAGTGGTCTCAAGGCCTATCTCTGTCATCCCGCCCAGACTAGTCCAATTGGAGGTCAGCTCGCTCCGGATCTGAATGATTTTATCCTGCAGATAAGATCCCAATTCCTCTGCACGGCCCTGCAAGGGAGCCTCCCGAGGCCTCTGGTGAAGGAGGGCGCGGGTCACCCTAAACAGGGCGGCAGGGCGGTTATCTGCGGATGCGATGAGGGCAGCAAGATGGTCACGTTTCGCCGCTTTTATCGCCACTAGGTAGGTCCGCAAATGCAACCTTACTTGTGTTCGGTCAGATTCGGTGTGGGTGGACCTCCAGATGCTCTCTAGGCATCTCTTCTGGCGTTTCATTTCCCTCAGCCCCACTGAGAACCAAGGAGCCAAGGTAGATCGACGCCGAGTGAGATGCCGCAAAGGCATGACCCGGTCCAGGGCCCCCGCGGCCACCCTATTCCAGGCGGCCACTAGGTCCTCAGTTGAGTCGCGGGTCAAGGATTCAGGTATTGGCCCAAGCTCCATCTGGAACCTGTTGGGATCCATCAGGTGCCTGGGGCAGAACCATATTGGTATTTCTGGTTCCGCCTCCTCACGGTGGAGTGTAGCGGTTGGAAAGTTAAGTCGGAGGAGAGAGTGATCTGACCATGACAGGGGTTCAATCACTAATTCCCCTAATCCCAGATCACTTGTCCACTGGCCGGAGGCAAAACAAGGTCCAGAGTGTGTCCCCCAGTGTGTGTGGGACCATTAATTACTTGGGTCAGGTCCATGGCCGTCATGGAGGCCATGAACTCCCGGGCCACCTCAGATGTCCCACCTACCAATGGCAGGTTGACATCCCCCATGATTAAAAGCTTGGGGGTGTCAACCGCCACCTCAGCGATCACATCGAGGAGCTCGGGCAGGGTTGCTGAGACGTAGCGAGGAGCCAGATACACAATCAGCAAACCCAACTGCCTCCCATGACCCCACTTCACATAAAGGGACTCACAACCAGCTGTCTGCGGCACAGAGGTCTCCCTCGGCTCAAGACCTTCCTTAATAATAACCGCCACTCCCCCACCCCTACCCTGGGCCCGTGACTGATGGAATGCCCGGTAACCTGGTGGACACATTTCTATGAGGGGTACTCCTCCCTCGTGGCCCAACCAGGTGTCAGTAATACCCACCAGGTCCGGGTCCCCCTCTGATATTAGGTCGTAGATGAGGGGGGCTTTGTTGGCCACGGACCTGGCATTGCACAGCATTAGCCTAGGGCCCCGGCTTTGAAATCCTTGACCTCCTGGGTTGCAGGAGGAGCCCTGAGGATGGGAGCGTGCAACCTCCCGTAAGTAGCGGAAGTGCCCCCTCAATGATCCTCGGCTCCTGCCATACCTCCCCCTCCCCCACACCATCCTGATTGGAAGGCCCCCTGTTGACTCAACCCTAGCCCCCCTCCCAATATCGGACCCAACAGCCTCCCCGTCGAGATGGTGTACCGGCCTGGAGATGTTAGTTTGTGGGGCAATTCCTTTGCCCACATCTATTTTCCCATGTAACCCACCCCCCTCCCTGGGACCCTTTAAGAACTGAATTAAACAATTCCCCAAAAGCTCCTTATATTCCGTTTTCACCACCTCTCGGGATTTAAAATTCCGTCATCGAGGTGGGCCCTCATTAATGCTGAGGGCCAGATCTGCGAGAAAAGAGAATCTCGCAGGGCGAGAAGGTCTGTTACTGAGTACATACGTTACCTTGGGGGGGAGGGGGGATTGCCATGGTGGGGTTAACCTTGGGGTTCATGGGTGTGGCTTAGCCATGGTCCCTAGATGGAAATCAACATTTTGTCTGAAGATGGTATTCAGTTATTTATCAGCTGAAAAGTTGCAGGGGAAGACTGTCAGTCAATGGGGAGTAATGGCAAATGATGGAAGTCACCATGCAGGAGCAACAGGTTGGCGCAGCAAACCAAGATGTTCAAGTTAGGCTGTTTGTCTTAAGGCTGTAGGGTTTGCTTCCGTGATAAGAATTGGAGGCAGGGAGGCAAAAGCAAGGAGGTAGAAGTACAGGGGTAAAATAAAAGGCACAATAGGCAAACAACAAACACTGAGGATGACAATAAAATTGTGGAGGCAGTGGTGAAGATAATGTAGATAATGTAGATAATGACAAGGACAACTCGGGTGGTCAGGCGGTCAGCAGAGCAGTAGCTGTGATGAGCAGGAACAAAACGGCTGGCGACAAAGAGTATAGCAACACACAGCATAGTAATAGAGAGTGAAGTAGATGAAGCAGAATACAAGCGAATCAGCAAAATGAAGCAGACTAGCAGACGAAGAGCTAAAAAGAGGCAGGGACAAACAGGAACAAGCAGGAGCAAAGCTATGGGTAACATAATAAAACGACAAGATGAAAACATGAGGTGGACGACGGAAGGATAGCGAAGCGATGAAGCGGTAAGCAATAGCAGAGTGTTAGAGGCATTGGAATGTTGAATCGGCAGTGAGGCAGTAATAACGGTAATAACTGTCATAGGCCGTGCAAGCTGCGCAGCCATGCTGGGTGCCAAGCCTCAAGCCTTCAGATGAGCCTCCATCGTTTCTCCGCGGTAGCTCTCCGTGGCATCGGAAACTGGCTTTCATGGCTGGCTCCCACGGGCTTCTAAATTTGTCTAGCAAGCCGCGGAGCCACGCTGGGTGTCAAGCCTCAAGTCTTTAGCCGAGCCTTCAGCGTTCCCTTGCAGCAGTGGAAACCGGCTCCCACGGCTGGCTCCCACAGGCTTACGGGCTTCCAAATTTGACCAGTCTGTCCCGTCTATTCAGCTCAGCTCTCTCTGATGGAACCAGGGGCTGGGGACCCCCTTTAGAAAAGCCAAGGAGGCAAATTCCCCCCCCCCCTCCTTGGCGTAGCTCGTCCTTAGCCCTCTTCCATCTTGGACCGGAACCAGCATACAAACGAATCAGCATTTTGAGATTTTCCAACCTTGGCTAAATTCTGCTGCCATATTTAAAATTACATGGGCAAAATCTGTACAGGGTCTAAAGAATGTACTGTACCACTAGGCAATTTCTTTTACTGTTTATTGTTGGAAGAAATACTTTACATTCATCTATTCTGTCATCAGACATTTCAGATATTAAAGCACAGAAGTTTTCAACTCACACTCTCTCATGCAAGAATTTGAATTCTTTTGCCAAGCGAAAAGTTTGAGTGTGAAAGGCAATTGTTTGACAAGAAAGAGGGAATAGGTGAGGCTGCAACCTCTACATCCTTCATCAAATCTATGGCTGGTGTGCTTTGTTTGAAATACCAGGGGAGAACATCCCACAAGATGAGAAGGTTATCCATTTGCTCCTCATTACGCCCCTCACCTGGAATGCAGAGGGTTCAGCTCACAGGAAGGAGCGATTGGCAGGAGCCGATTGGCAGAGGGAGAACACAAGGAAGCAAAACATTCTCAGGAAATGAAAGGCAGCTGGGCTGGGAGGAAGAGGATGGGAAGCCCAGTTGATCTTCACCAGCCCCCTCCACTTTGCTGGGGCAAATATTGCTTCCCAAGAATGCTGTTCCACTGAGACTTTGATGCATGGGCTGTAAGATAAAACTGCATGAAGCTTATGCTGAGGCATGGAGAGCCTGATCTTTAACTTTAACAGAACATCGTTCTTAGGTAAAAAGGCTATGTGTTGATATAAATATCCATCTTACAGTTTCAGAAGTCCCTATGATATCGTATAAACAAAATGAGGACTCTGGGGTATTTCTGAAGTCTACTGGGTTACTCTGAATATCTAACACAATATTTCCCCTCCTGGAATGAAAGCTGAGATAAGGCTGCCTTAATACTTCTGAAAGAAAAAAGCTTTCAAGCATTATTAAAAAAAAGTCCTGACATTTAAGCAATTAAATTTCAATTTTGTATTCAAACTTCCATATAAATATGGAATAGAAATAAAATCCAATCACAACCAACAGTTATGTGTATTAAAATGGATGCCAACTAACCATCTGAGAATTGTTGCAATTTTTCTATGAATGTTCCAGCCAACTGAAAAGTTTACTAGAATATAAGATACTATATAAATTGTTAAGCATTGCAGACCAATAGATACCTACATAGTAGTAAAGCCACACTCAACTCAATCTATCTATTAGTACAACTTTCATGTCAGCTTGATTATTACTAATCTTCAATTAGGCAAAATGATGCATCATAGGGCAACATATTTGAATCAGTATACCTCAAATGGGCTAACCTACCAAAATTGTCCAAAATGCAACACGAGGAGCAGTGCACTGGTGCAAGGGAATGTGGGAGAAGCACCATGTGGGTTGGGGACAGTGCACAGGAGTATGTGTTGCTCAAGGAGAATTCACAGGGGTTTGCAAGGGTGTGAAGGAGGCATGGTGAGGGTCAGGGAGGAGGAGCAGCAGTGTAAGGGAATGCAGATCAGGGAGGTTACACGAGGTGTGTGAGGGAGTGCACAAGATATACTACAGAGGACAGGGAAAGTGTGCATGGGAGTGTGCAAGAGACCACCAGGAGGCAGTGTATGACCAGTTTCATCTTTATTGAGATTCATTAGGCACATGGGCCATTACTAGTAGATCTATTGTTTAAACTCTTCTACCAGGAAGCAAACTCTTGGGCCATTGTGCTTTATACAGTATACCTGAATTTATGATTAATAATGGAACTGATTGTCAAAGCTTGCACAAAAAAGGATATATGGACAATGTTTGAGAGGTATGCATTTTCCTTACTTGAGAAGCAGATCAATTATCAATCTATGTTCCATGACTCCAACACTCAGAAGGGGGAACTATTTCATTATCTTGTTTATTACTTCTATATTTCTATTTAGTATTTGTTTTTATTCATCACTTGACCATTCGGGGGAAATGCATGGTTCCATCATAAAGTCTATCATGAAGCCATCCCTTCGTTTGTGCTGAGGTGCTACAAAACCTCTAAACAGTCTCAAGAATTCCAGAACAGATTTGAAGGAGCACATTGTAATTGTATATAGCATTACCAGTCCTCTGGAATCCATCCATCCATCCATCCATCCATCCATCCATCCATCCATCCATCCATCCATCCATCCATCCATCCATCCATCCATCCATCTTGTGATGGAGTTGAAGTACTGTATATACCACTGAATTGCAATTGTATGTGGCAGAAGAAAGCTCAGAAGCTGCATTTCAGGAAAATTATCAATGTCTCCCTCCACCCACATCCATGGACCACAACTTTAAATCCTTTGATCTAAGGCAGTGGTTCTCAACCTTCCTAATGCTGCGACCCTTTAATACAGTTCCTCATGTTGTGACCCCCAACCATAAAATCTGTCACTGTGTGTGTGTGTGTATGTCACTCACGCTCTGTGTGTCTCTCTCTCTCTATGTGTGTGCTTCTCTCTGTCTGTTTGTGTTTCTCTCTGTCTCTCCCCTCCCTCCCCCATCTCTGTCACTCTGTGTGTGTGTGTCTGCCTATCTGTCTCTCACTCACTCGTTCACTCATTCACTCACTTAATCACTCACTCTGTGTCTCTCCCTCCCTCCTCCATCTCTGTCACTCTGTGTGTGTGTGTCTGTCTGTCTGTCTCTCACTCACTGTGTGTGTGTGTGTCTGTTTCTCACTCACTCTGTGTCTCTCTCTGTCTGCTTCTCTCTCTGCCTCTGTCTGTCTGTCTGTCTGTCTGTGTTTCTCTCTGTCTCTCCCCTCCCTCCCCCATCTCTGTCACTCTGTGTGTGTGTGTGTGCATTTGTGTGTGTCACTCTGTGTGTGTGTGTGTGTATCTCTCTGTCTGACTCTCCCGCCCTCCCCCATCTGTATCATTCTGTGTGTGTGTGTGTGTCTGTCTGTCTGTCTCTCACTCACTCTCTGTGTATGTGTGTCTGTCTGTCTGTCTCTCTGTGCCTCTGTCTGTCTGTGTGTCTCTCCCTTCCCCCCCATCTCTGTCATTCTGTGTGTGTGTGTCTGTCTCTCACTCACTCAATCACTCTGTGTGTGTCTCTCTCTCTGTCTCTGTCTGTCTGTCTATTCCCTCCCTCCCTCCCTCCCCCTCTCTGTCTTTGTCTCTCTCTGATTCCCTCCCTCCCTCTCTGTCTGTCTGTCTGTCTCTCTCACTCACGCACACACAGACACATACTGTGGTCACCTTTAATCACAAATTAAAAGTACCTGGCAGCAGCGTTTTTCCCTGGGGGAAAGTCTCTGAGGCTGTAATTTATGGGGTGTGCGCATGCCACGCGCCTATGTTTTCAATGGTGTGGAGCCACGGTGAGGCTCTGCGAGGCTGGCGATGACTCTGGAGCCCATCTGGGAAGATGAGGAACGTGAGGGGGAGCCCTCCCCCCATGGATGGGCTCCGGAACCCACACTTCTTTTACAGCCATCTCATTTCCAATTGGGGGAAATGAGATGGCTGTAAACTGTCCGGCCCACCTGAAGAAGCAGTGGTGGCAGCGTGTTGCTGGGCAATGGGCAGGGTGAAGGAGGGCATGGCGCTGCCGCCCTTGCCTCTGGGCCTCTGGCTGGCGTTGCTTCAGGGCACCTCGGCTGCCGGCTCCTCCGCGCGCAGTCTGGCTTCCAGTGCCACTGGCATCCCGTCCGGTGCCTGTCCTCAGCAGCATGGATGGGCTCTAGACCCCACACATCTTTCACAGCTGCCTCGTTTCCAATTGGATGAATCCATGCAGAGGATTTCCCCCCCCCCCAATTGGGAACGAGGTGGCTGTGAAAGACAAGGCAGCGCTTTTGTCACAGTGAGAACACTTTCCCACCATTACGAAGTCTCCGAGGCTGTAATTGTATGAAGTGTGTGCATGAACTTATGTTTTCTACGGCATGGAGCCATGGCGACGCTCTGTGCAACTGGTGATGACTCCGGAGCCCATCCGCGGGGGGTTTTGAGGAACGCTAGGTGGAGTTTAAAGTTTAGAGTTCCAATGGTCTTAGCGACCCCTGTGAAAAGGTCATTCGACCCCCAAAGGGATCGTGACCCACAGGTTGAGAACCGTTGATCTAAGGAGTCATGTCACATCCAGTGAAGTTGGGGTTGGGGTTGGACTCAGTGAAGCTTGCAGCCACCTCCAACACTTTGATTTACTGCTCAGCAGATCAATTTATGGTGTGACGAAACAGAATAAATGGCAGTTCAGAATTTCCCACTCTTGGCTTTTCATTCAACTTCACTCCAATCATGTTTGGTGGTAGGTAGGGGTTTATACTGATTCATTTAACTATAGCATCACAGACCTCTTCCTGCAATGACATGGGATTTATGCCTTCATCATACAATCATGTTCATAAAGTGTGGGAGTGATTCCTGAAAAGATTTACATCAGTGGTGGGTTTCAAATTTTTTTACTACCTATTCTGTGGGTGTGACCTATTTTGTGGGCTTGGCCTGGTGGTCATGTGACCAGGTGGGCATGGCCAAAATGGTAAAATGTGGGGAAACTCATTTAACAACACTCTTGCTTAGCAACCAAAATTTTGGATTCAATTGTGGTCATAAGTTCTCCTTCCTTCCTTCCTTCCTTCCTTCCTTCCTTCCTTCCTTCCTTCCTTCCTTCCTTCCTTCCTTCCTTCCTTCCTGCTTCCTTTCTGTTTCCTTCTTTCTCTTTCTTTCTCTTTCTATCTTTGTCTCTCTCTTTTTCTCCCTCTCCCTTCTTTCTTTCCTTTTTTCCTTCCTTCCCTCCTTCCTTTCTCTTCTTTTTCTCTTACTCTTTCTCTGGAATCGATGTGCTGGCCTCTGACTCTAATCCAGTGGTGTCCAAACTTTTTTCAAAGAGGGCCAGATTGGATGAAGTGAACATGGTGGAGGGCCGAACATTTTTCCGAACATTCTTTGAACCATTACAATTAAATGCAAATAAATTATTTTATGCCAAGTTAATTGCAAATGACATACTTTTCATTTCATAACATTAAGATCAACTGACAGTTGAGTTTTCACAATGTATTGAAAATAAATTTTAAAAAAACTTACCTACCTCTTTCTCTCTTTCTTCCTCTCTCTCTCTCTCCATTTCTCTCTCTCTTTCTTTCTCTCTCTCTTTCTCTCTTTCTTTCTGTCTCCCTTTCTCTCTCACTCCCTTTCTCTTTCTTTCTTTCTGTCTCTTCCTTTCTCTCTCTCTCTCTTTCGCTCTTTCTTTCTTTCCCTTTTTCTCTCTTTCTCTTCCTTTCTCTCTTTTTCTCTTTCTTTGTCTCCCTTTCTCTCTCACTCACTCTCTTTCTCTTTCTTCCTCTCTCGCTCTCCATTTCTCTTTCTCTCTCTCTCTCTCTTTCTCTTTCTTTCTCTCTCTTTCTCTCTCTCTCTTTCGCTCTTTCTTTCTTTCCATTTTTCTCTCTTTCTCTTCCTTTCTCTCTCTCTTTTTCTCTCTTTCTGTCTCTCTTTCTGTCTCTCTCTCTCTCTTTCTTTCTCTTTCTTTCTCTTTCTCTCTTTCTCTTTCTCTCTTTCTCTCTGTCACTCTCTGTGTGTGTCTGTCTGTCTGTCTGTCTCTCACTCACTTAATCAGTCTCTATCTATCTGTCTCTCCCTCTCTCTGTCTCTCCCTGTCTCTGTGTGTGTCACTCTCTCTGATTCTCTCCCTCCCTCCCTCTCTCTGTATGTCTGTCTCTCCCTCTTTCCCCGTCTGTCTCCAATTCAATCCCTCCCTGTGTCATTCTCTACCTGTGTCTCTCTCCCTCCCTCTCTTTCTCTCTGTCTCTGTCGGGGTGAGCACCCAAGGCTACCATCATCTTAAGCACCACTGAGGCTGTCGCCCGGCAGGGGCATCAGGCAGGGAAGCCGGTCGCGTCTCCATCGCGGCTCCCTCCGGCAGGCACCACGGCTTACGTTCTGAGGCCGTGCGTCCGGCTTCCCTGCCTGACGCCCCTGCTGGGTGACCTTGTGCGGTGGGAGCTGCATGTTCTGGGGCTGCGTGGCTGGGAGGGAGGTGAACGCGCGGCCCCAGAACATAAGCCGTGGTGCCCGCCGGAGGGAGCTGCGATGGAGACACCACCGGCTTCCATGCCTGACGCCCCTGCCGGGCGACCTGCCGGGCAACCTTGTGTGAGCACCCAAGGCTACTGTCATCTTAAGCACCACCGAGGCTGTCGCCCGGCAGGTCGCCCGGCAGGGGCGTCAGGCAGGGAAGCCAGTCGTGTCTCCATCGCGGCTCCCTCCGGCAGGCACCAAGCGCACGTTCTGGGACCGCGCGTCCACCTCTCTCCCAGCCACACAGCCCCAGAGACAGAGGGAGGAAGGGAGGGCCACATTTACACAGAGCAGGGAGGGCTGTTGGAGGGCCGTATTAAACCGACCCCCGGGCTGCAAATGGCCCCCGGGCTGGACTTTGGACATGCCTGCTCTAATCAGTCCTTACTGTGCTTAACAGCTTCTTAAATGTTCTTATTTAGAGATAGTAATTCTACAGATATAATTTATTAGGCATAATTCCTTAATTCTGCACAATTGAGTGCCTCTTTGATTTTGACGTGCTGGAAAATGTGATAGGAACTCACATAGTATGTTGTGATTTGTTTGTTAGATTCTGGAATAAATTATCCTTATCCATCAGGACTTACATTCTATTTATCAATAGATACATAACATAGTCTGGTTGAATACTATTAGATGACCAGCTGAATTCTGGAAATAGATGATTATGAAATGGAATGACTAGATCAGTGATGGCTAACCTTTTATGGCTCAGGTGCCAAAAGCGGGGGGAACACAGGGGGATCGTGTGTGGGTGTACCACACCCATAATGCCACGTGCACAATCCCCTGCTTTTGGCACACTTTTTTTGCCTTCCCCAGGCTCCAGAGGCTTCAGGAGCTTCCCTGAAGCCTCCAGAGGGCAAAAAACGGCCTCAAAAGAAGGCCTAAATCAGCTGGCCAGCGCACACATGGGCTGACAGGGCAATGCCTCGCGTGCCCTAAGAAACGGTTCCACGTGCCACCTGTGGCACCCGTGCCATAGGTCCGCCTTCTCTGGACTAGATGGATCTAGAAATTATGAACTCATCTTCAGGAGAGGGAGCTTTTAAAAAGCACCCTAGAACAAACGTAATGGTCCTATAGGTCACTGACAAGATGCTCAGGTATGTTGAGGTTGAGGCCAGCTAGATCCAGGCATTTGTTTCTACTCATGAATGTACTCTCTAAACAGGTCTATCTAACACTTATTTTGTTGATCTCTGGTTGCCAAGCAAAGGTATTTTCATTCTCTTACACTTTTAATTGACTCTACACTTAAGTTGTATCTTAAAGCCACTTTGATATTTCTGGATATATTTTCAAAGTTGTAAAAAAGTGTTCCTCTACTTTTTGCTATTTACAGTTGCAGTTACGGCAGCTGGATTTTGTTGCTTTGTTTTCATTTAGTTTTTTTTTTGTATGGATGGATATGGATCTTTCTCTTCCTTTCTCTCAACCCCCCTCTCACACAGACACCTAACCCTTGAATGGTATAGACAGGTGGGGTGAGAGAGAGAGTGGCGAGCAGGGGGAGCGAGTGAGGGCAGGACAGGAGAGGGATCGCACCGGTATGGGGCCTCCAGCTCTACAGGTATGCAAACGTATGTCTGATTTCCGCTAATGGTAGATGCGTACCGGTGCAGACCGGTAGTAACCCACCACTGATTTACATCCAATAGCAATCAGCGAAACATTTCTATGGCCCGTCAGAGACAGGATTACAAGAAGAGGCTGCCTGGTGGGGGGGGGGGGGAACCACTATAAAAACTGCATCTGATTGTAGAACATGTAGCCTCCAGGGGCACTAGCTGGATGTTTTAGCTGACCTTTTCAAGATTTCTCCTAATGTTAGCTTTTTAAATGTGTCTCAGTTACTCATGGAGTTTTTAGAGCATAGGGGTCAAGTTCCAAATTTGCCTCTGCCACAAAAATGTTTGTTTGTTAATTTTTAAGGTATCGCCAGACTATTTTCAAAAGAAACAAATATAGCCATATCTGTGAAAACTATTACAAAATAGCCTTAAGGTGAATACCATATGGTACAATTTTTCTCATTGAGTCAGAGTCAAACTTAATTGTGGTTGTTATGTGAGGATTTCCTGAACCTGTTGGGTAATGGACTATTTGGCTTCTGAGAGCCTGATGAAAAAAGACAGATATCTCTGCAGGACTAGAACATGACATTTTTAACTTGGAAGTGGTTTTTAAAGTCCATTGAAAGCCTAACACACATATCATACAGTATAAGGAGAGATGGGAAGGAAGACAGACTCAAACACTAAATAAGAGACATAGGAAGCATACCCAGAATCAGACATAAAGATCTCAAGTGCCTATATACAAATGCACAAAGTCTGGGGAACAAACAGAGTGAACTTATTTTTATTTTATTTATTTTATTTATTTTATTACATTTATATCCCGCCCTTCTCCGCAAAGGACCCAGGGCGGCGCACAGGAAATTTAAAAAACATACAAAAATAGAACATAAATAATTTAAAATATATATTAAATCCCAAACCTGTGCTAAAACCAATTATTAATTAAAACCCAATTTAAAACTTTCTACAGTCCCCATGGGAGGTTAGGCTAGGCCGGCTTGATGAAAAAAGTATGTCTTTAGACATTGGCGGAAGAGGCGGAGGTCGGTGATGGTCCGGAGTTCAGGGGGTAGGTCGTTCCAAAGGGCAGGGCCCGCCACAGAGAAGGCTCTTCCCCTGGGTGTCGCCAGTCGGCATTGTCCGGCCGACGGCACCCTGAGAAGGCCCTCTCTGTGGGAGCGTATCGGTCTAAGGCAGTGGTGGGCAAACTCATTAGTCAAGAGAGCCAAATATCAACAATACCACGATTGAAATTTCTTTTGAGAGCCGGAAGGTGTGGCCTGTTTTGTGGGAGTGGCTCAGCGGTCATGTGACTGGGTGGGCGTGGCCAACTTGGAAAATGTTAAACTCACTTAACAATGGTCTTGGTTAGGAACCAAACTTTTAGGCTCAATTGTGGTCAAAAGTTCTTTCTTTCTTTCTTTCTTTCTTTCTTTCTTTCTTTCTTTCCTTCCTTCTTTCTTTCTTCCTCTCTTTCTCCATTTCTCTCTCTCAATCTTTCTCTACCTCTGTCTCTCTCTTTCTCCATTTCTCTCTTTCTCTCTCTCTTTCTGTCTCTCTTTCTCTCTCTCTCTATTTTCCTCTTTCTCTTTTTCTCTTTCTCTCTCTCTTTCTGTCTTTCTTTCTGTCTCTCTATCTCTTTCTTTCTTTCCCTCTTTCTCTCTTTCTCTTTCTCTTTCTCTGTCTCTTTCTTTCCATCTTTCTCTCTCTTTCTCTCTTTCTGTCTCTGTCTCTTTCTGTCTCTCTTTCTCTCTCTCTCCATTTCTCTCTTTCTCTCTCTCTTTCTGTCTCTTTTTCTTTCTGTCTCTCTCTCGCTCTCTCTATTTTCCTCTTTCTCTTTTTCTCTTTCTCTCTTTCTGTCTTTCTTTCTGTCTCTCTTTCTCTCTCTTTCTCTCTTTCTGTCTCTTTCTGTCTCTCTTTCTCTCTCTCTTTCTCCATTTCTCTCTTTCTCTCTTTCTGTCTTTCTATCTGTCTCTCTCTCTTTCTCTCTCTCTTTCTTTCCATCTTTCTCTCTCTTTCTCTCTTTCTCTCTTTCTGTCTCTCTCTCTCTTTCTGTCTCTCTCTCTCTCTCCTTCTCTCTCTCTTTCTCTCTGTCTATCTTTCCCTCTTTCTTTCTCTTTCTTTCTCTATCTGCTTCGTCTGCACATCTCTGTCACTCTGTGTGTGTGTGTGTGTGTGTGTGTGTGTCTGTCTGTCTCTCATTCAAGCACTTAATCACTCATTCTTTGTCTCTATCTTTCCCTCCCTCCCTCTCTCTCCCTGTCTCTGTGTGTGTGTGTCTGTCACTCTCTGATTCCCCCCTCTCTCCTTGTCTGTGCCTCTCTCTGTCTGTCTGCCCCCCATTCCCCCCCCCCCGGCTCGGGCTGGGGAGGAACGGCGACCCTCTGGACGCACGTTCCCCTTCCTCCCCACCCCGAGCCCTGGAACAGCGCGGGTTGGCGAGCAGGGCTGCTTCCAGGCAGATTGAAGGGAACGGGCGTCCAGAGGGTTCCCCTTCCTCCCCCCCCCCCCCGAGCCCTGGAACAGCGCGGGTTGGCGAGCAGGGCTACTTCCAGGCAGATTGAAGGGAACGGGCGTCCAGAGGGTTCCCCTTCCTCCCCCCCCCCCCCGAGCCCTGGAACAGCGCGGGTTGGCGAGCAGGGCTGCTTCCAGGCAGATTGAAGGGAACGGGCGTCCAGAGGGTTCCCCTTCCTCCCCCCCCCCCCAGCCCTGGAACAGCGCGGGTTGGCGAGCAGGGCTACTTCCAGGCAGATTGAAGGGAACGGGCGTCCAGAGGGTTGCCGTTCCTCCCCCCCCCCCCAGCCCTGGAACAGCGCGGGTTGGCGAGCCGGGCTACTTCCAGGCAGATTGAAGGGAACGGGCGTCCAGAGGGTTCCCCTTCCTCCCCACCCCGAGCCCTGGAACAGCGCGGGTTGGCGAGCCGGGCTGCTTCCAGGGTTCGGTGTGGGGTGGGAATGAACGGCGTCCCTCTGGACGCAGGTTCCCTCCCCCTGCCCGCGGAGCCTCCGCACCCCATGGAAGTAGATGAATGGCTCGCATGCCGCCTGGGGAGGCTCCACGCGGGAAGCAAGGGAGGGAAACGGCGGCCGGCAGGGAGGGTTGCTCCGGCGGGTCCCAGGAGTCCCACCCTCGGCGAGGGTGGAGGAAGAGCCGCACCCAAGGGGTCAAAGAGCCGCATGCGGCTCGCGAGCCGCGGTTTGCCGACCACTGGTCTAAGGGATGTATGGGGCACGAGACGGTCTCGCATATAACTAGGCCCCGAGCCATGGAGCGCTTTAAAGATGGTCGTCAAGACCTTGAAGCGCACCCGAAAGACCACAGGAAGCCAATGCAGCTCGCGCAGGATTGGTGTTATATGGGAGCTTCTGGTAGCTCCCGTAATTACCCGCGCGGCTGCGTTTTGGACTAGCTGTAGCTTTCGAGTGCACCTCAAGGAAAGCCCCATGTAGAGAGCATTACAGTAGTCGAGACGGGACGTCACAAGAGCTTGAGTGACTGTGCGAAGGGCAGCCCGTTCCAGTAAGGGGCGCAATTGGCGCATCAGGCGTACCTGATGAAACGCCCCCCTGGCCACGGCTGCCACATGGTCCTCCAAGGACAGCCGGGAATCCAGGAGGACACCCAAATTGCGCGCCCTCTCCACGGGGGCCAATGTTTCGCCCCCAATGGCCAGAGTTGGAGTAATCTGGCTGAACCGGGGTGCCGGAAACCACAGCCACTCAGTCTTGGCAGGGTTGAGCTTGAGTTTGTTACCACCCATCCAGATCCGTACGGCCTCCAAACACCGGGACAGCACTTCGACGGCATCGTTGGGGTGGTCTGGGGTGGATATGTACAACTGAGTGTCATCAGCATACAGATGGTACTCCACCCCAAAACCACGGATGATCTCACCCAGCGGCTTCATATATGTGTTGAAAAGGAGGGGCGAGAGGACCGACCCCTGAGGGACCCCACATAGGAGAGGCCTCGAGGTCGACCTCTGCCCTCCCGTCAACACATATTGCGACCGACCAGAGAGGTAAGATGAGAACCACCGCAGAACGGTGCCTCCCAGCCCCAACCCCCCCAGTCGGTGCAATAGGATACCATGGTCGATGGTATCGAAAGCCGCTGAGAGGTCTAACAGGACTAGGATAGAGGAATAACCTCTATCCCGCGCCCTCCAGAGATCATCAACCAACGCGACCAATGCCGTCTCGGTACTGTGACCGGGTCGGAAGCCGGACTGGCGCGGGTCTAGATAATCAACTTCCTCCAGGTGTCGCGGAAACTGTTGGGCTACCACACTCTCAACAACCTTCACCAGAAAGTGAAGGTTGGAGACCGGACGATAGTTCTCTAATAAAGCTGGGTCCAGGGACGGCTTCTTGAGGAGGGGCCTCACCACCGCCTCTTTCAAGACGGAAGGTAAGGACCCCTCACTCAAAGATGCGTTGACAATGCCCTGGAGCCAGCCTCGTGTCATCTCCCAGGATGCCAGTACAAGCCAGGAGGGACACGGGTCCAATAAACATGTGGTCGCCCTAAGTTTCCTTGACAACCTGTCCATATCCTCGGTGGTAACAAAGTCAAACTCCTCCCAAGAAGGAACCTCAAGACTAGTCTCGGACAGTCCCACAGGACCACCGTCGATGGAGGGTAGCTCATTCCGAATCCGAGTGATTTTCTCCTGCAGATAAATCCCAAATTCCTCTGCTCGCCCTTGTAGAGGGGCTTCCCGCGGCCTCTGGTGAAGGAGGGAGCGGGTCACCCCAAACAGGGCGGCAGGGCGGTTATCTGCGGATGCAATTAGGGTGGCACAATACTCACGTTTGGCCACCTTTATCGCCACTAAGTAAGCTAATATGGGTTCTCACTAGTGTTCGGTCGGTTTCGGAGCGAGAGGATCTCCATCTGCTCTCTAGGCATCTCTTGTGGCGTTTCATCCCCCGAAGCTCCTCAGTAAACCAAGGAGCCTGGGTGATTCGTCGCCGCAAGAGAGGCCGCAAGGGCGCGACTCGGTCCAAGGCCCCCGCGGCCGCACTTAACCATGCGGCCACTAGGTCCTCAGTCGAGTCGCGGGGCAGGGTCACAGGAATTGGCCCAAGCTCCCTCTGGAACCTTTCCGGGTCCATTAGAAGCCTGGGGCGGAACCATATAGGAGTATCCGGTTCCGCCTCCCCGCGGTGAGGTGAAGCGATTGGAAAGTCCAGCCGGAGGAGAGTAACTTGAATTACTAATACATCATGGTAGCTTTGATATAGTTGGAATTACTGAAACTTGGTGGGATGAAACCCATGACTATCTGGGCAAACGTGGGGATGAACTGCCAGTAAAAGTTTGCAAATCCCAGGAAGCTCTGCAACTGCCTCCTGGGTAGTCTAATAGTCAGTAAGGTTAGCCGTGATTCTCTTCTACCAGCATATCTATGACTTGACGTAAACTCAAACAGTACTAGACTATTAAAGACAAAATATTTGTTTTTATATCCAGTAAAGCAGAACCCTATCAGAAAGCATTAGACCACATCTGCTTAATCATTTTCCCCAAGTTAAATTTGCAGTTATTCAGAGTGACAATCTACATGATTTCTGCCTACAGACTCTACAGTCCTCAATCAGGAATTCATTGCTGTTATTGGAAAAAATGTGTCTTCTGCTATTCTGTTTCTAGCAAGAGCATTTGCCTTACCTCTCCCCATCAAGTGTTAGTCCAAAGGCTAATCTAGGTCTTGCAAATTGAAAAGATAACTTTGTATATAATCCAGTAGGATTCTTTTTATATGATTGTTCTGAAAACAAATTGCAAATGTGGTCTAATTCTACAGTTTTCACAAATTTCAGAAAAAGCTCTCAGTTCAGCCGTCCAAATCCTAGCATCCACCAGATCTGATGAACTATGATCCCTGAATTCCCAAATACCATGATCAGTGGTCAAATAGACCAATAGAGAAATTTTTATACATTCACTTTTATTAAAATCAGATCTTCAAATTGCCAGACTGCTTTCAATATCCCACTTTATGTAGGACTGTAATTACAGACTGCAGCACCACTATGTGGAGAAAGAATGAGAAAGAAAAAAACCTGCAATCAATGTCTGAATCTTCAAATGAGATCCCATAGAATATAATATATTGATTCACAAAAGAAAAATAGTGGATAGTTTACTATTTTACCTTTATCCATCCATCCATCCATCCATCCATCCATCCATCCATCCATCCATCCATCCATCCATCCATCCATCCATCCATCCATCCATCCATCCATCCATCCATCCATCCATCCATCCATCCATCCATCCATCCATCCATCCATCCATCTATCTATCTATCTATCTATCTATCTATCTATCTATCTATCTATCTATCTAAGGTATCTTTATTAAAATCAGTTATTAAAAGGGAATTGCAAGCTTCCTAGTTCCTAGTGCCCATACATACACAAACACAAATGCATGTTGAAGAAGCAAGTTAATAAAAAAGATTAGTCTAGATCAGTGGTTTCAAACTTGGCAATTTGAAGATGCATGCACTTCAGTTCCCAGAATTGGCTGTGGACTTCAACCTTTATGCTGGATAGTGAATTCTAAGAACCTCTTCAAGTTGCCAAGTAGGAAAAACACTAGTCTACATATTTCAATCATGGGGTTTTCAGTTGAAAGTTAGGTTCAAGACAGAGATGGAAAATGTAATGCTTTTATTCAATGTCAGGTTACTTACAGCATTCAGATACATGTGATAGGTAGGTATACAGATATAAATGAGATTTCCCATGCCCGATTTTACCATCCTCCAATGGCAGCTAAAATTTACTGCCCGAGGATCCATTTCCCCTTGCCTTAAGATAGAAGGAAGGGTGTCCTAGCCATCTAGCTTTATTAGATTAAGGGTAAACCAAATGGATTAGTCAGGGTTGATATCAGACATCCTTATTTTAATTTCCACTGAACAAAAAGACTGGGAAAGTGAAGTCTCAAGAAAGACTCCTTATATAGAAAGATTTGCTGAGAACTATACTACTAAGGCAAATCACATTCTTTCCCCAGCCAATCAAACTAAATTCAGCTTGTAGAAATTGCCCAAAGCTTGTTTCAGACCTAATTCCAAATAAAATCTATTTTTGCAGTGGTCTTGTTTAAATTTTTATCTTTATGTTATGTCAATTTCACTAATTGAAAACATGAAGCCACACATATCTTTTTAATTTGTGTTTGTGTGTGTGTGTGTGTGCATGTGTGCGTATTCTCACAAGTAACTGTAAATATATGGTCCCACGCTGTCTACTTCCAAATGAAAAAGCCTCTTCTGCTTGCATTTACTGATTGTTTAAAAAACAGATTGGAAGTTAGAAAACATTTTTTCTTGATGGAGCAAGTTGGCTTTACAAATGTATCCTTTTTTACATTTAGGCTCTGTAGACTTAAGTAGCATTAGATTGGCACAAAAAACAACGAAGCAATTGTCTTTTGAGAAGATATTTCTCTTTCCATCTTATTTCCACAGTATCTATTCTGATTCCTGTTGCTTTCTAGCTTTTATTTATTCCAGATATTTACTCCCTCCCCAACCCTGATCTGCAAAAAATGTTTTTGAGATTTTCTCAAAACAGAGAATTTATGTACTGGGAGGGTGGGATCTGAATTAGAGACCCCAGAAAACAATTCCAATATTGAAATTAAGCATTACATACAAAAGGGACACAATTATACAATGGATAAATAATAATGAATATTAAATGAATTGTAGAAAAAAAAGTAGCAAAATTTTAGCTCACTGTCCAACTCGGATTCTTCAGTTTCAGCTCTTTGCTTTCAAATTTTGCTTAGGAAATTGCTCATTCCAAGGCAGACAGACTGCATTGCTCCTTCTTCATCATCCATTTGCCTTGTTTGCCACATAAACTATTTCACCTTATTGCACACTTAGAGCAAAATCCTCTAGGAGTTTCACAGAAGCACAAGGGGAGTGGGGAGTGAGCAGAACAGATGAAGATTTCTGATCCAAGCATTGTAGTCATGTACAGCAATCCACCAGGATCTTAGTGAACTTTCTATTTTTGTTGTCTGCTGAGGACATCACAACCCAGCAAGTGAGCACCTGTGAGCTTGAATTCCTCTATTGGCTCCATGGGCAAGCTAGTTTTAACCCTTTATTCTTGCTGGCCTGCAGCTTGCCAAAGCAACCTGATTCCAACCAAATAATGGAACATGGTAGGGAGGGAAAGAAAGACTTTTTCAGATGTTTTCCAGAAGAATGGAACTATTTCTAGCATGAAGGCAACTTGGCAAAGCAAAGGTGTCTATCTGTTTACATAATCATCACAGTACCTAATGCTTACATAGAAAGGTTCTTCTACACTAGGTTCTTTAAAAAAATCTGGGATATATTAAGATCTGATTCTTTTGCCCAAAGGGATTTTCACAGTATTTAAAATGATACAATCAGTTTACCTATAATTTACCCAATTAAAATAAAATTAAAATAAAATCAGAAGAAAAATTGCTGGGCTAGTTTTCCTCAGAGAGTGTAGGGCAGCCACGTTGCTATGCTGTTTTTAAAAGAGGCAAAACCCATTAAAGTATTAAAATGAAAACATCATCAAAATACACCAGCACCCATTTCTACAAGTGTTTATGTAAGACCTTATTTATCAGGATGCTGGCATACACCCCCGTCCCGTAAGAGCCATCTAGCTGTTCAAATCCCATGGGTCGCCTTAGATTCCTGAGTCTTAACCCCAACTTTTCCACCATCAGCAAACTGATCAGGCACAGGGTGCACCCCGGGTCTAATAGGGCCATGAGGGTGCCCTTTACACCCAAGAAGGACACCAGATTTCCACTTGGGCAGTCATTGGGATGATGGTGCCACTTATCATTGGGTTGTCTTCCCCCTCGCTATTGTTCTCATAGAAGACCAAGTCAGATTGGAGTTCCTCCCCCTTACTGGATTGGGGACTGATCTCCAGGACCTGCTGTGCAACCTGCATCTTTTCCTTTGACTTTTCCAGTGGTTTCTTTGCCTTTGGCCAGGTCAGGGTTCCTGATACAGATGCAGAGCAGGGCAGTCTTAGTGGCCTTCCTTCCCACATCATAAGAGGCTCCTGGGATTCAGCAGAGATTCCCCTTTGGGACCAGGAGGTTGCAGGACTCTTGAATGTCTCCACAACTACTCGCTTCCCCTGCTGAATGGAGTGGATCCTGGCCTCTGCTTGGTGGATCTCCATGGGGGTCTTCAAATCTGTACCACATCTCTTGCATGAGGGTGTCCACATGGCAGGGTTCCAAATAGCACCTAAAATTAAATCAGAGTCCAAGACAAAGTATTGCTCAAAGTTCCAATTTATTAAGAGAGCCATGTTGGCACATCTTGGAAAACTTGAATCTGAAAGCTTCCTGGTTTTCCCCATCCAGTTGAAAATTCAGGATCTTGCCCCCACACCCACAAGTCCATCACATGATCCAATCTCCCACCTCCATTATGGCAGTTCTACTCATCCAGTTCCGGTCAGGCGCAGAGGTGTAGAGACAAAGGGTGACCTTGGTTTTCTAGAAAGGAATTTTATTTTGGCTATATAGCATTTAACTCCGTACCATCCCCCCCTCCAATTTTCCCACAATAGAAATGGCATAGTAGAATAATAGAAAGTATGGCAGGCCAAAGATCCAAAAGGAATATGGCTGCAGGCTTGACACCACATTAATTAGCTCTGGGAGACCCTCATCATGGAGTGATACCACTAACTCTGTGGGGTCTCCTTCCAGGTTTGGTGTAACAGCATTCACATGGGAGGGCTTGTCAGGGTGCATTGCTTTACACCACTCCAAATAATTCCACACCTGAGTCAGGAAACAGGCTATTTTTCTGGGCTGGCTGTCAAATTTTGCCTTCGGTGGAGAAGGCTCCCAGTTCTGCTGCACCAGTACATAGCCTGGTGACTGCCCCATCAACTATGGGGCCACCTATGTGGGGGCTCCTGTCACCACAGGGGACAGACGGGTTTGCCTCAGACCTGATGGAGGGGGGCTGCCACTGCCCCTTGCTGCATGGGTTTTGTCATTCCAGTCAGGCTTGATGCCATTGGCTTCAGCAGACCGGGGGGGGGGGGCAGTCAGCAATTTGGCAGACCCCATTCCAGCTCTTGTCAATGCTGACTTCAGTGAAATCTCTTCTCGGACCTTTAACCCATCAAATTTCTCTCTGAGTTGTTCCATCGAGGGGCTGCGGGTTGCAATTGGGAAACTCCACCCCATCAGTTCTCCCCACCCAGCTCCTCTCCACTTGTTAACCTGGATCATTATAACTCCAGGAGGAACCAGGGGGTACTGTGCCTCTGCTGCTTTTCCCACGTCCCTTCCCCACTGCTCCTTTGGCCCAGGGCAAGGGGCTCCCGATGCCATCCCTCCACCATGCACGGGTGGCTGCTCCAGCTTGTCAACCCCCTGCTTAGGGTGCACTCTGATCAGTTGGTCCCCAGACCTCACTTGGGCCTCTGTCGGTGTCCCTCAGAGGGGGGATTTTCCTAGCTGCACCCACCATCCGTCTTCTTGTCAGCTGCCGACATCTTGATATAGCAGCTCTCCTAGAGGAGTCCAGGTAGGCTGCAGAAGATGCAGAGCTGGTTTAATGTCAGTTATCCAGCTAGTGGATAGCTGACATTAAATCTAATGATCTGAGACATTATTCTTCCCCCAAAAGTAAAACTTTAATAGATATAGTACATTGGCACAGAAGAAGCAAAACCAGCTCTGATTTTCCTGTGCAAAGCCCCACATGGTTAACCTTTTCCTATCCCTCTCAGTTCATTGTGTTGTCCAATTGAATATATTCCTTTTGTTATGAAACAATCATAACATGAGACATCATTCAAATACCTGTGTGGCGTGACCTTGGAGGGTGGCAGTAGGGTCTCACAATCTGCAGATGGAATCTTGGCATTCCATTCCCACCCCAGACATTCCAACCATGCCCCCTCCCAACTGTTGTCAAGCTGGAAGGAAAAAGTAACTGGGTGAAAGAGTGAATCATTCTTGACACCCATTAAGTAGTGGTTGGTGACCATTAGTCTTGATTTTTGCTCCTTCAGCTCCTTTTGCTCCTTCAGTCCCCAGAGACGCTAGCAGTTTTGCAGTTCTTAAGCAGGCATGTCATGGCTGTTGTAAAGGCAAAATTAGGTGGATGAGGAAGCCTCACCGCACAGAAAACCCATAAAAGACAATGAATAAAAACAGAATGAAATTAAAATTAACAAACCGAACTATAAACCAAGCAAGGTTGTAGCAAGGGCCAAATAGCCTCCAGAAAAGTTCTGTCTTGCAGGTTCCAGAAGACAATCAGGGTGGAAGTCTACTGGATGTCCACTAGAAACCCATTTGCTATTACCTATTGTTAAAAAGGAACATTGCTAGCAATTTTGTCTTAGGGACCAAGACATGTGCGGGTTGATAGGTTAGCACCAGTACTTTAAATTGCAGATGGTGGCCTATTAGTAAATAGTATAGGACCTTAAGAACTGTAGACCATGCTTCCTTGAGTGAACAGCAATTGATATATAGGTGGTTGCATTCAATCAGCTATTTCAATGAATTTTAAAGGCAACCCATGTAGCGTGCATTACAATAGTCTAAGCAAGCGGTGATGAGGGCAGGAGTCACTATAGCAAGTCTTCCCACCAAGTAGTGCCGAAACTGGCACACCAGCTAAAACTGGACAAAGGCTTTCTGGCCACAGCTTCTATATGTTGTTCTAGAACAGAGGTTCCCAAACTTGGCAACTTGAAGACTCTGCTGGCTGGAGAATTCTGGGAGTTGAAGTCCACAAGTCTTCAAGTTGCCAAGTTTGGGGACCCCTGTTCTAGAAGGACCCTGAGTCAAACTGAGGTGCCATTGCAGCAGGTAAGGAAACCCAATAGACAAACAATAACTCTGTCCAGCTACAATTTTAATTCTTTTTCTTCTCATGTGGGCCCTTACCGAATCTAGGTACCAGAACAATACTTCACTGGTATCAATTGTCTGACCTTCAAGACCTATAGTAGCATTTCCTTTTCAATGAAGTAGTAACAAGCACTGGTAGAGGAAACTACCACCACCCTTATTATATCTAGGATGCCCCTTTCCTACAGGTGCACATGATGAATGGATGGTACCTCAGATGGGTTGCATCTCACAAGGTTTAATAAAATGGGTTTGGCCAAAATGTAATCAGTTTGATTTACAGGTGCACTCTAGGATGCCCTGGTAGAGGGCATCCTAGAGTGCACCTGTACATCAAACTGATTACATTTTGGCCAAACCCATTTTATTAAACCTTGTGAGATGCAGCCCATCTGAGGTACCATCCATTCATCATCTAATGTCATCCCTATAATTTAGACAAACTAAAAAACATACCATGCATACCTAAAGTTACTTTTATTAGAACAGCTATTGAAATATAGTTTGCAAATCTGAATATAGTTCTTTTCTTCCCTCCTTCCTCTTCATGAGAATTTGGGGTGGAGGTATCTGAGGCAGTTTCATAAAATACTTTCTGGGCTTGAGCTTGAGTTTCATTTATCTGATTGTTGCCTGGGTAGAGAATCTTCCCTCTGTCAAAGTCATCCTTTTTATTCACACCAAAATAATTCACACTTTGATCTCAGAAAGTAAAATCTTCCCACCAATACCATCAATGTGGCCTATCGCTGATTTACGAAATAGCAAACTCTCCGTTTAACATAGTCAAATAGGATGCAAGGGGAATCCATAAGAAAAGAATAGTAACTGACAAACAGGATTTCTAAAATTTATTTATTTATATTGTGGGTCTTTTGTTTTTATAAACAACTCAAAGTGGTGAACATTTTATATAAAAATGTACACAATATGCACCAGAAGTATGAAGACTACCTACAGTAAAATATATAAATATTTTCTAGACTGTGTCATCAAACATCAACTTTTTTTGTAGTGATTGCTTGGACTGAAGTCTATTATTGCCTGAAATTTAATTTCCCCCCTGAAATTCAGAAATTTCTAATTCCACTGAATTAGAGTTTAGAGAACTAGAGAGGGCCCAAGACAAAGGAGAGTGGTGTAAAAGTAGATATTTCATATGTAAGATATTAGTTATTAGAAAAAGTACAAGCTGTAGATGTATTAATGAAACAGAGTGTAGAGTGTAAAACATGAAACAAATTTGGAAATTGTTTATATTGAATTATGTTCCAATTTTTAAAGAGCCATTACTGAAATATTACAAATAATTTAACCTACAAAAGATATTCAGCATAAATATTGGTAATTTGGAATTTCAGGTTGAAATAGCCAAAATCTGCCCTATATGCAGATATATTATAGATTATACTCAGCTTGGAAGTCAAATCACCTTTATCAGGGGTAATATCCTGCCAGCACTAATATGTAGCAGATACAAGAAGTAGAAAACAAGGAAACCTTTCAGATCATAGATATGTATACTGTTTACAATTCTTCTACCATGTAGGGAAAATACCACTCAAAACAAGTTCATTTTCAGGAGAAGAAGCAGTTTTCAGACTGCTACAAATTCAAATTAGAGATAAGTTAAGACAAAAGTGAGAAGTCCCAAACTGATGAGTGCTTTAATGAAGAAAGAAGGATCCAGAGTTACTTTGGTGTTGGTAGAAGACTGCAGAGGTCGTGTCTTTGTAGGCTTGATAATCCTTTCTCTCTGGGTCAAGATGGTGTTTCTGGCTCCCTCCCACTTCCCAGGACCAGTCAGACGGAACTGAGAAGCTGAACAAGGTCCAAAATAGACTTCCCAGGCCAACTTTGGATCAGTCAGAAAAAGACTCAGCAGCTTGGGTTTCACTCCTAATAGGGAAGCCAGCTCATCCATGTAATCAATATATTGCACTATTAAGGGATTGATCTGGCTTGCTGCATACCTAAAAACCAAAAGATAAGTTAGCCTGTTGAAGACCAGATCATAGAATAAAAAATCATAGAGTTGTAGGGTTAGCAGAGCTCTTGGAGGTCTTCTAGTCCAACCCAATTCCTGCCTGAGATCTTGCTTCCTCTTCCTTCCCCCTCTACCAATTTACAGCCACAAAATTACCATTCTAGTTGAGCTGCAGTGGAAAGCGGTTTGTTGCTCTACACATCAAATAATATGTTAAAATATTTGTTTTATATCATATGTTTCATCTTTCTTCTACTGTATGCAGTGTTAATCTTACTATTGTAAAATGTCAAAGACTTGTGATAGTAATACTAATATTTTAATTAGTGTCTGTATTTTATAGTCTAGAAGTAGATCATTTATGAATTGTAAACTTCACAGTTTTTGTTCTCTAATGCTAGGCTGTGGCTGAAGAATTTACCATAGAACTTGAATGCATTTAGTTTTAGGACATGTGACATAGTGGTGGGTTCCTAACCGGTTTACCACTGGTTTGCAGAGCACGTGCACATGTGCGCAATAGAACAAAAATTGCTCAGAAAAGAAGACGAAAACAGCTGCTGCTCTGGATCAGCTGGGCTTCGGAAGCTGGAATACAGGTAAATATAACTGGGCAGGTGGGCCCACTTTAAAAAAAACCCAGATAACCAGTTCACTCTCTCAGCACTACCGGTTCGGGAGAACCGGTCCAAACCAGTAGGAACCCACCTCTGATGTGACACACACACACACACACATACACACTTGCTAATCTAATCTAATTAGAGTTGCCTTTGATGAGATGGATAGCCATATAAATTTCATCAAATAATAAATAATAATATAATATAATATAATATAATATAATATAATATAATATAATATAATATAATATAATATAATATAATATAATATAATATAATATAATATAATATAATATAATATAATATAATATAATATAATATAATATAATATAATATAATATAATATAATAATATAATATAATATAATATAATATAATATAATATAATATAATATAATATAATATAATATAATATAATATAATATAACCCAATCTATGTCCCATCCATTTCGGCAAGCAGTAAAAAGTTTATAAAATATAAATATAAACTTAACAAATAATTTTAATATGTAGCTTTATTAAGTTTGTATCCTATGGATGAGTTTGTGATTGTAATTTTAAAATTTATTCACTCAGGCATTTTGTATACAAGGCCAGAATATTTTCAATTCCAACATGTTGTAGAAATAAACACATTATATGTACATAGTTGATTTCCTACCATTTTTCATTGTATTGGTTCTTCTTAACAGTATCAGTCATCATGTCATTATCTGAAGGTAACTTGTTCAGGCCTGAAAAACAACATCAGTTTAATCTTCAGGTGCCCCCTGTGGCCTGAGAAATGCAGAACAGTTTGCAGACAGGTGATACACATATACAGAACATATTGTGGACTGAACAGAGAAACTGAAGTAGATGGTGTCATGCCGCAGCATATAACTTTTATATACTTTTGTTGCTCTCTAGCCCCATCTAATGGCCAGAGAGACAATTATTAAGTGTATTGTTTGAAGCTGACCACACCCCTTTACCCATCAGCCTGCACTCTCAAAATAAGTGCACGCAGGGAAACCAGGCTCCGTTTCCTTTAGCATTTGGAGAAGGCAGAAGCACAAAGAAGAATCCATCTTAATCTGTGGCACATGGTCATCCAAGGACAAACCCACATCCCATACACAGAACATCGCTGGTGAAATTTAAATTGCTTGTATTTATTAATTGTTATGCTCAGCAGTAACTCAATACTGTCTATCTTGTATTTGGTTCTCATTGCACGTATCCCTATTTTCCCCAGTTTCACCATATCCTGTTCTTACAATAAAACACTCAGATCTACACACAGTTTGTTTTGTTGGAGGATAGGTGGGTTTAGCTGCATATCGAGCTGCACACAGACTTATATATAATGGGAACAGACTGTAACTGTGTTCATTGCATGTATAGAAATGTTGGAAATGAAAGTATTTCAATAAATGGCAAAGTGTTGCGATTATATAGCAAAACACTAGGAGAATTTTCTGAGGAAGGAATGTAGCTACTCCTGACTTCCAGAAAGAAACTAAAGTAGTAGGATGTTGGAGAAGGTGTGCTGGAAACATTGGTTTTCTATACTTGCTGCTGTGGCCATAGATGTTTGCAGATCAAATCTAATAGCCTTACCCAGTACTAAGACTGAAAGCCAATGCAGACTTCCTGGGGTATTCATCCACTTAGAAAAATGGTGGCTTGCTTCTGCACAGGTATGCGACAATGCATGCAGACATATTCCTTGGTAATTTAGGACCACTGCACTTGGATCGGGTCGCGCCCTTATGGCATTTCCTGCGGCGCCGAGTCACCCAGGCTCCTTGGTTTACTGAGGAGCTGAGGGCGATGAAACGCCGCAAGAGACGCCTAGAGAGGAGATGGAGATCCACACGCTCTGAATCCGACCGAACACAGGTGAGAGCCCATTTGAGGACTTATCTTGTGGCGATAAGAGTGGCCAAACGGTCCTATTGTGCCACTCTTATCGCATCCGCAGATAACCGCCCTGCCGCCCTGTTTGGGGTGACCCGCTCCCTCCTTCAACAGAGCCACGGGAAACCCCTCTACAGGGCAGAGCAGAGGAATTTGGAGTATATCTGCAGGATAAAATCGCTCAGATTTGAAGCGAGTTGGCTTCCACTGAAAGTAGTCTAGAGGGAGGGTCTGAAGCAGGTCTTGAGACAGTTTTGTGGGAGGAGTTTGACTCTGTTACTTCCAAAGATATGGACAAGTTACGTGGGCGACTGAGAGCCACCACATGTTTATTGGACCCGTGTCCCTCCTGGCTTGTACTGGCATCCTGGGAGGTTACATGAGGCTGGCTCCAGGAAGTAGTGAATGCTTCTTTGATGAGGGGATCTTGCCTACCATCTTGAAAGAGGCGGTGGCGAGACCCCTCCTCAAGAAGCCTTCCCTGGACCCAGCATTGTCGCATTGGTGGATGATCTCTGGAGGGCCAGAGATGGGGGTTGTTTCTCCATCCTAGTCCTATTAGACCTCTCGGCGGCTTTTGATACCATTGACCATGGTATCCTATTGTATCGGCTGGAGGGGTTGGGGGTGAGGGGCACCGTTTTGTGGTGGTTCTCCTCCTACCTCTCTGGTCAATCGCAATTTGTGTTGGCAGGAGGGCAGAGGTCGGCCCCGAGACCCCTCACATGTTGGGTGCCTCAGGGGTCAGTCCTCTTGCCGCTCCTGTTCAACACATATATGAAGCCGCTGAGTGAGATCATCCATGGTTTTGGGGTAGAGTACCCCAAAACCTCTACGCTGATGATACGCAGCTGTATATATCTACCCCGAACCACCCCAATGATGCCGTCAAAGTGATGTCCCGGTGCCTGGAAGCTGTGCGGATCTGGATGGGAAGGAACAGACTCAACCCGTCCAAGACCGAGTGGCTGTGGCTTCCAGCGTCCCAGTACAACCAATTCATTCCATCACTGGCCATAGGGGGGAACATCTAGCCCCTGTGGATGGGGCACGCAATCTGGGCATCCTCCTAGATACCCGGCTGTCCATGAAAGATCAAGTGACGGCCGTGGCCAGGGGGGGCGTTCTACCAGGTTCGCCTGGTGCACCAGTTGCGTCCCCTATTGGACCGGGATGCCCTTCGCACGGTCACTCATGCCCTTGTGACATCCCGCCTAGACTACTGTAATGCTCTCTACATGGGGCTGCCCTTGAGGTGCACCTGAAGAATGCAGCTAGTCTGCGCAGGCAATTTTGGGTGCCCCTAGGCATTCCCACGTAACACCGCTCCTGCGCGAGCTGCACTGGCTGCCTGTGGTCTTTCAAGTGCGCTTCAAGGTGCTGATCACCATCTTTAAAGCCCCTCACCCCCAACCCCTCCAGCCGATGCTCCATGGTACGGGACCTAGCTATCTGCGAGATCGCATCCTGCCCCATACATCCCTTCGACCGATTCGCTCCCACAGAAAGGGACTTCTCTGGGTGCCATCCACCAGGCAATGCCAGCGGGCAACCACCAGGGGAAGAGCCTTCTCTCTGGCGGGCCCAGCTCTATGGAACGACCTACCCCCCGAGCTCAGAACAAACCCGGACTTCCGTGCCTTCCATCAAAAGCTCAAGATCCATCTCTTTCAGCAGGCCGGCCTGGCCTAACCTACCTCCAGCTTTTTTAGTCGGAATATATAAATCGTATCAATTGGCTTTTTAAGGGGTTTAGTTTTAGGATTTTAGGTTTTTTAGCACAGGGATAAATTGTTTAATCTGATTTTATATATTTATTGTGTATTTATGTTTGTACGTTTTTTAATTCCCCTGTGCACCGCCCCGAGTCCCTTCGGGGAGAGGGAGCGGTCTATAAATTATTATTATTATTATTATTATTATTATTATTATTATTATTATTATTATTATTATTATTATTATTATTATTATTATTAAATACCTCACACACAATATTATAATCTGAGAGTTTAATCCCTTTGATCCAAGAGAATTACAGAAAGCAGGTTATGACCATTGGTTAATCATGTCCAGGCTATCTGCCTAGTAGCAACTTTATGAGCTCAGCCAGAAGTATTTTGCAGATCAACCACCCAGTAGTTTGTTTGTTTTTTCTACTTAATGTCAAGTGTGATGGGTCTTGGGGCCATTTTCAGTGTACCAGGGCTAGGAGAAATAACTTTTTATGTGAAATGCCCTTATTTGAAATTGCAGAACAATTTTGGTAGAATTTCACTTATATTCTACTTGTATATTGTATTTCTCCCTTGATTACTAAGTCTTATAAAATGATTCTCAAGTATCAAAATGAAATGTTAATTATGAAAAATTCTCCCTTTGAAAAATGAACTATGCCTTCTGTAGTGCATAGAAGACAGAACTAAGGAGAAATTTTCTAACTGTAAGAACAGTCAACCAGTGGAGCAGCTTGTATTCATAAGTGCAGCAACACTGGATGCTTTTAAGAAGATTCATTTGTCTGAACTGTTATAGGGTCTCCTGCTTGAGCAATGGGTTGGACTAGAAGGCCCCCAAGCCCCTTCCAACTCTGTTGTTCTGTTACGTGATCTAACATGAAAGCATTATAGGGATTTTTTTTCAGAACATGGAAAATTCTTTTGATGGTGTTACAGGTATTGTTGCAGGAGGTAAGCTGCTTCATGTAGAGCTGCGTCTTGCAAATGGATGATGATTATGATCTCCTACCTTTTTATATATTTTGCTCAACTCAAAATGGTGAGCATACCCTATATTCTTGCTTCCTCTTTTCCTCACAACAACTCTGGGTGGTGGGAACAGCGCTGGGAATTGAGCACCTGTTTCCTGAACAATATACAAGCAGCTGAGTGGACATTTGCTGATAACTGGGGGGTGCTCAGGGGGGTGGGGTGGGGAGGGAACTTTCCTTTGTGTTGTTTGCACAGGAAAAACTCAGATTCAGCTTACACTACTTTTGTAACCATTTCAGCTTCAGTAAATATACTCTTGGCAAAACTAATGGCCAGGAGTCTTTCTTCGCTAGATGATTGAGTGGAACATTTGACAACTGGTTTTCATGCCAAGGAAATCCTAGAATTCACATTCTCCTGGTTTCCAGACCAGCACCTTCATCACTACATCAAACTGCTTATTGGATTGGATGAAGAATGACAACATTATGACGGATAATTCCAAGAAGTTTCCTTGTTATTTATTTATTTATTTATTTATTTATTTATTTATTTATTTATTTATTTATTTATTTATTTATTTATTTATTTATTTATTTATTTATTTATTTATTTATTTATTGGACTTCTAGACCGCCCCCTCTCCCCAAAGGGACTCGGGGCGGTGTACAGGTACAAATTAAAACCATTACAATCAATAATACATATAACTAAAATCGAATTAAATAAACCCCTGTACAAATTTATAAAAATTAAAAACTTAACCTTAAAACCAAATCGCAAAATTTTAAAATACAAACTGAGGTGGGAAAGCTGGAATTAGGCCAGGCCGGCTAGATGAAACAAGTGGGTTTTGAGTTTCTGGCGGAAGGAGCGGAGGTCCGTGGTCGTTCTAATGTCAGGGGGAAGGTCATTCCAGAGGGTCGGGCCCGCCACAGAGAAGGCCCTTCCCCTGGGCGTCGCCCGCTGGCACAGCCTGGTGGACGGCACCCGGAGAAGTCCTTCTCTGTGTGAGCGAATCGGCCGAAAGGATGTAAGGGGCAGGATGCGATCCCGCAAATAACTAGGTCCTGTTAATCTTTTTGTGGTATACATATATTATGTTACATCAGGGGTGGGGAACTAAGACTCTTTTATGACTTGTGACTTCAAACCCAGAATTCCACAAGTCATAAAAGGACTGTAGTTTCCTATCTCTGTGTTACTTGAACAACACAATTGGCCACAATTGGGAGCTCCCACTCTCGCAGGCCTGGCCCCCCGGTCTAACTCGGGCCCACCTCGAGGATGGATTGATAGATCCAGAGAGGTGGGCGAGGCGCAAACTAAGGGGGTTTTTATCCAAATTTTTAATCAGGCTTTTAAGGAGTCCCGGGGTGGGGGGAGGGTTTATTCAGTCAGGGGGGGGTCAAGTTATAGGACCGGCAAGCGGAAGTGGGATAAAGGAGGAGTCCATTAGGGAGGGGGGACCAGGGGTCGTCTCTGTTGAGGGCCGTCCCATTCGGTTGGTCTTAGGGAGGGGGAGGGGCGGTGGGAGACAGGATGTCCATCGTGGGTTGGGGGCTCGTGGTCGCTGGCTACGAGCGATCGCTTGCCCCAACCCCCTGTACTCCGCTCGTAGGCTAGGCGGTCAGGGACTACAGAGCCGGAGTCCTAGGTTGATGTTCTGCAACGCCAGGTCCGTGGTGAAAAAAGCTCCCCTCATAAATGACCTTATGTCAGAGGGGGACCCGGACCTGGTGGGAATTACAGAGACCTGGTTGGGCCCCGAGGGGGGTCTACCCCTCGTGGAAATGTGCCCACCACGTTACCGTGCATTTCATCAACCTAGGGCCCTAGGCAGGGGTGGGGGGGGGTGGCGGTTATCGTTAAGGAAAGTCTGGAGCCGAAGTAGACCACTGTGCCTCAGACGACCGGCTGTGAGTCCCTCTTCGTGAAGTGGGGCCTAGGGAGGCAGTTGGGCTTGCTAGTTGTATACCTGGCTCCCCGCTATGTAACAGCAGCCCTGCCCTAGCTACTCGAGGTGATCGCCGCGATGGCGGTGGAGACCCCCAGACTTATGGTCATGGGGGACTTTAACCTGCCATCGGCGGGCGAAGCATCCGAGGTAGCTCGGGAGTTCATGGCTTCCATGACGGCCATGGACCTGACCCAAGTAGTTCAGGGCCCCACTCACGAGGGAGGACACGCGCTGGATCTGATTTTTGTCTCTGGACACTGGATTAGTGATCTTGGAACAGGGGATTTAGTCATCTTACCCTTGTCATGGACAGATCAGTTTCTCCTTCGGATAGACTTTCCAACCATCACACCCCACCGCGGGGAGGCGGAACCGGAGACACCGAGTTGGTTCCGCCCCAGGCGCCTGATGGATCCGGAAAGGTTCCAGAGGGAGCTTGGGCCAGTACCTGTGTCCCTGTCCCACGGCTCGACTGAGGACCTAGTGGCCGCATGGTATAGTGCGGCCACGGGGGCCTTGGACCGAGTCGCGCCCTTGCGGCCTCTTATGCGGCGTCGAGTCACCCAGGCTCCTTGGTTTACCGAGGAGCTTCGGGAGATGAAACTCCGCAAGAGACGCCTAGAGAGTAGGTGGAGATCTTCTCGATCCGAATCTGACCGAACACTAGTGAGAGACCATATTAGGACTTATTTAGTGGCGCTAAGAGTGGCCAAACGTGAGTATTGTGCCACCCTTATCGCGTCCGCAGAAAACCGCCCTGCCGCCCTGTTTGGAGTGACCCGCTCCCTCCTTCACCTGAGGCCGCGGGAAGCCCCTCTGCAGGGTCGAGCAGAGGAATTTGGAGTTTTCCTGCAGGACAAAATCACTCAGATTCGGAACGAGTTGCCCTCCACTAGTGGTCCGGTCGTGGCGTCCGGTGCTGGTCTTGAGATTACACCTTGGGAGGAGTTCGACTTTGTTACTACCGAGGATATGGACAGGTTGCGGAGGAACCTTAGAGCCACCACATGTTTATTGGACCCGTGCCCCTCCTGGCTTGTACTGGCATCCTGGGAGGTGACACGAGGCTGGCTCCAGGGCATTGTGAATTCATCTCTGAGTGAGGGGTATTTGCCCACCGTCTTGAAAGAGGCGGTGGTGAGGCCCCTCCTCAAGAAGCCATCCCTGGACCCGGCTCTGTTAGAGAACTATCGTCCCGTCTCCAACCTTCACTTTTTAGTGAAGGTTGTCGAGAGTGTGGTGGCTCAACAGTTTCCCCGTCACCTGGAGGAAGTTGATTATCTAGACCCGCGCCAGTCCGGCTTCCGGCCCAGTCACAGCACTGAGACGGCATTGGTCGCATTGGTGGATGATCTCTGGAGGGCACGGGATAGAGGTTGTTCCTCTATCCTTGTCCTATTAGATCTCTCAGCAGCTTTCGATACCATCGACCATGGTATCTTATTGCACCGATTGGGGGGGTTGGGGCTGAGAGGCACCGTTTTACGGTGGTTCATGTCCTACCTCTCTGGTCGGTCGCAATGGGTGTTGGCAGGAGGGCAGAGGTCGTCCCCGAGGCCCCTCACATGTGGGGTTCCTCAGGGATCTGTCCTCTCGCCACTCCTGTTCAACACCTACATGAAGCCGCTGGGCAAGATCATCCGTGGTTTTGGGGTGGAATACCATCTGTACGCTGATGACACTCAGTTGTACATATCCACCCCAAACCACCCCAACGATGCCATCGAGGTGCTGTCCCGGTGTCTGGAGGCCGTACGGATCTGGATGGGTAGTAACAAACTCAAGCTCAACCCGTCCAAGACCGAGTGGCTGTGGTTTCCGGCACCCCGGTTCAGCCAGATAAGTCCAACTCTGGCCATTGGGGGCGAACAACTGGCCCCCGTGGAGAGGCGCGCAACTTGGGCGTCCTCCTGGATTCCCGGCTGTCCATGGAGGACCATGTGGCGGCCGTGGCCAGGGGGGCGTTCTATCAGGTATGCCTGATACACCAGTTGCGTCCCTTACTGGACCGGGGAGCCCTTCGCACAGTCACTCAAGCACTTGTGACGTCCCGGCTGGATTACTGTAACGCTCTCTACATGGGGCTTCCCTTGAGGTGCACTCGAAAGCTACAGTTAGTACAGAATGCGGCCGCGCGGGTGATTATGGGTGCCCCAAGGCAAACCCACGTAACACCTCTCCTGCGTGAGCTGCACTGTCTGCCTGTGGCCTTTCGAGTGGGCTTCAAGGTGTTGACGACCATCTTTAAATCGCTCCATGGCTAGCTATATACGAGACCGCCTCCTGCCCCATACATCCCTTTGTCCGATCCGCTCCCACAGAGAGGGTCTTCTTCGGGTGCCGTCGGCCGGGCAATGCCGGTTGGTGACACCCAGAGGAAGGGCCTTCTCTGTAGCGGGCCCGGCCCTCTGGAACGACCTACCCCCCGACCTTCGCACAATCTTGGACCTCCGCCTCTTCCGCCAACGTCTTAAGACGTACTTATTCCAACAAGCCGGCCTAGGATAGCCCCCCGTTTCTGACGTTTTAAGGAAATTTGTAATTTGGTAGGGTTTTTAATATTGGGTTTTTAGCACGGGTTAATGAATTTAATTACATTTTAATCGATATTTATTGTATTTCTGTGTTTTTAGATGCCTGTGTGCCGCCCTGGGTCCTAACAAGGAGAAGGGCGGGGTATAAATTTAATAAAATAAAATAAATAAAAATATTGCAAATATTTAGTATAGCTGTAGATTACCTTCATGGACACACAAATATATATTACATGGCTTTCTTGTTCTTATACAAAAGGTGAGGTTGATTATATTAGCCAGAAGTGCAACCTTCAAACCAAGCAAAACATCAGGTTTTTTAAAAAAAAAATATTCTCTCTTACCCTTGAAGATTCTTGTGGCCCAGCGAGCTTGGAGCTCAGATATAGGCATAGTGGCTCCTACAGGCTTGATGAAGCCAATCACAGCTAATGTGTGCTTTTCCAAATGTAGTGGGAAAACATTTTTATACAGTGAGAGTTTATTTGCTTGGGTTTTGAGGATAGTGTCCTGAGTGTAGGGAAAGGAGAAGTTGTATCCTGTAGCAAAAATTACCACATCAATATTTTCTTCGGTGCTGCCATCTTCAAAGATCACACCTCTTTCAGTGAACTTCTTCACATGTGGTTTCATTAGCAATCTTCCAGTAATTATAGCATTTGGTAGATCATCGCCCATAATTAGACTCTTACTTAGGAACCTGCAAAATGAAGGAAAAAAACCACACTGGCAATATTTTACTCCATAGCATGTGCTTATTAACCTTAAATGACCATTTAAAAAAAAAGGGGGGGGGTTGTTGTTAAGTAAGCTACTGTAAATGATCATTTTAGATGTTTTTCAAACAGGCACAGCATTGGTAAAGAAAAGCTCATTTATGTCAGAGGTGTAATTCAGTGTATGGTGATGTATTCTCTTAATCCATGTATTTATACCAAGTATAAAGTATATTATTCACTGGCTTTGTATTTTTACAACAGTTTTTGTCCAATTGTTTTCTGTTTTTATATTCTTGTTGACTTCTTTTTTGAATGCAATGCCACATTTTGAGAATATATTTTACTGCAAAATAATGAAACGGCAGATACAAAAATGTCAGAAAGGGGAGCTTCAGTCTAGAGTGGAAGCGCATTTTTCTCAGGGAACCCTAACCCTAATCCTAACATGACCTTTGCCTTGATAACCACCATAGCTAGAATCAGAAGAGCTGAAATTAGGAAAGTAATTTCTATGCAGGCGTTCAGCTTTTTTGTAAAAAGTATAAAGGTAAAAAATAATAATTATGAATGAAAAACAGTCACAAGATACAGAGTTAGGTACAGAAACCAGAATGTCAGGTTTCAATTTTTTTAAAAGAATGTTTCTAATCTTTGAGGCGATATTTCCAAGATTCAGATTCAGAGACTACTAATGTTTCTCAGCTTTAAAGTTGCTCCTAAAATGGAGTTATTATAGAATATATACTTTAATGTGTATATTCCATGTCTTCCTAAGCGTCAGAGTATGGAGAAATTCCACCCTTACCTGTGCTGGGGCTTTACACCATAGTTCTCATGGTTAAATTTCATGTTCAGCTTCTTCTCTCCCCATTGGTTTATCAGTGCCCCAGGAAGGTTATGGAAAAGGAGATTTTTGAAACGTGTAAAATACACTACATCAAAAGGATACCCACCATCAGAGACTCGACTGATCACCCAAGCACCAGTTCTAGTGCTCAGAAAGACCTGGGAGAGGAAAAAGGGAAATCAGCACTAGCTCCTTCCCCAGCCTTGTAATACAAAACATTAGTGAACAAAATGGAGACTGAACCCCTTTCCTGCCATATTTTGGATATAACCAAGGTCGTACCCAGTTCTCTTTGCCTAATCCCATCAGAACCAAAATGACCACCCCGCTTCAGACCAAGATCCCTGAAATCTCATCTAGACCAAAGAAGAGCAGCCTCCCTTCCAGCTCACAGGCAAGCCTTTCAAGGAAAGTGCAACCTAGAGAAATCCCAAGTTTCCATCTTCTTCACAATGAACTTCTTCAGTTCTGCTGACCTTCTGAAAGACCCATTTTGTCTAACAATAGAAATAATCTCAAGTACCAACAAGGACCTGCCTAGCTACCCAAAACTAGCCAGCAAATCAGATCCCTGGAATTTCCTACCTTGCAGTCTTCAATCTCTATAAAAATCTTTGCTTTTCCATTGTTCGGGTTTTCCTTTTTCTTTTAAAGTAGGTACTCAATGATCATTGCAATGAACATGGTTCTTCTCTTCAATGTTGTGCACCTTATTTTGACAAAAATGAAAACAAAATCCCACAACAGCCCACTCCTCCTTCCATTGAGTCCCAAGGGACAACAGGGAGTGCCAATATATTTTTCCTAAGAGTGGAAAGTATATGTGGGCGATGTTCAGCAAAAAAAGAGACAGAGAAGAATCTCATTCTCAACCTTTGATGTTCCTCTTCTCTCTGGTTTCCAAGCCACTAGGACAGAGGTCAGTAACCTTAAGCACTCAAAGAGCCACAAAGGTCTTAACTGGAAGTCCCTCCATTCAATTCTAGACAGGAAGTCTGGTCCCCCCCCCTCTAGAGTCCTCTCCTAGCACAGTGTCCTTTTTCCTCTACCTGTCTTAACCGAAAACCCTATCAATTGTGGAGTTGACTAGTGACAGGGAGCCGCAGCAGAGGGATGAAAGAGCTACATGCGGCTCCGGAGCCACGGTTACTGACCCATGCACTAGGACTATCTTTCAGTAAGGAAAGCATATTTGATGGAAAGTATTGCAAAGCCTCCGGTCTCACTGACAAAAGTTAAACTTTTATTCAGATAATACTAACAAATTAATAATTTAATAATGCATTCATATGTATTACTAATTAATAGAATTAGTCTCTGAAATGCTATCCCAAAGCAACAAATGAGTCCTGGTAGTATTTGAGCTCAAAACCTGACAAAATTGCCTGGTGTTATCATCAGATTAAAAACAAAACTTGTTTAAATACACTGTACCTGCTTTGTGTTATGACTGAGGTCAATAGAAATTTCTGTTCCAGAATTTCCCAAGCCTATGACGAGGATCCGTTGGTCCTGGTATTTTTCAGGATTCTTATATGCTGAACTGTGAATAATTTTCCCCTTAAATTTTTCGACACCTGGGGGTGGGGGGAAAAGGAGCCATTTTTGCAATGCTGAGGAAACCATATTTTTGTTGGAAGGCAGAAAAAAAATATCAGTATAGGTGCTGGATTTGGGATAAATTTTAAGAAGAATTGTCATGGTTAGATTATTAGTTTATTAGATTATTATTAATGTCACATTGTTGCCTGAGAAATCCCATCTTCGATACTTGCTCATACAATTGTCAGAAATGGCCCATAGATATTGGACAAAATGATGATGACTCGTGTAGTTTTTAAATAATAACCAGGGATTAGTGTCATGGTTGGGATGAGAAATACACTAAAGCCCAACTATTTTTGCATTCTTATCACTATACAATGTTAGTAAGGGCACCCTATCTTGGCTGTAGTAATCTGGATTCAGAAACCCTAAATAATATACACTAAATTCAATCAATCAATCAATCAATCAATCAATCAATCAATATCTCTCCCTCCCTCCATCACCCAAAATTAGTACCTTAAGTCAAATCAATAATGCCTTAATGATTACCACAAAGATTGAACTGGTTTATGAGAAAGTCAATGTTGCTGTGTAGATGAAGGGCCCTAACCCTCCTCTAGAAAATAATCTTGTTGTTTTAAAAAAAAAATATGTTCAAGATTAATTAAACATATTGATACAAAAACAAGAAAGTTAATGACCAAGAAGTGATACTGACAGGCTTACTTTGCCATAAGTAAAGGTAAGAGGAAATTCCTCTAGGTAAAACAAACAAAGTAAGAACGAAAATACAGCCTGAGTTATTATACTGCATCAAGCCCAGTAAGAAATCGCTACTGGTAGATGTTTGTAGGGAAAAAAACACTACTGAAGACTACAAAATTTTTAAAAAAAGATTTTATGTCATGCCATATATATTTTTATATATGTATACATTGAAAAAAAGAAAAACTAAGCCGGGAAGACAATACAAAACTCTGAATATGTCCAGGAAAACACTATGTGTTAAACTCAATATAAAAGAGGTCTGTGTTTATTTCTAATGAATAATGGAATAAAACATATTAATGTTTTGCAAGTTCTGCTTGAATCAGCATTCTCAATTAACTTATAAGAAAATCACAATTGCCTACCGAGAAATGAATCCAGAGGAAAATAAGGTTGCAGATAGAGGCCTGTGCAAAGTAGAACAGCATCAAAGACGGCTGATTCCTGCCTTCCGTTCATTTCTGTTACAATTTCCCACTGTCCAGTGATGGGGAAATCTGTGTGTTTCCTTAAATGGCAGACTTGAGCCTTAAGATAAAAGATACTTCTTTTTAGATTCAGGCTTATGGTTGTTTTTCTTAAAGTGATAAGTGAAGCACTTCAAGTAAATATAAGATAGAGAACAAGGCTGGTTCAGAATATCCAGGAATATACTTGCTTAATTCTCACTGCTAACATTCCTCTTTGGACTTCATCAGTTCTAGAATAGAGACTAACTTTATGCACATACTCAAATGGAGTATGGAACCAGGTGCCCCTTAAGAATCAAGCATATGAATATTTGGGGTGATCTAATAAAACAAAAACTGAAAGTCATTGTCATCTCTGGTATCTACTACAAAGTCTCTTGAATAACCTGTATCTTTTGGCCTGCTTGATCAATTCTGTCACCTTGCACATAATTATAGTGGTTCAATGGTTCTTAAAAGGGGGATTAATTACCCAACGGCTTAATTTGAGTATATCCTAGGGATAATGGAACAGTTTATAATAGCTCATTTGTGAACTAAGGATCTAGTTTGGGCTATTGAGATGTATATATAAAACAACAAAGGCTGAGTTACTTTAGCTTTTTAACAAATGTTGTTATTCAGACCAGAAAAAGAGTAATTTGATCAAACAGTTTAAGAACCCCTTCTGTAGAAGCACTATGAAGCTTGAATTGTTACTGTTAATTATAAATAATTACAAATGGTACTTCTTATAGTAAGTTTACAGGTAAGAGAAGACCCTAGATCAGGGCTGTCATACTCGCAGCTCGCGGGCTGGGATGTGTCACACAGTGGCCACTTCCACACTTGGTTTTGCAAAGGAAGGGGGGAAATCCCAAAATGTCACATGACAATGAGAGTTTGACATCCCTGCTCTGAATATAAATGACTACAAATTCAGTCTTTTTCTCTTGGATTTACCAAAATCTGGGTTAGGATTACACAAAATTACCCAAGTCCCCGGCTAGAAGGAGCTTGTTCGAATAGAAACTAGTACCTGAGAAGGGGTAATTGTGGTAATGCTCATAAAATCTGATTCTTAGAAAATGATATTTTTCTAGAGTTTTATCTTCTGAATTTTCACTATTACACTTTGCTAATTCCATTTTATATGACATACCGTATTTTTCAGGGTATAAGACGCACCTTTTTTCCTCTAAAAAGAGGCTGAAAATCTGGGTGCGTCTTATACATCGAATACGGCATATTTTTGCTTCCTGGAACTCCACCCCATTCACCAACTGGCTGTGCACAGCCTTATGGAGGCTTCCAGAGAGTTCCTGGGGGCTGGGGAGGGCAGAAATGAGCATCAAATGGGCCATTTTGCCCCCCCCCCAGCAGCACTCTATAAGCCTCCATAGGGCTATGCATGCAATTTATTTGACACAAAAATGGCCCATTTTCATGATAAATGGGCCGTTTTTTTGCTCATTTTCCACACACCACGGAGCACTCTGCAAGCCTCCCCAAGGCTATTCATGCTTTTTATTTGAAAAAAACCAGACTCATTTTTGCAGAGAAATGGGCAGTTTTGGGGAGGTTTGCAGAGTGCAAAGGCTTCCCCCCCCCCTTTTGGAAGGCTCTTTAACTGTTTCTGTGCCAGCAGAAACAAAGTCTTAAGGTTTGTCAGCGATTTCCTTCTCCAGGACACGGATAAATACACCTGGAAACATCAACCTACCTACCTTCTCTCTCTCTCTCTCTCTCTCTCTCTCCCTCTCTCTACCTACCTACTGTATTTCTCTCTCTCTCTCTCTATTTCTCTCTCTCTATTCCTTTACCTACCTACCTCTCTCTCTCTATTCTCTCTCTCTCTATTCCTTTATCTACCTATCTACCTACCTACACACACACTCTGTCTCCCTACCTACCTGCTGTATTTCTCTCTCTCTCTATTTCTCTCTCTCTATCCTTCTACCTACCTACCTACTTACACACACACACTCTCTCCCTACCTACTTACTGTATTTCTCTCTCTCTCTCTATTCTCTCTCTCTATTCCATTATCTACCTACATACCTAAACACACACTCTCTCTCCTTACCTACCTACTGTATCTCTCTTTCTATTTCTCTCTCTCTATCCCTCTACCTACCTATCTACACACATTCTCGATACATACATACTGTATTTCTCTCTCTCTCCCCCCCTTTACCTACTTACCTACCTACACACACACACACTCTCCCTACCTACCTACTGTATTTCTCTCTCTCTTTCTATTTCTCTCTCTATCCTTCTACCTACCTACCTATCTACACACAAACACCCTCTCTCTCCCTACATACCTACTGTATTTCTCTCCCTCTCTCTCTCTATTTCTCTCTCTCTATTCCTTTATCTACCTATCTACCCACTCTCTCTCTCCCTACCTCCCTACTGTATTTTTCTTTCTTTCTCTCCCCCTCTATCCCTCTATCTACCTACCTACTTTTTTTTTGTAATTTGCCTCTTCAAAACCTTGATGCGTCTTATACTCCGGTGCGTCTTATACTCCGAAAAGTACAGTAGCTGTTTGAAGGGCTCCTCTGCTTTTATATCATGCAACTACATTTACTGCCAACATGTCCACTCATCCTCCCAGCAAAATCTTGATTCTCAGTTTCTTACCTTGAAATGTATGTACTTTATCAAATCAAACTGCTCTGCATACATCCTAAAGTACTCCATCATTTTACTATGATGCACATAGTTTGGGTATTCCTCAGGAAAAGGAAAATCACTAAAATTCATCAGCTCCTTTGAACTATTTGTAGACAATGATTGGTAAATGCTGGGGTGCCCTTCAGTGACATGTTCCTGCAAGAAATTTGTCATGTTAATAAGAGAGGTTTTACAGACAAGATTTTTGTGATCTTTATCTTCAGGGCAGATCAATATGGCCATGGTCTAAATCAGGGGTTCCCAAACTTGGCAACTTGAAGTCTTGTGGACTTCAACTCCCAGAATTCTCCAGCCAGCTCTGGCTGGAGAATTCTGGGAGTTGAAGTCCACAAGTCTTCAAGTTGCCAAGTTTAGGAACCCCTGGTCTAAATGAATTCTCGCTATGATTTCTTGTCTAATTTATGTTTTCTTCAAATCCCAAGTGTACTTTGAACACATGTCTGACCATATACATATTGGAAATGGAATAAAAAAAATAGCACAAGATATCAAGTTCCAATAGTTAACTATTAACTATTTATTTAACCATGGTCAATGACCAAAATCTTTTTAAAAAAAAAAAATCATACACAATGGCTGAGCACAGCTAAGACAGTGCCTTAGTCATATAAACAGCCATATAAAACCTAAAGCTTTAGACTTAGAATCACATGCATGCACACAACATAGAAGCATACATGCATAACTATATACCTAAAAGAGTTACCTTTGGCACAAACTGAGAAGAAAAACCCAGCACATTGTCTCTGTGCCCATCTGCTGGTCAAAAAGACAGGGTATGGCTGGCTGTTTCAGATTTATAAAAAAAGGAAACACATTTGTTCATACAGCATTGTGTTAATTTAACATAATCCAAAGAGGCTGCTGGAAACCTGTTTATTTAAATTATAGGGTCAGAAGATTTGGGCCACAAAAAGTTCTCTTCAGGAAAGGTTCTGAAACTTCTGATTTTCATGCTAAATATAATAGTTAAAAATGCACAGAATCTGATCATAAACAGTAAAACAGTCAAAAGCTCCCCAACTACACAAATCTTACATCATTTTTTTTCTTTTTCATCTTACTGATATTGCACCGATGATCAAATGGTAGCTCAGCTACCTCATATTTGAATATTACAAGGTGGATAGTTGTTTTTTATTTACTATCTATCGATTTCTCTTCTCTCCCATTCATATAATTAATAATCAACTAGGTATCTCTTGATAGATAAAAGGGGATATGTCACCCTAATAAGCAGAATCCAAAGTAGGAGATTCTTGAAGAAAAAGTTCTTTGCTGACAGGAAAAGGAATACTTGGTTGTTGAGGACAAAAAAAAGAAAGAAGAAGTGTTATAGTGAGGCTAGAAGATAGGTTAGTTACATGCAGAACAGTCAATATCACCTATGAGAAAACATACCTGGAATCTCCATACCCCCCCTATATCCTCACTTCTCTCAAAACATGTTGGCTGAAGACCCTCATCCAAACAGCATTTAATGGCCGTAAGGCCACTCGCCCCAGCTCCAATGATGGCTACTCTTTTGGCCATTTTGTTCTGCAACAGGGAGGAACAAGCCATTATATTTTTCTTTCACAGATTCTTAAAAACTATATTTGATCAAATCAAATCAATACACAGTAAACAACACATAACCACAGCCTGTCCAACTAACATTTGTGGTACAAATTGGAGAATTAATATGTTGCCAGCTGTATTTCAGCTGTATTTCCACCAGTGAAAGCATAGAAAAATAATGCAGGATTCTATATTTATTTTTAATCAATGCACACACTTGGAAAATTCTTCATTTTGATTTAGGAGGCGGAAGTGGCACATTTTTTTTGTTTTTTTTTTGTTTTTTGTTTATCTTTGGGAGGCATTTATTCTGTTTTCTGATTTAAATCAAGTTGTAACATAGTCCTAGAAGAAAATGTATATATGATTCTCTTTTACAATACCAAACTATACATTCAATTAATTCTTATCCATAGGAATATATGCAGTTACAAATTTGTTGTCTTTATTCAATATCCCATCTTGGAAATTTGCCTTCTGTGTTTTTTGTCTGTGATATCCTTTAAGGTCCTTCAAAAGAAAGCTGCCCTATTCCCTGCTCACTCTTTTCTTCTTTTCTCCTTGTAAATCTCAGTTTCTGCTTCCTTGATCCTCTTCACTGCCATTCTCTGAACTCCATTTCTCTTTGGCCAAATCCCTCTTGAATTGTGGTATCTGATTATAAATTTTTTTATTTATTCTTATAAAAAAATAAAATCATACAAACATAATTTTAAACCTATTGCCGTCACAGCACGAGGAGGCATAACATTTAAATAACCAAACTTAACATTACCGTCATAATAATAGGCCTAATATTTAACACCAACATTTACACTATATACAGCCCATCTAGTCAACGTACCTACTTCATCAATTCTTATTCGTCCTTTAATTTCTGATTAATATTATTTACCAATATCTGATTTAAACATATATTATTGCTTCAGTTATTATTATTCAGTCGTACCCGTACCCAGTTATACCACCTCTTCCACGAGTTGTAGAATTCTGAGTCCTTTTTCCCTTTAATTAATTTTGTTAATCTATCCGATTCTGCGCATTCATTAATTTTATTTATTACTGCCCTATCCATTGGTATTTGATCACTCTTCCATTCCTGGGCAAATGCCAATCTTGCCGCAATAATTATGTGCAACACCTTGCCCCTGTGGATGGGGTGCGCAACTTGGGTGTCCTCCTGGATACCCGGCTGTCCATGGAAGATCAAGTGACAGCCGTGGCCAGGAGGGCGTTTTACCAGGTTCGCCTGGTATGCCAGTTGCGCCCCCTATTGGATCGGGATGTCCTTTGCACAGTCACTCATGCCCTCGTGACATCCCGACTGGACTATTGTAACTCTCTCTACATGGGGCTCCCCTTGAGGTGCACCCGAAGACTTCAGCTGGTCCAGAATGCAGCCGCGCGAGCAATAATGGGTACCGCAAGGTATACCCATGTAACACCTCTCCTGCGCGAGCTGCACTGGCTACCTGTCGTCTTTCGGGTGCGCTTCAAAGTGCTAGTTCTCATCTTCAAAGCGCTCCATGGCTCGGGACCTAGCTATCTGCGGGATCGGATCCTGCCCCATACATCCTCCCGGCCAATTCGCTCCCACATAGAGGGACTTCTCCGGGTGCCGTCCACTAGACTTTGTCAGCGGGCGACGCCCAGGGGAAGGGCCTTCTCTGTGGCGGGCCCAGCCCTCTGGAACGACCTTCCCCCCGATATTAGAACAACTACGGACCTCCGCTCCTTCCGTCAGAAATTAAAAACACACTTTTTCTGCTTGGCCGGCCTAGGTTAGTCTCTACCTTAGGGGTTAGGGAACGTTAATTTTAAAAATGGGGATTTTAGTGCAGGGACAATTAGATTTAATCTGTTTTTACTTATTGTATTTATTTATGTATATATTTTATGTGTTTTAATGTTTTCCCTGTGCACCGCTCCGAGTCCCCCTGGGGAGAGGACGCGGTATATAAAATAAATTATTATTATTATTATTATTATTATTATTATTATTATTATTATTATTATTATTATTATCATCATCATCATCATCATCATCATCATCATCATCATCATCATCATTATTATTATTATTATTATTATTATTATTATTATTATTATTAAAAACCATATCTCCATGTTGATATCTGCTGGTTTGAGTCCTAACAGGAAGGTTTCAGGTTTCAAATCTAATTGATGGGTGATTTCTATTAACCACTGCCTGATTTTTTTCCAGTATTTAATCGCCATTGGGCAGGTCCACCACTGATGGAAATAGGTCCCCTCTCTGTGACCACATTTCCAGCAATTAGGCATGGTCCCAGGGAACATTCTGGCAAGTCTTGCCGGGGGTAGATGCCACCGATATATCATTTTATATGTATTTTCCTTATACGAGGCTGCCATAGTCAATTTCATATTTTTGAACCAAATTTCTTCCCAATTTTGAAAGTCCAATGTGCGTCCTATATTCTGTCCCCAAGCAATCATGCAGTCTTTGACCACTTCTTCCCCTACGTCTAATAACAATAGATGTCCGTAACACTTGGAGAGCATCCCTTTCTCTGTTCCAAAAAGAACCTTGTCCAGTTCTTGTTTATAGGGATATATACCTTCAGTCTTCTGATCTTTTTTGTACCTTGAGAGTATCTGGGAATATGGCCACCAGTCGATATGGTACCCTTGCGAAGCTAGGATTCCCTGGTCTTCAAATTCCCCTGTGAATCTAAGATCTCTTCATATGTCAAGATCTTCTCCCCTCTATATCGTGTTGGATAAACAAGGGCTTCCTGAGTAGAGATCCAACATGGCACCTTCAAGTATAACTTCCTCCTTAACTTCTCCCAAGAATAGCTCAAGGTCCTACGCACCAAGTGGTCATTGAAGTGTTTGGGTCGCTCTGAACCGGGCCAAATATAATAGTGCCAACCATACTGTAGGCCCCAGCCTTCAATAGTCAGGAGCCGTGTTCTTCTCAGGGTCATCCATTCTTTAATCCAAATTAATAAAGCCGCCTGATAATAAAGCTGCCAATTGGGGAGACCAAATCCCCCTCTAATTCTAGGTTCCTGCATCATTTTCAGTTTAATTCTAGGTTTTTTACCTTGCCAAATAAATTTTGAGACGGCTCTATTCATTTCATTAAAGAATTTCTTTTCCAATCTTACAGGGGCCGATTGAAATAAAAATAGCCATTTGGGGAGAATACACATTTTAATAACTGCTATTCTCCCCATAAGGGAGAGTTGCAGGTTCTTCCATCTGCCGAAATCTTGGACCATCTGTTTGTAAAGGTGAACATAGTTGTCTTCCTTTATGGAGCTACATCTCCCTGTCAGCCATATTCCTAAATATTTGATTTTATTTACGATCTTCAGACCCACTAGATCTTCAAGTTGTTGCTTCTGTCTTGTGGTCATGTTTTTGACCAACATTTTGGTCTTATCTTCATTAAGAAGTAGACCTGCAACGCTCCCAAATTCCCTAATTAGTTCTAACAAATGCGGTCCTGATTCCCTTGGTTCTTCTAAAATGAAGGCCAGATCATCAGCATATGCTTGCACCTTAACCTCCTCCCGTCTAATCCTCAGTCCCTTTATTTCGTTTTTCCGTCTTACTTCTCTCAATAGAGGTTCCAAAGTCAAGACAAATAATAGCGGGGATAAGGGGCAGCCCTGTCTTGTACCTCTATGTATCTCGATCTTCCCTGTTTGATCTCCCTCAATCAATACCCTTGCTGTTTGTTTTTGATATATGGCCTGAATTGCCCCAATAAATTTTGTGCCAAAATCCATATATTCCATCTGGGATATCATGAAGTCCCAGGAGACCCGATCAAATGCCTTTTGGGCGTCAACAAAAACTACGGCCATCTGTTTATCCGGGCAGGCTTCAAAATATTCCAGGGTATTCATAATCATCCTCAAATTATCCCGTAGGTGTTGGTTGGGGAGGAAGCCATTCTGATCTGAGTGTATGAAGGTATTAAGAAAACAGGTAAGTCTTGCTGCTAACACTGCCGCAAAAATTTTATAATCAGAGTTTAGCAGCGAAATTGGCCTATAATTTCTAATAAGTGACAGGTCAGTCCCTTCCTTGGGAATAATGGAAATAAACGCTTCAGACCACGATGCTGGAATCTGGGTATCCCTCATCACTCTGTTATACAGCTCTGTCATATATTTACTCAGTACCCCAAACATCGCCTTATATAGTTCAACCGGAAGCCCATCTGTACCCGGGGTCTTCCCATTGGCTTGTTTCATCATGGCTGCTTCTACTTCCCCTTCCGTTATATCAGCGTTAAGAAGTTGCTTCATAGATTCAGGGACTTGTGGTAGGTCAGATTTAATCAAAAACTGTCTGATTCCTTGTATCTCTTCTCCCCCTTTCTCATACAGTTTAGTAAAAAATTCATGTGCCACTTTCTTTTTCCCTTCCTTAGTAGTATGGAAGTTTCCATCCAAATCCTTCAACCCCTCTATCCTACGTTGTTCGCCTTCCTTCCTTAAGCGGTATGAGAGCCATCTACCTGGCTTATTGGTATTCTCAAAGTAATGTTGTTTGGACCATTTTATCTTAGAGGCTAACTCTTCTTTATCTAGCAAACTAATCTGATGTTGCCAGAACGTCCTTTCCTCGACCAGGTGTTCCTGCTCATTCCCTTCCTGCATTCTCTGCTCAACTCTACTCAGATTATTCAGGAGTTCTTTCCGTTGTGCTCTTTTAATTTTGCGACAGTTAGCGCTGTATTTGATCAGTAAACCCCTCATAACTGCCTTAGCAGTGTCCCAAGTATTATAAATGGATGTGTCTTCGGTTTTATTCTCTTGGATAAAAAAACTCATCTCTTTTTGAAAAAGACCCCATAAAGTCTTCATCTTGCAGAGCCCCCACCCACATTCTCCATCTAGTTTGCCTGTATCCAGGGATCTTCCATGTCAGCCTTATAGGACTATGGTCCGCCCATTCATTAGTGCCAATTTCTATTCCAGACACCATTCCCCTCAGTTCTGGAGACATCCAGACAATGTCTAAACGTGTCCAGGAGTGGTGTCTGGGGGAGAAATAGGTGTATTGCCTTTTCCCAGGGTTGTGTAATCTCCAAACATCTTGTAGGCCAAATTCCTCCCTTATCTTATGACATATCCTTGGTAGGGTTTTTTAAATTTCTTTCAAACCTCCTTGATTTCCCCCCCAGATATAATCCTGAGTTTTATCCACCACCGCATTAAAATCCCCCAGTACGCAGATATGATCATATTCCGCTTCCCCCAGTCTCCCATACAGATCTTCATAAAAGGCCCTTTGATTAACATTGGGGGCGTATATACCAACCAGAAGGAAGTGGCACATTTGTGTGGCTGTGTAAAAATAAAAATTCAGTCTATGTTTAAGTGATTTTAAAGTTTAGCTGCCATGTTTGTCATATCCTCAACTTAAAACCACAATTGAGACCAGAATTCCATTGTTAAGTAAGACAGTTGTTAAGTGAGTCACACCCAATTTTACTACCTTTTTCACCATTATTAAGAAAATCACTTGTAGTTAAATTGATAACACTCTTGTTAAGTGAACTTGGCTTTCCCCATTGACTGTTTGTTGGAAAGTGCCTGGGAAGGTTGCAAATGGCTATCACGTCCAAATTTTGATCACGTGGCTATGGGGATGCTTCAATGGTTGTAAGTGCAAGTGCCAGTTGTAAGTCCATTTATCTAGCGCTGCTGTAACTTTGAACAGTCACTAAATGAATGGTTATAACTCAAGGCTATTTTTATATTGATCTTTTCCCCTAAGCCTTCTACACTCTCCAAACAAGCCAATGGAGCAGGTCAATTGTCTTCCTTCAGCTTCTTTTAATTCAATCAGAGCACCCTCTTACTTAGAAAGATTCAGGTAGGTTTTTAAAACTAGAACTTCAAATGAAAAGGCAATAAGAAAGAGCCAGAATTTTGCACCAATAATGGTTAGAAATAAACAATACCTATGGTTTTTAGTATCCACTATAAAAAGCAAATCCTTGGTATTTTTTCACTTAAGGTATTCTGTTAGTATGAGCATAATTTGGTTAAAAATTCCTTGCCTGCATTTTCAAGTTGTATAACTGCCTACACAAGTAGTAAGATCTTCTCATGTACCTATCTTTCATTTTTCTTTTCTTTTCTTTTTTGCATCAGACTGGTATTGGTAGGACCAATAACCTGTTTTTATAAAATGTTTCCATAATAGGGAAAAAAACGAATTCTTATTTCTGTGATTTTTGTCTCTCCTTCACATTCATAACCTATTTATATGATATGGTTCATTTTCTCCAATTCCTTTTTTTAAAATAATCTTTATTAATAAAAATATAAAATTAAACATTTAACAATTATAGGATGGGGGGTAATGGTGAAGACGAACAAGGGTAGGGAGAGAGGGGAAAGGGAGAAAGGTAAAGGTGGGGAAACAGACGAGGGATATATCTACTCCCCTAATTTAAGAAGTATATTTGACCCAGTCTAACGTCTATTATTACTTGTATTTATATTTAGATGCTCACATATAGACTATAACATTGACTTAAGTATAATATTATCTTGTAGCTCCTTGTGCCTATTTCACTATTATTCTATCTAGTTATTTTCTTTGATATCCGTCGTTCTCTTGCTATACCATCTGTACCATTTCTCCCAGGATTGGGCATAAATTGAGGTTGACTTGTCCTTTAAGATATACGTTAATTTGTCGGTTTCTGCACAACTAAAATTTTTTGATATAATTAGGTTTTCGGTTGGTGGATTATTATTTTTCCATTGTTGTGCAATGGCTATCCTGGTCGCTGTTGTGATGTGTGTAAAGAGGTACCAATCTTGGTTTTGAATTTCTTGTGATTTAATACCAAGCAGATATAGTTCCGGTTTAAGGGGGAAATTAACACCTATTATTTCTATTAGCCAAATTTGTATTTTTTTCCAGAGCGGTATGGAGATTGGGCAAGTCCACCATTGGTGGAAAAAAGTGCCCCTAGCTGTTTTGCACTTCCAGCATCTGTCCGATGCATTCGGGAACATGTGGGCAATCCGGGCTGGCGGTAAATACCATCTATAAAGCATTTTATATAGATTCTCCTTAAAGGAGGAGGACAGGGTCATTTTCATAGATTTATTCCAAATGGTTTGCCATTTTTCAAGATTGATGTTCTTTCCTATATTCCTTCCCCAAACGATCATAGTGCCTTTAATTATTTCTTCACCTATGTACCTTTGTAATAGTAATTTATAAGCCTTAGATATGAATTTAGTTGGTGAGTCCCACAAGACTTTATCTATGTCTTGATTTATTGGATATATCCCAAATTCCTGTTTGTCTTTATTAAATTTAGATACTGCCTGATTGTATGGCCACCAGTCTATCTCCCAACCCCTTAGTTGTAGATCTGTCCTTGTTCTAATATTGCCCCCTTCGTCTATCAAATCTCCGTAGGTTATGTTTCTCTTAGAATTATGGACGGTTGGGTAGGTTACAGCTTCAATTGGGGCTAGCCATCTTGGGATTTGGGTGTAAAATTGTTGTTTGATCTTTTGCCAGGTCTTAAAAAGGGTCGCCCTCGTATGGTGGGTAGTAAAACTTTTGGGCTGTCTGTTATTCCTGGGCCAGAGTGATGAATGCCAGCCCTGAAGCAAATCATATCCTTCAATTGACAGTATTCGTCCTCTCATTAGGGTGACTCAGTCTTTGACCCAGATCAAGATTGAGGCATGGTAATAAAGTTCCCAATTTGGGAGTCCCAGGCCTCCTCTCAATTTATGTTCCTGAAGCATTTTCTTTTTTATGCGTGCTTTTTTCCCCTGCCATACAAATTTCAGTGTGATATGGTCTAGCTTTTGGAAGAATTCTTTGTTTAACTTTGTGGGTGCTGTTTGGAACAGATATATCCATTTGGGGAGGATGTATGCTTTTATAGCAGCTATCCTCCTTAACAGTGATAACGGAATTTTGTTCCATTTTTCCAGTTCTTTGGTCATTTCACCTATTAGTTTTATTATAATTCAATTCTTTAATCGCGGAGCATCTATTGGTTAACCAAATTCCCAAATATTTAACTTTTTTAACAATTTCAATTCCTAATAATTTCTGTATCCGTTCTTTTTGTTGCCCTGTCATATTTTTTATCAACATTTTAGTTTTTTGTTTATTAATTTTTAGACCGGCCACCTCTCCGTATTCTTCTATTGTTGTAATTAATGTTGGTCCTGAGATCAGTGGTTCTTCCATTACAAAGACCAGGTCGTCTGCAAATGCCTGTATCTTGTATTCTTCCCCTCTAGTTTGCAGGCCTCTAATACTTTCCTCTTGCCTAACTTTGTTTAAAAGGGGTTCCAGTGTCAAGATGAATAGAAGTGGCGATAACGGGCATCCTTGTCTAGTACCTCTACATATTGGGATCCGATTTGATATTGCCTTATTGAGTAGTAATCTTGCCGATTGTGTTGTATATATGGCCTGGACTGCATTAATAAATTTAGGACCGAATTCCATAATTTGTAATTGTTGTATGATGAATTCCCAATTGACCCTATCAAATGCTTTTTGTGCATCTAAGAAAATTATACTCATTTCTTTGTTTGGGTGTGCCTCATAATATTCTAAACAATTGGTTATTATCCTTACATTGTCTCTTAAGTACCTGCCTGGTAAAAATCCATTTTGATCTTGATGAATATATTCGGATAGGAATGGTTTTAGTCTTTCGGCCAGAATTGTTGCAAATATCTTGTAGTCAACATTTAGAAGTGATATGGGCCTATAATTTTGGATTTGAGTTGGGTCTGAATCAGGTTTGGGGATTAAGGAAATAAAAGCCTCTGTCCATGATTGGGGCATTTCCCCTTTTTCCAAAATTTCATTAAATAAATCTTTCATTTGTGGGATCAAAATTTCCCAGATACCTTTATAGAGTTCTCCTGGAAGCCCATCTGGGCCTGGAGTTTTCCCATTAGCCTGTTTCCTAATTGCGTTTTCTATCTCTTCTGTTGATATTTCTGTATTTAATGTATTTTTGTATATGTCAGGGACTATTCCAGGGTGCTGCTTTGTAAGATAGGAATTAATCTTATCCCTTTGTTGTGTCTCTTCTGCATAAAGTGAGCTAAAAAAATCTTGTGCTATTTTAAGTTTATGTTCCATAGTGTTCGCAATTCTCCCATTGTTATCTTGGAGGGACTCTATTTTTCTTGTTTCTGTTTCTTTTCTTAGCCTATATGTCAGCCATCTTCCAATTTTATTTGCGTGTTCGAAGTGGAATTGCTTACATTTCTTTATTTTTTCTGCTAGTTGATTCTGATCTAAAAGGGAGATTTTATGTCTCAGAAGATTAATTTTTTCTCTTACACTTACGTTCTGTGAATCTTTCTGGGCCTCCCTCTCTTGGTTTTGCAGTGCTGTTATTAATTCCATTCTTTTTTCCTTCTCTAATTTTCATTGTCTAGCTGTGTATTTTATTGCTATTCCCCTTATTACTGCTTTGGCCGTGTCCCATATAGTCTGTAGTGATGTATCCTGTCTTTTGTTTTCAAGGAAAAAGTATTGGAGTTCTTTTTGGGTCATTTTCACAAAATTGTCATCTTTTATGAGATTGGCTCTCATAGACCACCTCATCCTAACTTGTGTAATTACCCATTTTATTATTAGTGGATGATGGTCTGCCCATGTATTCGGTCCAATTTCAAGAGATTCTATCTCTTCGGTGGCTGCTGCCGATGCCAGGGCCATATCTATTCTCGACCATGACTTATGTCTAGGGGAGTAATAAGTAAATTGCTTTTCAAGGGGGTATAGGTCCCGCCATACATCCCTCAAGCCTAACTGATCCATCGTGTCACCCCATATTTGGGGAAGGTTTTTTTTCCGTTTTACTTTATGTTTTGGGGTGTTAGGTCCTGGCTTATAATCTTTCTCTATATCCGCAATTGCATTAAAGTCACCTACTACATAGATATGTTCATAGTTTAATTGATTTAATTTGTTTGACAGTTTTTTGTAGAATTGTCCTTGATTTACATTTGGGGCATAAATATTTGCTAGGAGGGCCATTTTTGAGCCAATTTTTATTTCCAATAATAAAATTCTGCCGTCATTATCTGCATATATTTGTTTTGATATTAAATTTCTTTTATCGTATACAATCACCCCTCTCTTCTTTTGGTACACCAAAGATGCATATAGTTTCCCCAATTTTGGACAAGTCAATACCCCAATTTGCCTTTTCCTTATATGAACTTCCTGAAGACATACTATATCGTATTTTTCTTTTTGTAGGTTTAGCCAGATTTTCTTTTTTTTTTGACGGGTTGTTTAATCCATTAATATTGATAGAGCAGAGACGGAGTTCTTCATTTCCATTTTTATCAGTTTGTAGCTTTCTGGGTCTTTGACCTCATTTCGATTTGGTGGTGTGGTGTCTTTCCATTTGATGATTTTCCTTCCTCTACTGTCTTTACCTCTCGACCATTAGGGTTTCTTGTCATCTTCTCCATTAGATCTTCTTCACTTTTGGTTCTTTCACTTTCTTCTTTACTTTCCGGATCATTTAGAGGTTGTTTTAGTTTCAAGAAGTCGTGCGCCTCTTGGAAGGAAGTTAGCCTGATATGTTGATCTTGCCATGTAAATGTTAAGCCTTCCGGGAGGCGCCATCTATACCGTATTCCCTGCTTTCTGAGGCGTGTGGTAAGAAAGTCGTATTTCCTTCTACCTTCTCTTACATTTCTTGGCACTTGAGGTAAAATTATAAGTTCATTTCCTTTGTAAGTAAAGGTCTGGTCTCTAGATTTCTTGAGAATTTCCTCTCGTATAGACTTCTTGGTTAATTTTACGTGCACCTCACGAGGGAGCTTATGACATCGAGCGTAGGATGTATATATACGAAATACTTCGTCAATGTATCTAGCTGCTTCCAGGCGGTCAATTTTGAGGATGCCTGCTATAATTTCCTCCATCACCTCTTCTATCTTTTCTTGATTATCGTCTAACACATTTTGGACCCGTATAAAATATCTAGAACGGTCCATTTCCAGAAATAAAATCCCGTCTTGCATCTTTTTTTCCGCCATAAGATGTCGGCTTTCATTACGGTCTATTTTATGTTCTGTCTTTGTCATATTTTCTTCCACTGTTTGCAATCTCTCTTCATGGTTTACTAGGTGTGCGTGGATTTCTTCAAATTTGCTATGGATCTGTCGCGTTTCCATTGTTAGTGTATCTACCTTTTCTGTCAGATTTTCCAGCACTTTAGCTGTTGCCTCTTGGGTTTTGGCTAGAATGTCTTGAATTCCTTGCAGAGTGTCTTGTAGAGCTTGGGGCGCAGCTACTTTGCCCGCTGCCGAGGAATCTTCTATGGTTTTCTTAGTTGTCATTGGAGAAGAGGAAGATGCCCAGCTGGATATAGTTGGTATGTTCCTTTTGGTAGTGGTAGTAGTGGTAGAAGTCATTTTCACAAATAATGGTTTTAGGTTAATCCCTCACTTAAGTAGATTGACCTGTCTAAATTATCTAATTATCAGATTAAGCTAACTAGTATATAATTACAAATCACAGTAATAAACAATTAATCAAGTATACCAGTAATCCAATATATCAATAGTTAAACTTAAGTTATTTAAATACAATTATTCAATTAATTTCCCAAAATTCCCAGGTCAAGTTATAAAGTCTAACAGATCAATTCAATTCTATAATATAATATAGTCTTAGTATAAACACAATTGCTTATCACAACTAAATACAACTAAATACAGTTATTTTATATTCAAATTTCTACTTTCAGCCACTAGGTGGCAGTCTAGTATCAAAATAGAAGGAACAAAGCTGAAAGGTAATCAAGAAGCGGAAGAAACTCTTACAGTCAGGCGGAACTCAAACTTGTCAGAAAGAGCGAAAGAGGAGGGGGGAAATAGTTGGAAAAAGGTAGAAAACAAGGGAAATTGTCAGAAACAAAGAGTATCTGAGGTATATAGCCACATCAGAGTTCGGGTATCTGTTCACCGTTGATTGTCACTTCCGGATATTCAAAAATTTTAGATTAGCGGAAATCCAAAGGTCCTTAGTTTGAAGTTTAACTGTAGTCGTACAATTCGCCCCACCAAATTTCCTGCCGTTTGTTTAAAAGGTTGGGTTCACAGTAGGTTGGGAGTCTTCAGCAGTTAGTCAGTACTGGGATGGCGATCTTCTCTTCCTCAGCTGTCAACGACTCTGGGGCGCCATATTATCGCCCTCTTAGCGCGCTGGCATTGGGGATTGTCTTCCTTCAGCTTCTTTTAATTCAATCAGAGCACCCTCTTACTTAGAAAGATTCAGGTAGGTTTTTAAAATTAGAACTTCGAATGAAAAGGCAATAAGAAAGAGCCAGAATTTTGCACCAATAATGGTTAGAAATAAACAATACCTATGGTTTTTAGTATCCACTATAAAAAGCAAATCCTTGGTATTTTTTCACTTAAGGTATTCTGTTAGTATGAGCATAATTTGGTTAAAAATTCCTTGCCTGCATTTTCAAGTTGTATAACTGCCTACACAAGTAGTAAGATCTTCTCATGTACCTATCTTTCATTTTTCTTTTCTTTTCTTTTTTGCATCAGACTGGTATTGGTAGGACCTGTTTTTATAAAATGTTTCCATAATAGGGAAAAAAGCAAATTCTTATTTCTGTGATTTTTGTCTCTCCTTCACATTCATAACCTATTTATATGATATGGTTCATTTTCTCCAATTCTTTAATGAGACCCAGAGCTCTATTATACTTAACCTCAAGTCTCTGGGAGAAGCAGAATGTTGAATTCTTACCCTTGCTTTGCAACTGCTCCCAACTAGTCATTCCTATGTTGTTTCCAAACAACAGGGTTTTTTTAATTTTAAAAAGTGAGAGAAACCAATCACAAATATAAATCCTTATGATTTAGTCCTCCATCTCTGCAAGCTTACTTACATGGCATATGGGTATCACATAGAAATTCCCTGGGCTTATAGAAAAGGTATAAGAATGTGACTTTGGATAATACAAGCACAAACACAGGGTGGAATGGTGAAAGATGCTTTTAACCTGGATTGATAAACTTTAGTACCCAACCAACTGATTCTGTATATTCCACCCAGAAGCAAAATCAAGCTGAACCAGAAAACAGGTAAAGATATTCACATTTCTTGCAAACTGAGGTTCCAATTTCCTTAGCTCTCACACTGCTTACTGTGATTCACTGCAATCCTGTTTTTTATTGGCTCTTAGGCAGCTTTAAGGGGTTGGTTTCTAAAGCTTGTACATTATTTTATATTCTTTTCATATTATCTTTGTACTGTTATTATATATCTTTATCCCTTTTATTATAATACATTTTAAATTGTCCATTTCTCAGAGAACTGGTATTCAAATACAATAAAAATAATATAGATCACAAAGGAAAAGATCATGGAGCTAAATGACACATAGCTTCTCTGAAGTAAATATGGCAGAGGGAGGGAATACAACAGCAAGCCACAGCAAACACACAACCATACATACATGCAGTGTGAGAAGGAGTCTCCAACAGCTCAGGTGGTGTTCCTCAAAAAGAATGAACCAGTTAGAAGAAATCCAAGGACCTTTGTTAAGTTGTATTTATGGAGAAAGATGCCAAGAATTTCAAAATCTTCTGTAAATAGGATGAGTCAGCATATGTTTTTGCTTCTTCCAAGTTGGGACAGAAATGATAATCCCTTGCAGAGTTGTGCGTTCGTTATGTTGTATTTTGTACTGTCTGCTTTGCATAATGCTTTGGGAACAGATATAACTAGTTTCCGTTCTTCTTCTTTCCCACCCTATTTTTCCTTCCTTTTATAACAGTAATAATAATAATAATAATTTATTAATTTATAGACTGCCCCCTCTCCCCCATGGGACTCGGGGCGGTGCACAGGAAATTAAAAATCCAATAAATACAACAATATACAAAATACAAAATGTTAAAACCGAATTAAATTATCCCTGTGCTAAAATCACTATTAAAACCCTTAAAACCCTAACAATTACCCCTTAAAATTCTGATTATACAATTTCATTCTGCGGCTAGGAATATAACATTAGGCCAGGCCGGCCTGATGGAAGAAGTGAGTCTTTAACTTCTGGCGGAAGGAGCGGAGGTCCGTCGTTGTTCTGATTTCGGGGGATAGGTCGTTCCAGAGGGTTGGGCCCACCACAGAGAAGGCCCTTCCCCTGGGCGTCGCCCGCTGTCATTGCCTGGTGGACGGCACCCGAAGAAGTCCCTCTCTGTGGGAGCGAATCGGCCGAAGGGATGTATGGGGCAGGATGCAATCCCGCAGATAACTAGGTCCCGTGCCATGGAGCGTTTTAAAGGTGGTAACCAATACCTTGAAGCACACCTGAAAGGCCACAGGCAGCCAGTGCAGCTCACGTAGGAGCTTGGAGGTTAGAGGCTCCCAAAACTGCCCGCGCGGCTGCATTCTGGAGAACCTAGAGGTTCCCAAAACTGCCCACGCGGCTGCATTCTGGACTAGCTGCAGTCTTCGGGTGCACCTCAAGGGGAGCCCCATGTAGAGAGTACACTTTATACATAATGATACTAAAAGGAGGTTATATTAATATTATTCTCCGCAATATTAGTGGACTAAATATTGGGGAAGGAATGCAAAAAGTTTGTGAATCAGCCCTTCCTCTGATGTTTCTCATGTTTCTAATAGGGATTGGAGACCGTTTTTATGGGGAACATTTAGGGTTTCATCGGTGAGGCAGATGACCCATCTACAGTGATCCCTCGTTTTTCGCGGCTTCATGTTTTGCGGCTTCAGTGCGTTGCGGGTTTTTCAAAAATACAGAATAGGGAAAAAATGCATTGGTAGGAGGCAAGCGCCCCCTAGTGCTTGCTTTAAACGATGTTCACCAACTCAAGTTTCCGGTATAGTGTATTGCGAATCCTACTTCGCGGTTTTCGCGGAAGGTTCCGGTCCCCATTAACCACGAAAAACGAGGGATTACTGTATTCCCTTTATGCAAGGACGGGAGTAGTGTCATGCCTTGGAAACATAACAGATTTCTCCTAACTTATGAGCTTTAAAATCTCTGGATGGGGAATGGCAGCACGTACTATGAAATAAATACACCCATTTCTACTTCATTCTAGATTTCCATAGAGAATTAAATGCCCTGAAGCTCCCCTCCTGCCCACTTACTATCAGGATTGAGAATTTGATCTAGAAGGAGACAAGGAAATGCAATATAGTTGATTACATAAGAATTTGGTTTCTTCTCCATCATTTTTCTCTATGTGGGGTTTCTCCAGAAATCATAAGAGTAAGTGCACAAGAAACCAAATGCCCTGGGAAATTAGCTGTTTTGTTGTTGTTTTTTTTATATTGAAAAAGTTTTATTGATTTTACATTTTCTATAGGATAGGGTAAGGGATACAAAGAAATTTTGAGAGCATTCACATCGAAGTCGTCGGCTCTTCCGGGACCTCAAAATACATTAATAACAATTAAAAAAAACAAACATTTTTCATCACACTACAAAGTGAAAGCGTGTACATATATCTAAATTCTCATTTCTATACTGTCAGTCCTTTACAAAAAATCCAAATACAAATATTATGCAAAGTTATTCAAAAAAAAAGTCAAGGCAAAGTTATTTTTTTGATCTAAGTCTCTTGGCAAATGAATCTTCTTTTTCTCCTTCCAGGCCCCCAGTAGGCGGGGCCATGGCCCCCTCCGTCCCCCCTGGATCTTCCCCCAGGATAGAGGAATGTTTTTTAAGAAAGGCTTCCGCCTCAGCAACTGTTTTAATCCTCACTCTTCCTCCATCCCAGAACACCAGCATCCCTTCGGGTGTCACCCACTTGAACCAAATCCCATGATCAAACAATGTTTTAGACAAGAAGGAAAATTTCCTTCTTGCTTCTCTAATCTTTCTAGGGATCTGCTTCAAGATAGCAACCGTTTTTTGTTGGTAGATTAATGGACTTTCTCTCTGCAGTTTCAGGATTTCCTCTCTGGTTGACCTTCTAACAAATTTCACATGTATCTCTCTAGGCACTTCATTTATCCTGGCATATGCTGAGTTAATTCTATAGGCTAGGTCAATGTCCCCCCTGATCTCATCCTTAGGTTTTTGTAAATAGTCTGCTAAAATCGTGCTCATAAGATCAGGGAGGCATTCACCAGATTCCTCAAGAACATTCTGAAATCTCAAAAAATATGTCATTCTTTCCATATCAATCCTAGACACATGCCCATTTGTTTCCTCAACCTCTTTAGTAACATTTTTAATCTCTCCCTTAACCCCCGCCAACCCCCCTTCCAGTTCTTCATTCTTCTGTGTATTTTCCAGCACTTGCTTCCGTGTGTCCAATAACTCCTTCTTGAAATTGATGTTTTCTGCCTCAACAACCCCACCCTGAAAACGCCATTTTAGTGGCATTGACTTTAACAGCTAATCATGGCTCAAGAAACAGCACTGACAAGTTTAGAACAAAGGATGGCTTCTCTTGAAACTGTTATACAAACTTTGGTACAAGAAATTCAGGCCCAGCTGTTTTGTGATTAATGCCCCATCCTTTAAATCTTAAGTGAGAGGTAGAGCAGCATATCTGTAATGAAGAATGATATTTTATTTCTGCTTTACTGTCTGTTCTGTTGAAATTTTCTAGTGGAATAGAGAGCTGCTAATCTGAAAGCACATTCAGATAATCTTCTAAAAATATCGACCATAATATTATTAATATTAAAGAAAGCTTTTAATATTGTAACCCAAATTGTCTTTAAATCTCTTGAAAACTACAGCAATATATGGTTGCACAGTGAGATTTCTTCTCTATAGTTTTCTTCTAGTTCTATATTTCTCCGAGAAAGAACCTATTGGTTTTACCAGACACTGGGTAGGTTAGAATATTTTTAATTAATTGAAAGGAGACTAACTTTTTAAAATTGCAAAATAAAATTATATGCCCAATTTTTAAGTCCTCTCCTATCTGGCTCTCCTTTCCTTTTGGGATTATGCTTCTCTAACTTAACAAGTGTAAAGTCCTTACTAGTTAAGGTATCATAATGACCATTAAATTACACCTGACCCTGTTTTGGGATTTCTGGAGATAGATAGATAGATAGATAGATAGATAGATAGATAGATGGATGGATGGATGGATGGATGGATGGATGGATGGATGGATGGATGGATGGATGGATGGATGGATGGATGGATGGATGGATGGATGGAGGGAGGGAGGGAGGGAGGGAGACTGTCCACTGAAGGTTAGTCTTCTTTAAGCAGCATTTCTGTCCCAGGCTGTATGGTGTACAGATAAGTCGTGTGTGCTGAAAACTATGTGAACAGAACAAGTATTGTTATCTTTTGAGATAACTGAGCAATTACTAAAGCTTCAGAGAGAGATTAACTAGGGCTGCAGTTTGTAAAGGGCAAATTATTTCATTGTTGCTTCATGTTTCATTGTGCAGAAATTTTATGGCAGACCAAGGCTCTGACAAAACAACTATACTACTAATCCTATACCAATACAGAAAGTCCTTGACTTACAACCATTCATTTAGTGACCATTCAAAGTTACAAGTTTCACTTAACAACCATGTTATTAACTTAACAACTGCAGTGTTACAATTAACCAGTGGAACGGCTTGCCCTGAGAAGTTGTAGAGGAAAAACTGGAGGGTTTTAAGAAGAGAGTGGACAATCATATGTCTGGAATGATCAGGTTATCTGGTTTCAGCAGGGGATTGGACTAGAAAACCTGCAAGGTCCCTTTCAACTCTGTGATTCTGTGGTTCACTTAACAACTGTGGCAAGAAAGGTTGTAAAATTGAGCAAAACTCACTTAACTATCTTGCTTAGGAACAGAAATTTTGGGCTCAATTGTGGTCGTAAGTGGAGGACTACCTGTATTTTAAAGGGAGCACCTGCATGATTACACAGAACTAAAGGAAGAAATTGTTTCCTTTCCAAAGTGTGCTCAAGATCCTGACCTTCTCTGGGAGTGAATAAGAGGAAAGGTGCTCAGAAGGATGATAATAGAGGCTTAAAAAGTTTTATTGAGACTCAGGAGATTATTTTCCCACAACAGATTAGAAACAGACTAGCAATTTTGCTACACTGGTTCAGTAGGACAGCTAGAGCAGAGGTCCCCAACCTTTGCAACTTTAAGTCTGAAGGACTTCAGCTCCCAGACTTCTCCCAGAAATCTGGGAGCTGAAGTCCTTCAGACTTAAAGTTGCAAAGGTTGGGGACCTCTGAGCTAGAGGAAGGAGAAGTCATTCCCATGGCAAAGAAGAAAGTTAACATGTTAGAGGTAATGGATATCAGCAGGTCTGGCAAAATGCATTCATTATTTAAAGAAAAACCATACTTATTATTATTCTGTTTGCAAAACAGACATGTGGATGGGGGTCTACCTCATTATTCACTAAACTTATATCTGTGAAAGTTGAAACTGTTATTTATATGGATTATAACCCAACAATCACAATATTGCACTGAGGAAATTCCAGGGCCGGCTGGCGGAAGTAGGGTAACGGAGGAGGTGGAAGGGGGGGGGTCGTTTCCACTGAGGTATTTTCCATCAGTTCGGTCTTGGGGAGGGGCAGGGGCGGTGGGAGACGGGATGGACATTACCCGTTGGAGGACCGTGGCCGCTGGCTACAGGCGGTCACGTGCTCCAAACCCCCATGCTCCCATCGCAGACTAGGTGGGCAAGAACCACAGAACCGGGGCCCTAGGCTGATGTTATGCAACGCCAGGTCCATGGTACAAAAAGCCCCCCTCATCCGTGACCTTGTGTCAGAGGGGGACCCGGACCTGGTGGGTATAACGGAAACCTGGTTGGGCACCGAGGGAGGATTACCCCTGGTAGAAATGTGCCCACCAGGTTACCGAGCCTTCCATCAGCCTAGGGCCCTAGGGAGGGGTGGGGGGTGGCGATTATGGTTAGGGAAGGTCTTGAGCCGAAGGAGACCACGATCCCTCAGATGACCGGGTGTGAGTCCCTCTTCATGAGGTGGGGCCTAGGGGGGCAGCTGGGCGTGTTAGTTGTATACCTGGCTCCTCGCTATGCAACAACAGCCCTGCCCGAGCTCCTAGAGGTGATAGCCGAGGCGGCGGTTGAGACCCCCAGACATTTGGTCATGGGGGACTTCAACCTGCCGTCAGTGGGTGAGACCTCTGGAGTAGCTTGGGAGTTCATGGCCTCCATGACGGCCATGGACCTGACCCAGGTAGTTTTAGGCCCTACTCACGAGGGTGGACACACCCTGGACTTAATCTTCGTCTCGGGACAGTGGAATAGTGATCTGGGAATAGGGGATTTAGCTATCACACCCCTGTCATGGACAGATCACGCTCTCCTTCGGCTGGACTTTCCAATCGCCGCACCTCACCGCGGGGAGGCGGAGCCTGATATTCCTATATGGTTCCGCCCCAGGCTCCTGATGGACCCGGTAAGGTTCCAGAGGGAGCTTGGGCCAATTCCTGTGGACTTGCCCCACGATTCGACTGAGGACCTAGTGGCCGCATGGTTAAGTGCGGCCATGGGGGCCTTGGACCGAGTCGCGCCCTTGCGGCCTCTCTTGCGTCGATGAATCACCCAGGCTCCTTGGTTTACCGAGGAGCTGAGGGAGATGAAACGCCACAAGAGACGCCAAGAGAGCAGATGGAGATCCTCTCACTCCGAAGCCGACCGAACACTAGTGAGAACCCATATTAGGACTTACTTAGTGGCGATAAGGGTGGCCAAACATGAGTATTGTGCCACCCTTATTGCATCCGCAGATAACCGCCCTGCCGCCCTGTTTGGGGTGACCCGCTCCTCCTTCATCAGAGGCCGCGGGAAGCCCCGCTACAGGGACGAGCAGAGGAATTTGGGATTTATCTGCAGGATAAAATCACTCGGATTCGGAATGAGCTACCCTCCATCGAGACTGGTCCGGTCGGATTGTCCGAGGCTGTTCTTGAGGCACCATCCTGTTTATTGGACCCGTGTCCCTCCTGGCTTGTACTGGCATCCTGGGAGACGACACGAGGTTGGCTCCAGGGCATTGTCAACGCATCTTTGAGTGAGGGGTCCTTGCCTGCCATCTTGAAAGAGGCGGTAGTTAGGCCCCTCCTCAAGAAGCCGTCCCTGGACCCAGCATTATTAGAAAACTATCGTCCAGTCTCCAACCTTCACTTTTTAGTGAAGGTTGTAGAGACTGTGGTGGCTCAACAGTTTCCGCGACACCTGGACGAAATTGATTATCTAGACCCGCGCCAGTCCGGCTTCCGACCCGGTCACAGCACTGAGACGGCATTGGTCGCGTTGGTCGATGATCTCTGGAGGGCGCGGGATAGAGGATATTCCTCTATCCTAGTCCTGTTAGACCTCTCAGCGGATTTTGATACCATCGACCATGGTATCCTATTGCACCGACTGGGGGGCTGGGGCTGGGAGGCACCGTTTTACGCTGGTTCTCGTCCTACCTCTCTGGTCGGTCGCAATATGTGTTGACAGGGGGGCAGAGGTCGGCCTCGAGACCCCTCCTATGTGGGGTTCCTCAGGGGTCGGTCCTCTCACCCCTCCTATTCAATACATATATGAAGCCGCTGGGCGAGATCATCCGTGGTTTGGGGTGGAATATCATCTGTACGCTGATGATACTCAGCTGTACATATCCACCCCAGACCACCCCAACGATGCCGCCAAAGTGTTGTCCCGGTGTTTGGAGGCCGTACGGATCTGGATGGGTAGTAACAAACTCAAGCTCAACCCGTCCAAGACTGAGTGGCTGTGGTTTCCGGCACCCCGGTTCAACCAGATTACTCCAACTCTGGCCATTGGGGGTGAAACACCCGCCCCCATGGAGGGGGCACGCAATTTGGGTGTCCTCCTGGATTCCCGGCTGTCTATGGAGGACCATGTGGCGGCCGTGGCCAGGGGGGGCGTTTCATCAGGTATACCTGATGCGCCAATTGCGCCCCTTACTGGACCAGGCTGCCCTCCGCACAGTCACTCAAGCTCTCGTGACATCCCGACTCGACTACTGTAATGCTCTCTACATGGGGCTTCCCTTGAGGTGCACTCGAAAGCTACAGTTAGTCCAGAATGCAGCCGCGCGGGTGATTACGGGAGCCTCTAGATGCTCCCATATAATACCGATCCTGCACGAGCTGCACTGGCTTCCTGTGGCCTTTCGGGTGCGCTTCAAGGTTCTGACGACCATCTTTAAAGCGCTCCATGGCTCGGGGCCTAGTTACATGCGAGACCATCTCCTGCCCCATACATCCCTTCGGCCGATCCGCTCCCACAGAGAGGGCCTTCTCAGGGTGCCGTCGGCCGGGCAATGCCGACTGGCGACACCCAGGGGAAGAGCCTTCTATGTGGCGGGCCCTACCCTTTGGAACGACCTTCCCCCTGAATTGCGTACCATCTCTGACCTCCGCCTCTTCCGCCAGTGTCTAAAGACACACCTGTTTCAGCAAGCTGGCCTGGCCTAACCTCCCATCGGGGCTATTTTAGATTTTAATTTGGTTTTAGCATAGGATAGTAATTTAATATGTTTTTAAATTTTGTATTTATCGTTTTTGTATGTTTTTTAAATTCCTGTGCGCCGCCCTGGGTCCTTCGTGGAGAAGGGCGCGATATAAATGTGATTAAAATAAAAAAATAAATATATAAGTTCAAAAAACTGGGAATCTGCTATTTTTTATCATGATATTAGATTGAAGGCCCAGTAAGAACTAAAGTGCTTCTTCCAGCCAAAACTCCAAATGTTTCTTTATTCAGTTTCTTTATTCAGACAGATGGATTTAAAAAAAACTTTTGAAATTATTTGTGAACTTGATCTAGTAGAAGTATAATAAATGAAACTTACAAGAAGATGGATTTTATCAATTACAGCTATTTTGAGTAAGCTAATAAACCAAACAAAAGAACAATAGAAAAGAATTATTATTACAATTTGGAATGGAAAGTGGTATATGTGGCAACTCCAAAAGAAATTATAAATCTATTTATTACAATACGATAGGATATATTTTATTGACTAGTAAATTGACCATATCAAATAAGAGCATCAGCCACAGCAAAATACAAAAAGAAAAAAAGAGTTAAGATAGAATATAGTGAAATGAGATAAAATAGCTGTGGTGAGATAAAGTAGAATAAGATATAGTAGATAAGATATAGTAGGCAAGTGAAGATGAAAGAGGATGATAAAATAGGATAAGGCAAAATAGAAGAATATTATGGTTGATTACAGGGACAAAGGCATCACATTTGGAAAAGAACAAAAAAGATTTTGAATGCACACAGATGATACAGTCACACATCAACAAAAAGCAGCTCTCAAGAAGTTGATGACATAAATTGAACTAAAGTAACAATACAGAAACTTATATTGAATATATTCCCAGAAGCAGATATGGTGGAATTTATTTCTGATTAGATACCTTTTAAATGGTGCTCTTTATTATACATTTGTTAAAACTCTTTCATGATGTTAAATATTGCTATTTTAGGAATTCTCTTTGCATCCAAATATTTATTGGTATCCCTAATTATTTTAGCATTCTAAAAAATATGATAATAAGTCTCCTTAATAAAACAAGATTTTTAAAAAATCTCTTTTAAAAAACAAAAATCCTAAATGTGCCCATCAAATAGAGTTTTGTTGTCTTTAAGTCAGGGGTCCCCAACCTTTTTTGCACCAGGGACCGGTTTCATTTTAAAGAAAATTCTGCGGACCGGCTGAGTGGCTCAGCAGTCATGTGACTGGGTGGGCGTGGCCAACTTGGAAAATGTGAAACTCACTTAACAATGATCTTGGTTAGCAACCAAACTTTTGGCCTCAACTGTGGTCATAAGTTCTTTCTTTCTTTCTTTCTTTCTTTCTTTCTTTCTTTCTTTCTTTCTTTCTTTCTTTCTTTCTTTCTTTCTTTCTTTCTTTCTCTCTCTCTCTCTCTCTCTCTCTCTCTCTCTCTTTCTCTTTCTTTGTCTCTGTCTCTTTCTTTCTCTCGCTATTTCTTTCTTTCTCTCTTTCTCTCTCTTTCCCTTTCTCTCTTTATTTCTTTCTCTTTCTTTTTCTCTTTCCCTCTTTCTCTCTTTCTGTATCTTTTTCTGTCTCTTTCCTTTCTGTCTCTTTCTCTCTGTCTGTCTTTCTCTCTCTCCCACTTTCTTTTTCTTTCTTTCTCTTTGTCTCTCTCCTTCATCCGCCCATCTCTGTCACTCTGTGTGTGTGTGCATGTGTCTGTCTGTCTTGCATTCACTCAATCACTCATTCTGTGTCTCTGTCTATCTTTCTCTCCCTCCCTCCCTCCCTCTCTCTGTCTCTCTATGTGTGTCTGTCATCGTCGTCGTCGTCCCCCAGCCTCCTCAGCCCGCCTGCTGCGCTTGGTTGCTCGTTCGCTCGGTCAGGCTCCGTGGCTGGGTAGGAGCCGGGCTGGAGAGGAGGGAGGAGGGGGCAGCCCATTGGGCAGAGTGCACGGGAGAACGCAGGAGGATGGTGGGGGCTCTTCCTCCACCCTCGTCGATGGAGGGACTCCTGTGCGCCGCTGGAGCAACCCTCCCTACGGCCGCCAGTTCCCTCCCCCGCCCGCGGAGCCCCCGCAGCCCCTGGAAGAAAACGAGTGGCCGGCATGCCAGCAGGGGAGGGAATCGATGGCCGGTCCGGCAGCGCCCAGGAGTCCCTCCGTCGACAAGGGAGGAGGAAGAGCCACACTCCAACGGCGCGAACAGCCGCGCCTGCGTTCTCCCGCGCGCTCTGCTCAGGGGGCTGCTCCCTCCTCTTCCTCTCCAGCCCTGCGGCCCAGCTCCCACCCAGCCACGGACTGGCACCAGTCCGCGGCCTGGGAGTTGGGGACCCCTGCTTTAGATTATCAACAGGAAACAGAATAGGACCAAACGTGGAGATTTTTAAAATCAGAATTCATCCCTTGCGAAAACAATTCTACGTGGAGATGTTACAACAAGCCAGAAGACATTACAGAAGGGGCTCCCCCATCAAATGTAAGTATCCTTGAACAATACCTGCTGTTTGCCAAAGATAATGATGAGGCTGTATTTCAAGGACAGTCACTGATCAAAGGGCACTGTGTGAGGTGGAAGCAATGTGCATGACAGCAATAGCAAAACTAGGTAATGAAAACAATATGGAAATTGAAGGAAAAATGCAGAGTCCTTTGTGGAATTTAAAAAAGCAACATGTATTACAAACCAAAATCATTGGCTTTTGCAGCAAAGTAATTAAACTATTGAGTGAAAGCAAATTGGGTGTAGTGACTAAGACATCAGGCTAGAAACCAGGACACTATGAGTTCTATTTCTGTCTTAAACGTGAAGCCAGTTGGGAGACCTTGGGCTAGTCATTCTCTCTGCATCTTAGGAAGGAGGCAAACACAGGCCATTAAAAAAAATCTTTGCCAAATAAATCTTTGCCAAATCTTTGCCAGGGAATACAGGCAATTGCCAGGTATTAAAACCTGACCTGAACATCTATATTAAGCCTAAGGAAAAACCAGATCAGGAGAGAATAAAACAAGGAAGTTGTGCACTCTTGTCATTATATGTGAGTTTATAAAGAAAAGTTACATAGAGAGTGCAGCTGGATAGTGTAGTGGTCAGAGCATCAGCCTTTGGTGTGGAAGATCGGGGTTCAAAACCTTGCTGGTACCTACTTTACCAGTAGAGTTCCTTAGGCAAAGATTTATTAACACTTCAGTTCAAACATGAGACTGACAAGTATTAGGAAAGTCATGTCAACTCATCAGGATTAACGAGTTCTACATCAGATGTTGGGGAACCAGGACAACCTAACAATAAATGGGCTATTAGAACAAACAATACATGGATGAGACAAGAGAATCTGGAATTGATAGACTAGCAGATGTCGTATGTCCAGACTAAATGAGAAACAGCTGTTTAAGCAACACTTCAACACAGTAAAGAGGAACCTGTTCTCACAACTTGAGATAGACCAATTACTATTTGAATGCCTGGCACTATACAAAGTTAACAACATACAAAGCACCTTCATCAATAACTCAATGAGATTATGGAAGAGAAGTTTGGGAATCAACTCAAGACAATTCGCATAAGTGGCCATCAAGTGTGGAGTATACCATGGTGATGTGCTCTTCTACATAGTCTTAAACCCCTTGTCAGCCAGACAATTATAAAGACTGGATGCAGCTACAAGTTCAAAAGTGAACTCCCATCAGTCACTTCCTCTATATGGATGACATCAAGCTGCATACTAAGAGTGAATGAGACATCAACTTACTGATTCACATGGGTCTGCAGTGAGGACATTGGGATGTCATTTGGATTGTAGAAGTATGATCAGATAGAAGTAAAAAGAGGGAAGATTGTCAAGTCTGATTGGGTAGAATTACTAGTGGGCCACATAGCAAACATACAGATCAGCTATGAGTACCTTTGTGTTCCACAGTCACATGAGAATCATGTTGAGGAGACAAGGAAGACAGCAACATCAAAGTACCACAAAGTATCTAAAGAGCCAGCTCAATGGAAGGAACAAGATCATTGCCATCAATATGTACAATATGTCTTCCTGTCATCAGTACCTTGCCAATCTAGTGAGCTGCCCAAAGGAAGACATGGAAGCTGCTATTGTAAAGACTTGGAAGCTTCTCATACAGAGACTTCCATAACAGGTCCAACACTCAGAGCCTGACCACCAGTTGGAAAGGTGCTTGAGGCCTGGTGAGTATCAAAGCCAGTATCCTGCATGAAACCCAGAGCATCCCAGAGTACATCAGTAAGATGACACCCAAAGATGTGCTGCTGAGAGAATGTCTGAAGCCACAGCAGACACAGGAAGAAGATCAAACAGAGAAAATGCCTTGGCAAGCCAAGTCCTTGCACAGAATGTAGCACTGGTAAATAGCTAAGGTGACAGACATTGGGAAAACCTACCAGTGGCTGGATTAAATTCAAAAAAACTGAGGAATATAGACACTATTGCTGGTGCAGGCTGAGTAATTAAAAACACCAAAGAATATCAAAAAGAAGTCACTGTATGCTCCATTACCATAGAAAGTCCTCTGATTGTATCAGTCATGACGGGCTACTTTCAACCAATAGGAATTTCAAAGCATCTCTTTGTCCTCCTGCAATGAAGCCATGAAGCCCAGTCATGGAGCCCAGTCTGGACAGGTCATGCTGAAACATACTGGCTCCACATTAGTAAAGCTGTGAGGTAGGACTTATTTATTCAACCTATATGCAAAATATAAAGTATATTTAGGGGATGTGGATTGGTAGAAAATGAGCATGATTTTAAAATTAGTAGATGAACCATAAACAACTTGCCCTGGGCTGATGATACTATGTTGATAGCTGAAAATGAAAATTACCTCCAAGTCTAGAAATGAAGGTGGAAGAGCACAGTGCAAAAATGGGACTATGATTAAATATAAGCATGATCAAATTAATGACAACAGATACAGCAACCAGCTTCAGAATTGACAATGAACATTCTTATTGGGAGAAAGATCCATCTGGTTCACTTCCAAGCTGGAAGAAAGGTACTGGAAATGAAATGGAGGCTGAAAGAAAGTTTATTGATGAGCAGAACCAACACACATACAGTATGTAGTTCTAGGGCAGCTGACCAATTGGTTTTGCTTATACGGGTGCCGTCCACTAGGCTGTGCCAATGGGCGACACCCGGGGAAGGGCCTTCTCTGTGGCGGGCCCGACGCTCTGGAATGACCTTCCCCCCGAAATCAGAACAACCACGGACCTTCGCTCCTTCTGACAGCTATTAAAAACTCATTTCTTCCGACTGGCTGGCCTAGGGTAATTTTAATTTAATTTTAATTATTATGGGGTTTTAGGGATAGTTATATTTTTATAGAAGTTTTAGCGCAGGGTTAGTTTAATTTGATTTTAGCTTTGTATTCTGTCTTGTTGTAATTTGTTTTTTAATTTCCCTGTGCCCCGCCTCGAGTCCCTTTGGGGAGAGAGAGCGGGATATAAATAAAATTTATTATTATTATTATAATCTGTTAGTGTAAATGTGCGCGAAGGTGTGACGCTTGCCTTCAAAACTGTGTAATAAAATTCTTTAGCTTTATCTAAAGTATTCAAACAGTAACTCACACCTTCATATCTCGGTATAATACCCATTGGCACATCCCATCTATATTGTATCTTTCTTTTCCTCAATTCTGCTACCAAGAATCCAAAATCCCTTCTAGACTTCAACATTGCTGGTGGTAACTCCTTGAAGACACCAATCTGGTTTCCATCTATTTAATAATAATAATAATAATAAATTGGGATTTATTAACCGCACCCTCTCCCCACAGGGACCCGGGGCGGTGCACAGGCATAATTAAAAACAATATACAATAATACAAATATTTCTTAAAATCGAATTAAATAAATCTACCCGTGCTAAAAACATAAATTAAAAACCCATTTAAAATTTATAATTAAAAGACAGAGAGAACTATTCAAGGCCGGCCAGTCGAAAGAGATGGGTCTTCAATTTTACACGGAAGGAGCGGAGGTCGGTGGTCGTTCTAATATCAGGGGGAAGGTCGTTCCAGAGGGCCGGGCCCGCCACAGAGAGCGCCCTTCCCCTGGGCGTCGCCCGCTGACAAAGTCTAGTGGACGGCACCCGGAGAAGCCCCTCTCTGTGGGAGCGAATCGGTCGTGAGGATGTGTGGGGCAGGATCCGATCTCGCAGATAGCTAGGTCCCGAGCCATGGAGCGCTTTGAAGATGATAACTAACACCTTGAAGCGCACCCGGAAGACGACAGGTAGCCAGTGCAGCTCGCGCAAGAGCGGTGTTACGTGGGCAAACCTAGAGGTGCCCATAATTGCTCGCGCGGCCGCATTCTGAACTAACTGAAGCCTCCGGGTGCACCTCAAGGGGAGCCCCATGTAGAGAGAGTTACAATAGTCCAGTCGGGATGTCACGAGGGCATGAGTGACTGTGCGAAGGGCGTCCCGATCCAATAGGGGGCGCAATTGGCGAACCAGGCGAACCTGGTAAAACGCCCTCCTGGCCACGGCTGTCACTTGCTCTTCCATAGACAGCCGGGTATCCAGGAGGACACCCAAATTGCGCGCCCCATCCACAGGGGCAAGATGTTCGCCCCCTATGGCCAGCGTTGGAGAAAGCTGGTTGAATCGGGCAGCCGGAAACCACAGCCACTCGGTCTTGGTCGGGTTGAGCCTAAGTCCGTTACTTCCCATCCAGATCCGCACGGCTTCCAGGCACTGGCACATCACCGCTACGGCATCGTTGGGGTGGTTTGGGGTAGATATGTACAGCTGGGTGTCATCAGCGTACAGATGGTACTCTACCCCAAAACCACGGATGATCTCACCCAACGGCTTCATATATGCATTAAACAGGAGAGGCGAGAGGACCGACCCCTGAGGCACCCCGCATGTGAGGGGTCTCGGGGTCGACCTCTGCTCTCCTGCCCGCACAAATTGCGATCGGCCAGAGAGGAAGGAGGAGAACCACCGCAAAACAGTGCCTCCCACCCCCAACCCCCCCAGCCGATGCAATAGGATACCATGGTCGATGGTATCGAAAGCCGCTGAGAGGTCTAATAGGACCAGGATGGAGGAACATCCCCCATCTCTGGCCCTCCAGAGATCATCTACCAACGCGACCAATGCCGTCTCGGTGCTATGCCCGGGCCGAAAGCCGGACTGGCGCGGATCTAGATAGTCAATTTCCTCCAGGTGACGGGGAAACTGTTGTGCCACCACACTCTCAACAACCTTCGCCAAGAAGGGAAGGTTGGAGACTGGACGGTAGTTGTTCAAAATAGCTGGGTCCAAAGAGGGCTTCTTGAGGAGGGGCCTCACCATAGCCTCTTTTAGGGAGGCAGGCAAGGAACCCTCACTCAAGGATGCGTTGATAACCTCTTGGAGCCAGCCTCGTGTCACCTCCCAGGATGCCAGTACAAGCCAGGAGGGGCACGGGTCCAATGAACATGTGGTGGCTCGCAGTCGCCCACGTAACCTGTCCATATCCTCGGAAGTAACGGGGTCAAACTCCTCCCAAACAAGATCTCCCTCGTGGCATCCCACTGGGCCATGAATGGGGGCTAGCTCACTCTGTATCTGGGCGGTTTTCTCCTGCAGAAAAATCACAAATTCCTCTGCCCTACCCTGTAACGGGGCTTCCCGCTCCCTCTGTTGGAGGAGGGAACGGGTCACCCTAAACAGGGCGGCAGGGCGGTTTTCTGCGGATGCTATGAGGGTGGCACAATGATGACGTTTGGCCACCCTCAGCGCCACAATGTAAGTCCGTAAATGGGCTCTTACCTGTGTCCGGTCAGATTCAGAGCGGCTAGCCCTCCATCTTCTCTCTAGGCATCTCTTGCGGCGTTTCATCACCCGCAGCCCCTCAGTAAACCAAGGAGCCAGGGTGGTTCGCCGCCGCGAGAGAGGCCGCAAGGGCGCGACCCGATCCAAGGCTCCCACGGCCGCACTATTCCATGCGGCCGTGAGGTCCTCCATCGGGGCGCGGGTCAGGGATACAGGAAATGGCCCAAGCGCTGTCTGGAACCCATCCGGGTCCATCAAGCGCCTGGGGCGGTACCAGATTGGTAACTCTGGTTCCGCCTCCCCGCGGAGGGGAGCAGCGGTCGGAAAGTCGAGTCGGAGAAGTGAGTGGTCTGACCATGACAAGGGTATGATGTCTATGTCCCCTGTACCCAGATCACTCTTCCATTGGCCCGAGACGAAGATGAGGTCCGGCGTATGTCCACCCTCATGGGTGGGGCCATGAATTACTTGGGTCAGGTCCATGGCCGTCATGGAAGCCATGAACTCCCGAGCTACCACGGATGATTCGCCCAACGATGGCAGGTTAAAGTCCCCCATAACTATAAGTCTGGGGGTCTCCACTGCCACCGTAGCGATCACCTCCAGGAGCTCGGGCAGGGCTGCTGCTACATAGCGGGGAGCCAGGTATACAACCAGCAAGCCCAACTGCCTCCCTAGGCCCCACTTCATGCAGAGGGACTCACAGCTAGAGGTCTGCGGCACAATGGTCTCTCTCGGCTCCAGGCCTTCCTTGATAATGACCGCTACCCCACCACCCCTGCCTAGGGCCCGCGGCTGATGAAATGCGCGGTAACCTGGTGGGCACATTTCAACGAGGGGATGACCTCCCTCGTGGCCCAACCAGGTCTCCGCTATTCCTACCAGGTCCGGCTCCCCCTCTGACACAAGGTCACTAATGAGGGGGGCTTTGTTGACAACGGACCTGGCGTTGCAAAACATCAGCCGCAGACCCTGGCTCTGTATTCCCTGGCCACCTAGCCTGCGAGGGTTGTGGCACCCGACCGTCTGTAACCAACGGCTGCGTGCCACCAACCGGGAGGATGAAAATTGTCTCCCCTCGGTCCTGCCCCTCCCCACGACCCTCTGAATTGGTATGCCCTCCTGAGGAACGACTCGAATATCCCCCTGCCTTTCGCCTTCCGCTTCCCGCCGTCGACTGCTATCCTGGCCCTTACTACTAATTGCTGTTTCCATCTCCATCTGTCTATATCTACCCACCCCAGGACCCCTTAAAAACCGAATTAAAAATTTGCATAAAAACCCCCTTAGTTTGCGCCTCGCCCACCTCTCAGGATCTATCAATCCATCCTCGAGGTGGGCCCGTGTTAGATGAGGGGGCCAGACCTGCGAGAGGGGAAACTCTCGCAAGCCAAGGAGCTCTGTTCTGGAGTACGACAATAGCATAGTAACGGCACTGGTTCTAAGAAAGGGGGGGGGGAATCGTCTACGATGTTACAATGCAAGTCGGAATTAATACAGCAAGCTAAAACTTAAAAGCGTAAGGTAAGGTGGATGAAAAAGTGCGGCAGGTAGTCCAGGTGGGGTGGAAAAGTCACTCCAGCGTGGGGGGTGGGGGGGTAGTAGATGGCAGAAATAATCTTCCCCCAGATAGTTCTCTCATCCCGCCTAGATGATAAAGTGCGGCAGGTAGTCCAGGTGGGGTGGAAAAAGTCTCTCCAGCGGGGGTGGGGGGGTAGTAGATGGCAGAAATAGTCTTCCCCCAGATAGTTCTCTCATCCCGCCTTTCCACTCCTCGGCCCATTTGATCATCAGTCCATCCTTGCCTCGTCCCTAGCTCCCAAACCGGCCCAAATCAAGATGGATTGGGCAGGGACTGCACAGGCCGGGTGGAGGCCGCGCGGCTTGAAGAGCAGAGTGAAAAGACTTCTGCAAAATATCATTTCTAAGATTTCTATCAATAAAATATACAACCACATCTCTTGGTAGTTGTCTTTGTAGTGCTGCATGTGAGTTTACTCTGTATATTTTACCAATGTTAAAAAAAATCTGATCAGAATCATCCAGTTTCAACAATATAGACAGTGCATCCGCACAAATTATTTTAATATCTTCTTTAGGATTCTCCCGAATTCCCCTGAGTCCGATAGCTGGTTCCATAGATCTAAATTGCAACATAACTATTTCATTATCCAACCTCCAGCAACTTTCACAAGATTTAGATCAAATTCCTTCATTTTAGTTTCCTGGTTCAAAGCCAGCTGTTCAACTTTATTATCAATCTTAAGGATAATATCAGACATACCCTTAGCTAATATTCGTAAATTTTTATCAAACTGTTCATATTTATCCCTATTATCTTGGACCATTTCCTTAATTTCTTTAAATTCTTCCTTAATTTCTTTAAATTCTTTATCTATAAAGTGTTTCAAATCCTGAAGGCTTGTTATCTCTATCTGCTGTTGCATTAAAGCTATGCCAGCTGAGAAACCTCCTTGCTTCGTTGCCATCTTCTTCCCAGATTTTCACAAAATTATATATTAGCTGTCTCTCTTGCTTGCTATCTCCTTTGACTTTCCGCCAGGGTAGAATACTTTATAACAAGCTGGAATACACAGACCAGTTAACTTTCATTTCCTTTTCACTGAAGCTTGAGCTATCAGCCAGGTTTAAATACAAACTAGAATAAACAAAGCAGTTAATTTTTGTTTCCTTTCAACTTTCGTCTGAGGATTAACACCATCTTAAGTTCTTTGTTCTAAATCCTTTGTTCCAAATCCATGCCGTTCAAATTTAACGCTACTGTATTTAAAAAAAAAATTTCATACCTGTAATTAAGGCAATTAGAGCAGAATATTTTCCTGGCTTGCATGGAATGTAAATTGAAAGTTGAGAGCTACGCCTTGCTTCGCTATTTGCGAAGTTTCCCAGCCTTCCGGAGCATATAGCCGCCTAAAAAGGGGGAGTCCCACCTTGCTCGCCCCCCAGAGGAAAAGAAACCCTCTGGGAAACCCCGCAAGGGACTCTACCCAAAGGTGCCAGCTCTCTCACAAGCTCCTTAGGAGCTTGGAGTTTTCCGAGGCGTTTTTGTTGATATAAAAACGCCTCTACAGAGGCCTGGGTTGGCAGGCTTGGAAAAACCTGCCGGCGGCATCCGCTGCTCAACCCGGTGCTTTGTGTGTTTTGTTATTTGATTTTAGCTAGCTTGTTTAGCAAAGATTAGTAATGGATTTAAAGCACTGGCTTCCTTTGGCTTAATCCTGTCAAACAGTTAATTTTATCCTGTTATCTATTGCCTCTAGCCTGCCTTTCTTACTGGGCTTGCACTTTTCTCAATGAATGGAGTTAAGATCATATCCTGTCCTTCTTAATCACCTGAGCTAAAGGTATTTGTTTGTGAATAAATTAGGCTAGAATTCTTAATAGGTGCAAATATCCATTTCTAAAGACTGTTTTACTATGTAGGAAGCTCCATTTCTCCTTTGGGGAAATATAATATTTTGATTCTTTTTAATATTCCCCAAAATATTTCATTCTATAAAAGGAGGCAGTGGTGGGTTGCAGGTGGTACACCCTGGTACGAGTGTACTGGAGCCTGCCCAAAGCACTGGATAACATTCTGGTACGATGCTCTGGAGGGCCCACCTGCCCGCCCGAGTTTCTTACCTGTGTTTTAAGTGTTTGACGCTTAGGCGCACACGCATGGTGCATATGGTGCCTGTGCGACGCTCTGCCAAGCAGCTGGAACATCACGGAGGCTTGCAGAAGCATCACAGGTAAGTACAATGCAAGTGCATGCCACACATATGTGTGCGTGCACCACGCATGTGCATGTGGGTGACACCAGGGCCGTTCCAACCGTATCAGTTGGGATGGAATCCGGAACCCACAACTGGGGGGGGGAGGACTTCCCACATACTGAAGTGTTAAATAACTTCTGCCTTTTAGAAATCAAATATCAATAGTAAAGCACTCAGCAATCACTGATCAGCAGTTGGTAAAATAGATATTAAGGCCTTAAAAAAATATTCAAATGCCACAGTATGTCTATGCCTATGTAGGAAGTTAAATGTCAGCACTTAAGCGATAAAGAGGGTCTAGGGACCTAGGGGCTAGGTATATGCATAAGCAAATACTCTCACCCAAGATCCAACAAAGTTAGGATTAGTCCTCAGCCGTAATAGGAATTGCCTCTTCATTATATTATCACTCAGCAAGATTCAACCAAGTCTGGGACTCAAGACAACCTACAAAGTTACCCCTGCATGGCCCCATGGGAGTCTGACAACCATTCAGGATACCTGCCATTACACAGGAACAGGAAGTTCTAAGGCAAGGCCCAAAAATCCCATGTGGTCCTGTCCACCATTAAACCATCTTTCCAAACAGTCTCCATGTTTCCAGTGTCTTTCTCCTCACTTGGAACTGAACCCAGATGGACATTTCTTCCAACACCTGTAAAGATCAGAATCCTGAAGGCAATGATTTTCCCTGTGACACTCTTTAGAAACAAAATTTTGAAGAAGCAAGATAGAAAGAGTATTCAAGCTTTTGAACTTTGGCATTGGAAAAGACTCCTGATAATAACACGGATAGCCAAGAAAACAAATGAATCATCTCCCAAATCAACCCAGAATTCTTATTCAATTACAAATGTCCCAGATCAAATTATCATGAGCCTGTTTAGTGGCATGGTTGAGGGATCTCAACATCTCTGCCACAGAACTTTCCAAGTCTATGATGAGGAGTCACTGACCTGGGAGTTTTTCTGGATGCTTACATGTTCCACACCTCTATATTTTTTAATATCCTAAAATCTATCATAACAATGAAAAGAGAGAGGCAGAAAATATTCATTATGAATGAAGTATTTGCTCCAAATATAAAATAGAACAGCAGTTTTCAACAAACGACAATAATCTAAATGTCAACTGGCAAAGCATTCCTGCCTGGCCTGCTCTCAAGGTGCCATAGGAAAGGGGAATGGGACACTAACAAAGCAGCAGGGCAGCCTCAAACAGCACATTTCAGGCGTATCTTTCTCACGGCTGTATCCCAGGTTACCCGCAGCAGCCAGAGGGGAGTGACCTCTACAGCCCGGTAAAGGGCTCCTTTGGAGGATGTGATTTATGACACACCCTGGAGGGGGAGAGGGGGAAAGCTGGGGCATAATTGGGGCATAAATTACATGGGGTCAGAATTGGTTTCACTTGGGTATGTGCGGACATGTTGCTCTTAATAGATAACTGGATTTCTTTTGAAACTTGGCTCGAGGCTCATGATTTAATTAGGACATCTCTCGGAACCCTGACTCTAATGTGCCTTTGGACAATTCTGATCCCCACAATGCCAGAGGGATGTCAGATTAGGGAGAACTGATTTAACAGAGATTTTCACAAGTAAAACAATCCATTTATGGAAAAAGTTTTACTCAACAGATTCTCGGTAGTTTAAGTCTTGACTGGGGCCCAGACGTTGGTGAAAGCGTTTTGATATTTTCCTAAGTTTCTCTTACTTCTGAATTTATCTACAAGAAATTTTACTGCTGCGCATTGGCCATGGATAAATCTTGATTTCAGGGAAGATTCAAGTATTCAGAATATGTTTTCTTTCAACTGAGAGGAAACAGGTGAAACTAGCCTCTGTTTCAGTTCCTAGTAAAATTCTAATTCTACTGTTTTTCTATGCAGGCCTGTCAAACTGGTGACCACCCCAGCTCTGCAAAGGCAAAACACATTGCAATGTGTCATGATGGAGTCTGATACCCGTTTTCTATAGCTCTAATGTGCTGAAAATAGTGACATCACAGCAGCTGTACCCAAATGAAGAGATCAGGATCCTTTCAGGGTTATTGTAAAATACCAGTTTTATCAATATATGAATATATATAGGTCAGGTTGAACTGTAGACTCCCTGCTGCTCTCTGAGTTCAGTTGTTTACTTGCAGATGTTTCATTACTCAACTGAGTAACATCTTCAGTGCTAAGAGGAAATGGAATTTGCTCTCTGTTTATATATAATAGCTTGCCCTTTTAGAGTTAGGGTTAGGGTTACTTCTTGATTAGACAAACTGCTTGATTGTTTGTCTAGTGTTAATCCCTGCTTATCTGGGCATTGATTGCTGGTACATGTGTGTGTGAGGGGGTGTTCTTATCTTTTTGTTTCCTTTTTAGTTTTTATGTTGTCTCTTTTGAAATGATGCATAAATGTTTGTCTTAATTACTTAATTATTTACTTAAGGAAATGCTTAAATATTGTTTGCACCAAACAATCAAGCAGTAAGTAATATCTAACAAATGCTATGTATTTTTCCAATGCTAAATTGACTTTATGGGGAAACCCACTTTTAAAAATTTGGGAAAAGAACAATGAAATGGAAAAATTGGATGGAAGCAGGAATATTGACCTTGAATCAACTGATAGATGATGAAGATGAATTTTTATCATATTCTGCATTGGGAGACAAATAGCATTTACAAGATGTAAATAATGGAAATATTTACAATTACATTTGCTAACAACATTGTCTGGACCAGTACCATTCTCAGCTTCTGAGACACCAGAGATGCTAAAGCAACTTATTAAACCTTTTAATAGTAAGAAAGAAAATATTACTAGGTATTTGTTCTTAGTAAATCAATTTCATATGCAGATGTTAAGAAATGAATGAATTAAATAATTATAAATGCCTATATAGATAGTCCTTGATTTACAACCATTCATTTAGCGATCATTCCAAGTTACAATGACACTGAAAAAAGTGACTTATATTATTTTTGACACTTACAACCACTGCAGCAGAATCCTCATGGGCAAGTGATCAAAATTTGGGTTCTTGGCAACTGGCATGTATTTCTGGCAGTTCCAATGTCCAGAATCATGTGATCATCATTTGTAACTTTCCCAGCTGGTTTCTGACAAATACAGTCAAAGGGGGAAGCCGGATTTACTTAATGACAGCATGATTTACAGTATTTAACAACTGCAGTAATGTAACAATGCTTAACAACAGAAACAACAGAACAGAAATTTTGGGCTTAACTATAGTAATAAGTCAAAAATCACCTCTATGCACTTGCATTGTAAGAACAGGGTGAGTTCAGTTTGCAGCTTTTTATAAATTATAAATTATTTATAAATTATTTTTATAAATTATTGGTGGTGAAATAAAATATAAAGTATGTGTTTGAAAATAATATTTATTTTATTTTATTTTATTTTATTAATCGAATTTGTATACCGCCCTATCTCCCCAGTGGGACACCAGGGCGGTGCACAGAAAGAATAAAAAGATAATACATACAATAACAATATAAAAAAGGATTAAATTCAGGGGTCTGTGCTAAAATTATGGTTAAAAGCTATTAAAATCACTAAATTAAAAGTATCCCATTAAAACTATGCCAGGTATGCATAGGTGTGTTTTTAGTGCCCGGCGGAAGAGGCGCAGGTCTGTGATGGTGCAAAGGTTGGGGGGCAGGTCATTCCAGAGAGCAGGACCTGCCACAGAGAAGGCTCTCACCCTGGGGGTCGCCAGCTGGCATTGTCTGGCAGATGGCACCCTGAGGAGGCCCTCTCTGTGGGAGCTGACAGGTCGAAGGGAGGTGTGTGGTAGGAGGCAGTCCCGCAGATAACCAGGACCCGTGCCATGGAGCGCTTTGAAGATGGTTACTAATACCTTGAAGCGTACCCGGAAGGCCACAGGCAGCCAATGCAGCTCGCGCAGGAAAGGTGTTATATGGGAGTATCTTGAAACTCCCAAAATCCCCCGCGCGGCCCGGGTCGCGCCCTTGCGGCCTCTCATGCAACGTCGAGTCACCCAGGCCCCTTGGTTTACCGAGGAGCTTCGGGAGATGAAACGTCGCAAGAGACGCCTAGAGAGTAGGTGGAGATCCTCTCAATCCGAAACTGACCGAACACTAGTGAGAGACCATATTAGGACTTACTTAGTGGCGTTAAGGATGGCCAAACGTGAGTATTGTGCCACCCTTATCGCGTCCGCGGAAAACTGCCCTGCCGCCCTGTTTGGGGTTACCCGCTCCCACCTTCATCTGAGGCTGCGGGAAGCCCCTTTGCAGGGTCGAGCAGAGGAATTTGGAGAGTTTCTGCAGGACAAAATCACTCAGATTCGGAACGAGCTGCCCTCCACTGAAAGTGATCCAGTCGATTTGTCCGGTGCTGGTCTTGAGATAACACCATGGGAGGAGTTTGATTTTGTTACTACCGAGGATATGGACAGGTTGCGGAGGAGCCACCACATGTTTATTGGACCCGTGCCCCTCTTGGCTTGTACTGGCATCCTGGGAGGTGACGCGAGGCTGGCTCCAGGGCATTGTGAATTCATCTCTGAGTGAGGGGTACTTGCCTACCATCTTGAAAGAGGCGGTGGTGAGGCCCCTCCTCAAGAAGCCATCCCTGGACCCGACTTTATTAGAGAACTATCGTCCCGTCTCCAACCTTCACTTTTTAGTGAAGGTTGTTGAGAGTGTGGTGGCCCAAAGTTCCCTCAACACCTGGAGGAAGTTGATTATCTAGACCCACGCCAGTCCGGCTTCCGACCCAGATACAGCACTGAGACGGCATTGGTCGCGTTGGTTGATGATCTCTGGAGGGCGCGGGATAGAGGGTGTTCCTCTATCCTAGTCCTATTAGACCTCTCAGTGGCTTTTGATACCATCGACCATGGTATCTTATTCCACTGATTGGGGGGGTTGGGGCTGAGAGGCACCGTTTTACGGTGGTTCTCGTCCTACCTCTCTGGTCGGTCGCAATGGGTGTTGGCAGGAGGGCAGAGGTCGTCCCTGAGGCCCCTCATATGTGGGGTTCCTCAGAGGTCGGTCCTCTCTCCCCTTCTGTTCAACTCCTATATGAACCCGCTGGGCGAGATCATCCGTGGCTTTGGGGTGGAATACCATCTGTACGCTAATGATACTCAGTTGTACATATCCACCCCAAACCACCCCAACGATGTCGTCGAGGTGCTGTCCCGGTGTTTGGAGGCCGTACGGATCTGGATGGGTAGTAACAAACTCAAGCTCAACCCGTCCAAGACTGAGTGGTCTATGGTTTCCGGCTCCCCGGTTCAGCCAGATTAGTCCAACACTGGCCATTGGGGGCGAACAACTAGCCCCCGTGGAGAGGGTGCGCAACTTGGGCGTCCTCCTGGATTCCCAGCTGTCCATGGAGGACCATGTGGCGGCCGTGGCCAGGAGGGCGTTCTATCAGGTTCGCCTGATACGCCAGTTGCGCCCCTTACTGGACCGGGGGGACCTTCGCACAGTCACTCTGGGTCCTTTGCGGAGAAGGGCGGGATATAAATGTAATAAAAGGGCGCCCTGGGTCCTTTGCGGAGAAGGGCGGGATATAAATGTAATAAAATAAAAATAAATACTCAAGCGCTTGTGACTTCTCGGCTGGATTACTGTAATGCTCTCTACATGGGGCTCCCCTTGAGGTGCACTCTTAGATTTATATACTACTCCACAGTGCTTTACAGTCCTCTCTAAGCAGTTTACAGTGTCAGCATATTGCCCCTTACAATCTGGGTCCTCATTTTACCAACCTTGGAAGGATGGAAGACTGAATCAACTTGAGCCAATGAAACTCGAACTGCAGAACTACTGGCAATTGGAACTACTGCATTCTAAGCACTGTGCCACCATAACTTTTAATTGTCTCTGTAATGGGATACTTGGGAAATTCTTAAATGGACTTTGAAAAATATACTGTAATTCTCACATTGTGATTATATATTTTTGAAAAAACTCACCCTGACTAACTGAAAGAATATGAAAATAACTCTGAACATGTACAGGCCATTTACCATTCTCAAGTCGTGGTCATCATCATCATCATCATCATCATCATCATCATCATCATCATCATCATCATTTTAGCCATTGTCTATCCAGTGCAGGGTGAAGGACTCTTCTACATGTTTCCAACCAATATGATCCTGCGCTTTCTTTTGCCAATTGGGCTCACAATACTTGCAGATGTCATCAATCCATCTTGTTTTAGGTCTCTTTCATGGACACTTTATATCAAGAGGGAATTGAAATGGAAATGAAAATGGGTTGGTCACATAGCAAGAACAACTGATAGCAGGTGGACCAAGGCAGTCATAGAATGGATCCCATTTACAATTGAGTAACCATAATTCATCTAGTTTGTAATAAGTCTAAGAAGTGCAGATTTCTCAGCAGATGGCATGTATATCCAGAAAGTTTAATCTAAAACAGTTTACTTGTACTTTCCCCTTAAAGATATAAGGCTGTGCTCATAAAAGATGTTTGACTGGGTCTTGGGGGTGGGGCAAAGTGCTACTATTATGCAGGAGATCTTGCAAGAATTGTTTTGGATAATGCCACTAGCATTCATTTCACAGTTGAGATGAGAATATTCATAGACTTCCTGGATCTAGCAATTCAACGTCTATAATTTATTATGTTTACCTGGTAAAATCCATAATTAAGCAATTTGATCTCTGGTGAAGTAGTAAAACTTCTTTTTGCAGCAAGCCCTTAACAATTCTTTCTTCGGCTGCTTGTCTTATTTTACAAAACAAATACTCTAGGAGTCCCATGATCTTACATGGTTCGGATCACTAATTGCTGGCATGAGTGGTTTCAGAGAGTTTATTCCCTCCACCACTAGTGGCAGATTAAATATAGAACATATCATTGTTTTAGGGACTTTACATGTCATATTTCTTTCAAAGAGTATTAAAATGTAATTCTGTATCTGTGATTGTGTACACAATTGAACAGTGACTTCAGACATTTGAATGTAAACATTTTAACCATATCAGTGAGGACACTTGAATAAGTTGTCTAAATATCGTGTTCACCAGATGAATGGAAAATGACAAAATTAATGTGATTTTATAATTAGTATAAACAAGAATAACCACCTGGAAAGACTATGCATTCACAGTGCTCCATGAATTTGGAGAGCAAATTGGGCATCGTCGATGGACTCTTAGTGCTTTGGTATTCTTAGGAGGATACTGATTTTTTGACCCTGCCTAACTCTATTTCCTGGGAATATATATTGGGAAATCCCGCTGAGGTGCAAATCTATTGGGGAGTAAATCTAATTAGGGTTAGATCTCTAAGAATTTAGATAGCAAAATGGACCGCCAATGGACTTGCAGCACATTCATACTTAGGAGGGCACAGACTTCAAATCTGCCTTAGCTACATTTCCTGGGGAAATCCCATTGGGTGGTAAATTTACATAGAGTTAGGGTTAGATCTCCAGGAATTTAGAAAGCAAAATGTACATTGCAGTTGTACATTGGGATGTAAAACAGTGACAATCCTATCACCTGAATATTTTACAAATACTTCATAATTTGAAAATATGTCAATTTCTCCTTTGCTGTTTGTTACAGCTCTTGGAGCCAAACTAGACTCTGATTGATTGATTGATTGATTGATTGATTGATTGATTGATTGATTGATTGACTGATTGATTGATTAGACTAACAACTAGCCTCTTTGTTCAGTAGCTCAAGATAGTGCCTGGGGTCCCATGATTTACACCCATTTTTCCATTCAGGCAGATTCAACGTATTCCAGGTCCCCTCTATTTAGTGTTATCATCTCAACAAATCCTAGAAAAATACTTTTTGTGTCACAGCAATTGTCCTCTGGAATCACCTCAGGCAAGGATTCAAAAGCCCCTATCCCACTCCCCTTTGAGTAATACATGAAAATTGGCGTATTCTTCAAGCCTTGGGCAACCTTATGGATATGAATATAGAAGGAAATATTTTCCTTCTATTTTTCCTTCTCCTATTTTTTCTCACAACACTCATGTACCGTATGGTGGATTGAAAGAGGATGACTTGGGGATGGCTGAAGATGAGGTAGAACCAATGTCAATCTAGCATTTTGACCACTATGCCACAGTGGCTCTCGGTCACAATTGTGCAAGCTTATCTAATGTGCAATTCAATATGGATTGTGAAGCAGCAGCACCAGTTTTGATAATGATTTGATGCTACTGAGAAACAGAGTTAGATAAGGCAAATAAGGTAATCAAGCTGAAATCTTTACAGGGCTTTGTGTTCATCTGTCTGTGTGAGTTTTCTGATAGGCAAACTGAAAAAATAAATTTCAGGAAAAGCAGACATTACACAAGCCTGTTAAAAGTACAGTTAAGAAGCTACCAACCCTGATTCTATAACTGCTGTGGAGGACACTTGAGAAAATATGTAAAAACAAGAAAGGGTTAGGACCACCACATTAAATGTTGCTGACATTCAGGTTTAATGGTCCTTCAGCTAATACAAAAGCATTGCTGAAAGTTTCTACTGAAAGAGCAACCTTGCTTTGGTGGGTGACGCACTGGGAAAGAGTAGATGATAGGATCTGAGGACAACAACCAATGCGCAAACCCAGTGAACTTCCCAGTTAAAATCTGACACCTCCCTCTGCACTCAGAGCAGGAAAATTCTCTGTAAAAGAATACATTCAAGACAGGAAAAGCTGTGACATTTATAGTTCATTTTGGTCTCAGTTTCAATAGTAGTTCAATCTGCAAAATCATTCAATAGCATCAGACATGTAATGTACCAACATTAAATACTAGCCATTCCTGGCCACGCATTGTTGTGGCCCAGTCTGGTTAAATGGCCAACCAATCTGTGTGTAGATCTACACCTGCATGCACAAACATGTACACACAACCGCCATATAACCCCCAACCTGCCTACCTACTGTATTTCTCCCTCTCTCCCTCTACCTACCTACCTACCTACCTACCTACCTACCTACTGTATTTCTCCCTTTATCTATCCAGCTACCTACCTACTGCATTTCTCCCTCCTTCCTTCTATCCCTATAGCTGCCTACCTACCTACTGTATTTCTCCTTGAATCTTATGGACAGAGTATTTTACATAATACAAATTGTCATAAAATAATTCCTGTGGCCCACTGCTCTCTCTGTATCCATCTACCTAACTTTTTTACATTTTTTACATAGGTATTTTACACATACCTATGGATCACGTGTCTTCCTGCAGGCAGTCCATCCATCGCTATTTCAGTCATCCTTGGAGTATCTGGGCTACCTCACAACAGACCAGTTCTGACCATATGTCCATACCATCACAGCCTGGCTTCTCTCATTTTGTCTGGAATTGGAATGACTTTGAAGGCCTTCTGAATGCCTTTGCTTGTAAGGGGATTGGACACTGGATCATAACACTAAATCTCATCATAAATCTCATCTAAATAAAGAAGGTGCCATGGAGTTGAAGAAGAGCATCCATTGCTATAACCAAGAGTGAACTCATTCTGGATCATTGCACACAATTTGGAATTTCTGGGATGTGGACAAGAGAAGGCCTGCCTTGCAAAGTAGTCACTAGATTAGAGATCCTAGTTTACAAAGCATAACGTGAACAACTTTAGTAATATTGGTCTCTGGTTGTGAAATCCTGGCCAAAATGGATTGGTACTGTCCTAACCATTTGCATAAAGTGATACAAGTGACGGGAACATTTTTGTTTACTCGATGTGAGGCAATTGGAGCTAGTGGTTTCAAGCTGCTTATTCCAAATTAGTCTGATTCTCAGAGAACACTGCAGCTGTGTGCTTTGCTCGAGTACTTTAACTACTGATCCTCAAGCCTTCTAGGTTTTTATACATCATATTTAGACATATTGCAGTTTCCTTACTTGAAAATTAAGTAACAGGATAGAACACAACTAGAAATAATGATAAAATCATTCATCACGTCAGAAATTTAGTACTCTAAGTCTTCAAAGGGGATTGGATTAATATGTAATATAGTTCAAAGGAAAGGTCAAATTCCCAGCACATTTTCCCTTGAGCAAGAATCAATCAATTCTTCAGTGCTAATCAAAATATTGCACAAATGCTTAAGTGCAGGAAGATCTTGCCTATCAAAACCAGTGTTTTATTTTCAATATTACCTTCACAGCTGAAACTAAACTACTTATCTACATTAAATTTGTTTATGCATTATTTAAATAAATGGATAATTTATTTATCCTCAATTTATACAAGGAAAACATCCAAAGAGTAACTTTGCACTGTGCCACCTGCCCTGGTTGGATGTTGGCCCACTTCCCATGCCCCCTTACCTCTGCCTCTAGCGTCCTCTCACAGCCACGACAGGGCAAAGACCTGTAGCTTTTGCTTATATCCTGCCTCAAGATCGTGTGTGCAGGCAATGAGCAATGAATTAAATTGGTGAAGATGTTTGAAAAGAAAGGCTCCATGCCAGCATTTTTGTGGCTCTATTTGGTTCTGCTGGTTTCTTAGGAGAACTGCCCCTTCAGCTGGGTTCTGAATAATTGAGATATTTTCTCCATACAGTATAGATTTATTTAAAGGGAATTTTGTATCTCATAAGCAACATTCAATACATTCTCCTCGCTTTACTATGGAATGTTACAGTTTGAGATTGTTTGTTTGTGATGCAGCAAAACCTTTAAACAGGTCTTTGTCTGACTTCCCAAAGTCTTCCTTGATTATGTCAAGAGAGAACATATCATTTGTATTCTCAGGGAAGTTTTTTTTTAAGCATCTGGAAGTCACATATACATTCATTCTTGCAGAATTTATGTAGTTTGTGGTCCAAAAGGTACTTCAAATTATGGTTCTTGACATAATTTCAGGCAGAAACGATGAGTACACTAAACCTTACATATGCTTACTATATAGAATCTAGATGAGTTGCCTGTTTCTTCTGCTTTGTGGAATTTTGGTGGAATGCATCCATTTTATCAAGGCCAACCAGATTTGGATGGTAAAAATCTAGATAGCCACAGATTCACAAAATCACAGGAACTTTTGCTGTTATCTTAGTGAGAATTTGGATTGCTGCAGCCCAGATTTGATAACCTTTACATTATAATCACCATAACCAGGGATGTCAAACTGGCGGCCCACACGGAGAGGCCATGCCCACACCAGCTCTGAAAAGGGGGGGGAGGAGAATCGCAAAATGTCATGTGACAGCAATGTGATGCCACAGTTTGACAACTGTGCCACAAGCAGTAAAGCCATTTCAAATATTTGGAACCCTCTGCGGATCTTTGATTGTTTTATTTAAAAAATCAATGCCTTTTATGAGGCATTTCCTTTTGCCACATTTTTTCAAAAAAAAAAGATAAAAAGCCAGCAGAAATCTCTGTGGAACAAGGTCTTTGCTTCATTCTTTGCCATATGGCATCCATCTGGTTTCCTCATCATCTGGTTTCTTCCAGAAATTGTGCTTGCCAATCATTACAGGAATTTGCCAAGACAAAGATCATACAAGAATTTCGGCTGGACCCTGAAACAGAGGGATATTTTTCAATTGTATTTGTAACATTTTAGTATTCTCACACTTTAAAAAAATTATATCCCACTTTCATTTTTTTATATATCTCAAAATGGCTGGAATATTTAATACTTCTTCCTCCTATTTTTCCCACAATAGGCATTTTTAGAATGTGGATCCTAACTGAATATTGAGAATCTTCAAAGGTGTCTACTGAAAGACATGTTATCCTTATGAGAATTGCCATACATATTCAATGAAAAGGGATTGTTTTTGCTCTGATTACTAGAATTTTGTGAGAATCGCTTTTGGAACTGCACACATACACTGTTTTTAGTACAGAGAAGGAGATAACATTTTATATTTTGTATTCATATTTCTTACATCTTCATTCCTTGCAAATTTTCCTTATCAGTGCAGTGTAATCAATAAAAAATGACCACGTGATTTTTTTTAAAGAAACAACAGTTCTGCACTTTAAAAAGCAGTTCTATCTTTGTTTCGGGTCAGAGTTCCCAGGGCCGGGGCTTGAGGCTGATGCTGCTCAACGCCAGGTCCGTTATCAACAAGGCCCCCCTCATCCATGATTTGGTATCAGAGGGACCTGGTAGGTGTCACGGAAACCTGGCTGGGTCCCGAGGGGGGTGCCCCTCGTGGAAATGTGCCCGCCAGGCTACCGGGCATTCCATCAGCCATGAGCCCTAGGCAGGGATCAGCCATGAGCCCTAGGCAGGGGTGGGGGGGGTGTGGCGGTTATTATGAGGGAGGATCTAGTTCTGAGGGAGACCGCTGTGCTGCAGATCGCCGACTGTGAGGCCTTGGGTGTGAAGTGGGGCCTTGGGAGGCAGTTGGGCTTGCTGATTGTGTACCTGGCTCCCTCCTACGTCTCAGCAGCCCTGCCCGAGCTTCTCGAGGTGATAGCCGAGATGGCAGTTGAGACCCCCAGGCTTTTAGTCATGGGGGACTTTAATCTGCCATCGGTAGGTGAAACCTCTGAGTTAGCTCGGGAGTTCATGGCCTCCATGACGGCCATGAACCTGACCCAAGTAATTCAGGGCCCCACCCACACCGGAGGCCACACGCTGGATCTTGTCTTTATCTCCGGCCAGTGGAGGAGTGATCTGGGAGTAGGGGACTTAACGATCACTCCCTTGTCATGGTCAGATCACTCTCTCCTGCGACTAGACTTCCCAACCGCTACACCCCACCGCGGGGAGGCAGAACCGGATATTCCACAATGGTTCCGCCCCAGGCTCCTGATGGATCCGGAGAGATTCCAGGCGGAGCTTGGACCAATACTGGGAACCCTGACCCACGACTCGACTGAGATCCTGGTGGCCGCCTGGAATAACGCGGTCACTGGGGCCCTGGACCGGGTCGCGCCCTTGCGGCCTCTCATGCGTCGCCGATCTGCCCTGGCCCCTTGGTTCTCCGAGGAGCTAAGGGCATTGAAGCGACGCAAGAGATGCCTGGAGGGTATTTGGAGATCCACTCGCGCCGAATCTGATCGAACACGCACTAGGTTCCACTTAAGGACCTACCTCGTGGCGATAAGGGCGGCAAAATGTAACTATGTCGCCGCCCTTATCGCATCCGCAGATAACCACCCTGCCGCCCTGTTTAGAGTAACCCGCTCCCTTCTGCAACAGGGGCCGTGGGAAGCTCCTTTACAGGGTCGTGCAGAGGAGTTCGGTCAATATCTGCTGGATAAAGTCGCTCAGATCCGGAGCGAGCTGATCTCCAATGAGACAGATCCGGGCGGGCAATCGGGGGCAGGTCTTGAGACTGTTTTATGGGAAGACTTTGACTTTGTGACTCCTGATGACATGGACAGGTTGTTGGGACGACTGAACGCTACCACATGTTTATTGGACCCGTGTCCCTCCTGGCTAGTACTGGCCAGGCTGGCTCCAGGAGATAGTGAATACATCTCTGAGTGAGGGGTTTCTTCTGGCCACCTTGAAAGAGGCGGTGGTGAGACCCCCTCCTCAAGAAGCCCTCCCTGGACCCAGCATTATTGGCCAACTACCATCCAGTCTCCAACCTTAGCTTTCTGGCTAAGGTTGTAGAGAGTGTGGTAGTTCAACAGTTCTCCCGACACCTGGAGGAAACCGTCTATCTAGACCTGCGCCAGTCCAGCTTCCGTCCCGGGCCCAGCACGGAGACGGCATTGGTCGCTTTGGTTGATGATCTCTGGAGGGCCCGAGACAGAGGTTGCTCCTCTGTCCTGGCCCTATTAGACCTCTCAGCGGCTTTTGATACCATCGACCATGGTATCCTCCTGCACCGGCTGGAGGGGCTGGGATTGAGAGGCACTGTATTGCAGTGGTTCTCCTCCTACCTCTCTGGCCGGTCGCAATGTGTATTGACAGGAGGGCAGAGATCGACCTCGAGGCCCCTTTTATGTGGGGTACCTCAGGGCTCGGTTCTCTCAACCCTCCTGTTTAACATCTACATGAAGCCGTTGGGTGAGATCATCCGTGGCTTTGGGGTAGAATACCATCAGTACGCTGACGACATGCAGCTGTACATTTCTACCCCTGGCCACCCCAACGATGCTGTGGAAGTGCTGTCTCGGTGTCTGGAGGCCGTGCGGCTCTGGATGGGGAGGAACAAACTCAAACTCAACCCGTCCAAGACCGAGTGGCTGTGGTTTCCGGCATCTCGATATAGCAAACTAACTCCATTGTTGGCTATCGGGGGCGAGTCATTGGCTCCCACAGAAAGGGCCCGCAACTTGAATGTCCTCCTGGACTCACGGCTGTCCTTAGACGACCATGTGACAGCCATGGCCAGGGGGGGCTTCTATCAGGTTTACCTGATACGCCAGTTGCACCCCTTTCTAGACCGAGATGCCCTACACACGGTCACTCAAGCCCTCGTTATTTCCCGCCTAGACTACTGCAACGCCCTCTACATGGGGCTCCCCCTGAGGTGCACCTGGAGGCTCCAGCTAGTGCAGAATGCAGCCGCGCAGGGGATTCTGGGAGTCTCTCGTTACTCCCACGTAACACCTCTCCTGCGCGAGCTGCACTGGCTGCCTGTGGTCTTCCGGGTGCGCTTCAAGGTCGTAGTTACCATCTTCAAAGCGCTCCATGGCTCGGGTCCTGGTTACTTGAGAGACCGCCTCCTACCACATTCCTCCCTTCGACCTGTCCGCTCTCACAGAGTTGGCCTTCTCAGGGTGCCATCAGCCGGTCAATGCCAACTGGCGACCCCCAGGGGAAGAGCCTTGTCTGTGGCGGGTCTGACACTCTGGAACGACCTCCCCCCCGATATCCGTACCATCACGGACCTACGACTCTTCCGTCGGATGGTAAAAGCTCATTTCTTTCGTCTTGCCGGCCTGACATAGATTAGGGACTTTTAATTCGCTATTTATGGTTTTAACTATTTATTCAATTTTAGCACAGTCTTATTGATTTAATTGCTTTTTAAATTTTGTATATTGTGGGGTTCTTATCTTTCTGTGCACAGTCCTGAGTCCCTTTTGGTGAAAAGGTCGGTATATAAATTGAAAATAAAGTAAGTAAAAAGTAAAGTTTCTTCTTCTGTCACAAGATAACATGGATTGGACCAAGAGTTGATCAGAACTCGGGAGTATTTATAATTATTTTGACTTTCTGCTATACATGACAGCAATAATACACCCCTTTGCATTTATAGATCCTTGCAAGGGATATGAAAAACCAGAAGGGGATATAACGAAAGAAGAAGAAAAAACCCAAACACTCTCCACTAAATATGAAGAATTTGGGGTATTGTGCAATGTTCTTGGATTTCTGGAACAGTATGTTTTCTTTCCTTATAAGGTTGGGAAATACGATGCATTAAGCATTAATTCAGCTTCATTGAAGTAGTACAGATATTGCAGAGGCTCTCCTGTGCAAGTGGACAGCAGCTGTGTAAAAGTATCACCATTTGTTATTAACTTTTGTGCTTTGTTTTGCTTGCTTTCACAGAATTTAGTCCAAGTAATACCTGCTATTTCATGTAGGCTGTGTAATGCTTTTCCCCTCAACTTTTGTCACAAGAAACTATTCTCCAGAAGTTCATCTGTGCTTGTTTCTCTACTTAGTTCACTAATATTTCTGACTTTGTTCACTGCTTCAAGTTTTTAGGCACTTTCATATATATTGCTTCTACCACTGCAGTTCCACATCTTTCGTCACCACTGGGCAGCTAAAGCTATTTTCCTTTCTCTTATCTTTTCTAGCACAGAATGGAGCAATAGAAACTCTGGACAGTTGTCCTGATGATATTTACCTCAATTATAGTAAAAGTTATGGGATTCAACAGAAGTACGCTCTGTCAAAACCTCTCGGGTACATGCTGATACAAATCACCTCCCTTTTACTGAGGGAAGTACTGGAGACTTGTAGATGAAAGAAATAAGTGGTGGTGGCTGCAGCACTTGTAACTTTTAAGATGGGATCCCAGCATGTTGCCCAAAGTTCCCACTGAAATTTCCCTTGATGCCCCCTAGTTTCTTGCTTCTCTCTGCTTTGCAATTGTCTTTCAATTTTGATTTTGATTTTGAATGCAGTTCTGAAGGATGCTGGCATGCCACAAAAGCAAAGTCCACTTTCCAGAATTACTTTGGTTTTAACCAAGTTGGAAAATAAAAATGTTAAGTGGATGCAGCTCAAATGACCTCTTTTCTGCCAAGAAAGACTTTTCAAGGGACATTACTGGTAGTTACAGGAGTTTTCTATAAACATTTGCCTTGCATTTTCTTTCATCCAGATTGGCACAAGAGATTCCCATTTTCTCAAATTTGCATCAGTGTTCAAATAGCTGAAGCAAGTTGCTTATGACACAAGCTGTTCAAACATGTTGCATTCTGTGTCCTTCATTACCTTTGTCCCCTTCTCTGCATATATCTCTTGGCTAATAACCATATAATTCTGGTTGCAATCTAGTTGCAAATTCTGTTTGCTGAGTGGAAATAAAAATCTGCCATTTAGCAGTTTCTTTCATTATAGTTTTTCTCAGAGTAGTTACACTTAAGTAACTTGAAAATTGACAGTGGATAGACAATGGATTTAAGAGGTCAGGCATTAAATTACTTTATTGTATGAAATCTTATGCCGGCATTCTGCTGAACTGAAACCAACCTTTATTTCTGCCACAGCTTGTAGTCAGAGCTACACCAATTGACCCTGAGGTTGTATATGCTTGAATAGCTTCCTTTTTTTCTAATTCACATTTAAAGCATTCTAAGTTGGCTATCCCTTTATGTTCTTCTAGCAGATTCCATAATTTAGCCCTGCATTGTTTAAAAATGCATTGCCTGACTTTCTCATTTAGTTTGCTTTTGTGATCCTTGATTGGGAAGATCGATTTCCTTTTTGAGGCTTGTTTTCCTTTTCCTACTTTTTTAAAAACTTGAATGGATGCAAACAGCATATCCTTTTCTAACTAAAAGTTGCTCTTGGTTTTCAATAATATTAAGGGCCATTTTCTGAAATGTCACTAGTTTACAGTAGGGTTCTGGAAGTGCAGTGACCAAAATGGCAAATTTGCAGTATTTGAAATGTGCCAACTTTGGAAGCTTTCCTAATGATTCCTAGCATGGGATATATTTTTTGGTAACAACCACTAACTTAATGTTTTTATCATATAGTGATCACAACTCACAACCCCTTTATGAGTTTCAGTCATTATCAACTGAACATCAGTATATCAGATCTAAACTAATTTGACTGCTTTTCATTTTATGACATTTAACTGTCCTAGCCTAGTTAGTAGCCATTTCCTAACAAACTTGACCAGCCTATGATTCATTCCTAACTCTAATCATTTAGAGGCAAGTTAAAAGTCAACTGTCAACAACAGACACCTGAGGAGTCAGGTAGTTTCCATTCTTCTTTAAAGAGTTGTTCATTTTCTTTTTGTGTAATCATCTCACAAGTTATGTAATCTTTCTCTAAGGGAACTCCTCCTATCTTTCAGAGCCAACCTCCAGAACCAGCAGAGAAATACATTTGGCTTTTCTTGCTGGGGTCATTTGTGTGCCGTAAAGAAGCTGACAGAACAAGAAGGGCAACAGCCAAAAGAAGTAAGGTGAGGTGTGTGTGTTGTGTGCAGAGGGAGTGTAAATATAAGAGTAACAGGCCAAGAGCTGGAAGGGAGGGAGTGAAAAACTATACCAATATTTCTGTCTCTGATTCTTGTTCTGCATTCCTTAGAACAGCATTTCTGAAATGGAAAAGTATAAGAAGGGATGTCCATGCAAGCTCTAAGCTTCCAGACAATGCCAAAAATCTTTTTGGGAAAGTTTCTTCTTTGCAGAGGCATTTTCCACCTGAAAAATCCAGGTGTATCTATTTGAATTATGAAGCTCCTAAAAAGTTATTGATCCTTTAAAATGTTTGCCTAGAACATAGAGGCTAAGGTAAATAACTCACAAGGAGTAAACTGGCATCACTGCAGAGAAACAAAGCATCAACAGTGGATATCTAACTGTAATCAGTATTTGGTTGCTGTGATTTTGTTTTATCATTTTCATTTTTAAATAGAAATAGCACTTAGACTTAACTATTGCTTCATAGTGCTATACAGTGCTAAGCAGTTTACAGGGTTGGCATATTGCCCCCAGCAATCTGGGTCCTAACTATACCGACCTCGGAAGGATGGAAGGCTGAGTCAACCTTGAACTCCTGGCAATGAACAGTGAGGTAGCTTGCAATACTGCATTCTAACCACTGCGCCACTATGGCTCTTAATGTAAGAATAAGGTTGGTTTGAACAATTCCTTTCCCACTAGGTAACCATGGTATGCCGTGTAGCAATTATTGGAGCAGGAGTGAGTGGCCTTGCATCCATCAAATGCTGCTTGGATGAAGGACTGGAACCAACCTGCTTTGAGAGGAGTGACAGCATTGGTGGATTGTGGCGCTTCATGGTGAGTTTCAAATATCCTACTTGTGTGACAAATGTACTGAGCTTGAAACCTGCTTAGGTATGCTGAAGTTCTTCTTATACCAAGTGCATCCCTTATCTGTTTCTTTGATTGGCAAAATATTTGATATCTTTTTAGATCTTATCTCAAGGTATCTTGGACTTGCAGGGATATTAGAGATGTTTATAGTGGGTAGTGAAGCACAGAAATTTGTGTTGGAGTTTATGCAAAAGTACTGACTGGAGTTTTATTCAGTTCATGGTATATTTTAAATACCATATTTTTCAGAGTATAAGACGCACCAAGGTTTTAAACAGGCAAGTTTTAAAAAAAAGTTTTTGCACTCTGCAGACCTCCCAAAAATGGCCTGTTTTTCACAAAAAGGTTTTTTTTTCAAAAAAGAAAAGAAAAAGACATAAATAGCTTTTAGGAGGCTTGTAGAGTGCTCATTGGGGGGGGGGGGATGAGCAAAAAAAGGCACATTTTTTGGTGAAAAGGGGCCCATTTTTGGTCAAAAAAATTGCATGCATAGCCTTTAGGAGGCTTATAGAGTGCTCCTGGGGGCTGGGGGAGGGGCAAAATTGAGCAAAAAATAGCCTGTTTTTTGCTCATTTCTGCCCTCCCCAGCCCCCAGGAGCTATCTGAAAACCTCCTACAGGTTCTGCACAGCCATTTTGGTGAAGGGGGTGGGGTTTCAGGAGGCAAAAATGCTGTATTCAGTGTATAAGACGCACCCAGATTTTCAGCCTCTTTTTTGAGGGAAAAAGGTGTGACTTATATTCTGAAAAATACAGGTAGGTAGAGCAGTGTTTCTGCTTGAAGATGTATAGACTTCAAATCCCAGAGTTCACCAGCCTTTCTGCCTGGGGAATTCTGGAAGTTGAAGTCTGTATATTTTCAGGTTGTCAAGGCCATGAAACTGGGGTAGAGTATAGGTGTCATTCATATTGATGTATCTCTTTACTCCATCTCTTTACCTTTTATATTGAGCAAGTCTCAGATCACACAGAGCTATAATATTATTCAAGAAAAAATGGGCACAGTTCCTCTTCAGACTTACAGATTGAATATATGGAAGCTGGGAATAGATAGATAGATGACTTGGTCAGTCCTAGAATCTGAAGGAAAGATAGAAGAGATGAGGGCGATCAATGCCTAAAAATTCATAGTCAAATATGAGGTAGTGTCATCAAAGGATGATGGTGTCATGGTTCTGCAAAAATACCCACTACTGCAATATGTAAGATATTGCAATTAGAGATTTGAGGTATGGTTTGAAATGCTAGCCCATGAGATTACTGCCTGCTACCTACCTACCTATCTACCTACCTACCTACCTATCTACCTACCTACCTACCTACCTACCTACCTACCCACCTACCCTTCCCTCCTTTCTGTTTACCAAATAGGTCCTTTTTATTTTTTAATAAACCTAATTACAAATTGCAGTGAAAGCACATTATTGGGCTGGCTCCAAATACCCTTCATCAGATTCCTCTCCAAATGGAATACAATTGTAGGAGATACTGAAGCAGACTTTGAAAGTGATATTTCACATAGTTTATTTCTCTTGAGTTGGCTTTTAAAATTAGTTAACTGCCTGATGGATTCACAGATTTGATTGTATGGTTTATAGTGTGAATAATTTCAGCTGATTAAGTGAAAGTATTCATAAATCTTGGTCCCATTGGGTGAGCCATAAATCTCTTGTTCTACAATTTAGCAAGAGCAGAAACGAAAATGATCTCCACCTTCAACAGCTCCATCAGACTTTGTGGAGTTCTTGGTGCTGTTTCTGCTTGGTTGTTTACTTTCATATCTTTCATTTCCTGATTAGTAACTTCAGTAATGCTTATGTCTGTAAGTAAACACCAAGGACTCCACAGTTCAACCCAGAGCTGCATTTACTCTGTTCATTGGGTCCATCAGGCTTTATCTCCTATCCCCTTCCCATCTCCCACCTGTCATCCAGCTATCTCTCCCTCTGGCTCTAGTAAAAAAAACAAAACGCTTAAGGGACTTGGCTTAACTGGGAAACGTTTATGGCTCTTGTTGTAGACTAGAGTAAAAAGTGGCCATCTGCTTCCATATTTCATCAAGAAAGGTGTAGGAAATCCCCAGGGGTCAAGCTTAACTCAAAAAATGTTATTGTAATCAATGTGAACAGTTTCCATTTCCAATTTGCAAAAGCATTAACTGTTAGAGCTAAATTATTAAGATCTGTTTTAAAATAATTGGGTATCTGAATGTTCATGTTTCACTTTACTTTGCTTCCACTTACTTGTTTGGTTGTATATTTTATACTGCAAATATGTGAGTAAGGATTCCCAGGGTGGAAGATTAAAGCAAGTTATAAGTACTCCAGATAAATATTTTTCAAGAAACTAGTATTTCTACAAATAGTAGCTTGAAACTGCTGTTATATATACTTACATTATATGTATGCTTCGTTAAAAGATAATGCAATAGTTAATCCAGAAAATAAGTATTCAAGTTAATAAGTGTTATTTGATAGGACTTTGAAATCTGTCTTCTTTTTGTTGCCTGGGAATAAGCTGTGGTGTTTTGTCTTGGTTATGCAATCTTTCATAGCCATCTGCAGAATATTAATCCGTGCAAACCTGTTGAGTAACGTGAAGTACTGCTTGATTGAGTACTGGCCACCTTAATCTTTTGGATTGCTTTGAAACCAGCAACGTCCTTGAGAAGGCTGTAGTCTTAAACTGCTGGACTCCTAAGAGTAAACCAGCTGGAAATCAAGGTTTAAGAAGTTCATGTCCAGATTTCATCTGATTCCTCCTTTGGACTGATGTTCTGTCTCAGTTGCATTTCCCACAGCTTCTGATTGTAGATTTTCTTGTTTTTCTGGACCAGCAGAAGAAAAAGACAAAAACACCAGTGTTATTGTTTTTCCTGCCACTCAGGCTACCAAGGGGAAGTGGCAGAAATCTTGTCAATCTGACTCAGGATTTAAAAGGGAAAGAAAAAAGATCTATCTGCTTGAGTTGACACTGGAAAACCTTAGATTTGTTTCTATGGAAATCTATTGCAGGAGTTTTACTATTTTTCCCCTTAACATCCCTACTTCTTGTTCTCAAGTCTGCAATATGCATAAAAAATAGGCACAGCTTCAGTTGTGGTTACTATCTTGCCTCCCCCCACTACTCTGCATCTTTTTATTGTTTTACCTGTGCACTTTTAAAAGTAATGTTCATGGAGGTAGTAGGTGACCAGCATTCCTGCTTTTAGAACACAATAACTGACAGGATAGCACAACTCAGAAAACACGTTCATATTGTGCAGAAAAAGATGAGCGGAGATTGTCTTCTCAGTGGGCGAGGGATAGCTAGAGCACAATGTTGTACATTCCTGTCCTCAAGAAGTGGTTGAAGGCTAGCACTGAGGCAAATGGATCAATCAGGGAAGTTCCCATAAATTAGAGCAGGCCCAAAAGTACAATTCCTTAAATGGGAAATGGTATAGTGGTTAAGGCACCAGGCTAGAAACCAAGACACTGTGAGTTCTAGTCCTTCCTGTGGCACAAAGGCAGTCATTTCCTTCCTTCCTTTACGAAGGAAGTATTGATGAAAAAAAATATTGGCTGTCACTCCCAAAATATTCTTTAGCTTCCTCAGGTCATAGTCACCCACCCAATGCTCAGAAATAGATATATTTCCCTTTGGAAATAAACTGTGCTCTAAACTTTGAATTTTGACATTCCATGTTAGCTGGCTCACATGTCACTGGTTCCTGATCCCTTTTCTGACATTTGAAAATGTTTTTGATAGAATTGTATAATTCCCCATCCCTATTAAGAACAATTTGTAGTCTTGCGAACTTGCCTGAGGCAAGTGTAGGTAAGTATTTCCCAGCCTCACAAAGAGTCTTCTTAAACAAAAGAGGATTAGTAGATTAAATAGAATCTGTAAGAGAAAACTGCCACATTTCTTTCTTCTTTCTTGACAAAAATATCTTTCTCCTAACAAATTCAATTACTTGCCCTTCTGGCGATTGTATAATCCATAGCCTTGTCCTTCATGGAATGAAACATGCCTTCCATCTCCTAGAGTCTTCTCTTGGTAAGACACTAGACCAGGGGTGGGCAAACTTTACAACTTTAAGTCTGAAGGACTTCAGCTCCCAGAATTCGCTGGCTGGAGAATTCTGGGAGCTGAAGTCCTTCAGACTTAAAGTTGCAAAGTTTGCCCACCCCTGCACTAGACTAATATTTTTCAATTGTAGAATTCAGTCAAATGGACTTCAATTCCCAGAATTCTCAGCCAGCCATGTACTTCTGGGAGTTGAAGGCAGACATCTTAAAAGTTACTAAGTTTGGGAAACACTGCACTAGGCTCTTGTGGGAGGGCGGTGGAGCCAGCACTAATGGCAATCACAAGAATGAGACAAACAGTATCTACTGTTGTAGGAACCAGGCTGGGTCAGTCACCAGGACCAGAGGTTTAGTCTTCAGAGTTTTCCGACTCATGCTGGAGCTCATCCTCAGGAAACTACTCTCTCACCAGAATGTGTGCTTTGGGCTATTCTATGCATAAATGGACACCTGATGTGCTGTGAAGGATTCCCAAAGTCAAACTGTTCGAAGCACTAGCTGCCCATATCGCTCACGAATGAAGGCAAATAATGAAGAATAATGTCGCAAGATCCAATCTGGGTAACTGTTGTATTGCATATATCTCTATGCATATTGGATGTAATTTCCCAATCCAATTGACATTCTAATTTCCAAGTCTATTTGGCTACTGGGACATACATACCATGTTTAAGCTGCAACAATGAAAGACTGCTCCCCTTGGGGCTTCCCATGCTAATTATCTACAGTATTGTTGAAAATGGCTCTAGAAAGTTCTGTCCTTTTTGATAGAAATAGATATCTTGTTTTATGAGTATTGCTTGCTTTATGAACAATGTATTTTATTTGTGTCAGTCAGCTATTTTGATTGCTTCTGGCACATCTTTTGTTTGGGTGCCCCAATGGCTGATCTAAGAACTTTTTCCTTGCCATGTTGTTCCAAGCAAATAAAATTAGGATAGCAAGCCTAGATTGTATGGACAAGTTCAAAATGATCCATCACTTCTCTCAATGGAAAATACCATTCTTATCGGAAAAACAAACAGAGCTGAGAAAAATCTAGCACTTCAAATTTCAAGTTAACTGAAAATATTTCCACTTTCTGCAGCTATGTTTCCTTGAAGACGTTTCAAATACCATTCATCTTTGCTTTCCTTTCTCTGCCAGGAGTCACCAGAGGAAGGCAGAGCCAGCATTTACAGATCTGTGTTTACCAACTCATGCAAAGAAATGATGTGCTATATGGACTTCCCTTTCCCAGAGAATTTTCCTAACTTTATGCACAACTCCAAACTTCAGGAATATATTGAACTATATGCCAAGCATTTTGATCTTCTTAAATACATACAGTTTAAGGTAAGTTAAAGGTAAGCTGATTGAGAAGGGATTTTTAACAATTGCCTTTCATTGCTGGTTCATATTTAGTTTGTGGACCCCAAAAATACTGATCTGTGCTGCTGCTTATGGCTCATGTATAACAGTCAAAATATGTTTTAGTTTTTATTCATTCATCAAATTTATATGGCCAGGAGGTGGACAGTGCAGAGCAAAAACAGTGTAAAACAATATACATGTCATACACAGTCATATTAAAAAGTTACAAAAACCTAAACCATGCACACAAAAACTTTGATTAGCAATGGAGACATCTCAAGATCTCACCAGTTCCCTGAGACAACGCTAGGATTTGATAGACTTCTGGATGGAAAATTGATGGAAAAAGGGAAAAATAATGGGAGGATAACAAATGAAGGGGGAAGAGCATTCTAGGATTCTCATAAAATTCTGAGAGTAAGGCAGGGTGATAGGATTAGAAGAGCAAACAAAAATGCCTGTTGTTGACTCAGTTCTTGTTTGAACCAGCATAACAATAATACCTTGCATTTCTTCTACCTATATCCCTGGCATTGCCTTTTCTTTGGTTTATATAATTCTCCCAGTTGAATTTGTAACGAAGCAATTTAATTAATAACTGGCACTGATTTAACCTTTTGCATAAGCCTAATGTGCTGAACTCCTGACTTGAACATTATTCTAATTTTCACAAGAGAAGATCTGAAATAGAGCCTATTTTTCTCTCTGACTATAAATGTTGAATTCAAGCTGAGAATGAATTATGGAGGGGAGATCTATGTTCCTAATATAGTTTGTTTAAACTGGGTTTCTTTTAGGGGCTGATTATATATTGAGCTACATATCATGGTATTTCCACTATTATGGCTTTATGCAAAATTGGCAAGCTGTTCAGATACTAGGCACTATTTCAATACAGCTTTGCTCCCATTTTGATTGTAAAGAACTTGTCTAAAATACCATCCCTAAGATCTCATAATTCCTTACTGTTTTCAACAAATAACTTGCAAGGGTTAGCAATCTTACAATAATTTTGCTATTTAAATTAAATTTAAGAATAATTTGGAGATATTTATACATGATCTGAAGCATCATGGGCACTTTAGTATTACTGAGTACTGCATTGTCAGTGATTGGTCTAGCGTACTGCACAGATTAAGACATAGATATTATAGGTTGCAATCCTAAATTCATTTATTGGGGATTGATTGATTGATTGATCAAGTCACTTTCAATTCTTAGCAATCACACAGGTAGATATTAGGGATAAGTTTTATTACACAAGTAAACTTGTATAGGATTGGATTACGTGGTCCTTTTGTCAATTTTTTAATTCAACTGAGAAGAAGTATAGATATATACCCATATATAATATCTATGTACATATATTTCACACACGATGTATCCATTCACATCAATTAGATGTCATCAGAAGTCATTTATATAGAGTTGCTTTGGATCTTGAATCATACTAACTCCCCAGTCATTAGGGCAAGGAAGTTCAGCCAACTTATTGTGATTTTTATGACTGGAAGATAATGTATGATATATTTGGGCATCATCGGTTATTGCATTGTTGTTAAAACACAACCTTTGTTTGTATGCATCAAACCAGACCCACAGTTGTGAGATAGGCAACCAAATAAATAAATAAATAAATAAATCCTTGAATGTTTCTTCAAAGACGCGTGTGACCAATATTAAGAAGCACTCAGATTTCCATGTCTCTGGCCAATGGGATGTTGAGACACAGAAGGATGGCAAGCTGGAATCAACTACTTTTGATGCTGTTATGGTTTGCTCAGGACATCATGTGTATCCAAGTATTCCAGTTAATAGCTTTCCTGGTAAGTGACAAATATATTAAATAGATACAGAAAAACAGCAAGACAATATGTCCTACTTAGGATTTATTAAAATCAATGGAAGTTATTATCGGACTGGACTGGAGGGAGCAGCCCTATCCCCTTTAATATTGTACATATATGTGTTAGTTTTCACACTACACCCCCCTCCCCCCCAATCCTGCATATCAAGCTTTGGGCTCACATGAAATCCAATTCACATACAATGTAAGGTATTTGCTGGGCGGCAAACATCTATATTACGGTAAACGTGCTTGTCTGTGACTGAATCAGCACAGCTTAAAAGGGGTCCCACTCTTCCACTCTTAACATGGAGAGTTTTATATTTTTCATAATGACTAAACCGAACCAACCTTTGATAAACCACAAATGATAAAACACACTTTGTGAATTGTTTCTATGAGTGATACAAGAGGTTCTCATACTTTTTCTTGATGCAGCTGAAATACATTGTATCCTCTTCCTTGTAATCATTTCAAAGCAAAATTGAGCCTAAAGTTAAATGCATGACTACATTAATACATCAGTTTTACTTTAACAGTAGTTGCTAGCAGTGAAGAAGTGGATTAGAATCATGGCAGATGAGAAAGAATTTTAAAACCATTTTCTCCTATGCCACTATCCTGTTTAAAATCCTTCCCTCCAAAGCTGTAAAGAAAATCCCATTAATTAACAGTAAGCTTCAGTTTTAAGGGCAGCGGGGCATATAGACCAATTACTCTAGGAAACAGCAATGGTAGAAGCTGAGATGATACAAACAATATCAGTGGGAAAACTCAAGATGTACATCCATGTCAGACCTCCACTTGCTTTCACTCTATTGCATCAGTGGTTTTGTTTTGATGTGCTGGAAGATTTCAATTGTTACAATCATAATTTGTTTTCAAACTTTTTTCATACAGGATTAGAGAAATTTCAGGGTGCCTTCTTCCACAGCCGGGAATACAAAGGCCCTGAAAAGTTCAGGGGGAAGAAAGTTCTGGTTATTGGCCTAGGCAACTCTGGGAGCGACATTGCTGTTGAGCTCAGTCACACAGCCTCACAGGTATTGCCTCTACCCTGATAGTCCTCCGTTCTAGTTCTAGTTGTTCTAGTTCTCGGCGTAACCCATCCAAAGCTGTGCCATTTCCTACAGGGTCTATTTCAAAAAAATCTTAAAATGTGCTATGTTTACACTGATTTGCACATAGTGTAATGAGAAAAAATAGGGATTACAATGAGATAAATTAGGGATTATACAGGAGGATCCAGATGAATTACCCGCAGAAAGATTCAAGTTCAATTTCTAATACATCCACCTGGAGGAATTTTCCATTAGTACAATATGGACACTTCCCTCTAAAGCAGAGATTCCCAAACTTGGCAACTTTAAGACTTGTGGACTTCAACTCCCAGAATTCTCCAGCCAGCTCTGCTGGCTGGAGAATTCTGGGAGTTGAAGTCCACAAGTCTTAAAGTTGCCAAGTTTGGGAACCTCTGCTCTAAAGCCTTGAAAAACCTTTACCAATCTGTCATAGTGATCTAAGTTGACTTCCCATTGTGTTAAACCAGTGGTGTCCAAACTTTTTTCAAAGAGGGCCAGATTGGATGAAGTGAACATGGTGGAGGGCCGAACATTTTTCCGAACATTCTTTGAATCATTACAATTAAATGCAAATAAATTATTTTATGCGTCCGTCTTCCCTGCCTGACGCCCCTGCCGGGCGACCTTGTGCGGCGGGAGCTGCACGTTCTGGGGCTGCGTGGCTGGGAGGGAGGTGAACCCGCCAAGCGGACGTTCTGGGGCTGCACGTTCACCTCCCTCCCAGCTTCGCAGCCCCAGAACGTGCAGCGATGGAGGCGCGACTGGCTTCCCTGCCTGACGCCCCTGACGGGCGACAGCCTCGGTGGTGCTTAAGATGATGGTAGCCTTGGGTGCTCACCCCGCCTGCTCCCTCGCCCGCTGCGGGAGGAGGCGTCCGTAACCTCCTTCCACCTCCCTCCCAGCCACACAGCCCCAGAGACAGAGGGAGGAAGGGAGGGCCACATTTACACAGAGCAGGGAGGGCTGTTGGGGGGCCGTATTAAACGTTTAACTGGAGGTATACAGCCAATATTAAGATATAGTTGATGGTTACAATAATAGAGACTGAGTTCACATAATATATTAAGCCACAATGAAACTTAATTGTTCTACAAACAGAAAGTGTTTGTACACTCTGAATTCTCACAGTGTGAGAAGCCTCCCAACATGCTTAAAAATACCTCGTGTATGGAAGGGAGTCTAGATGGTGGCATGCATGGCCCTGGAACATGGATTTCATACTTTGGTATCCTGTTCTTGTTTTTTAAAGGTTTGCATCAGTTCTAGAAGTGGATCCTGGATAATGAGTCGTGTCTGGGACAAAGGCTACCCTTGGGACATGCTGATCGTAACTCGCTTTGAAACATTCCTCAAAAACGCTCTCCCAGCAGCCATTTCTGACTGGCTGTATGTGAGGAAAATGAACACATGGTTTAAACATGAGAACTATGGCCTGATACCTGTGAATAGGTAATGTATGAACAAGAGCTTATAATGAGATCCTGTGAAAACATATTCCCTTCTGCCAGATCCACACTGACAGGCAAATGTAGCGCTTGTTTAGAAGACTTATATTCATATTTTGATTGAGTGATTTTTAATACAGCTTTCAAAACATTATAATAAGCAAACTAATATAATAATCCAAAACTCATACAACAAAATGCTTTAGCTAATTCCTAATCAAGTCAGAGTAGATATGCTGGTGGAAAATAATAGAAATTATTTTAATATATCTGATAATGATGGGTCCAAAAATGGGGAAGCTGCCTTAGCATATTAAATAAGTCACTTGTAAAGTGAAAGTAGGAGACCATTGTTTAAATATATGACTAGAGTAACAGTATTGAGTATATTTAATTTAATTCTTATGTTGATGTAAATATAACTAAATCAAATCCAATTTTCTACTTATCCTCTAGTTCTGGTAGTGTAAACTTGGCCACTTAAAAATCAACTACAGCTTTTGGCCCATAAAAAGTTGTACACTCTTGATGTAGACGTTTCTCCCTTTTTCGGGGTGGGGGTGAGGAACATAAAATTTGACTTAATTTCTTACGCCATTTATGTTACACCTAAAATCAGAAAAGTTCCACCCACATATGGCACCATTTTGTTCAATGCTGATAACATTTCTACAATGTGCTCGTATCATTTTCTACATGATATCTACAGAGGTGTAGAAGGATCCTCCTTTTTGATAGCACTGAAGTAAATTAACTTTAAATAAATTTGTGCTTTGAATTATATGAAGTAGCAAATGTAATAGAATTTTAGATAATTCAAACAACGTTAGGATTGATGTCAATAAAGATCTATCCTTACAGATTGAATTTGAACAGCTGAACAAGTTGTATTCCATTCCTTGAAGCAGAATAAAAATTTGCCAAATTAAAGATACTAATGGAGCAAGAAAAAAGCCAAGAATGTACATTGGATGCAACAGTACTCTTTCATATTCTCTGAAAAAAAAGCCTTAAAATGTCAGTCTGTTATCCGGCTGAAAAAAATTAACTTTTTAACTAAATCTATTTCTGGATAAAACAACTATAACAATAATTTGACTTTTCCAAAAAAGATACCATAAACTGCAAGAAGAAATCTATAAATAAATCACAGTTTATCTGAATTACTAAATAGTTTAAATATTCTTCTGAAGTGAGTTTGATTTGTGCAAGACACACACTTCACTTTATATAAACACTGAGATTAGAAGAAAATGGTCAAAGTTCAGAAAAAGTATTATTTTCTCATCCATATCCGTTCAAAGGCAAAATCCAATCCAGAAAATGTTACATAAACTTTTATGTCAATCCCAATAAGCTAACACAATTTCACTCCTTAACTTTTTCTTTAGGAGTTGCTTGTGAAACCTTCAGGACTTTTAGCAAAGGCTTAAATAATTTTAAACATTTATCTGGGGAGTGGAAGTCTGTTCAGTATAATAATCCCTACTGCTGTACAGCTTTGCACTATGATTGTTTTGCAGCAGTCATGAACTGCGATATAGGGCTGATTTAAAGAATTTGAAACACAAGGTCTTCCCCAGATAAAACCCTAATTAACACTATATATTGAATCCTATAAAACAAGATGAGGGGGGAGAATGAAGAGATAATGTGTATTAGAAGAAAGGATCATGATTTGGGAAGAGAATAGCACCACTATGGAGATCAATCTAGTTAGGATGATCAATTGACCTAATTTACCAGCATTACCTAAATGAGTGGGCTAGTGCAGGGGTCTGCAAAGTCGGCTCTTTTAAGACTGGTGGACTTCAACTCCCAGAGTTCCCCAGCCAGCATAGCTGGCTGGGGAATTCTGGGAGTTGAAGTCCACCAGTCTTAAAAGAGCCGACTTTGCAGACCCCTGGGCTAGTGTATAAAAAACAACAACACTGGCCTGATTTCTCTACAGTATTGGCTAACATGGAGAGGCATTACCAGGGGGTAAACTGGTCTGCTCATAAATCTGTTGGCTTAATCTGCCCATTGGCTCATTCAGAGCTGTGTTAGTACCTGCTTGCCTGAAAATCCCATTTGTGGGAAGCAGATATGTATTTACCATTTAAGCTCCTGTTGTTCCATGCCCCTGCTATTTGTCCAGATTGTGTCACTTGACAACAACTTACATACTTAGTCCAGACTGCAGGCTACTACAGTATCCCAGTGGACAGCTTCCCTGATATTGGCTATATCTATATCTACATACATCACACACACACACACACACACACACACACTCCTTAAAAATCCAAACACCAAAATGAATATAATTGAACATTGAAAACAATACAACTTTGGGAAAGGTGGGTTTATTGTAATAGTGTACAAGTAAAAGGTTTTACACACCTCTTCAGGACAATGCCTGCACTTCCCCAATAGAGGTGCATCTTATAGTTTGGGAAACCCTCCTCTAAGAGAAACTGTCAAGAATGCTATAGAACAGTGATGGCGAATCTTTTAGACACTGAGTACCTAAACTGCACATGGCATGCTCAAACTGAAAGGTGTGTGGTACATACACGAATGTGTGCATATATGGACATGTGGACACGTACATGTGTGGACACATGGACACACACGTGCATGGACACGTAGATACACGCATGTGTGGACACTTGGACATACGCATGCGTTGACACCCACATGCGCAGACAAGCACACATGCACAGCAGAGACCCAAAGACCAGCTGGCTGGCGGAAGGCAAGGCATCACAACACTGGCAGCGCAGCAAGAGATACGATTTTTTTCTTTCATGAGCTCCTGTTTTGTCGTTTGCAAGGAAACAGAAGCTCCTGAAAGAAATGCCAAGGAGATCTGACCTGGGGCGATGGAACGTGTGCCAGCAGAGAGCGCTCTGCATGCCACCTCTGGCATGCATGCCATAGGTTCTCCATCAGGACTATAGAATATGGATGTCCAGCCTTGTCCCTTGCGTAGGCCACATATAATGTAGTTAATGTATATATCACACAATAATGTTAAACATTTATGACCTTGCAGAGCCACATTATTCATGTCCAGGGCTGCATGTGGCCCATGGCCTGCATGCCTGCTATAGATCCTGAAGTGAGCAGGAAGTGAGACTACATATTTCCCAAGGTCCATTCTTATAACTAAGAACAAAAAGTGTTTCATGCAAGGTGGCTGAATCATAAAATGGAAAGTGGTTGAGAATATGGATCTGATGAATCTGAAGGGCAAATGTGGTACTTTGGGACAGAAGTACCTGGATTTGGCCCACAGCCCAGATATTCCTCATCACTGTTTTATGATATGACATATTCTTTGATGTTTTTTTCTCATGAGCTGGTTTTTATTCACATTACAAATTGTTTGCACTTAATTGGCTTTAATGGCAAGGGAAACGTGTGCAGCTTTTCAGGACCAAAGGCCACACTCGGCCTTTCAATGGTGTGATAGGGTCACACCCCAAAAGTGATGAGGCCAAGACAGGAATTGAAACTGAAATTAAATTAAATACAGTTACAAATATATGACAATTCCTTCCCTCTGTCACATTAAAATTGTAATTTGGTAGCAAGCCTTGGAGTCACCCTAGGACCATATTGACAAAGATCTCAGAGCCTGTCGTTTTGCACTTTGGGCCAGGTAACACTTAGCATCATTCATGAATGTATTTAACACATTCACAGTTTTAAAAGTAACAACTGGCTAGGAAAATCAACATGGACAATTTCTCTTGAAGCTTTAGCTTCAAGAAATTCCAGGTAGAAGTCTTATTTTTCTTTCAAATCTGCTCTGCTGAATAAACAATGAAGTGTGTATGTTTGAATGTATATCAAATAGTAGAACAGTGCAATTTAAATAATTAAAACATTAAAAAAAGAAAATAGGGAAGAATAAAATGGCTGAGAATTTATATCATAAATTCATATGTCATAAAACAAGCACATTCAGTTGATCAAATAGTTCAAAAAGAACAATAATGTCGATAAAGAGATTGTATCAGCATTCTGTTGCTGCAGATCAAAGGATGGAGACTTTCCAAGAAGCAGAATAAAGAATGAGCCCTTTGCAACTCTTTTTCTGTAGGAGAGTGGCAGAGTCAGGGTGTTGAGTTAAATGAGACATCAGTTTAGAATCCTTATATAGTCACAAAAGAATGAAGTCCAACTTCCCTTGAAAGCTGTTGACCCTTATCTAGTTATTTCCAGGTGCACAATGTTAATCTAAAACAAGGGTGTCAAACTTGCGTTGTCATGGAGGCACATGACATGACATATTGTGACTTTCCCCCCCTTCGCTAAATTGAGCGTATGCATGGCCAGCATGTGACGCATCTGCCCCCCCCCCCCCCGACCCAGGACTTTGACAGCGCTGGTCTAAAAGATTCCTGAGCATAGGATTTAACAATAAATCAATAATTCAGAAACTTCACATATGGACCTTGTTTTTTGTACCTGGCATATCCTGAGACAGCAACTATATAATATACAGTATATGTTATACAGATATACAGTAATGACCCTTTTAAAAAAATAATATCTGCCAACTTAAAGATCCCCCTCTCTTCTCTTTCTGCCTAGGACTCTGCGAAAGGAGCCTGTCTTCAATGATGACCTCCCAAGCCGCATTATCTGTGGCACTGTTGTGGTTAAACCCAATGTGAAGCAATTTACAGAAACCTCTGCAATATTTCAAGATGGGACTGTGCTGGAAGGCCTTGATTATGTCATCTTTGCTACAGGCTACACCTTTGCCTACCCTTTCATGGATGATGAATCCATTATAAAGAGTAGAAATAATGAAGTCACCCTATACAAAAGTATTCTCCCCCCTCTGTTGGAGAAACCAACCATGGCAGTCATTGGCTTAGTCCAATCTCTTGGATCGGCTATCCCAACCGCTGAGCTTCAGGCTCGCTGGGCTACAAGAGTATTTAAGGGTTAGTGATATTGCTGTACATCAGGATGTCTCCCATTTCACATCTTACTTGCAATTTTCATGTCTTCAAATTAATACAATTACTAGTCTTAATTTTACATCAATCATACAGAGCTGTCTTACATTCAGAGTAAAACTTAACATCTGATATGAATTATCAAATCTAAATTTCTGCTTTGGTAACTGCAGTTATCTTGCCAGATCAGAGCCAAAATATTCTGAATGATCATCCATATTTAATATTTTCTGCAGATACTATTGGTTTTTTTTTTTAATGGGATAATTATTTTTTAAAAATGGGATAATTATTTGCCTATATCCAGCTTCTCAAATCATATTGAAAATCCATTGTATTGTATTAATCAATTGTATATTCTGAAGTCACTTCACTTAAAATAGTGCAGAATGTATGAATAAAGAGATGGTAGAAGTATCTGTGAAAAAATGATTATCATAAAAAATCATAGCCAATTCTTCCTTCTACAGGATTATGTAAGCTGCCTTCAAAGACCATCATGATGGATGATATAGATGAGAAAATGGGGAAGAAGCTCAAATGGTATGTATCAATTGCAGATATGACCTTTTAAATCTCTGCCCATGTAAGGAATTTTCATGCCATCACTTCAAGTCCTAAAAGTCCTTTCAACTTTTGGGATGTTTTACTAAAATACTAAAATTACTTTGGACACAATCTACTATTATCTTTGTCTTCATTCTATTTTATTTTATTTTATTCCAAAGAAAATTGAAAAGAGCAAAAAACACTTTCTCCTTTCTTTTTTCTTTTAAGGTTTGGCCAGAGTGACACCCTGCAAACAGATTATGTTGTCTACATGGATGAAATCTCCTCCAACATAGGTGTCAAGCCCAACATCCCACTTCTCTTTTTAATGGATCCCTGGCTGGCACTGAAAGTCTTTTTCGGCCCCTGCAGTCCATATCAATTTCGCCTCACTGGGCCAGGGAAGTGGGATGGAGCAAGAGATGCCATCCTAGCCCAGTGGGACCGAACACTGAAGGTCACAAGGACACGAACTGTACCCAACTCTCAGAAGTGTTTTTCTTTCTCTGCTTTGCTCAAAATCCTTGTAATTCCATTTCTCCTTGCTGCTATTTTTATAGTGTTGAACTAGTAACTTCAATGTCAAGTTAGATAATGTCATAGGATTCTAAACTATGTTTTATTGGAAAGAAAGTAATCTCAGGTTTTATAATAAACATTTCAAGAGTGCTGAACACCTGCATATACAGAGTCCACATAAAATTTGACAAACATTTTAAGAGATCATTACATGTGCAGATCCCTGTGCAGAAACCAGATGTCTGGCCTCTCCTACAGCCGAAGCTGAAAATGCCCTGGAGAACTGTGGCCAAAAGGGTTCTACATGACAGCAATTCAGATATTGAAGGTAGTTGCAATCAGGGGTGGGTTTCAAAATTTGTTACTACCAGTTTGGTGAGCATGGCTGGGGGGGGGGGTGGCATGTGACTGAGTGGGTGAGGACAACTTGACGTCACTCACACCCACATCCACTCAATCACATTTCCCCCCACCCAGCCACACCCACCAAACCGGAAACTTTTTTTTGTTTTGCCAGCTGGGAGGCTGGAAAAGAAGCCTGGCTTTCCCTGCCACTGCTGCTTCTACCTCGGTGCCAAATGGTCTGTGTCAGAAGTGGGTTCCTACTGGTTCGGCCCGGTCAACAAAAGTCAACAAAATTCATAGAAGGCTGGATTTAGGCCTCTTGTGGGAACATAGCAACTCCAAACTGATGATGTGTTTGAACCCACCTTCAGGCCCTTCCTGGTCACAACCTACAAATTATTTCAGAACACTTAAGAAGGTAGTGCACACACATTTTCAGCAGCTTCCATTTTGTCTTAACTTATATTTCTCATGGGAAAAATTTATCTAATGAGATCACATGTGCAGCATGTTTGTGCTGTACATGCAACATTCCTTATACCTTACAGTCCAAAACTTGGCAGTTTTTGTTGGTGGTTTCAAATGAATTTTATCCAGCTTTAAAAGCATATGTAACTTTAATGTACGGTAGTTAACTAATTTTATCTTGTGTAACAATCTCAATGTTTTTTAAGCAATAATTTAACAATTATCATCTCATCAAAGATATTTAATTTTTTCTGGATATGCTCATTCTATATAAATGAAGTCCCCAGTAGACTTCTCTAGGTTAACAGAGAAGCTGTGTGCATCATAATCAGAGATGAAAGGATACAAAAGTGTAGAAGTGTCACTATAGAATGGTTCCAAAGCAGGGGTGGGTTTCAAAAATTTTTACTACCTATTCTGTGGGCATGGCCTATTTTGTGGGGTGGCTTGGTGGTCATGTGACTGGGTGGGTCTGGCCAACTTGTAAAATGTGGTGAAGCTCACTTAACAATGCTCTTGCTTAGCAACCAAAAGTTTGGCTCAATTGTAGTCATAAGTCAAGGACTATCTCTGCCTTCCTCTGCACGGCAGCCTTGTCCTAGTAAACGCCTTCTCCTTTTTGGCAATTTTTCTCTCTGTTAGAGGCACCAAAATAATCCAGACAATGTAAGGTTTCCTGCTGCAGCAGAGGGTTGGACTAGGTGACCACTGAGTAGCCTTCTAGCCCTAAATTGCTTTTCTTTCTTTCTTTCTTTCTTTCTTTCTTTCTTTCTTTCTTTCTTTCTTTCTTTCTTTCTTTCTTTATTTATTTATTTATTTATTTATTTATTTATTTATTTATTTATTTATTTATTTATTTATTTATTTATTTATTTATTTATTTATTTATTTATTTCTTCTGACGGGAGAACCAGTTGGGGACGTGGCTACCATTACTACTGGTCCGGTCCGGTGTGCCCAATTTTCACTACCTCTTCTAGAGCAGGGTTCCCCAACCCCCGGTCCATGGACCGGTGCCGGTCCGTGGCTTGATAGGAACCGGGCCGCAGTGAGCGGCACAACTCTTAGAAAGGGTTGGAGAGGAGGGAGGAGGGGGCATCCCCCTGGGCAGAGCGCGCACCGGGGGCAGGAGAGCACAGGCATGGCCGCTCGTGCTGTTGGGGGCCCGAGAGGGGCGAGTGAGCCGACTCACCCCCCTGCACGCATGCACTGCCTGTTCCCCCGCTCCCCCTCTACGGCGGCCAAGCCATGGCCACCGGTCCATGGAATTTTTTTAACATGAAACCGGTCCCTGGTGCCAAAAAGGTTGGGGACCCCTGTTCTAGAGTACCGTACCATACCAGGAGGAATCCACCTCTGTTCCAAAGTAATTTATGGTTCCCACCTTACATTTGTATGGCAGACAGCAAAGCTATATAGAATCCACAGAGGAAATTGGGATCCAAATCTGGGGCTTAGCTCCTGAATGTTCATGGATAGAGTGAGTTGCACAGACACCTGAATCCTAGAATATTCATGGTCCCTAATGTATTTGACAACTTCAAAATCAAGAGTGCCTCAAAGAGGATATTCTGTCTGCTCACCCCCCTGCCCCCATTCCCATATAGGAATGTATTTCTTGACACTTTATCAACAGACTCTTTGAAGATTAAATATATGCCAGCACTATATCCTGAAACTGGTTATATGCCAGCACTACACCCAGGGTAACTGGGTGCATGCCAGCACTACACTGGGTATTTGCCAATGCTACACCCTGAAACTGGGCATGGAAGTAGACAAGTTTTCAAAAATACATTACAAAACAGGCATTATTCACTTCTATTTTGCACTTTTACTTTTGTCCCATTGAACTGTAGTATTGAGTTAAATAGACTTGGCAATTTTCTAAAGCACTACCAAAAGTGGCCTTGAATATCGTTTTAGTTAATGTATTGGAGCATAGTGGAAATCAAATGAATTTGATATAGTTCAGTCTTTTAGGTGAGACACCTCAAGTGCTTCTTTCATTGGTTTGACATTGCTTTCTTTTTCATGTCTTCAGTATTAAAGTATCTGCAGCAATGATGGTTGGTCTTTGGCATATAGTATTTCCTCCTCTTTAAGGTAAAGGTAAAAGTTCTCCTCGCACACATGTGCTAGTCGTTCTCGACTCTAGGGAGTGGTGCTCATCTTCGTTTCAAAGTCAAAGAGCCAGCGCTGTCCCAAGATGTCTCTATGGTCATGTGGCCAGCATGACTAAATGCTGAAGGTGCATGGAGTGCTGTTACCTTCCCACCAAAGTAGCCCCTATTTTCTACTTGCATTTTTACATGCTTTTGAATTGCTAGGTTGAAGAAGCTGGGAGAAGTAATAAGAGCTCACTCTGTTATGCAGTGCTAGGGATTCAAACCACCAAACAGCCGACCTTTCTGATCGACAAGCTCAGCGTTTTAGCCATTAAGCCACCATATTCCTTCCTCTACTTTAGGATCTTATAATTAACTAAAATGCCAATTTTTCTCAGAAACACTCAACACTCAAAGATCAAATGTGGCAGTTCCATGAAAGGAAGTGGAAAATAATACAAAATGTTTAGTTTGTGGGAAATGGGAAATAACACCTTTCTAGTTTCAGGGAATACAATCTATTATTTACACATCATTTTCATGTTTCATTTAAATCTTTCTATAGATCAGGTAGTTTTCAAAGGTATGTGACCTCTATGTGGGGAAATACTGGGTGACCCAGATCAAATGTGTCTCCAGGATTTTGAATTTGTAGGTCATTTATTTCAAAATAACAAAAGAGATAAAACTTCAGGGAAAATATGCAGGTAATTGAGCCTTTGGCCACAGCCTCCATAAAGTTTTTGTTTTCATATAAAAATGAGGAAAAGAAAAAGAAGAAAAGTAACCTTGAACTTTATTCCTGATCTTTGGCTAGTGATGGCAGAAATGGCTTACTCCCACAACCCAATCTAGCTATGGAAACCAGTTTTTGTAATGCCCTAGATGGGCTCTGGACTGATGCTGCTTTCCAAAAATGAATTGCTATTTAGCAGGATAGACAAAAAGCTTCAGGTCTTCCTTCTATTTGCTTCCTTTTGTTCAAGTTTTTGCTTGCAAATAGAATATAAATTTCAGAGAGGGCCCGCAATCTGGGAGTCCTGGATATGCAGCTTAGTTTAGAAGAACACCTGACGGCCGTGACCAGAGTGGCCTTTTACCAGGTTCGCCTGGTACGTCAGTTGCGCCCCTTCCTGAATTGGGATGCTCTGTGCACAGTCACTCATGCCCTCCTCCTTTCTCGCCTGGACTACTGTAACGCTCTCTACATGGGGCTGCCCTTGAAGAGCATCCAGAATGCAGCCACGTGAGTTATCATGGGGGTACCTAGGTGCTCCCATGTTACACCCTTTTAGGCGGCCTGCAGTGGTTGCCGGATGTTTTCCGGGTGCGATTCAAGGTATTAATTATGACCTTTAAAGCGCTCCATGGCTTAGGCCAAGGGTACTTGCGAGACCATCTACTGCCACCAGTAGCCCCCCACCGTCCAGTACAATCCCACAGAGTTGGCCGCCTCAGGGTGCTGTTGGGTAGACAGTATCTGCTGGCGACCCCCAGGGGGAGAGCCTTCTCCATGAGAGCGCCTTCCCTTTGGAATGAGCTACCCCTGAGCTTCGCATAATTCCCGACCTCCCGGCGCGCCCTAAAAAGCTGGCTTTTCCAGCAAGCCGGCCTGGCCTGAATAAAATAAATTATTAATTTTAATGGTTAATTGTTAATTTATTTTAAATTTAGCTGTAAATTGTTAATTTATTGTTATTGGATTCTCTATTTAATCTTTTTTTTAAACTTTTGTATTATGTATTTTTATGTTGTATGCTGCCCTGAGTCCTTCAGGAGAAGGGCAGCATATAAGTCCAATAAACAATAATCAGTAAACAACAGCATTATTATTAAACACCTGAACTCATTTCCTTTATAGTGCTAACCCATCACCCTCTAACCTACAACTGACTCAATGCACACACATTTGTGCACATATGCATTTGTACAATTTTTTGATACAGCACTAGGAAGGAGTCCTCAAGCTTCATCCTATGCAAGGTAATTCACTGACTGCTACTTGCCCCACAAGAGCAATAGAATTTGACTGAGGGAGGCAGGATTAGTTTACAGATGAGCATCACAGCACAACTTGTTATACTCCAGAGTCAGTTAAAAGATGTCCAATTACCTAAATGTTTTAAATAATGAAATAAATCAGAGCTCCATGATTTGTCACAATGACTGCTTTCCCTCCCTTTAATCTCCTTCTATGATGTTAACATCTGCCTGTGATAAAATCCATATTAGAACTAAGCAGTTGAATTTCTTCTTAGCATGCAGGGGATGAAAGATAAATTCTGGTTATACAGTTTTAGCTTAGAATCTGTTAGAAGCTTGAACATAAATAGACCCACATATTAGATTATGTACAATACTGCGGGATCGGATCCTGCCTCATACATCCTCACGGCCGATTCGCTCCCACAGAGAGGGACTTCTCCGGGTGCCGTCCGCTAGACTCTGTCAGCGGACGACGCCCAGGGGAAGGGCTCTCTCTGTGGCGGGCCCAGCCCTCTGGAACGACCTTCCCCCCGACATTAGAATGACCATGGACTTCCGCTCCTTCCGTCTAAAACTAAAAACACATCTTTTCTGCTTGGCCGTCCTAGGGTAGTCTCTCTCTATGGGGTTTTAGTTGTTTTAACTGGGAATTTTAGTATTTCAATGGGGTATTTTAGCACAGGTATATGTTTAATTTGTTTTTAATGTGTTTGTATATTTATTGTTTTAGTTTTCCCTGTGCACCGCTCCGAGTCCCTGTGGGGAGAGGAGCGGTCAACAAATTAAAAATTATTATTATTATTATTATTATTATTATTATTATTATTATTATTATTATTATTATTATTATTATAATACAATACAATACAATAGCAGAGTTGGAAGGGACCTTGGAGGTCATCTAGTCCAACCCCCTGCGTAGGCAGGAACCTTATACCATTTCAGACAAATGGCTAGCCAACATCTTCTTAAAGACTTCCAGGGTTGGGGCATTCACAACTTCTGGAGGCAAGCTGTAATATCTTTTCATTTCTATTGTTTTGAGGTATAGAATCAATATCAATCTTAGGGAATCAAATGTATTACTGCCCATTTGATAATATAATGTAGGAAGTTAGCACCCACCCCTCTCCTAGGAAAAAGAAATATTTTAGGAAATATTAAAAAGACAGAATATTATATTTTCCCTAAAGGAGAAATATTTTTGTAAAAGACATAAACTCAGAACCTCAGCTCTCCCCCCTCCCCCAGCAGATATTTTGGTGCCAACCTAAGATAGCTACAAAAAAAAAAAGACATGGCCCTCAGGACATGATAGGATTAGCCTTCACTCAAGATCCAAAGCAAGCAAAGCCATTAAGCATAATAAGAATTGCCCAAAGCCGCTTCATTACATCGTCAACCAGCAAGGTTCAACCAGACCTGAGACTCAAAACAACCTACAAAGTTACTCCTGCATGGCCCCATGGGAGTCTGACAACCAATCAGAATACATTTCTTGCCACAGGAACAGGAAACCAAAGCCCAACAGACAGTATAAATCTCTCTCCCTCTCTCATCCATGTGCTCTTTTTTGCCCAGGATCTCAAACCATGTGGTCCTGTCCACCATTAAACTATCTTTCTGGACCTCCTGCAGTGACATCATTGTGCACAGGGTTAAGGAACAGCAGGTCCCATAATCCGAGACCCAAATACCTTTGTCAGGGTTCAATTTGAGCACCGCAGGACCCAAAGGGATTGGTGGAGACAGGGGGATACTCTGAAGACACTGGGATGGTAAGGCAAACCCCTAGAGGATGGGAGAAACCTGCTATACCGACAAAGGAATATCCTGTCACTTGGACAGGACAGGAGCAACGGCAGCTGCATAAGAGGGAAGTGAAGATTAGAAAAAGCAGTACAGATTGGGAAAACCAGTAGCAAAAAACAACCTAGGAAAAGAGGAGAGAGATCACAAAGCTGGTGGAGCTGGTGAAGCGGAAAGAGAAAGAATCTTCAAAGAACACTGAAGTGGCTTATAATTATAATTTTGAACTTTAAAGGCTGATGCAAGAAGAAGTGACATTGACATAATAAAAAAAGAAAAAACTCTGAGGAAAACAGAAAAAGAAATAGAAGAAGAATCTTAGTAGACAAAGACATAATTGAACATTGAATATTGAATGAAATTGGAATTATAGTTATCATTAATATTATACAATAGAGTATAAGAGCATAGAATAATAATACAGATAAAAAGAAAAAAATTGGATCGTTAAACAACAAAAACTAGAATTAATTGGATGGAAGAAAGGAGTGAGATTTAGAAACTTGAAATTGGGGGTTAGATAGTTATATGGGGGGAATTATATAGGGCTAGAGTAATAGCACTATATCTGAATAATTAATTATAAGTATATATTTATATAAGATAATATTGTGATATTTAGTATTTATTTAATATTTAACATTTAAAAACATAGTAATATTCTGGATAATCTCTGAATATAACTATTTATTGATAGATAGAATTACTGCGAAGAATACATTGGGAAGGAAATTGGAGACAAGCTAGAGAAAAGGAACTTCGGAAATAAGGGAGGTTTGGAGATTGAATTTGAAGTAAGGAACTACTGGTTTATATGATACAGTCTCGATAGGGTCTCAATGGATTTGTGAATTTGCATGCAAATGTAAGAGAGTATTAATAGAGGGATAAGGATGGCAACCATTACTAACCTAACTAAGGCAGGAAAGAAAACAATGTCAAATCCCACGTCAACATCATCGTTGCAATCAAACCAAAGAACAATCGAGAGTGCACTGGGGTTGGAGAAAGTTGGAGTAATGGCAGCAGCATCTGGCTTGGCTCAAACCATACAAAACATACAAGCAATGTTAATGATGATTCAAGAGGTGATGACAAAAACCCAAGAAGCTATAGCTACCAACCATGACGAGGCAAGAAGTCACCATGAGGAAATTAAAAATGAAATGGCAAAATTAAAGGGGGACATTAAAAATATGGACGATAAATTTGAAAACATTCAGAATGCTATAACAGTTAATGAACAGAATGTACCAGGTACACACTAACTATGCAAGAAGACATAGATTGCCCAAGGAAGTCCATGTAAAATTTGCAAAAAGAGCAATCAAAGATGAGGCATATAAGAAAATAGAGAGGGGACAATAACATATAAGGGAAAAGAGCTAATTACACTTAAACAGAGCCCACGGAGAGTCAGAGAACAATGAAGGCAATACCAATTTCTAACCAATCAGTTAAATAAAAGTGGAGTAATGTGTAGATGGCTGGTACCAGAAGGGATACTTGTCACATGGCAAGAAAAAATATATAAAATTGATAACATAGAGAAAGGTCAAGAATTTTTTGAAAACTATTTTGCGACGGAAGAAGAGCAAGGTAGTAGAGAAGAGTTAGAAAGTAGAAGTCAAGAAGAAGAGACATCCGAGGGAAGGGAAAGAAACAGAGAAGAGGAACAGAAGCAAGAGAGAGAGAGCAGAAAGGGAAGGTGCAAGAGGAAAAAGTCAGATACAAACTAGAAGTAACAAAAGGCAACCTTTTGGATGGGAAGTAACGGACTCAGGCTCAACCCGACCAAGACCGAGTGGCTGTGGTTTCCGGCTGCCCGATTCAACCAGCTCACTCCATCGCTGGCCATAGGGGGCGAACATCTTGCCCCTGTGGATGGGGCGCGCAATTTGGGTGTCCTCCTGGATGCCCGGCTGTCCATGGAAGATCAAGTGACAGCCGTGGCCAGGAGGGCGTTTTACCAGGTTCGCCTGGTTCGCCAATTGCGCCCCCTATTGGATCGGGACGCCCTTCGCACAGTCACTCATGCGCTTGTGACATCCCGACTGGACTATTGTAACTCTCTCTACATGGGGCTCCCCTTGAGGTGCACCCGGAGACTTCAGCTAGTCCAGAACGCAGCCGCGCGAGCAATTATGGGAACCGCCAGGTTTACCCATGTAACACCGCTCTTGCGCGAGCTGCACTGGCTACCTGTCGTCTTCCGGGTGCGCTTCAAGGTGTTAATTATCATCTTTAAAGCGCTCCATGGCTCGGGACCTAGCTATCTGCGGGATCGGATCCTGCCTCATACATCCTCACGGCCGATTCGCTCCCACAGAGAGGGACTTCTCCGGGTGCCGTCCACTAGACTTTGTCAGGGGGCGACACCCAGGGGAAGGGCTCTCTCTGTGGCGGGCCCGGCCCTCTGGAACGACCTTCCCCCCGACATTAGGACGACCATGGACCTCCGCTCCTTCCGTCTTAAATTAAAAACACATCTTTTCTGTCTGGCCGGCCTAGGATAGTCTCTCTGTCTCTGGGGTTTTATTAGGAAGTTTTTTAGTATAGCTTAGTTTTAATGGGGAATTTTAGCACAGGTTTAGGTTTAATTTGTTTTTTAAAGAAATGTTTGTATATATTTATTGTTTTTTATTCTTCCTGTGCACCGCCCCGAGTCCCTATGGGGAGAGGGAGCGGTTTACAAATATTAAATATTATTATTATTATTATTATTATTAATCCAACTAAGCTGCCCTCAGCACTGTTGGATGGTCGCTTCAAGAGGCTCCCGATTAACTATGCCCTTGCGACAGAGCCGAGGTTGAAACTGCGGAGCATGTCCTTCTATCTTGCCCCATGTATAACGCAGACAGATCTAAGTTACTGTCTCTCCTTGAAACCATCCCTTCTAGACTCAATGGTTGTAACTTGATGGCCCACTGCCTAGGAGATGGCTCTCCATATATCACTTTTCAGGTCTCAAAATTCTTCTTAAGAGCTGTAACCATTAGGGGAGAATGCTGTAACCCTCCTTAGTTAAGCTATTGGCGATCCATTGTTATGACATTATGATGATGATGATGATGATGATGATGATGATGATGATGATGATGATGATGATGATGATGATTTTTTTTATATAAAATAATTTTATTGATTTTACAATTTTATAGTAGGAAAAGAGTAAATAGGGTGTTTCTTAACAATATTTTAGAGCTTCCATATCAGTGCTGATGACCGTCTCCGAGGTCTCTCACAATATCAATTCAATTAAATAATAAAAAAAAGAAATTGGAAAGGGTACATACATTTCAAATCGCAAATTTCATAATCTAAAAATTCATACATTCAATTACTTTGTTTCCATAAACATCCTTAACATGGATTACTATATATAAGAAAAAAAGCAAAAAAAAATCATTTTTGTGATCTGAGTCTCTTTGCTATTGTTTCTTCTTCTTCCACCCCCTCAGTAGGCAGAGCTGTAGCCCCTCCCATTCCCGTATCATCATCATCTAGGATTGAGGAGTGCTTTTTAAGAAAGGCCTGGGCCTCATCTACCGTTTTCATTCTAACTCTTCCTCCCTCCCAGAACACCAACATTCCTTCAGGCATCAACCATTTAAACCAAACCCCCTTTTTATGTAATTTTTTAGATAAGAAGGAATATTTCCTTCTTATATCTCGTATTTTTTTCGGGATTTGCTTTAATATGGCTATCTCATTCTGCTGATATATCAGGGGCCCTCCCGTTTGCGCTCTCAGAACCTCATCTCTCATTGACCTTCTTGTAAATTTAATGTGTATCTCCCTTGGTACATTATTTATTCTGGCATATGCTGAATTAATTCTATAGATTAAATCAATGTCCCCCCAAATATATTCTTAATTTTGTTTTGTATAATCCGCTAAAATCGTCGCCATAAGTTCTCTTAGGTCTTCCGTGTCAGACTCAGGAACGTTCTGGAATCTCAAAAAAAAAAGACATACGCTCAAAATCAATTTTAGACATATGACCTATAATATCTGTAATTTCATTTTTAATCTCCTTTATCTCTTCCCCCCTCCCAACTGCCTCGCCCTCCAACCCCTCAATCTTCTGTTTATTGTTTGTTATTTCTCTCTGTGCCTCCAAAAGTTCCAGCCTTGTGCTTAAATTGTCTTTCCGAATTTGCTGCATTTCATTCATTATTCTTTGAAACATCTCACCTACCGAGAGTGATGGTGTTAGTGGTGGTGTTTTTGCCTCTGTTGCTTCTGTTTCCTTCTGAAGGAGTTCAGTAATTTTTGGTTGTGAGATTGGGCTTGGTCTGGTAGATGTAGGAGCCGATTGCGATTTGCCTGATGGAGGCTTTCTTGTTGCCATGGCTGAGAGTATTAAAACTTTTTAGGAACAAAGGAAAAAAGATGGTGCTGGTGGGCTGACAGTCTGTGAAGTCAGAGACAAAGGAACAAAGAAAAAGTCTTATCAAAGTTCAATTTGCATTTGTAAAGATCCAAGGAAGAAATCAGTTGTATTTTCCTGGAAACAGGACCAAATTAGAAGGTTTCGCAATAGATGAAGCTCTGAAAGTCACTGTGGTTAGGCTCTTTTATGTAGATTTTAAAATAGTCTTATTTAACTTATTAAACCAGAGGAATGCTTGTAAACAGGAAATTTTTGCTTCTGGAAACAGAGAAGGGCTGTCGTCTGCCCTGTTGGCAGAGGTGAAGAAAGTAGTAACTTTGTTGCAAATCCATTTTAAATGTAACAAGTCTCAGATGCAGAAGTTTATACAGTAAATCCTGTTTGGTAAAACATTCCTTTAAGGGTATTCAAACGGATGTTTTTTCACTCTCTCCCAATCCCGGGGGTGATTTTATAATGCCGCTTTTGTTTCCGAGGGGGAGAATTCCCCCTCTAATGTTTCTATTCAAGAAGTTGAATGCAGAAAGTTAACAAGAACAAACTCACATTCCAGTTGCTTTTTAAGAGGAGCCTCGGCTTCAGCCATTCAGCACCGATAATTCTGCTCAGTTAGGAAATTCTCCATTGTTCCGATGCCTTCGGCGGAAGAGGAATACACACACCCCCGCACTCCGTCTTTCAACTCCTGGAGAGAAACGGATCATCCCCTCCCGACCGCCGTCAAGGTGGGGGCCTCACTGCAGCCACTCCTACGGAGGGGGGGGCGACCGTGCCCCCCCTGCTCCCGAGGGAGCCCGTCAAAAGAACACAGCGGCGGACAAGCTGTAAAAGCCGTCCGCGTCTGGAACCGGAAACGCAATAGATGATGATGATGATTATTATTATTATTATTATTAACGTTCCTTCCTGTAGTATTTGTGTTTTGGTCTGTGACCGTAAATAAAAGTATATATGTATGTATGTGTTGTCTAGGTTGAGTCGAAGGGCAGAGAGGGATGACATTAAGGGATATATATATATATATCCCAGCTAAGCATGGAACAGGAAACAACAATCATCTCGATAAATATTAATTGAGTTAATCCACCAAAGAAAAGAACACAGATATTTACCAAACTCTGGAAATTGAAAGCAGATATAGTATGCCTACAGGAAGTACACATTAAAAAGGAACATATTAACTTAATCAAAAATTCAAAATTAGGAAAATTATATACAGGAATAGCAACACACATCAAAGAAAAAATAAATTCCAAATTAATCTTTGCTGATGAAGAGGATAGGATTCTAATGATCAATTTAGAAACAACACAAAAACCTATTCTGTTAATAGTAATCTATGCACCACACCAGAACCAACAAGAATTTTACAGGAAAATACATAATAAAATAAATGAATTTGACTATGAAAACATTTGTTTAATTGGGGACTACAATGCAATAATGGATATGAGGATGGATTATGAAAGCAATAAAAAAATAAGACCAAGAAAAATATATTACCAAGATCCTTCTTTGATATGACAATGGAGTACAAATTACATGATATATGGAAGGAAACACATGATACACAAAAACAATATACTTTTTATTTGAACCCCCATTAATCCTGGTGGACAATAAATATGGCTTGAATATCATTGGGCTTACAAAATGAATTGAAATAGAAACTAATGAATGGGCGGATCACAATCTGATAAAATTAAAATGGAAAAGCCAAAAAAGGAGAAAGAGGTTAGAAAAAGAACTAAAACTATTTCTTAGTGTGAACAAAAAAGAAGTTACATCGCTGCAAAATCTCTGGGACACCAAAAAAGCATACATAAGAGGACTTGTGATCCAGAAAGAAAAAATAAAAGAACAAAAAGAACAAGTATTCAATGGGAACTCAGTGAGGCAGAGTTAGAGCTACAGAAAGATCCACAAAATAGATCCAAAAAAGAAAAAAGAGAGAGAATAAAACATAAACTCAACTTAATAATCCAAAAAGAATTAGCCCGGAAAATTAAAGCAGCCAAACAAAATTACTTTGAACATGCCAATAAATCCACATATAGATTGAAAAGTGAAAGAGAAAAAAGAATGATACATCAGCTAAAGGACGAAGAAGGAGTCACTCAACATAGATCAGAAGAAAAGAAGAAAATTATACAAAGATACTTCACAAAATTATACTCGTAGGATATTACTGCAGAAATAAAATAAAGCAATTCTTAAATTCAGGAAAGATGAACCCAATTTTGGAAGATCAGAGAGAGGCGATAAATAGACCAATTACGGCACCGGAAAGAAACCACCCTGAAGAAACAGACAAATAATAAAACCCCAGGACTAGATGGAACCCAGTAGAACTTTATAAACACAATCAAATAATAATAGGGGAATTGGGACTAGAAGTCTTTAATGAAGTATTAGGAGAAGCCAAAGTTCCTGACTCATGGACGGAAGCAGTAATATCCCTAAAGAAGAATCTAACTCAAAAGAAATCCAAAATTATAGACCAATCTCACTACTGAATTTGGACTACAAACTATTTGCAGCAATCATGTTGGACAGGATCAAACAGGTACTGAATGAATGAATTCATCCAGACCAGAACAGTTTTCTACTACATAGACACATTAAAAACAATACGAGAATCATATTGGACATACTAGAATATTACAAGGCACATCCAGAAAAGCAATCTGTACTGATTTTCCTTGATGCCCAGAAAGCTTTCGATAATGTAAATTGGAAATTTAAATATTACAATTGGCGATGATGAAATTTGGAGAGAATTTTACAAAAATGATAGGAAAATTATATAATATGCAAATAGCCAAAGTTCTCATGAACAGAGATCTAACAGATAAGATTGAAATAAAGAAGGAAGTGAGACAAGGATGCCCTCTCTCCCCCCTATTGTTTATACTAACTCTGGAAACAATTTTGAATGAAATTAGAGAAGATCAGGAGATAAAAGGATTAAAAATTAAAAACAAAGAATACAAAACACAAGCATATGCCAATGACCTACTGTTTCTTCTGGAAGATCCCCTGGAATCTGACCCCAAACTAATTCAAAAATTGGAAGAATTTGGGGAGGTAGCAGGCTTAAAAATTAACAAAAGCAAAACAAAAATGATAATTAAAAATATGATAAAAAAAACAAGAGAATGAATTGGAATTAGGGACTAAAATGCAAATAATCAAAGAAAGTGAAATATCTGGGGATCTGGGTGTTGGCAAAATGCTTCACAATCAAAGAGGATAATTACAATAAGTTAATGATGCAAATAAAGAAAGTTCTAGAAAGTTGGAAGAATATACAATTATCACTAATGGGATGTGTAGCCATAGTGAAAATGAATATTCTTCCAAGAATTTTATTACAAGTCACACCAATCAATCCCGGCAAAACATTCTAGAGCTGAACAAATTTATATCCAAATTCCTATGGCAAGGGAAAAAAGCTAGGATCAAATTAAAACTAATGCAAGACAGCAAGGAGAGAGGAGGTCTAGCACTAGGAGTTATACTCACAAGCAGCAGCATTAACATGGCTGAGGGATTGGATGGAATTAAAAAACAAAAGAATTTTTACTCTAGAAGGCCATGATTTGCAAATAGGATGGCATGCATTTCTATGGGATGGTAAAAATAAAACCCATAATTTTTTCAAAAGCATCTAATTAGAAGTGTGTTACTCCAAAATTGGCACACACAAAAAATCACTACAGAAAAATTCCAAATTGGCTATCCACAACAGAAATGATGATACACCCTAATTTTACAGGTATAAATAAATTGATAAGATAGAAAGATGTAATTAGGGGACAGGGAAATCTGGAAACAACCCAAGAATTGGCAGTCCAAGGCACAAAAATAGATTGGCTAACCTACTTGCAAATTAAATCCAGATACAACAATATTAAAACATACAAATTCCAAGCAGAACAACATGAGTTAGACAGGATAATTAAAAGCACAGAAAAGAATATGATAGGAAGAGTATATAAATTTCTTTTGAAATACAAAATGGAAGAAGTAGTAAAGAAACAGATGGTAAGATGGGCGCAGAACTTTGGCTACAATATAGAATTGGGAAAATGGGAAAAATTTGGGGGGACAAATTTAAAAATGACTATGTCTGTGGCAAACAAGGAGAACCAGTATAAAATGTTTTACAGATGGCACTTACCACCGGCCGGACTAGCAAACATATCACCAACAATATCTCCAAAATGCTGGAAATGTGAAAAAGCACGTGGAACACACTATTATATATGGTGGACTTGAGAGGCAGCTAAAAATTTTTGGAAAAAAGTTAAAAATTGGCTGGAATTAGTAACAGGAAATCAAATTGATTGGAAACCAGACTATTAGGTAGAACGACAACTAAATATAAAACCCTATATCTGATTTTACATATAATTACAGTGGCTAGGATTGCATTCGCACAGAGATGGAAGAATAAGTCAACACCAAATGAAGATGAAATAATAAGAAAGATTTTGGACTGAGCTGAGATGGACAAGTTAACAAAAGAAATAAAAGGAAAAGAAGAGACAGAATATTATTTGGAATGGGGGAAATTGTACAGGTGGCTGGAGGAAAGAAACAAAGATTAACGATAAGTGTTCTGTCCGAGGCCTTCAAATAGACAAAAACACAGGCTTGGCTGTTGGCCACTGTTAATTGAGCAAGATAACAAGTCATTTGGCTGAGAGCCCAGAACATTCATGTCACAAGCTTAACTCTGCAGCAACCTTTCACACAGACCTTCAAAACTCCTTCACAGAACAAACACGAACAGAATTCACAGACAGACATTCATGGCTCCTTTCCGAACAGTTGTTTCCTGCAAATGTCCCCTCCCATCGCCTCACCTATAAGCTCTCTTGGGAGGGGCCAATCAACAACCACCTGGTGCTTAATCACCTTCTGTGAGACTGCCTACGGAGTTGCTGCTTCCGCTTCTCAGCTCTCCTCACTCTAGCATCAGAGACAAACTGCCTTTGATCCTCCCCACTGCTCCATGACTCAGGCACCTCCTGGTGGCCAACCAGCCTCTCTGGTCCCTGCTCTGAGTCCGAACAGCCCCCAGGGTCTTCCTCAGCATCCAGGGCAGACTCAGATTATGCCTCGCTATCGGAATCCATCAGCAGTTCAGCCAGTCCCTGCTGGGCCAAAACAGATAAGTATCTGAGATAAAAATTATAAATAAAGGATAAATGTTATATACATAAAAGAGGGATAAAGTTTGTCTGAGTTAATTAGCCAAAATATAGGTAGATAAGTAAATGATAGTGAAATAAGAGATTAAAAATGGTGAAACTCAATGATAAGGTATTAGGAGGGAAAATATTGTATATAAAAATATGTACCAATCTAAAACTGCTACATGAAGTTCCAGCGTGTTGTATAAATGTAGTTTATGTCTTTGTATTTGTGTGTTTAAAATTCATCCCAAATTGTATCACTAAAAGTCTATAAAGATTCTCAGTCATCCAGGTCATGGTTGTCCCAAAGGTGCCTTTTCAGAAGGCAACTGTATTTTCTTGTTTTTTCTTTAAAGACGTTTCATTTCTCATCCAAGAAGCTTCTTCAGCTCTGACAGGATACTGCGGAATGGAAGGATTTATATTCTTTGCAGACAGCTGGTCATTTGCATTCTTTGAAAAATCTTCAAAGAAAAAACAAGTGCAGTTTCCTCCTGAAAAAGCACCTTTGGTTCTTCTCCTCTGGTCTCTGCCATTCACAGCCATTTTGGCTTAGGTTGCAGGACAGCCTGACACTTGGCTTTTGCAAAATAACTTGTCCATGTAATACCTGACTTAGTCAAGAGACCTAGATTCATTTTAAACAAACATATTATATTCTTTTGAAAGAACACCACATATGGATTTAAATGAGTTCTGATCCCTCAGTGTTGCCCAGAACAGGAAAAAGACAACCAGGCTCTGCCAACTGTGTATTGCGAGTTCTATCACCAATAAATTTGTTACATGTTTTCCAGTGCTTCTATCAACAAGAGGTCATAAGGTCATACTTTTGATTATTCTATTATTTTGGTGTGGACTGACATTTTACATCCTCTTTTATATTCTTCCATGCCATTTTCCTACACCTCTGGCTATTAACATGTGCTGCCGGCCATAGCCATTCTTTGCTAACGATGCCATTCTTGCATCTTTAGTCAAGGGAAAAAATTACTTTTTATCCATGCCAAAATTCTTTTGGATATAAAGAACATATTTTCCCTCCAATACCCTACTCTGATGAATCAGAACACACTTGCTGATTTGCCAAGGGTTCTAACCCACATGTCTTAAAGTTGAAAATAGCACTGTTCCAAAGATCGTAAGTATAGCTGAAATATGATGCAAGTTCTCTTAGACACATGGTAGAAAGACTTTTTTTCTTTAATGTTATTCAAGGGAAATTATATATACAACAAGACCAATGTCTGTGTGTGTGTGTGTTACATCAAAGCACCTAGTATGCCCATACTGCTACCTTTTTGCCTTTAAGCTCCATCCTAGGAGCCTTCCAGGCAGGAAACAATTTTCAAATTGCATATTTTTAAAGACTAGTTTCTAAAATTTGGTTTAGAAAAAAGGAGTTTGGTCTTCTAGAGCAGGGGTCCCCAACCCCCGGGCCACGGACCGGTGCCGGTCGGTGGCTTGATAGGAACCGGGCCGCAGTGCCAGAGAGGTGGAGGAGGGAGGAGGGGGCAGCCCCCTGGGCAGAGCTTGCACCGGATGCAGGAGAGCGCAGGCACGACCGTTCATGCCGTTGGAGGCCCTAGAGGGCCGAGTGAGCCGACTCCCCACCCCCGGGTGCGCAGGCACAGCCATTCACGCCGTTGGAGGCCCTAGAGGGCCGAGTGAGCTGATTCCCCCCGCGTGCGCAGGCGCAGGCACGGCTGTTCGCGCCGTTGGAGGCCCTAGAGGGCTGAATGAGCTGACTCCCCCCCGCGTGCGCATGCGCCACCTGTTCCTCCCCCCGGCGTGCACATGCGCCACCTGTTCCTCCCCCCGCGTACGCATGCGCCACCTGTTCCACCTCCCCCCCGCTCCTCCTCTACGCCAGCCGGTCCGCAGAATTTTCTTTAAAATGAAACCAGTCCCTGTTCTAGAGAACATTTACATCAAAGGCCACAATGCCTTCTCCAAAGCTCAGTTTAATGGCCTTCCTCTGGCACTTTTAGCAGGCAGATGTAATAATCTTCTAGCCATGCAGAAGCTTTGATCATGTGACTTAAGATAGGTGAAATAATGTATAAAAATTCCTCCAATCTCTTATAACAGTCCATCCAGATGAAGGTTAAACTTATTTATGTATGTATTTATTGGTTAGTTATTATGTTTGGATCTGTCACATTCTGGTGTTCTTTGTGAAATTAGATCAGTAAGCATTTTTAGAGTGTTTTCATAGGAAATTTTCATTGTATTTTATATATACTAAGTATAGTATGTGCATTAACCATGTGATAAAACTGTTTCCTTTATTTATTATTCATTGACATATTTACATATGTATAGATCCATCTCTATTCAAATACACTCCCTAATTTGAGGCATTGGTGATTATTTATTCTATGTTTGAATACTTCATATTAAAAATATTTTTATTTGATTCTCTTAACTAGGTAAGAAACGCTGCAGTTAAGAGGTCAGAGTGGTTAGTGGTTTTGAAGTGTGCAATTAACCCAATGAGATCGGGTTGAGAGAGAATAATGAATGACCCCATATCACCCAAGAGCTTCTGTGGCTAAGAGTAGACTATATGCGAGACCGCCTCCTGCCCCATACATCCCTCAGACCAATCCGCTCCCACAGAGAGGGCCTCCTCAGGGTACCGTCGGCCGGACAATGCCGACTGGCGACACCCAGGGGAAGAGCCTTCTCTGTGGCGGGGCCAGCCCTTTGGAATGACCTACCCCCTGAATTACGTACCATCACCGACCTCCGCCTCTTCCGCCAATGTCTTAAGACATATCTGTTTCAACAAGCCGGCCTAGCCTAACCTCCCTTGGGGACTTAAGATAGTTTTAAATTGGGTTTTAAAAATTTGGTTTTAGCGCAGGATGGGGTTATTTAATAGTTTTTTAAATTATATTTATTGTATTTTTGTATGTTTTTTAAATTTCCTGTGCGCCGCCCTGGGTCCTCTGTGGAGAAGGGCGGGGTATAAATTTAAATAAATAAATAAAATAATAAATAGACCTCAGTCTTCTCAATGCTCCTCAAAAGGTTTATCCACCGTTTCTGATTTCCCCATGTCCTATGTTCTATTTCTCAGTCCATATATCTGTTAGAAATTATTGCTCTGGTGGGGCTGGGCAAATTGGGGTTTGGGGAAAAACATTCTGTTCCTTGTGGTTTGTTCTTCTTGCACAATCCCTGCTGTCCATGAGCACTTGGGTTACAAAAGGAAAAGTATTTGCCAAGCAAAGGGATGATTAATGAATTGCTGGATGGGACACAAGAAGAGGGAGCCCAAACAGCTGCCAAGAGGAGTGAAAGGAGGAAGACATGTTTGCTGACTGCTGAAAACTCTTCAAGAGGCCTAACATTGTTACAGAACTGTAGTGGTAGCAAGGGCTCTGTCCAAAAAGAACAAATGTCAGTTCTTGATCCGATAGAAAGCAGAATGATCCATCAGTCAGGATTGATGGTGAAGAGTGTACAGTATTGACTGACTTTGTGGCACTTTCCAATTTGTTTAGCTGAAAAGGGCATGGTGGCTCTGCAATGCTCCCACATGCTTCTTGTATGAATGTGTGGCTTTGAGTGTTGATTCCAGGTGACTTCCTGGACAAGTCTCTCAAGTATTCTTGGCAGGTTTTCAGAAGTAGTTTGCCATTGCCTTCTTCTAATGGCTGAGAAGGCCTGGCCCATGGTCATACAAATGGCTTCCTGTCAAAGGCAGGAATAGACTCACTGTCTAATTTTAAATTTAAATTTTAAAATTGCAGTTGAATATGGAGGACATGATTGAATAAAAGAAAAAGAGAGAGACAGATCTAGTTAGAAGAATCCTATTAAATTGGAAAAGTGCCTTATTGAGCCAGTTTGTTCCCTAAAGCCCTGGTGGTGCAATGGTTAAAATGTAGTATTGCAGGAAAACTCTGCTCACTGACAGGATTTTGAACCTGACTGACTCAAGGCTGCCTTCCATTCTTCTGAGGTCAATAAAATAAGATCCAGATTGTTGTTGGGGACAATATGCAAATAATGCTTCTACATTGTAAACCACCCAGAGAGTGTTAAGCCAAAAATCTGTTAGGTTGTTGGTAAAAGATTCAGTAATAAAGAAGGGTATGAATAGACATTACACTAGATTAGGTTCTGGCACAGTAAATAATGGTGGCTTTGCTTAACCTGAATATCCAGTTTATAACTGATCTAGGGGTTTTCTTCCATAATACAATAACTGTCCTTCTAGGTTTAAAAAGGTTGAACTATGAACTATGAAAACAGAATTTTCTCGCCCACTTTTGTCTTAACTGCTCCTTTATAGATGGACTTGTTCTAATATTTGTGGCTATTGAATGGTTCGTGGAGAAAAGGATTAAATAAGCAGGAAGATCATTTGAAGGAAAGCAGTATCTGGGAGCTCTCTTGACCTTGCATGTCAGTGTCAATTTCCTTCCAGATACTAAAGGGACAATTAGCTTATTCTAGAAGACAGACACCAGGTAAGAGCTATTCCTTCTCTAT